>CM061543.1:111832717-113032717 GCA_030864215.1 Capsicum pubescens | reverse complement strand
TTATATTTCAAATTAAAGCTAAACTTTTTTCCTATTTTTTATAACTTTAGATTTGGAAAAAATAAATAAATTTCTATAAGACCCCAAAAAATTTCTAGCTTAATTCAGTCCTTTAAGCTTGTTAAGGGGTCTCAGACTTAGAAAATTATAGCTAAGTATTCAGACTTAGTTTATTTTAGGCCTTCGAAAGTTGGCTATCTCATTTCGCGACATTAAAGTCCTTTAAAAGTCTATATTTTAGTTAATTCATTATCAGGAAGGTCAATAGGTGTTTCCGGACAAGTTTTGAATTTTTCGGACTTCGTTTGAAGCTCCTTTGGAATCCCAAAATAGTGTACCAATGCGATCATGGCGCGCCACATGGCCTATCGCGTTGGTTAATATTTTCCCCATCTACCAGCATCAAATTTCAGTGAGTCGGGACGATGTTGGCACGACGCGTTGGATATCACGTTGGTGCCATCGACGCACCTGCGTATTGGAAATCCAGTTTTCACTCATTAAAAGACCGCATTCTTGGGGATATTTGGGTCTTTTTCCCCTAACTCTCAGCCCCCAAAACACGTAATTTAATACCTTAGGAAGCGAATAAAGCCATTCTTTCTCAATTTCTCTCAAGAACAAGCCTTAGGGTTTTTAAATTTCAAATCAAGAACTCAAGATTCCACCATTAATTTCCAGAAATTCTTCAACAAGGTATGTAAAGTGTTCATCCAAGGTTCCCTTCCACCCTTGGAGTTCAAAAAACTTCTTTTAAAATCATAAAATGGTGATGTCATGTTGTGAGTTTGGATGTAATCATTTTTATATTGTGGTATGTATTTCAAGTTAAAATCTTTAATGTATTTCTTGATATTATGGTGGCATGTAAGTTGAACTTTGATTCTCTCATGTAGAAACCCCCTGAATTATGAATTATATGGTAGTCATGATGTATTAGCATTGTTGTTCATGCCCAAGTATAAAGCAATGCCTTGTAAATATTTGATGGAAGTTCATGAGATTAGTTTAACTAAATTATGACATGTTAGCATGCATTCCTATTTATGTACAAGTTCACGACTTTCAAGTGTTTAATGAAATGCCTCATAAATTGTATTGTGAGTTGTTTACTATTGTCAAGTATTCAGAAATTATCATGTCTTATTATTTTCATGTTATCTAGTCCTGGGGGTATTTAATACCCGATAATTTAGTTGTATTCCTAGAGCCAGTATTAGTTACAGAATAGTCTCAATCATATCACGATCAGTAGTACTTTAGTTCAGTTACAGAACTCAGGAAAACTCAGTAAACTCATCTCAGTTCAGTTAATCAGTACAATTAGTAACAGATCAGTCCAACATAGTATGAACTAGGAAATTAGTTCAGTGTCTATTCAGTTGGGAGTAGGATTCAGCACCGAGTGAACCCAAGGATGGGGACTCACCTTCCAGCAGAGGTTGTGATCCTTAAAAGCAGTCCTTGCATTCCAGAACTATGTAGCCAGCGTAGGTTGAGACATTAAAACCTTCTAGTTAAGGGTTGATGAGGTTGCTTAACCTGATAGTTGAGGGTGCCACTGTTCTTATTTGAGTACCTGCCAGATGAGGGTATCTCTTTAGTTGTCTTTACCCGTGGCATGGTAATGACACCCTTTCAATTAGGGTTACAGGTTGGAGCCCGAATCTATTCAGAAAAAGAGGCATGTCGGTTAGATGATTACTTCCCACAGTCTCAGTCTCAGTCTTCAGTAAAGAACTCAGATAGTTCTATAGATTTCAGGGCTACCAGATATAGTCACTCAGCTCAGTACGGAACTCAGCTAGTTCCATTATAAATAGAGCTGTCATACATAGTCACTCAGTAAATAGTATATCAATTATTAGTTATATCAGTTATCAGTAATCTATATTATCAGTAAACTCAGTATTCAGAATCCTTATGACTTCAGTTACAATTATGTATTCATGTATGTATTCTCACGCAGTCATGTTTATATTATTCAGTCAGTTATAGTTCATACATATGAACCCTTGCATTCAGCATTACCTCACTATACGTACCAGTACATTCATACGTACTAACGCAACTTTTCTTTGCACTATGGTGTTTTATACCATAGGTTCAAATGTACGGGACCCAGAGCATTCTTAGTAGTTCAGACATTCAACCAATAGCAGTAGACTAGCAGTGAGTCCTCATTATTCGAGGATATTCTTTTATTTTATTATCTCATTAGATTCAGCATTTCAGTAGATAGAGTTAGCTGGGGGATTGTCCCATCAACTCCTTATTCAGACAGTTCAGTTTAGAGGCTTTTTAGACTAGATGTTCAGATAGTTGTTTTGTTTTGGTATTGAGATACCTTATTTCAGTTTTATTTCAATTATTTGAACCTTATGGTATTTCAGCCCATTATTCCACATTATATCATATTATTATTTAGTTATTACAGCAGGTACCAGTCATGGGTTAGCTTGTGGTCCTTCAGGATTATGAGCACCGTGTAGCATCCGGGGTATAGACTCGAGGCATTACAAACTTGGTATCAGAGCCTATGGTTCAACAGTGTCCTAGGAAGTCTGAAAGCCACATCTAGTAGAGTCTTGTGCATGGGTGTGTAGCACACCACACTTATGGACTGGAGGCTATGAGATGTTTTAGGAATAATTTTTTTTCCAGTAATTCATGTCATATGAGTGAGCATGAGCTCCAGATAAACTCTCTTTTAATACAAATTTCTCTTCCATCTATAGAAAATGCCACCAAAGAGGACTCAAGAAATAGGAACGGGAGATCAGCCAGTCCCTCAGCCCGACCAGCCCAATCCTTTGGGCAAACATGTCTTCCACGTAGAGTTTAGAGCAACATTCAACACCCTAGATCATTCTGTGGCAGCCCAGAATAAACGTCCAGCTGCCGTTTCGGCCAACCCAGTGGCCAATACTGCAACAGCCAGGATTCAGGACTTCACCCAAATGAACCCTTCATCTTTTTCAGGGTCTAAGTCAGATGAGGACCCTCAGGAATTCTTTGATGAGGTGTAAAAGATTACTAATATTATTGGGGTGACATCTAGTAAGAGTGCTGAGCTAGCTTCATATCAGTTGTTGGATGTGGCTCACACTTGGTTCAAATAGTGGAAGGCAGAGAAGGCCGTAGATGCAGGGCCCATAGAATGGGAGGAGTTTTCCACTGCTTTTCTAAATAGATTCTTTTCCCTAGAGCTGAGAAAAGCTAAGGTGTTAGAGTTTATTAGTCTAAAGCGGTGAAATATGATAGTGAAAAAGTATTTTCTTAAGTTTACTCAATTATCTAAATACACTTCTCATGTGGTGGAAGATAGCAGATCTCGAATGAGTAATTTTTTATCTGGAGTGAATGATAGTGTGATCAAAGAGTGTGGGACTGCAATGTTGATTAGTAAGATAGAATTGGCTAGGCTGATGATCCATGCTCAGCAGATAGAGGAGCAGAAGAATAAGGAGAGAGAGAAGCAGAACAAGAGAGCTAGAATAGGTAGTTTTAACTTTGCTCAGTCT
Source organism: Capsicum pubescens (assembly GCA_030864215.1). NCBI lineage: Eukaryota > Viridiplantae > Streptophyta > Magnoliopsida > Solanales > Solanaceae > Capsicum > Capsicum pubescens. The sequence goes on along the minus strand of CM061543.1, from coordinate 113,029,193 downwards.
AAGTCAGAGGGTGGGGATCATTCTCAGTTCCATCTAAAATCTTCAGTTCCAGCTCTATCCTCAGCTAGTGCTCCATTGCCAAAATTTAGACATGGCAATATAGATAGGGCGCCAGGTTTTAAGTCTCAGGGTAGTGTCAGCAGTGCCCGAACAAATCCTCTTTGTCAGACTTATGGCAAGAACCATCAGGGTATTTGTAGAGCTGGCAGTGATTTTTGTTTCAGATATGGAAAGCCAGGCCACAGAGTCATAGATTGTCCCCAGTCATGTTCTTGGGGTCAGCAAAACCGTCCTCTAGCTCTATCTGATCGCTCAAATCAGCAGGGTGCCTCATCTAGTGCCACCAGTGGGCAACGTCCAAACAGACTCTATGCTCTTCAGTTCCCAATAGGATTAGGAAAGCTCTCCTGACGTGGTCACTGGTACATTACATGTTTATGCTTTGCTATATCCAGGCGCTTCTTTGTCTTTTGTTACTCTTTATGTAGTAGTTGACTTTGGAGTCAGTCCCAAAATTCTAGTAGAGCCTTTCTTAGTATCTACCCCAGTGGGTAAATCCATCATAGCACGACGGGTATACAGGAACTGTCCGGTTATGGTATCTGAGAAAATAACTTCAACAGACTTAGTCAAATTAGAGATGACTAGTTTTGATGTCATTATCGGCATGGATTGGCTTCATTCTTGTTATGCCTCAATCGACTGCAAAAATAGAATTGTCCAGTTCCAGTTCCCAAATGAACACGTCCTAGAGTGGAGGGTAGTACTTCAGCGTTTAGGGGTCATCTTGTTTCTTACCTTCAGGCGAGAAAAATAATATCTAAGGGATATGTGTATCACCTTGTGTGAGTCAAGGAATCCAGTTCAGAATGAGTCAAGGAATCCAGTTCAGAAACCCCTACTTTTAATTCAGTGTCAGTAGCATGTGAATTCCAACATATATTTCCCAAAGATCTTCCCGAAATTCCTCCCGAAAGGAAAATTGATTTCGAAATTGATCGTCTCCCAGATACTCAGCCCATATCTATTTTGCCATATAGAATTGCACCTGTAGAACTCAGAGATTTGAAAGAACAGTTGAAGGATCTCCTAAATAAGGGATTTATCAAGACCAGTGTGTCCCCATGGGGCGCACCAATTTTATTTGTGCGTAAGAAAGACGGTTCTCTCAAGATATGCATTGACTACCGCCAATTAAATAAAATCACGGTAAAAAACAAGTATCCCCTTCCCATAATATATGACTTGTTTGATCAACTTTAAGGCGCTAGTTACTTTTCTAAGATAGACCTTAGATCAGGATGTCATCAGCTCAGAGTCAGAGAATGTGACATCCCGAAGACAACTTTCAGAAATCGGTATGGTCACTTCAAATTCTTAGTCATGTCCTTTGGTCTTACCAATGCCCCAGCTGGTTTGATGAACTTGATGAACCGTGGTTCAAGTAGTACTTGTACATGTTCATCATAGCCTCTATAGATGACATCCTGGTTTACTCCCGCAGTGAACATGATCATGCAGACCATGTCAAAATAGTATTGCAGACTAAAAAATTATCAGTTATTCGCCAAATTCAGTAAGTGCAAATTTTGGCTAAGGTCAGTAGCATTCCTTGGCCATATCATTTTCGGTGATGGCATTAGGGTGGATCCCCAAAAGACCAAAGCAGTAAGAAACTAGCCCAGACCCATCTCTCCATCAGATATCAGGAGTTTCTTGGGTTAGGTTGGCTATTATAGGTGGTTTGTTGAGGGATTTTTTTCTATTACATCCCCTATATCTAGATTGACTCAGAAGAAAGTCAAATTTTAGTGGTTAGATTCATGCTAGAAGAGTTTTTAGGATTTGAAAACTCGACTCACCTCAGCTCTAATTTTGACTCTTCCAGATGGTTCAAATGGGTTTGTGGTGTACTGTGATGCATCCAGAGTAAGTTTGGATTGTGTCCTCATACATCATGGTACGGTCATAGCCTACGCCTCCAGACAGCTTAAACCCCAAAAGAAGAACTATCTGACTCATGATCTCGAGTTAGCAACAACAGTTTTTGCCTTAAAGATTTGGAGGCACTACTTGTATGGAGTGCATGTAGATGTGTTTACAGATCACAAAAGCCTTCAATATGTGTTTTCTCATGAGGACTTAAACCTCCATCATAGAAGGTGGTTGGAGTTGTTGAAATACTATGATATGAGCATTCTGTACCACCCGAGCAAGGCCAATGTAGTGGTTGATGCTCTCAGTAGACTGTCAATGGGTAGTGTTGCTCATGTTGAGGATATTAATAAGAAGTTAATTTATTAAGTTCATCATCTTGCTCGATTAGGTGTCCTCTTAGTCAATTTAGCAGAAGGTAGTGTGTGTGTTCAGAACAGTTCAGAATCATCTCTAGTTTCCAAAGTAAAGGAAAAAAAGGATAGAGATCCCAGTTTATTCAAGTTGAAAAAGTCAGTCAGAGATCAGGAGGTGGAGGTTTTCTCCCAAGGGGGAGATGGTGTTTTACATTTTCAGGGTTGTCTATGTATGTCAGGTATGGATGACTTGAGGCAGTGAATTCTTATAGAGGCATATGGTGCACGTTACTATATTCATCCAGGGGCTACTAAGATGTACCGCAATTTGCGGGAGATCTATTGGTCGAGTGGGATGAAGAGAGACATTGCAGAATTCATAGCTAAGTGCTCAACATGTCAATAGGTTAAGATTGAGCATCAGAAGCCAAGTAGGTCCATGCAGAAGTTTAGTATCCCTACTTAGAAGTGGGAAGAAGTGAATATGAACTTTGTGACAGGTTTTCCTCGTACTCATCGTCAGCACAATTTAGTTTGGGTCATCATAGACAGGGTGACCAAATTAGATCTCTTTCTTCCAGTCCTTACCTCATATTTAGTAGAGGATTATTCCAAACTCTACATCAAAGAGTTGGTTAGATTACACGGTGTTCCATTTTTCATTGTATTAGATAGATGTACCCAGTTCACCTCTCATTTCTGGAAAGCATTCCAAAAAGGTCTTGGTACCCGAGTTCATCTCAGTACAGCCTTTCATCCCTAGATAGATGGTCAAGCAGAAAGGACCATTCAGACGTTGAAAGATATGCTGCGAGCGTGTACGATAGATTTTAAAGGTAGTTGGGATGACCACTTGCCTTTGATTTATTTTACATACAACAACAGTTATCATTCCAGCATTCAGATAGCTCTATTTGAAGCTCTCTATGGTAGGAGATGCAGATCTCTAATTTCTTGGTTTGAGGTGGGTGAGTCCACAGTTGTAGGGCCTGACCTAGTATTCGATACCTTTGAGAAAGTTTAGTTGATCAGAGAAAGGCTTAAGACAACTCAGAGCTGATAGAAATTGTACGCTGATGTATGCAGAAAGGATCTCAAGTTTGATATTAGCGATTATATGTATTTGAAAATCTCTCTTATGAAGGGAGTGAAGAGGTTCGGCAAGAAGGGAAAGCTAAGTCCCTGATATGTCAGTCCCTTCAAAATTCTCAGTCGCTTTGACAAAGTAGCTTATGAGCTCGAATTGCCTTCAGATTTATCTTCAGCCCATCCAATGTTCCATGTCTCCTTGCTAAAGAAATGCATAGGTGACCCAGCAGTTGTAGTCCCTATAGAGGGCGTAGATGTTCAGATAACCTCTCTTTCGAAGAGATTCCAGTCGAAATCCTTGACTTTCAGACTCGCAGATTGAGGAACAAAAAAGTCCCTCTAGTCAAAGTTCTTTGGAGGAATCAGTTTGTTGAGGGAGCTACTTAGGAAGAAGAAGAAGACTTGTGGACCAAGTATGCTCACCTCTTCTCCGCTAATCCATCACAGCCCAAGGTAATGGATTTTCTTAAGCTTATTCAGTTTCATGCTCAGATTTCCATTACAAACTTGGTATCATTTACCTCTCATATTAAGTTATATGTTTATGAGTCAGTTCATTCATGTATTCATGCATCAGACATGCATGATCAGTATGAGAATCTCAGCTTATCAGTACTCCCAGTCATGTATTCATGAACCAGATCAGTTATGTATCCATGCATCAGATATGCATGTTCAGTGTAATAATTCTGTATATCAGTAATATCAGTCCTACAGTCATGTCCCAAATATTCATGTCCAGTAAGTAGATTCATCCTAATAGTACTATCAGTTTAGTCAGTCTCTTTCGAGGATGAATGTTCCCAAAGGGGAGATATTGTAAGACCCCAAGAAATTCCTATCTTAATTCAGCCTTTTAATCTTGTTAAAGGGTCCCAGACTTAGAAAATTCTAGTTAAGTATTTAGACTTAGTTTATTTTAGGCCTTCAAAAGTTGGCAATCTCATTCCGCAACCTTAAAGTCCTTTAAATGTCTATATATTAGTTAATTCATGATCAGGAAGGTCAATAGGTGTTTCGAACAAGTTTTGGATTTTTCGAATTTCGTTTAAAGCTCCTTTGGAATCCCAAAATAGTGCACCAACGCAATCATAGCATGACACGTGGCCTATCGCGTTGGTTAATAATTTCTCCAGCTACCAGCGTCAAATTCTAGTGAGTCGGAGTGATCTTAGCGTGATGCGTTGGATATCATATCAGTGCCATCGATGCACCGCGTCGACCTGCGCATCGGCAATCTAGTTTTCACTCATTAAAATAACGCATTCTTGGGGGTATTTAGGTATTTTTACCCCTACTCTCAGCCCCTAAAACATAAAATTTAATACCTTAGGAAGAAAATAAACCCATTCTTTCTCAATTTCTCTCAAGTACAAGCCTTAGGGTTCTTAAATTTCAAATCAAGAACTCAAGATTCCACCATTAATTTCCAGAAATTCTTCAACAAGGTATGTAAGGTGTTCATTCAAGGGTCCCTTCCACCCTTGGAGTTCAAGAAACTTCTTTTAAAAACATAAAATGGTGATGTCTTGTTGTGAGTTTAGATGTAATCATGTTGAAATTATGGTATGTATTTCAAGTTGAAATCTTTAATGTATTTCTTGATATTATGGTGGCATGTAAGTTGAACTTTGATTCTATTAAGTAGAAACCCCTGAATTATGCAATAATATGGTAGTCATGATGTACTAGCATTGTTGTTCATGCCCAAGTATAAAGCTATGCCTTGTAAGTGTTTGATGAAAAGTTCATGAGATTAGTTTAACTAAATTATGACATGTTAGCATGCATTCCTATTTATGTGCAAGTTCACGCCTTCAAGTGTTTGATGAAATGCCCCATAAATTGTATTGTGAGTTGTTGACTATTGCCAAGTATTCAAGAATTATCATGTCTTATTATTTTCATGCTACCGAGTCCTGGAGGTATTTAATACCCGACACTTTAGTTGTGTTCCTAGAGCTAGTGTCAATTCCAAAATAGTCTCAATCATGTCACAATCAGTAGTACTCTAGTTCAGTTACAGAACTCAGGAAAACTCAGTAAACTTAGCTCAGTTCAGTTAATCAGTACAATCAGCAACAAATCAGTCTAGCCTAGTATGAACTAGGGAATCAATTTAGTGTCAATTAAGTTGGGAGTATGGTTCAGCACCGAGTGAATCCAAGGATGGGGACTCACCTGCCAGCAGAGGGTGTGATCCTTAAAAGCAGTCTTTGCATTCTAGAACTACGTAGCAATCATAGGTTGAGACATCAAAACTTGCTAGTTGAGGGTTGATGAGGTGGATTAACCTGATAGTTGAGGGTCCCACTATTCTTATTTGAGTACCTGCTAGATAAGGGTATCTCTTTAGTTGTATTTACCCGTGGCACAGTACTGCACCCTTCCAACTGGGGTTATAGGTTGGACCCCAAATCTATTCAAAAAAGGGCATGTCGATTAGATAATTAGCTCCCACAGTCTCAGTCTCAGTCTTCAATTAAGAACTCATATTTTTCTATAGATTTCAGGAATGTCAGATACAGTCACTCAACTCAGTATGGAACTCAGCTAGTTTCATCAAAAATAGGACTGTCAGACATAGTCACTCAGTAAAAAGTATATCAGTTATCAGTTATATATATTTTAAATAATCCATGTTATCAGTAAACTCAGTATTCAGAATCCTTATGATTTCAGTTACAGTTCTGTATTCTTGCATGTATTCTCACGCAGTCATGTTCATGTTATTCAGTCAGTTATAGTTTATGCATACGAACCCTTGTATTTAGCCTTACCTTACTTTGCATATCAGTACATTCACATGTGCTAACACATACTTTTATTTATGCTATGGTGTTTAATACCATAGGCTTAGACGTATGGGCCCTAAATCATTCTTAGCGGTTCAGACATTCAACCAGCAGCAGTAGACTAGCAGTGAGTCCTCATCATTTGAGGACATTCTTTTATTTCATTATATTCTTAGATTCAGTATTTTTGTAGATGGAGTTAGTTGGGGGATTGTTCCATCAACTCCTTATTCAGACAGTTCAGTTTTGAGGCTTTTCAGACTAGATGTTCAGACAGTTGTTCAGTTTTGGTATTGAGATACCTTATTTCAGTTTTATTTTAGTTATTTGAACCTTATGGCATTTCAGCCCATTATTCTGCATTATACCATATTATTATTCAGTTATTGCAGCAGGTACCAGTCATGGGTTAGCTTGTGGTCCTTTGAGATTATGAGCATCGTGTAGTGTCCAAGGTACAAATTCGAGGCATTATAATTTCTTCCGGTTGTTTTTAGAATTTTTAGTTTTATGGCATGCCTGTTGTTGTTATTGTTCTGCCAAATTATTTTCCAATGATAACTTAAATTTGGGAGTTATATTTATTCATGTTCAATACAAAGAAAAATAAACATAAGTATTATTATATTACTCTCTTTGTGGAAAAAAAGAATGTGGTAAACTACTCACAATAATGTAGCTAAGGTGATTGATAATATGCCTAAAGTAATGTCATGGCCCGAGGCTATCCCCTGGTTGCAACAACAGTGCTTAAGGATACAAGTAACCCCAAGCTAACCCATGGTATGGTACCTGCTGTGAGCACTGAACAAAATAATAATAAAAGAATATGTGCAGAGAATAAATTGATAAGATACCATCAACTGAAATACTGAAAAATATTTCAACATGTCAGAAACAACTAAATAGATTGGAAATAAACTGACTGTCTGAACATCTAGTCTGGACAATCTGAAAGCCTCTAAAACATGAGAAGTTAAAGGGACAAGCCCCCAACTAAATCCAACTGACTGAATGAATAAAATTACTGTAAATAAACAAAAATGATAACGTCCTCGATGGATGTGGACTCCCCACTACTGCTGTTGGAATGTGCACTGACTGGCTATGAGCGGTTGAGAAACTGTGCGTTTAAACCTAAGTTATAAAACAACATAGCATAAAAGAAAGTATGCAGTCAGTACATTGAATGTACTAGTATAAGGGGTAGGGACTAGCTGGGATCATGCAAGTACTGGACATGAATGCCCGAACACATAATGATGAATGCATGACTGAACACAATCATGTACTGAACTGATATGATTAATCGAATGAATGATAATCATATAGATGATTTCTGATTTACTAAATACTAATTAGTTGATGTCTGAAATACTGATTTACTGGTAACTATAAACTGATAATGCAAAATTAAACTGTAGTGAGTCTGATTAGCTGGAATGAAACTGTGGGAGGTATCATGTTATCGACATGCCCTAATTGAGCTAATCGGGGTCCAACCTATAACCCCGATTGGAAGGGTGTCAGAACCTTGCCACGGGTACTAACACTGGCTGTGTGGATCCACTAAACTGGTGCCCTGAAAGACTAGGGAGTCACCCTCTACTGGCAGGTGCTCCTATGAGATATATGTCAACCCTCAACTGGCAGGAACACTCTCAAACCTACGCTGGTTATGTAGTTCTAGAACTCAGGGATTGTTGCTAAGGGTCACACCCTCTGCTGGCAGGTGATCCCCTATCCCTGGGTTCACTCGGTGCTAAATTGTACTCTCAACTGAACTGACACTGGTACTGACTTAAGTTCAACTGAACATCATAACTGATAGTTCTCAACGTGATCATAATAACTGAGTATAATGATGAGAAACATGGTTTTACTGAATTATCACTTGAAAATCCAAAACATGAGTAAACACATAGGTATCGGGTGTTCATAACCCGCCAGTACTGAATGATTACAAAAAATACAATGACAATGCTTAAAATAGTGGTATGAAATCATAGTTCAAAGACCCAAAACATAAGATATTTTTAATAAATAAGTGAGAAACGTGAATTTGAACATGGAAATGTGTTAAACTTGATAGGACAACATATTAACTTGATTTAATACATAACTTGATGACTTAGCATGAAATCACTTGAATATGAATGGGTAATTGAAATATCTAAGAAGACATGGATTTATATTCATGATTTACATGGATAATTTCATAAGAAAATATTAAAATCCATACTTGAATAAAAATAAAATGTTGGGACTCAATAGATGGAAGGAACCCACTGATGAATAACCCACATACCTGAAATAAAATCTTTGCAAAAAATCTTTGAAGTTGTTCTTGTTCTTGAGAAACTCTAGCTTCTTGGGGAAGAAGCAGAAACCGCTCTTTTAATTTGTTTCTGATGAAATTGGAGTTTATGATGTGAATTGAGGCTTTGGGGTCTTTTATACCACCCCTTTTAAAGCCAAAATTACATGGGTTTGGCTTTTAAAGGAGTAGGAAAAGACACAAAGGCCCCTAGAAAAATATACAGGAATCACATTTCCAATCGTTATGAGTCAATCTTACAACTCATATAATGTGATACGACTTGGTCTCTACTTGTAAACTGAGCATGATTAGAATGGTATACATTGTTCATCATACCAGTGGAACTTATGACTCGTATCTCTTCTTACGACTAGTTTCCATGACTCATATCTTTGACAAAATCTCATGGAGTCTACACTTATTTCCTTACGACTTAGGTCCATACGGCTCGTACCCCTCTTAACGATTAGTATTCGCCCTCTCGTACCCCAGACAGAATGCACCTCACCTTATACTGACTTGGGTATGACTTACCATGTACGACTCGTACCTTACTTGATGACTCCTAGGGTCAACTCGTACCTAGAACAAAATGTCAACTCAAACACACTATCTTGGATCCGACTATAACCTACGACTCGTATGATTCTATGCGATCTGAAGGATGAGTCGTAAGCTGTCTAGAGACTAAGAAGAATATAGGGTATTACAATATCTCCTCCTTGGAGACATTCATCCTCGAATGAGACTAGGTAAGCTGGGATACTACAAAAACTGAAAGTGTACATTGAATACTCATGAACATGAAACATGATTAAGTAGCTGAGACTAAAACATAATACAAGGACTGAACTAATTTCATGAACACATGCAATGACATGAGAATGGTTACATAGTTGAAATAGAGAACGGAAAAGAGTAACTCTAAGAAAAATCGTTACCTCAAGCCGAGTCTGAATTCATAGAGAAAAAATGAGGGTACTTGGCTCGTATATTTGTTTCTTCTTCCCAAGTAGATCCCTCAACAGACTGATTCCTCCATATAACTTTAACTAAGGGGACTTCCTTATTCCTCAACCTACGAACCTGGCGATCAAGGACGTCAATAAAAACTTCCTCATAGGAGAGACTATCTCCTACATCCTCACTCTGTAAGGGTACAACTGAAGCTGGGTCGCCAATATATTTCTTTAGCAAGGAGACATGAAACATTGGATGTACTGACGCCAAATCTGCAAGTAACTCTAACTCATAAGCCATCTTCCACAACTGCTCAAAATTCTATATGGGCCAATATAACGGGGAATTGATTTCCCTTTATTACCAAACCTCTTCACCTTTTTCATAGGTGAAATTCTCAAATAAACAAAGTCACCAACATCAAACTCAAGATCTTTTCTCCTCACTTCTACATATGATTTCTGGCGACTTTGGGTTGTCTTCAGCCTCTCTCGAATTAACTGAACCTTTTCCATTGCTTCAAATACTAAATTTTTCACTATTAAATCAGCCTCACCTACTTCAAACCAGCTAATAGGAGATCAACACCTCCTCCCATAGAGAGCTTCAAATGGAGCCATCTGAATACTGGAGTGATTACTATTGTTATTGGGAAACTCAATAAACGGTAAGTGGTCATCCAAAGTACCCTTAAAGTCAATGACACAGGATCTTAACATATCCTCTAAGGTCTGAATGGTCCGTTCTACTTGACCATCTGTCTGAGGATGAAAAGTTGTACTAAGATAAACTAGAGTTTCGAGACCCTTCTAAAAAGTCTTCCAAAAGTAAGAGGCAAACTAAGTACCTCTATATGCAATGATAGATAACAAAATCCCATGCAACTTAACCAACTCACTGAGATAAAGTCTAGCATAATCCTCGTCTAAACACGAAGTACGTACTGGCAAAAAATGGGCTGACTAGGTCATTTATCCATAATAATCCATATCGAATTATGTTGGTGGCGCGTATGAGGCAACCCTATTACAAAATCCATGTTCACCACCTACTGCTTTTACATAGGGATACTAAACTCCTAAAGCGTACCACTAGGACTTTGGTGCTCAACCTTAACTCATTGACAGTTCGAACACTTAGCCACAAACTCTGCAATATCTTTCTTCATACCACTCCACCAATAGATAATGTGTGAGATAATGCTAACATATTTGAGGCTTTTAACTAAGAATAATTGAGAAGTCTTAAGCAACTTTTGTCATTTTTGATTGGTTTATGTTTGATTTTGCAGTTTAAGCTGATATGCTAGAGAACCAACAAGAATGGAAGTAAAGAAGTTGAAATCTGAAGAAATCTAAAGACAAGTGTGGCTGAAGACATTTGTGATAAGTCGTCAGCCCTGTGATAAGTTATCAAAGTTTTCATCAGCAGTAAACAGTGAATTGGCTTAAGTTGAAAGATGTGATGACATTTTGTGATAAGTCGTCAAGGGTCTGATAAGCTGTCAAGAATGTCGTCAGCCTGAGGCAGCACATGAGAACTGAAGTAGAGTTTTGATGATATTTTGTGATAGGCCATCATGAAGCTGATAAGTTGTCAAGTTTATTGTCAGCCTTAAACAGGAAGAGCCAAAACTGAAGAAAGAGCTGATGACATTTGTGATAAGTCGTCCGCCTCCTGATAAGCTATCATAAATGTCGTTACCTAATTCGAGGGATTTTTGAATTCTATTATTTTGTTTCCATAATAAGGGTAAACTATTTAAAGCTTTGTTTAAGGGTTTTCTGAGGAGATCCACACATTGAGTTTTGACAATACTTTTTGATATTTTTTTCTCTCTAATTTCTTAGCTTGTAAAAGCAAATACATTAAAGAGATTATTATCATTATTCTGGGATTTTCCTTTGTGATCTGCTACTCACTAGTTATTCTTCTTCTTGTGGTAAGTTTAACCTTTCAAGCATGAATACAACTTTTTATTTTCATTTTAGCATTATGCGTGGCTAAATTCCTTTAACTTGAATTATGGGATCTAGTGTTAGGTCTTGATAAGGTGCTAAGTGTTCAAGATTCAAAAGGTGGTAGGATTTCTTGATAATTCTGAGGTTTGAATTAACCTATGTTGGTTGCAAACAATATATAACATTTGCTTTGGTTTGCTTGAGAAAGAAATCAAATATAATGGGAAGTGAGTTATCGATAGGGACTTGAAAATTCTTCGTTTAATAATCAGCATTGTAACAAGGTTGGTTAACCTGAGGTAAAATCTGGGCAGTGAATATAAATTCCCTAAGTACGAGAGGATTAGGTAATTAAATGCTTAAGTAGGTCGAGAGACATTTAATCATAACATCGATAAAGATAATTTGTTGTCCTACCTACTATGAGAATCTTGAACCACCGTTAACATCTGTCAAGTACCGGAAGACCTAGTGAACGTAATTCTAGTTTTTCAAAAACATTTGATTACAAACACTGATTAAAGAAACCGACAATTACTTGTTAAACTAAAAAAACCCCATTTCTGGGAACATCCAACTATCAATTGATTGATTTGCAAATGACTTACGTTCACACCATATTCCCAGTGGGATTCGACCCCAATCTAGTTGGGTTTTATATTAACAATGATCTCTTACATTCTCATTGAGAGGTATAGTTTAAGTGTAAAAATGGCACCATTGTCGGGGAATACGGTTGTAAACTGAAGTTTGTGTGCACAAATTGACTGTTAGTTAAGTTTCCTAGTTTTACATTTATTTGTTATTTTTGTTTATTTGCATGATCTTTATAGTGTATGCCAGGAATTAGAAGTTCCAGTGAACCATTATTACCACGTAATCCGGAATCGCAATAAATTAGAAAAATGGCAAACAGCAAGAGGCTGACAGACTGGCAGCCTTAGCTCGAGCTCAGGTGAATGTGCAAAATATCAGGCAACAAGCCCGACATCCAAACCCTAAGGATGAAGATTTGGAAGATGAGTAGTTTTTGAATCCTGGTAACCCAAGGCGTGCAGAGAAGATAGCTACACCAGTAAGGCATAATATTAATAAGAACCGTCTGTTCCGAGAAAAATAAGAGTACCAGCCGGTCTAGTATGATCTCAATGATAATGATGATGGAATGGATGGATCAGGTTCAATGTGTGCAATCATTCCTCCACCGTTGGCACCTGGGGCCAAGTTCAGCATTACGAGTAATATGATCCAACTACTCAATCTGAAGGGGTTGTTTGGTGGCCTTCCTGGGTATGACCCGAACCTGTATCTGGTGAATTTTTTCACCATCTGTAAATCTTTTGATAACCCAAGATTAGGCCAAAATTCTATCCGATTGAGATTATTCCCATTGTCTCTGTCTGGGGAGGCAACTTTATGGCTAAATGAGCTGACGCCCGATTTTATAACCAATTGGAGGCAGTTGAAAAGAGTTTTCCTAGAAAGGTTCTTTCCGCCATCTAGGAGGGTATAGTTGAGGGACGATATCAACAACTTTAGGCAGCTACCGACTGAAGCCTTGCATGAAATATAGGAAAGATTCAAGAAAAAACTAACACAGTGTCCAAACTACAACATGACAGACATACACTTGATAGAGACTTTGTACAGGGCTCTTAACTCTGTTACGAAGCCAATTGTAGATAATGTTGCTGGTGGTTCGTTTGTTGATCTTACATTCCTAGAGGCTTCAGAGATGCTGGATAGAATGACTAAACAGAGTTAAGCATAGCATACCAGAGACTCTGTGGTAGCTAGCCCCACTGCTTTTGTAGGTATTATTGCGGAACAATGCAAAAGAGAAGAGGAGCGTGACCAAGACATGGCTCACCTTAAAATACAGATGGACTTGCTGACCAAGAACTTTCTATCAGGCAAGGTTGAAAAGGTGAAAGTTGTGGGATCTCAGGATAGAAGTAATGCTGATGCAGATAAAGAGGCGAACTATGTTAATAATTAGGGGGTTTTCGAGGCAATAGCCAAGGGAATCAAGGTCGGATCTTTTATGATAAGCCTGGTTATAAAGATAGGGAGAAAGAAAATTAGAGGAATAATAATGACAGGAGCGGGCTATATGTTCCTCTTGGAAATCATGAGGCTGCTTCAACAAGTTCCAAAGATATGTCTATGGAGGACATGATGGCTAAGTTGTTGAAGTGGGTGGAGGAAACCAACTCTTGTGTGACCACCATGAAGACCGATCTGAAATCCATCAGTCAGTTGGTGCACTCACACTCCACCACAATCAAATAGATGAGCCAACTTTCCTCAGCATTCAACCAGAGAAAGAGCGGAATATTACCAAGTGATACGGTCCAAAATCCATGGAATGATGTATCATGCATGGCTATTACCACTAGGAGTGGTAAGATGTTACCTAAAACTTTTGTGGGAAAATCTGTAGATGATGAGGTAGTTGTTGATGAACCAGAAGAAGGTGATCCAGTGGAGTCTGAAAAGCTTGACAATTCTGATGATGCTCCAAAGAAAGATAAAGAGAAGGAGAAGGAGGTAGTGCTGAAAACTATCCCAAGACCACCACCTCCCTTTCCTCAATGATTGAAAGAGAAAACAGACGAGGCAAAATTCATAAAGTTCATGGCAATGCTCAAGAAATTGACAATAAATGTGCCTTTGGTTGAGGCACTTGAGCAAATGCCAGGATATGCGAAGTTTATGAAAGACCTTGTGACTAAGAAATGGAAGGTTACCCATGAACTGAAGGACAATCTCCTTCATTGTGGCGCTATTTCTACAAGGTCTATAGTGTAGAAAAAGGCAGATCCGGGAGCATTTACCATCCCGTGCACTGTTGGTTCCCTGAATTTCACGAAAGCACTATGCGATTTGGGAGCCAGTATAAACCTAATGCCACTTGCTGTGTACAAGAAACTGGGTTTGGGGGATCCTACTCCGACAAACAAGCAGTTAGTGATGGAAGATAGGTTTGTAAAACGGCCTATAGGAATATTACATGATGTCTTAGTTAATCTGGCCGATTTTATTCTGCCTGCTAATTTTGTAGTCCTGGATTCCGAAGTGGACTTTGAAGTGACCATCATCTTAGGTAGACCATTCCTTGCAACTGGGCGAGTGATAGTAGGCATGGAGCTGAATGAACTGAAGTTCAGGCTCAATAACAAAGAAGCACGCTCTGAAATACACTCATCTATGACTCAGCAAAAAGAGATGAGTGATTTCTCAATCGTTGATGTATTCTATGAAGATGGTAAAGGGGTATCAACAGGTTGTCTTGGCAAAGTCTGAGTAGTCAAGATAACCAAGTCGTATCACGACATTAAATCAGGCGCTATTGGGAGGCAACCCAAAATTTTTATACTCCAGTAAATTATTTATTTTTGTAGTAGGTTATAGCTCAAAGAAGATGGAATCGATGTATTCAACCAAGTGCCCCTGACGACATTTTTAACGGGCTACCATGATTGTGATAAGCTGTCAGATTTGTCGTCAGACACCTTAGCTCTGAAGAAGGGTCTGTCAAAGCTGACGACATTTGTGATAAGTTATCACAATTGTGATGGCTTATCAAAAATTTTGTCACAAAGAAAGCCCAACATTTGCTGAAACTGTGGGCCAAATTAAAATGACCCGACCCGGCCCACAGCTTGGCCTTTCCACCTTCCCGCTTAGTTTTTAATTTCTTTAAGTTATTTTCCTTTCATACTTAGAATATTTTCTTCCCTTATTTGAACTCTTTCCAATAAAAACAAGAAGAAAGTTCCTTGTGTGTGTGGTTTTGCAATTAAGATCAAGAACTTTTTCTTACTTTCTCTTGCTCGTGTAATCACATTGAAGGCTCCCATCAGGTATGCTCAAAATTTAACTTTTCTTTTCTAATGGTAAGTGATATATTGATGAAAACCCAAGTTACCAAGAAGCTTGAACCAAATTCAACTTACAAAAAGGGCTAAAAATTGAAACTAGGGTTTATTATGCAAGCCTAAGGCTTATAAGCTCAGCTCAAAAATGAAGCTCGAGTGGATTTTAAGGAAAAATGGGACCAAAAATTGAGTCAAAGTCAAAGTGAAGTTCTGATGAGAGCTGACGACTTTCATGATGAGCTATCACAACTATGACAGCTTATTAGAAATATCGTCAAAGGCTGCTAAGAATGAAGTAGGTTTTATTTAAAGATGGTGACATTTGTGATAGGCTATCACGTTTATGACGGCTTATCAGAAATGTCGTTAGATGTTGATAAAATCTTATGAGTTCTGTTTAGAGCTGATGACATTTATGATAGGCTATTACATTTATGATGGCTTATCAAGAAATGTCGTCACACTTGGGACCTGAACCATTACTAAACCTTTTCAAGGGGCGTGGAATTTCAATGATCGATCTGTTTGTATTTGTACTCTTGAGGGTCAACTAATGTTTTTTCTCTTGCTACAAGTCTTGAAATGGAACCCAAAGGAAATAACTCAAAATCCACAAAGAAAGTGATCAAGGAAAGTGCATCTCGGAGACTCTTCAATGAAGAGTATGATTATGAAGAGGAAGAGCCTATGCTCAGGAAGCAAAAGAAGAAGCAAAGCTCTAAAAAGATTCCACCACCCCCACCATTTGAGGTGGAGAAAAGTGAAGAAAGTGACACTGAGCCAACAACATCCACGCATACAGATTCTGAACAGTCGGCCTCTGAGCAATAAGAGTCTAAACATGCTGCATCTGAAGAGCATAATTCAGATCAGCCTGAGTCTGAGGATCATGAGTTTGGGAAACCTGAATACGAGGGACCATCAACTGAGTCCCATTCTGCTAAGCCACAAGATGGCGAAGACTCTTCGATTTGGGAAACTATGGTCAAATACAAGAATCCTGAAGTCCGAGATAGCACTAGATGGCAGATTCCCAAAGCTCAGATAATCTTCTTTGATGGTCTTTGCAGAATCAACAGGAGAGCTGTCAAGAGGCCAATCTTTGAGGAGAAGAGAATTATCACTAAGGGGTTGAGAAGGTACCCAGAAGTGGAGCAGAAATTTCATGGCTATGATTTGGGATGGACTACACGAGGAGGAAATTCATTTTGACCTACACTGGTTAGGTAGTTCTATGCAAACTACCAAGCTCTCTTGGAAAACATGTGTAGAGAAGGAGAGAAAGCAGTTGACCAACCTTTGTTGGACAAAGTTCCGGTACGGGGTGTAATGGTGGATATTTCTGAAGCAACAATCAATAGGTTCCTTCATGGCCCGAACTTCACTCCTCAGGACATTTCACCTACTTTTTATGCCCAGTTGAAGCATCGGTAAAATCAGCGGAATTGGTTAGCCACACTCATAGCCGATGGAGAACCAGAATTGTTACAAAATTCAAGTAAAAGGATCTTTAAGGCCTCCCTAAATTTAGAGGCAAGATTTTGGTGGGGTATTGTTCGTACATGGTTGATACCCACAAATGGTGATAATATTCTCGAGGATGATAGAGCAATATTAGTTGCAAGTTTTATGGCTAACCTCAAATTAAATTTTGGAGAAATTATTGCTGAAGAGATAAAAATTCATGTCTCGAGGTCTGATACAGCATATCCCTTCCCTTGTTTAATTACAAGGTTATGTAGGGCAGCAAACGTGCCAAAGATTGTAAGGTTAGAAGAAGAACTCCTTGCCAAGAAGACCCATAATCCTATCAGAAATGAGGAAAATCAGTCAAAACTAATGTTTGATAGGGGCGCAGAGATTCCCACTGATCCACCGGTTACAGGTACTAATTTAGTACCTAATGCAGAGATGCCAAATTCTGAAGTTACACCTCCAATATCTGCAACAATGGCAGAATCATCAGTTCCCAAAACTGAGACAAATACGCCAGCTGCTATGCCTATAACAGAATTTGCCTTCACTCCGATGAATTTTAAGAGAGTAGCAAGGCAATCCAAGTGGTTCGAGGCTCAGCTGAAACTCTTTGCCAAGAAATTCGCAGTTGCAGTTGACAAAAGAGTTAAGGCTGCACTTGATCCTTAAAAGGCCTAGTCGGGTAGGACTGATGAATTAGAGAACCACTTTAATACACGGTCAAAGGAGAGGTCAGACCCAGAGATGACACTGCTTAGGTCAGAACTGGCTAAGGTAAAGGCGGAGGTTGGAAAGTTACAGCAACACCAATTTATAATGTCATCGAAGCCGGTAGTGGAGGATTCTGAGAGACAAATCCCATTGTTTGATCTCACAGAGGAGCCAATGAAGAAAAAGAATAAGAAAGGAAAGAAAAAAGGCAAAGGAAAGAGAGAGAGGCCCGACAGTGATGAATAAAGAAAAGTAGAGAAGAGGGCAAGAAAGAAGTCTGAAAAAAAAAGATTAAAAAGTCAAGGATTGAGTCCTTAGCAAACAATGAGAGATGGGAGGCAGCCATCTGAGCGAGAGCAGTAGGTGCCTCCACCAGTAGGCCTTCAAAGACTGATAGACTTGCTGCACTAGAATAGTTCAAAACTCCTAATGGAGATGCAGTAGCAGGGTCAGGAATCCATGACCCCTGAGATTGATCCATTCCAGGTATACTCTAACCCTTAGTTCAGATTTTCTTTGATTTTAAGTTAAGGGTGTAGAGTAAATTGTTGTTGTAAAATTTTGTAGCCGATTAGGAGAAATACTTTTACTTGAGGAAGTTGAATTATTTTGTGATTTTTGTACACCTCTTCAAGTGGTCTACTTCTTTAACTGTGTGATTTGCATTCAAGTATGACCACTGTGCATCTTTGTATGGCATTAGTTCTAGTAACATAATAATTATTGCTAAATAGTTGCATGAACTGAATGAGTCATAGCTTATGATATACGTGGGTTCCATGTGTGTGTGAGCAACTACTTAGTTCCCTTTGTATGCTGAAGCCAGAACTTTCCCAATTAGTCTTACCTAGGTTGAAGGATAGGGGTTAGGAAAGGATCATAGGCCATTTTGATTTTAGCTCACTTTAAGCCTAAATGACCTTCCCTATGTGTATAATATCCCTTGATCCCTGTTTTGAGCCTAATTAGCATGTTTCTTTGTATGACACCTATCATCTTCCCATTTAAATCATAATGAACCTGCTTTGGCCCTGGTCCTCCTTGGACACTGTACACCTTGACTTAGGCAAATAGACTAAGTTGAAGGTGGTTATCATAGGGGTGTGTGATATAGAATGAGTATGAAGAAAGGCAGCATAAAATAAAAGAATAAAAAGTTGGGTGCAGAGGAAAAGAGCAAGAAAAAGAAAAATTGTGAAAAAGATTAAGTAATTGAGAAAAGATTGCACCCATCCTAAATAAGTGTGATCAAGAAAAGAGAAGAGCAGAAAAGGATAATGAGTGAAACCCCAAAAAGCTACTGTAGTGTCAAGGAGGCTTAGTCACTTTAAATACCATCGAGTATCATACCAGCCTCTAGCCTACATTACAAGCCTAAGAGAAGTCTTATAGTGATCCTAGATGACCTATCTTAAGATCTGGGTAATGAATATAAGGGCAAGCCTATGGTACTTGGCATACACTGATTGGAACTTCGTTCTGAGAGTGAGTGTTTGATCATCCCCATGGTTACATATATAATTCCTGATATGAGATGAGGGGGATGTCTTTGTTATGAGGATACACTGGTTACATTGCTAGTTACTGACTTGTTCGGGTAGTGTAATAATGGTCTATGCATGGTTGTTATAACTGGATTTATGTCGTATCTTGATTCCTATGTGTTGCATTGGTGTTCTTCATTGTTCTTGAATTGAGTGACCTTGGAGATGGGGAAAGTGTTTTGAGATAATATGGATGATTGACTGCCAAATGTGCCTTGTATTCTCTTAGTTATGTTGAGTTGTTTGAGGACAAGCAATTTTTTTAAGTTGAGGGTGTTGATGTGTGGGCTAATGCTAACACATTTGAGGCTTTTAACAAAGAATAATTGTGAAGTCTTAAGCAACTTTTGTCGTTTTTGATTGGTTTATGTTTGATTTTACAGTTTAAGATGATATGATAGAGAACCAACAAGAATGGAAGCAAAGAAGTTGATATCTGAAGAAATCTGAAGACAAGTGTGGCTGACGACATTTATGATAAGTCGCCAGCCCTATGATAAGTTATCAAAGTCGTTGTTAGCAGTAAACAGAGAATTGGCCTAAGTTGAAAGATGTGATGATATTTTGTGATAAGTCATCAAGGGTCTGATAAGTTGTCAAGAATGTCGTTAGCCTGAGGCAGCACAGGAGAACTGAAGCAGAGCTTTGATGACATTTTGTGATAGGCCCTCATGAAGCTGATAAGTTGTCAAGTTTGTCATCAGCCTAAAACAGGAAGAGCCAAAACTGAAGAAGGATCTGACAACATTTGTGATAAGTCATTAGCCTCCTGATAGGAAATCACAAATGTCGTCACCTAATCCGAGGGATTTCTGAATTCTATTATTTTGTTTCCATAATTAGGGTGAACTATTTAAAGCTTTGTTTTAGGGTTTTCTGAGGAGTCCGCACATTGAGTTTTGACAATACTTTTTTATATTTTTCTCTCTCTAATTTCTTGGCTTGAAAAAGTAAATACTTTGAAGAGGTTATTATTATTATTCTGGGATTTTCCTTTGTGATCTAATCTGTGACTCACTAGTTATTATTCTTCTTGTGGTAAGTTTAACCTTCCAAACATGAATACAACTTGTTTTTTTGGTTTTAGCATTATGAGTGGCTAAATTCCTTTAACCTGAATTATAGGATCTAGGGTTAGGTCTTGATAAGGTGCTAAGTGTTCAAAATTCAAAAGGTGGTAGGATTTCTTGATAATTCTGAGGTTTTAATTAACTTATGTTGGTTGCAAACAATAGATAACACCTGCTTTGATTTGCTTGATAAAGAAATCAAATATAGTGGGAAGTGAGTTATCAACAGGGACTTGGAAATACTTCGTTTAATAATTAGCGTTGTAACAAGGTTGGTTAACCTGAGGTAAAATCTGGGAAGTGAATATAAATTCCCTAAGTCCGAGAGGATTAGGTAATTAAATGCTTAAGTAGGTCGAGAGATATTTAAGCATAACGTTGATAAAGATAACTTGTTGTCTTACCTACCATGAAAATCTTGAACCACCATTAGCATCTGTCAAGTATCGGAAGCCCTAGTGAACATAATTCTAGTTTTTCAGAAACTCTTGATTACGAACACTAATTAAAGCAACCGACAATTACTTGTTAAACTAAAAACCCGCATTTCTGGGAATATCCAACTATCAGTTGATTGATTTAAAAATGACTTATGTTCACATAATATTCCCTGTAGGATTCGACTCCAACCTAGTTGGGTTTTATATTGACAACGATCGCTTACATTCTCATTGAGAGGTGTAGTTTGAGCATTATCAATAGATCTCCCACAAATCATGATACATATTGGTGGCTCTTAGATGAATAGAATACTGCGCACCATGCATTTTTTTCTAATGTTCATTATCTCAAACCATCAATAAATGGAACACATAATTTTCCCTGAAAATAAAGAACACCATCTCCCCCTAGGGAGATGACCTCTACCTTCTGATCTCTAACTTCTTCCTTCAACTTAACCAAACTAGGATCCTTATCTGATTTTTCTTTCACTTTGATAACCAATGAAGATTCCAAACCACTCTGAACCCATATACTACCTTCAGCTAAATCAACCAACCAAACACTTAATCTAGCAATCTGATGAACATCATGGATTAAATCTTTCTTATCCTCCACAATATGAGCAACACTACCCATAGACAACCTACTAAAAGTATTCGCTACTATATTGGTGTTGCTCGGATGATATAACACACTTATGTCATAATTTTTTAACAACTCAAGCCACCTTCTCCGATGAATATTCATGTTTTTCTACGTAAACACATACTGTCAGCTCGTGTGATTCGTAAACACATCGACATGAACCCCATAAAGATAATTCCTTCAAATTCTTAAGGCAAAAATCACGGTTGCCAACTTAAGATCATGGGTTGGGTAATTCTTCTCATGGGGCTTAAGCTGCCTAGTCATTATGAGTCAATCATACAACTTGTATGATAGGATACGACTAGGCCTCTGACTCGTAAACTGGGCAGAATTAGAATGGTATACACTGGTCATCATACAAGTGGAACTTACGACTCATATCTCAACTTACAACTAGTATCCATGACTCATATCTTGGAAAGAATCTAACAGAGTCTACATTGATGTCATTACGACTTGGGTCCTTATGACTCATAACCCTCTTAATGACTAGTATTTTCCCTCTCGTACCTTGGACAAAATGCACCTCACCTCACACTAACTTGGGTATGACATACCATGTACAACTTATACCTTACTTGTCGACTCCTAGGGTCAACTCATACCTAGAATAGAATGTCAACTCATACACACTATCTTGGATATGACTACAACATATGACTCATATGAGTCTATACTACTTGAAAGATGAGTTGTAAGTTGTGCAAAGACTAGGAAGAATACGGGGTATTACAAGTAACTAAACTAGTTTTTGTTTCTTTTCTTATTTTTCTACATGAGAGTTCTACACCTTGCATATCATTCACCAACTCAATAGGTTTATTAATTTTTAATACAATATTATTAAGCAGTATGTCTTTGTGTAAGAAAATTGCTTTTGAATAAATTTTCATTTGCTTTCACATTTTCACTTTGTTGATGTCTTTTTGTGTTCAGAAACCCTGAATACATTCAAGAATTAAATATAGACTCAATTTCAAAATTAATTCACTCTTGGAAACCTATAAATATAAACACATAAGCATAAAAATTATGCAAACTTCTTCTTAACTATAAATTCAACCACACTAATATGAAATTTAGAATCGATAAGATTACCCCCATTGCACATCAAAGGAAAAGCTGAGAATGTCGCTCGGATTCTCCAAAAAGAGGGTTGCACCCATGTTGGATCCTCTAAAAAGGAACTACTTTTGAAGGATACAACATGCACCCGGCTATATTTGAAGAGTCCGCACAACATACCTTAAATAAGTTTATTTTAGAATAAAAATGTCATTGCAACGTACTACCCTATTAGGAACCCAAAAGAACACAGGGAATGAAATTGTTTGCTGAAATAAATTTCAAGATTACTTATCCTGAATAGAATATATAAGATTATATCTATTTGATCAAATAGACAACGTAAAATTCTATTTGGACTATGTTCTTATGAGCTACAAATAAATTTTTTGTTAAACTTATGTTTTGAGCCATTTTGTAGTGTATTGATTATATTGGCACTTTAGTTCTAAGTCATGATATTATGTCTACCACCTTTATGTGGTTTTGTTTCTAACTAGGAGGAACATTTTGTAAATTGATACCTTTAGCCACCTACATGCAGCGTTAATGCATTATTGAGTTTTATGGGACTTCAAGGGGAATCCTGGACTAGCCGGTGCTAGTGTTGTGCTATGTGATATAGATGGAAGTATGATATGCTCCCTATCCATTTAGAAGATGTGGTTTGTCACCATAAATTTATAGGTTTTCGACTTGCAATTCTTGTTTATAGATTTTTCGGTTGTATGAAGGTGTGGGGGTGGGAACTAACAACATTGCTGAATATTGAGGCTTAATCTTAGGGATAAAATATACTCTCGAGAAAGGTTTCAAACACATAAATGTTAAGGGTGGCTCAAAACTTGTCTGCATACAGGTCTTCTTTTTCTTTCTTTTTTACTTCTGTGGGTTTTTTTTTCATTTTGCCTTCAGAAAATTAGTCTATTATTTTTGCTTTCTCTTTTAATACCCTGTCTAATATCTTTGGTAATTTGTTGAAACCAATGAGCAATGAAGAATTTGCTGAAGATCTATTTCCAGTGATGTATTTGCCATTGAGTGTATGAGACATACTCATAAACACCGCGCTACACCAAGATACCCTAGAATGTAGACCATTCCAAATACTGAGAAACTTTATCTCTATTGATGAATTATGGTATTATTATCTTAATTTTTTCCTAATTTAGCCTGGGATTGAAGTGTAGTTATTGTATCATGTTTGTGTAGATGTATAACTGGTATGTTAAGGAGTACAAGATAATTTAGAAGTTCACTCAGAATAAGGTTTTGAGTATTTTAATGTATTTTTGCATATTGTTTTTTCTTTTGATGAGTCAAAGTCGATTAGGTTAGCTACATAAAAACTATAAATAATGAAACACTTAAGGGTTTTATGTGAAGAAGAGAGAAATAATCAAAGGAAGTGTTAAGTATCCCACATCGGAAGAGAAAAGGGTCCTTGGTCTCCTTATATGGCTTGGGAAATCCTCCTCCTCATGAGCTAGCTTTTGGGGTATGAGTTAGTCCCAAGACCAATTTTAACATGGTATCAAAGCCAGGCCCATTCCAAATATTTGTTCACCTATGGTGGACCCCCATATATATTGTCCATGCTCCAGTTAGCCTGTGCGTGTTGTCCACGCTACAGTTAGTCTGGGCGTGCGGGGGAGTGTTAAGTATCCAAGGGTCCTTGGTCTCCTTATATGGCTTGGAAAATCCTCCTTCTCATGAGATAGCTTTTGGGGTGTGAGTTAGGCCCAAGACCAATTTTAACAGGAAGAATTTTAAAAAGAAATTGGAAAAGCAAGTATTATCCACCAAGTTTTGAATTATGCGTCATCGAATCTTGGGGATTTCTCAATTATTATAAAATTAATAGAGCTAATAGATGATGTGGTGTAGAAGAATGAGAAGCAGTAGGCGAGCACTTTCGATCTCCATATTATCCTTGAGAAAACTTGTTTCTCAACATCCAAAATAGTGTAGACTAACAACTAACTCAACGAACTTATTTTATGTAGTCTTTATTTTTTTTAATTTGATTATTTTGCAGAATACTTAAGGGATTTTATAGTGACAGGTTTAGGAGTGATAATGATTGTAAGGAACGGGAGGTGTGAGAATGATAGTAGTGGATTTTACATTAGAACATTATTATAAGCCCTTGTTGTATAGCTTTAAAAAGCTTTGATTTGTCGGGGAAGGAGTGTAAAAGAAGAGGAAACACAATAGGTTGATGATTAAACTTATTGAGAATACTTTCAAATGATAAAAATCGACAGTAAATCTACTATAAGCTTTGATTAGAGTACTAAGATAAGAGAGAACACAAGAAGTTGTTGGACATAGAGAAAGAAAAAAATACTTTTTTTGGAAGAGTAAAGATTGTCAAACTATTTTTCTTTTCTGAGAAGACTAATTTATTTGACTAAGTGTCATAAATTTGAAAAGTTAGTTTTTCGAGCGATACAAATCGCCCGTGTTCAGCCACAGCCTCCAGAAGCTTTCCGAACTGGTGACCTCTGCCTTGAAACTCA
This sequence comes from Capsicum pubescens, assembly GCA_030864215.1. Taxonomy (NCBI): domain Eukaryota; kingdom Viridiplantae; phylum Streptophyta; class Magnoliopsida; order Solanales; family Solanaceae; genus Capsicum; species Capsicum pubescens. Next base: position 113,004,416 of record CM061543.1, on the reverse strand, counting down.
TCTTTTTCCACTAATGATGGTGATGCTGCAGTTCAAAGCGCAAGTGCACGGAAGGTTTCTAATAAGCATCGGTATGCACAGTCGATGAACTCGACTACTTATATGTTAATACTTATGATTGTCCCCTCCCCCGTCTCAATGTTTTTACTCTTGAATGTTAAATTCATATGTATACTTCTACTATTAGATGCGCCTAAAGTCTTGATTTTTATTTGCCTTGTAGGAAAAGATGAAGTAAATGCATTGGAACAACAATTATACTCTGCAGAGCTGGTGTTTAGGATCAAAGGTTGTTCGAAGGAAACTTGATCACAGGATTAAAAATGCATTTGTTATTGTGTAATTTATTAATAGAATATAATGCAAATAGTACTCCCGTGTATGTAACTATTGAACTATTTAATTAACTATAATATTTCAGCATCCAAGACAGTAATATTGATGTATTGAAATGTATATTTACTTAATATGAAATAATTAGTATATGGTGGAGTTTAAATGTATTCTGGTACTTATTGAAACATTTTATCGTTTAATTTTTGTGTGTCAAGCTATTCTCTTACTTTATCATGGCTTTAATCTCTTTCATGTTATTTTACAATGAATTGGTGATTACTTTAATAGCTCCAACTTCTGCAAAATTATGTTCTTAATATCAAAAGTAAAATTTAATTAAATATCATACTTCCAACTTCTGTAAAATTACGTTCCTAATAAAACTATATGTTGGGCCCATGCGATGCACGAGTAAATAATATCTAGTATTATATATACGAGAGAATACCAATTTTTAGTAGTCCGCACAAGGCTATTATAGTAATTTTAATTAATTTCTAATCCTCTAAAATTGTGATACTTTGAATGATAAAGATGAAGGCTGTTTTTTACCATATAGACATTTGCACTTGGTGCATATGTCATGAAATGAGAAACTATTATTTAGTGGTTTCTTGTAATTTTTATTGTTTAGCTATTTTTTTCTTTTGAAAAAAAAAATTAGGAGTAAAGGAAAGGGAATTAAGGAGGGAATTATAGAGCAGAAAATCAAATATTTACCAATAAAGTGAAAATTCAGATTCTCAATCAATTGAACTACTTAAATTCTCATGTTGTTTAACTAATCGGTAAATCGTTCTATGACGCTTTCATTATAATATTTTGTTTCTCATACTTACATATTATTTAATAAAGTCAATTACAAAATATAAACATCAAATATTTAACAATTAAGTTTTTAATTTTACTTCATGCTTCATGAATCATCTTTCAATGACATTATTTATTGAAGATTTTAATAATAGTTATCTGGAAAAAAAGACCCAAAAGCTTTGATTTTGACAAAATTTTGTTATTTTTTAATCAAAATTGATTATTAATTAACTTTAAAATATTAAAATAGTATGAACAAAATTAATATTTTATATGAGCTTTTATTTAACGTATTTTAAAACTGAAAAATATATTATGATTGTGGAGAACTTCCATCACCTTTTTCCTTCTTTCTTAGTATTTATATTTAATAATTTTATTTTTTCTATGAAATAACTTTGTACAAATATCTTAAAAATGAAGAAAGAGGTAAAATAAAAGGGTTAAAATTAATGATTGTATGAGGTTATATTTTATTTTGATGAATTGAGTATGTTTTTCATGTATTTTCTAATTAATTTTTAATGATATGAATAGAATTTTTGTGTGGACAATTTTATTCATTGCTATTAAAAATATTTGGCATATTTAATGCACTAAAATTAAAATTATTGATAATGTTAAAAATTAAGGCAGTGATATGAATAAAGATCAAATTATTTTTAAAATTTCTTTGTTTGGTTAATTGAGAATTAATATTGTTTAGCATAAAGTGTACATAAAAATTAATTGATTCTCGATGTTCATTTTGATGAGTTTATTTTTTTCTTAATTTAATATAAAATTAAGCTTAAACCACAACATTTAACTAGCATAAATTCTTTCCTCATGAAATCATAAATAAAATTATATATTTCCCACCACAGACAAGAAGACTCAAGGAAACCAATTGATCCTTTTGATGACTTTTTCCTCCATCTTCCTGATTGTAGAGAAGAACTCGAACTAAGAATACTAGAAAAGGAAGGAAAAGGTATTAAAATTTTTAAATAAATATATTTATAGCTATAACCAAAGAAATTATATGTTCATAAATTTATAAAAATGCTAATATTTTTTAATTTTTATAATCTTTGCGAATTATTATTATTTTATATTATTTTAAATCATGTTATTATGTAAAATATCAATTTACTTGAGTTTGGTAAGAAAGAATGGATGTTTTTGGTAGTCCTCACATCACAAATTGGTGGTGTAAAATTTTACATGTGGATATTACTTTGGCATTATTCTCTTTTTAACAATTCACATATGGATGTTTGTAACTGGTCAATATCACTTTTTTGTTATTAGTTTTCTTCATCTTAAATTATTTGTCACATTTCAATTTTCATGAAAAATTATGAACTTTAATCAATATTTTGAAAAAGACATACTAACTTTAAATTTTCATACACTTTTGAATATCTAATTTTTAAGAAATTAGATATCAATATTTTTCCCTTGTAATTTATGGTGTACATGCAAACAAACATAACTAATTAACAAAGATTTTATTTAAGGTAGGATTAAGTTTTTTTGGGTTTTTTTTGTTAAAAGTAACAAAAGAGTTTTGAAATGAGATGTAGGTGATTCAAGTTTTAAAATTGAGTGTAGGTGACATTTACTTTATTAGGGATTAAGAAAGTTGAAGAAGTTTGAGATAGCCCACAAGTTTTCTAATTTACACTTTGATCCAAGTAACACGTAATATAACCAGAAATGAAGGAAAAAATGTGTGTTTCTCTCTCTTCTCATTTATTGTTGTTTTCTCTCTCTTCGTGATTTTTATTGTCCATTGTTGTTGTTGCTTTATTTATCATCTTCTGCTTCATTATCATCATTTTTTTCTTCATTATCATCATCATCTTCTTGTTGTTGACCATTGTTGTTGTTGTTACCTCTACTGCTACTACTTGACCAATTTTTTAGGTCAAATTTAGTTTCGTACATTACTTTAGCATTACTTCATAGGTGACTTTGGTAAGTAAAATTATGATTTTTAGTTAAATTTCTCATCTAGGTACAGTGTTACTGTTGTTTTTTCAACCATGGTTAGAACTCGAACATGAATCCAATATAAGATTCATTTGTTGCAATGGAAGACTCATATATTGGATTTATGTTTATGGTTCTATAATGTTGTAACATGAATCGAATAGATGGATAATCTATTACAACAGATGAGTTATCTATTGCAACAGATGAGTTATCTGTTGCAACAGATGACTCACCTATTGGTATTCGTAATGCAGAATATAGAACCTGAAGCTGATTCCAATAAATGCATCATCTGTTATAATAGGTGATCAATCTGTTATAACAGTTTAGTGATCTTTTACAATATATGACTCATCTTTTGGAATCAGCTTTAAAGGTCTGTAGTTATTCCAACAGGTGAGTCATCTGTTGCAATAGATATATAATCTATTGCAAAAAAGGAGTCACATATTCTAACAGATGACTCATTTGTTGGAATCAGTTTCAATTTCTATAGTACCATAACATGAATACCAATAAGTGAGTCACCTGATCTAATATATTACTCACCTGTTGCAACATATTATTCATATGTTGGGGTTCATATTATAGTACATACAATCACTATTAATTTTATTATCATGTCATTATTAAATTTTTTTAACAAATGTCTTTATTTAGGTACCTATAATAGAGGAATCAATAATAATAGGGGTGGATTTTCATGATGAATGGATCGAGAAGAACAATCTATATGTTTGGTGTTGAAATATGGGTGAAACTCTAGAGATGATAGCGATGATAGTCCAAAATGATGTTTAATATGATGATTTTGTGAACTTTAATAAGTCATCAATTTGACAATTTACTAGCATGTTTTAAGCCAAAACTATCATGTTTTTCATTGATTTGTTGTTACTTTCTTTATTAATGCTTATTTATATAGGTAAAAGAGAAATGAGAAGATGCACAGGGAAACTTGATACTAATGATTTAAGGAGAAGGTGAATGAGAAGAAATTTTAGCAAAAAGAACAAAAGTTAAAATTGCAGGCCCAGGATTCGACCCTCAGTTACCGCAATCGCGGCTTGAGGTTCGCGATCATGATTAGTCCATAAGCCAAGCGGAATGTGATTACGATATGACTACCTCAATTGTGGTATCGCGATCGCGGTCCAAAGAGGGCGATCACGGTAGAGCGGAAAAGTTTCAAGGGCATTTTTGTACTATTTGAAAAATATAGAATTGGGGCTTTAAGAGGGGGTTTTAGTTCATTTTTTTCACACTATCTTTTATCTTTTATCTAGACACTATCCGTCCTTATTTTATTTGAGGGTTTGTAATCTCTTGGATCTTGGACTTAAATTTGTACTAATTTAAGGCAAGAATTTATTAGAGGAACTCCAACGTGTAGATTTGGCTTCTTCGATTGAAGATTCATTTGAGTTTGAAGTTTGGTTTGTGCTATCTTTATTTTACATGAATAAATTTGATGGAAATCTTGCTCTATTTGGGTTCATTATCTTTATGATTTAATAGATCTACCTCTTGGGGTTATGCTTGATTAGGGTGTAAGTGTGTGTGGGTTATAATTTTTTCTTAAATTCTTAGTTAATATTGATGGGTTCTACAATTTCTTGATTAAATTGGTTAAAATTTATAGGTGAAAGCCCCAAATATCCAAATGGGTTTGATGGATGAAAATCTGAAGCTCTTGAAAGCTCAAACCATTCTTGAAAGAGGGGTTCTGGTGAACTTTTGGAACCTACCTTATCCTTGAAAGAGAGCTGTGGGAACCTAGGCAATAGTAGATAATTTATAGTCATAGTTTGTTAATTTTCACTATCTTAGACATAAAGGTGATTTTGAGGTTGACTATACCTTGGGCATCATCCTAGAAATAGGGATTCCCAATTGAGGTTTTGGGTGAAATTTTGGAAACACCCATGAGGTATTCGAAAGAATCTGTGGGTGATATTTTTGATGTTTTGTTGAAAAGCTAACATCGAAAACCTCTAACCTATCCTACCCACTCATGCATTAACTTGAATTAGATGCTACTTTCATGTATCCGCACATACTAATTTGCCCCTTGGAAAGCATAAACCCAAGATCCGTTCCTTATTGATTACCTTTTAATATATTCTTAGTCTCAAATTAGTCCCTTAGAAGCCCAAGAATTGTGTTCACATTCGAAAAGATTAAAAATTCCCCAAACTATTTTGCACCATAGGTTTGAACTTAGCTAGTAGCTATCATTTTGAATTTACTCAATCGCCACTCACATTGTTCCTCATGGATTCGACCCCGACTCCTAGTTGGGTAAATATATTGGCAATGACCTCCTTGCACTAAATTGACATGTAAGTTGAGCGTTATAAAAAACGGCGTTATTGTCGGGGAATAATTTGGTGTATTGAGTTAGTTTGGAATTTTAGCTTAATTGCTTTAATTCAAACTTGGATATAATTGTTTGTGATTTTCTTCGTTTCTTGTGTTAGGTAGATTTTTTATTTATTTATTTATTTATTACTATGGTATCAAGGAATGAATGTGGGTTTGATCGTTGGAAAGCATTTCTTAATAATCCATGCCATATTGTGGTGGACCCCACTTTTGGCAATAATGTAGATATTCTCCCTGAAAAGAGATGAGTGCACCATCTCGATCCTATAGGGAGTATGGATGTTCTCTATGTGGTGGTAAAGATGGACCTTGGAGTGATTGTCCAAATGCCCCCTTCCCCTGTTATGCTAACCCAATTGCTAGTTCTTTTTATGATTTTGATAGGTTTTATGAAAAAGAATGGGAAGTACGAAGAACTAAAAACATTGGTGTTGAATCAATGCCTCGACGTATTTTGGAATGGGTGGAATCAATGGAAGATAATATGCATGTCATGCATCAATCCATGGCGGCATTTGGAAAGGAGAGTAAAAAAAAATGGGTAAAGATACAAATCCTTCAAGCACGATGAACACACCCACTCTTCATCATGGGGTTGAAGAAGTAGAGGTGTCAATCCACATGGTCTATGGTGAGCTTGATGTTAAATAACCCTTGATGATTTCCCTACTAACCAAACCAAGCAAAGAAGAAGATGCCAAAGATGAAGAAATGGTACTAGAGTCGAACGAAGAAATCAAGCACAATCCATGTGAAGACTCTAGTTCATTTTGGGGTAGGGATGCTATTCCAGAATTGATGGATAGCCCTTATTCGAACCATTTTTTAACATTGTTCTTTGAGGATTTTATGAAAGTCGACCTACCCAAGCAAATGATGTGTTTCGAGGATGAGGAGCAAAATCCTTACATTTTGTAGTTTGTCATTTCAAAAGGGATAAATGAAGCCCCCCACTTGAAGGTCAATAAAGGTAAAATTCAATGTGCAACAAGTGGATATTTGATGTTCTCATCGATGCCCAACGAGTCTATTCAGAAATTTGATGTGAAGTTGGGTAAGAGATTCAAGTCGTCAAAGTGGAAAGATAAAGAAAGTGTTGTTGTGTCCTTACCTTTGCCCAATGTGCCTCGAAGATGTATTGATCAAAATTTGGGCCGACGCCTCAAATCCTCCAAGTGGAAACATAAATAATAGTCAAAAGATATCATGCCACGACTTTAACTAAGGCGCTTCTTGAAGGCAACCCAAGGAATTTTTCTTGATGTTTTCTAATATTATTTTGTTTATTTATTAAACTTTTATCTTATTTTTGGGTTTTTGTAGGTGATAGTACAAGTTGGAATGGGTACCTCAAGGATGAAACCCCGATTAAGTATATTGGACTTTCATTTTTATCACTTTTCTCTCTTTAACAAGCTCACAAGGTATGTTCCTTAGTTAACTCTTCTTTGAAGTATGAATAGTTATCATATTCAATAATTTCTTTTGGTTTAAATTTATTTTATTTGAGCTTAATTTGGTGGAATGTGCTTATTGGGGTGAAGATTTTTTAATGTATGTGCCTTGCTTTACATGGTCAATTGCAAAATCTTGTTTCCATACACTAGTGCACACCATGTGTTTGATAAAACACCCACTTGTAGTTTGTTTGCTAAATTGAGTGGTGGGTGATTTAATTGGGTTAGTATGATTACAAATAGTATGATTGGTGATGAATTGGTGCATTGAGTTTGTTCACATGTGTTGTTATTCTATCTTTCAATTTCTTACTTTCCATGCACATCACATGTTTGTTAAAATGTCAATAAGAGAGAAATGCCTTATATGCTTGTAAAGGTTAATGTGAACTTTCTTGGGGCATTATGTGATCATTTTTTTACCATAGCTTTGACTCTAATTGGTATTGAATGTGGAATAAGTAGTGGTCTTTGATTGAAATTATTGAGGAATGTTGTGCCCATGGTAAGAGAGACATGAATGCTTGCCTTGCCCTATGATAGATTGGGTGACGCTATTCTTAAGGGTATAAGGTCGTTTATGTTTCTATTGGTGTTATGAATGTTTTATGATCTAAATGGGCAATATGTGAAGTGGTGTAACGACCCGATTTTCTGGAACCAAAATGTCACACGGTGCTCATGATCCCGAAGGACCACAATCCAACCCTCTACTGATATCTGTACTTGAACGCTGCATAATATAGATAATAAATGCGGAAATTGGCCATAAGGTTCAAAATATCTAAAAATACTTAAAATTGAAAATTGAATACTGATACACCTGTCCGAAAATCCTCTAAACTGTCTGAACTGTGGAGTTGATGGGACATGTCCCCAACTAACTCCATCTACTGAAATTAAACCAAATCTGATACGATAATAATAAAAATAAGGATCATCCTCGACTGAAGAGGACTCACTGCTATGTCTACTGCTTCTGACTGGGACTGAGCTGCTAAGGGTACTCTGGATCTCGTGCCTCTGAACCTATGGTGTCAAATAAAACACCATAGCGCAAATGCATCAGGATGAGAATGTACCGAGTATGAAGATGAGGTAAGGCTAAATGCAAGGGCTTATGCATGAACAATTACTTAACTGAATAATCATGAGAGTCCTGAATGAGAACACATGCATGACTGCACAAACCATAACCAAAATCATCGTGACTCAAAATACTAAAACCTGGATACTAGTTTACTGTCATCTGAACTTACTATTAATGCCTGAGATACTAAACAACTGAATCATCTGATACTGATAACTAAGTACTGGAGTTGAGATCAGTCTCATCTAGTGAGTGATCTCGAAAACTGATGATATTGAAACTGATTAACTGAATCTACTCATATCAATGATTGAATTCTGAGCTTTCTACTCTCGACTGACTGCATCGAAGCTCAAAGATCTCTAACATATTATTCCAGAATCTACTACCAATGATACAAATGATCATGTCCAAATCTGACAACAAGAATACTCAAATGAATCTGAGACTGAGATCAAGCCTATCTAACGGGTGATCTCTATATCTGATAACAAGAATACTCAACTAAATCTGAGACTAAGATCAAGCCTATCTGACGGGTGATCTCTAGATTTGATAACAAGAATACTCAACTGAATCTAAGACTGAGATCAAGCCTATCTGATAGGTGATCTCTGGATATAATAATGAGATTACTCAAATGAATATGAGACTAAAATCAAGCCTATCTAACGGGTGATCTCTAGATCTGATAACAAGACTACTCAACTGAATCTGAGACTGAGATCAATCCTATCTGATGGGTGATCTCGGGGTCTAATAATGAGATTACTCAACTGAATATGAGACTGAGATCAAGCCTATCTGATGGGTGATCTCTAGATCTGATACTGAATAACTTTATATGGGACCAAGCCTATCTGATGGGTGGTCCATGAATCAATGGAACTATCTGAGTTACTCACTGAGATAGATGATTGTATCTAATAGTTCTAATTTCTAAAGATTGATACTGAAACTACAACTGTGGGAAGTAGTCACTTAACCGACATGCCCCAAATCTCAACTGGTGGGGTCCAACCTGTAACCCCAACTGGAAGTGTGTAAATATCATTCCACGAGTAAATACCTCTTTGGTCAAGCTTATCTGACGGGTGACCCTCGCAGGAAGTCAAGCCTAAGGCAATATAATAGTCAAGCCTATCTAACGGGTAACCAGCCTTTCCTGACGGGTGACTCCTGCATCTTTCGCTGGCTACACAGTTCTAGAGTTCAGAGATTGCTCCTAATGACTCTGCCTCTCTGACAGGGAGCCTCCATCCCTGCCCTTACTCGGTGCTAGCTCCTACTCCCAACTGAAAGACTCTGAACTGATTCTTAACTGAACACAAACTAAGATGAATCTGATATAGATCATGGTTCTCGAATGATCTGACTGAGTTTAGCTGAATTCACTAGGTTCTGTGTCTGATGGAATACTACTAAATCTTGTTATCTAACTGAACGACACTGAGCTCGAGATAGATTACTCGAATACTACTAAGGACTGAACTGAACACTTGAATATTACTAGATCTGAGTTGAGTACAGAATTGAGGCTAGATTACTAGCGATACTGAGACTACAGAGATTACTGAGATTACTTATGTTTTGTATCTTTCTGAGAGTATAGAGTTCTATAACTCACTGAGTTCTGAGAGTCGTGGCTTGACTGGAATTATCATGAAAACTGATACGGGCTCTAGACAGCAGCTAAATTGTCGGGTATAAATACCCCTAGGACTCGATAACATAAAAGTAAAGCATAACCATTCTTGAACTATCAAGACCATGGACATTCGTTCACCATCACAATCACTACAGCATCTCTTCACGCATTTGGGAATCATAAACATGTGATAGTATAGGGAGACATGCTATTGGCTCATACTCCATTCAATAAGATCTTGCATCAAACACTTAGCATGTATTAAAGTGTTAGCATGTATCAAAGAGCACATAATTGGGGAATTTCATGCTATCATGTCACAATTCATTCACTAAGGCTTTTCAACAAACACTTGGCATGCATGGGCTTGCACACAATTGGAGATTTCTAATCAACATGCTAGAATGGCTCTAATTCCTTCACATAATCATTTTATCAAACATATGGGGATCATGCTTTGCTTATTCAATAATTTCTACACCTAATTGACATGAACACATCACTTAACAAGCAACTTGAAGAGGGTTTATCATGAACATCACATGAATTTCACATACTAGGGTCAAGCTTGAAAACCTTGTAAACAAACATGAATCACAACTCAATAATATCATGAACATCAATTTCAACTCACATGAATCATGAAAACTCATAAACATAAAAGATTTGAAATTTAGAAAAGGGTTCTTGAGCTTCTTGGATGAAAGAGACCTAAGAATCAACATTTGCATACCTTAGTTTCTTGATTCTTGAAAAGATAACGGAGGAATCTTGATGATTGCGGTCTTGATTTAGGAACCCTAGCTCTTGTTCTTGAAGAGAATTGACAGAAAATAATGATATTTTGAGTGAAATGAGGCCAAATCCTGTGTTAAGGAGTATATATAGGGGTAGAAAAATGACCTTTTTCGCCTCTGGAATTAAATTAAAAAATCCTAATTTTACATGCTGGCGTGATGCGCCATAATCGTGCCAGCTCACTGGATATTGGACAATCGGGAAACTGCTTGATGGTGCGACGCGGTGGAAATTATGTTGCCACCTTGGTTCCAAACTAGAAAGGCACCGCGACGCGGTGAAATCACGTTGGTGCACTGAAAATTAACAACTCTGAAATTAAGCCTTGGAGCGATGCACCATAATCGTGGAGGCTCACTGGATGTTGACGATTGCTATTTTGGTTGGATCTGCGACGCACTAAAGTGCCAGGTGGCACACTGTCTTACTAAAATAGCTCTAACTCTTTGTCCGAGTGTCGGATTTGTGCGAATTTGGTATAGACGAAAAGCTTATTCAATTCTCTACATGAAGAAAAGTCGATATTAGGGAAATTATACACAGTTTAAAATTCTTCTCACTTGGGAAGACACTACTCAACCTTTTAGGGTTGGATTAACACTTTACTGAACATGCTCTAAGGCTCAGACTACGAGAGAAATTTGCGGGGTCTTACATTATATCCCCCTTGGAAACATTCATCCTCGAATGTCATTTTATAGGCTAAGAATACTGATCAACTAAACTTACTCAAGGAACAAGAACATCTGAAACATGTCTATCCAATTGGAACCACTTATACTCTGAGTTCTCATACTGGACATGCATACCTTCCGCATGGAATACTCAACTGAAGCTACTTATAAGCTAAATTCTCATAATAGACATGTATATCTAATGCATGGATGCATAACTGAGTTATTCTCATGAATGCATGACTGAATACAATAAAAAACTAAACTATTTCTAATGAACATGCATATCTAATGCATGAATGTCTGACTGAACTGACTTTATAATGCATGACCGGCTATGCAATAATAACTGATGTTAACTTTGTAAGGAGAGTCTAAACATGTAATTGAATGAGTCTAAGGACATGAAAGCATTGAAATATCATGGAGTATCTCCCCCTTGGTACTCTATGTCCCTCGAAACACACTTTGCTAAAATATTGGGTCAGTGCACGGGGCACCTACGAACTGTGTCATGATTGACCGATTGAGATCAGAAATTAATGCATGACTCATGCTGACATATAAGCTCAGAATGGGAGAAACAGATCTAACAATGAATATCATAAATATGAAGGACTCATAACATACCCGAATCTATATCAGGGAACCTTTTCTGATCATGGTGGGTCTGAAGCGCATAAAGTTTGTTCTGACACTGACCACTACTAGCACCGAAAGGGGTAACCCACTGATGAAACTCTCTACCCCTCTAATATAGCACTCTACACTCTTGCATTCTATGTCCTGGCCTACCACACCCAAATCATACATTACTACCGACTCTACACACACCTAGGTGGCTCTTGCCTTACTCTTCACAAAGCGGATAGGTACGAACACCACTTGCACTACTCTGGGATTTGGGGCCTAGAGCCCCATCATAACTGACATCCCCAAACTTTGGTGTTGGTATACTAGCTGAGGATGGAGCTGGGACTGAAAATCTCTGACTATACTGAAAATGGCTACCACTTTGGGACCCTTCCTGAGAGAAAACATGACGTCTTATTCTACTTCTCTTACTTACTCTCTCTCTTTCTTTCGTCTTATCTGCCTCAATCTACTACGCATGCATCAGTATCCTAGAAAGTTCCATATCTATATTGAGCATAGTATCCCTACACTCTTTCAACATCAACCCGTACACACCAGGCACAAACTTACTCATACTCGCTCTAGGGTTAGCTATCAAGTCAGGAGCATACTTAGCTAACTGGTTAAACTTAAGACAATACTCTTTCACTCTCATAGATCCATGCCTTAGGTTCATGAACTCTTCTACCTTATCTTCTCTCATCTCTAGCGGGAAAAATATATCTAAAAAGGCATCCTAAAACTCCTGCCAAGTCACGAGAGTTGCATCCTCCCCTCTACCCTTCTTCCAAACTACAACCCAGTCATGAGTGATATCCTTCAACCTATAGGATGCTAACTCTACACTCTCCTCTTTAGAAATATGAATAACCTGGGTGATCTTATTCACCTCCTCAAGATAAAGTTGTCGGTCCTCACCTACTACTGACCCAAATAATTCTAGCGGGTTTATTCTCATAAAATCTCTAATTCTGGCTGTGGCTGAACCCCCATCTTGCTGAGGTGGGGCCACAGCCTAACGGCTACCCTGAACATTAGTCATAGCTTGGGCTAGCACCTGAAAAGCTGCCCGAAACTCTGTATGTGACATATTCTCATTCTCAGGATCTACTGGCTGAGGTGGCTGGTCATAAACCTTATGGGCATTATCTCTACAAGAAGGCATACTCTGTACATAGAAGAAAGAGGTGGATTAGACTGAGGATGAACTTGAGCTCATGCTCACTCCCATGATATGAATACTGAAAGAAGGGAAACTGCTCCTAAAAACATCTTATAGCCTCTTGTAAGTAAATGTGGCGCATAACACACCCATGCACAAGACTCTACTAAATGTGGCTTTTCAGACTCCTAAGGACACTATTGAACCTTAGGCTCTGATACCAAGTTTGTAATGACCTAATTTTCTAGAATCGGAATGTCACACGGTGCTCATGATCCCGAAGGACCAAAAGCCAACCCTTTACTGATATCTGTACCTGAACACTGCATAAAATAGATAATAAATGCAGAAACTGGCCATAAGGTTCAAAACATCTAAAAATACTCAAAATTGAAAATTGAATACTGATACACCTATCTGAAAAGCCTCTAAACAGTCTAAACTATGGAGTTGATGGTACATGTCCCCAGCTAACTCCGTCTACTGAAATTAAACCAAATCTGATATGATAATAATAAAAATAAGGATCATCCTCGACTGAAGAGGACTCATTGCTATGTCTATTGTTGCTGACTGGGACTAAGCTGCTAAGGGTACTTTGGATCTCGTACCTCTGAACCTATGGTGTCAAATAAAACACCATAGCGCAAATGCGTCAGTACGGGAATATACCGAGTATAAAGATGAGGTAAGGCTAAATGCAAGAGATTATGCTTGAACAATTACTTAACTGAATAATCATAAGAGTCCTGAATGAGAACACATGCATTAATGTACAAACCATAACCAAAATCATCATGACTCAAAATACTGAAACTCGTATATTGGTTTACTGACATCCAAACTTACTACTAATGCCTGAGATAATGAACAACTAAATCATCTGATACTGATAACTGAGTATTGGAGTTGAGATCAGTTTTATCTAGCGAGTGATCTCGAAAACTGATGATACTGAAACTGATTAACTGAATCTACTCATATCAATGACTGAATTCTGAGCTTTCTACTCTCGACTGACTACATCGAAGATCAAACCTCTCTAACGGATGATTCCAAAATCTACTACGAATGAAAAGAAATAATCATGTCCGAATCTGACAACAAGAATACTCAACTGAATCTAAGACTGAGATCAACCCTATCTGACGGGTGATCTCTAGATATGATAAGAACAATACTCAACTGAATTTGAGATTGAGATCAAGCCTATCTAACAAGTGATCTCTAGATCTGATAACAAGAATACTCATCTAAATCTGAGACTGAGATCAAGCCTATTTGATGGGTGATCTCTTGATCTGATAATGAGATTACTCTACTGAATATGAGACTGAGATCAAGCCTATCTGATGGATGATATCTAGATCTGATAATAAGAATACTCACCTGAATCTGAGACTGAGATCAACACTATCTGACGGGTGATCTCGGGATCTGATAATGAGATTACTCAACAAAATATGAGACTGAGATCAAGCCTATCTGATGGGGGATCTCTAGATCTAATACTGAATAACTTTATATCGGACCAAGCCTATCTGATGGGTGGTCTATGAATCAATGGAACTATCTGAGTTTCTCACTGAGATAGATGACTATATCTGACAGTCTTGATTTTAGAAGATTGATACTCAAATGGCAACTGTGGAAAGTAGTCACTTAACCGACATGCCCCAAATCTCAACTGGTGGGGTTCAACCTGTAACCCCAGCTGGAAGGGTGTCAATACCATGCCACGGGTAAAGACCTCTCTGGTCAAGCCTATTTGATGGGTGACCCTCGTAGGAAGTCAAGCCTAAGGCAATATAATAGTCAAGCCTATCTGACGGGTGACCAGCCTTTCCTGACGGGTGACTCCTACATCCTACGCTAGCTACGTAGTTCTAGATTTCAGGGATTGCTCCTAACAACTCTGACTCTCTTACGTGGAGTCGTTATCCTTGCCCTTGCTCGGTGCTAGCTCCTACTCCCAACTGATAGACTCTAACCATGGACATTCATTCACCATCACAATCACTAGAACATCTCTTCAAGCATTTGGGAATCATAAACATGTGATAGTATAGGGAGACATACTATTGGCTCATACTCCATTCAACAAGATCTTGCATCAAACACTTAGCATGTATTAAAGTGTTAGCATGTATAAAAGAGCACATAATTGGGTAATTTCATGCTATCATGTCACAATTCATTCACTAAGGCTTTTCAACAAACACTTGGCATGCATGGGCTTGCACACAATTGGGAATTTTTAATCAACATGCTAGAATTGCCCTAATTCCTTGACATAATCATTTTATCAAACATATGGGGAGCATGCTTTGCTTATTCAACAATTTCTACACCTAATTGACATGAACATGTCACTTAACAAGCAACTTGAAGAGGTTTTATCATGAACATCACATGAATTTCATATACTAGGGTCAAGCTTGAAAACCATGTAAACAAACATGAATAATAACTCAATATTAGCATGAACATCAATTTTAACTCACATGAATCATGAAAAATCATAAACATAAAAGCTTTAAATTTTAGAAAAGGGTTCTTGAGCTTCTTGGATAAAGGGACCCAAGAATCAACATCTGCAAACCTTAGTTTCTTGATTCTTGAAAAGTTAACGGAGGAATCTTGATGATTGAGGTCTTGATTTAGGAACCCCAGCTCTTTTTATTGAAGAAAATTGACAAAAAATAACGATATTTTGGGTGAAATGATTCCAAATTCCGTGTTAAGGAGTATATATAGGGGTAGAAAAATGACCATTTTCACCTCTAGAATTAAACTGAAAAATTCCAATTTTATATGCTAGCACGACGCTCCATAATCGTGCCATATCACTCTAAATTGGACAATCGAGAAACTGCTTGATGGCGTGATGCGGTGGAAATCGCGTTGCCACCTTGGTTGCGAACTGGAAAGGCATCGCGACGCAGTTGAATCATGTTGGTGCACTGGAAATTGACAGCTCTAAAATTAAGCCTTGGCGCGATGTGCCATAATTGTGGAAGCTCACTGGATTTTGACGATTGCCATTTTGGCTGGATCCGCGATGCGCTAAAGTGCCAGGTGGCATACTGTCTCACTAAAATAGCTCTAACTCTTTGCCCGAGTGTCGGATTTTGGCGAATTTGGTATCGACGAAAAACTTATTCAATTCTCTACATGATAAAAAGTCGATATTAGGTAAATTATACATGGTTTAAAATACTTCTCACTTGAAAAGACACTTCTCAACCTTTTAGGGATGGATTAATACTTTACTGAACACTCTTTAATGCTCGGACTACGAGAAAAATTTACGGGGTCTTACAAGTGGTGAGGAAAGAATCTCATGAGGTGTAATGATAATGTTGCCTTGTATTCTCCCATGTTTTTCTTTAATTGTTTAGGAAGAGGGAAAAGTTCAAAAATACTTTCAAAATGTCACTGGCAAGAAATAAAATAATTTTTAGGAAAAAAATCCAAAAATATAATTTATTTTTTGAAAAAAGATCCAGGATGTTTTTTATCTTTCTTTTAAGTGAGACCATTAAATTCAATTTTTGGCTCTCTCTTTACAAGGATGAGTCCTCGACTCGGAGTAACTTATTAAGCTCAAATTGCTAAAATTATTTGGGAAACTAACTTTTACTCTATAAGTATGATTCCATGTGTGGTGAGATTTTTGAAATAATTTTTGTACATATGTGTAGTCTAGAACTTGTCCCGAGTATGTTCAAAGAAAAATCCTAGACAAGCTTGGTTTGGAGAATGACCCGAGGCCATTTTTGACCCGTCACATAGCCAAATTTCCACCTTAATATTTTTTTCCTAGTTAACCCCTTTAAGCTTTTATGCCCATTTTCCTTTCTTTTTGAAATGATAACCTTTCTAAAACACCTAAGCCTTTTTAAAATCTTCTTTTTGGCACTTAACCTCTTTTGATGCATTAAATGATTCAAAGTAATGGAATATAGGAGAAAGCCTAAGTTTGAGGGGGATTAATGTGATGTGCTAAGATGAGCCAAGAAAGGTGTATATAAGGTGGTCAAATCATGAGCTTAAGGGACAAGAGACATACTTGATGGTAAAGTTATTTAGCCTAGACCATAAAATGTGATAAGAAATGAGGCAAATGAGGGGGATAAGAAGCACTTAAAGTTAGAAAGTCTCTTAAAAGATCCAAAGAAATGATGAAAGAAAATGGTGGCTTTGATTTTTAGTAAATGCTAATCAAAAAGGTTGAAAAAATGGGAAATGATTTGAAGGAGAATAAGGTGGAGAGTTTAAAAAATTTGAGGGTAGAAAGGGTTGAGAAATTTCATTAAAAGGGGTATTTTAGTCACTTGATCCATAGATATTCCTTCCCGCACCTTAAACCTTCATCTTTACCCGCAAGACCTTGGTGATTTTGAACTAGGTAAGTCTACATTAGTGGTGAAAAACGCAAAGGGTAAGCCTATGGTTCTACTCATTGTACTTGAATTTCTTTGCAAGAGTGAGTGTGAATTCTTTCATTATTTGAGTTTCTTTAGAAATTTAAATGTCTTTTGTGTGTGTGGAGCTAACTTTTGCTTGTGGGCGGCATCAAAAGTTTAGAGTAGAAGTGAAATCTTACTCTCGATTTGGGTAAATGGGTGAAATAAGTTACATTATGCTGATTGAGAAATTTTTTGAAGATTTTGTGTTTTCTCTTAAGATGCTTTGTTGGTTTGGAAGATTCATTTGATACTAAATTACATCCTTGATTCATAATATGTGCTCATTGAAAATTTTTGGTTCATTTGTTGCCATGACATATTTGAAAAGTCTTTGCAGAGCTTTGTTAGCTTAGTCCATCAGTATAATTTTATTTTGGGTGGAATATAGTTAAATACCCTATCTTGTTGAATTTTTCTTGGTTGCTTGAGGACAAGCAATAGCTTAAGTTTGGGGGTGTTGATAAGTCATCAATTTGACAACTTACTAGCTTAATGCTCATTTGTGTAGGTAAAAGTGAAATGAGAAGATGAACAAGAAAACTTGATAAAAATGAGCTAAGGAGAAGGTGAAAGAGAAGAAATGTGAGCAAAAAGAACAAAAGCTAAAATTGCAAGCCCAGGAGTCAACCCTCGGTTACCGCGATCGCGGCCTAAGGGTCGCAATTGCGATCAGTCCATAAGTCAAGCAGAATGTAATCGTGATATAAATACCACAATTGCGGTCCAAAGAAGGCGATTGCGGTTGAGCAAAAAAGTTTCAAGGGCATTTTGTAATATTTGACAAATATGGAATTGAGGCTTAAATAAGGGGTTTTGGTTTATTTTTTTCACACCATCTTTTATCTTTTATCTAGACACTATCCATCCTTAGTTTAGTTGAGGGTTTGTAATCTCTTGGAGCTTCGAGCCTAAATTTGTACTAATTTAAGGCAAGAATTAATTAGAGGAACTCCAAAGTGTAGATTTGGCTTCATCGATTGAAGATTCATTTGCGTTTGAAGTGTGGTTTGTCCTACCTTTATTTTTCATGAATAACTTTGATAGAAATCCTTGTATATTTGGGTCCATTACTTTTATGATTTGCTAGATCTACCTCTTGGGGTTATGCTTGATTAGGGTGCAAGTGTGTGTGGGTTATAATTGTTGCTCAAATTCTTAGATAATGTTGATGGGTTCTACTATTGCTTGATTAAATTGGTTTTAATTTGTGGATGAAAACCCCAAATACCCAAATGGGTTTGATGGATGAAAATCCCAAGCTCTTGAAAACTCAAACCATCCTTGAAAGAGGGGTTTGGGTGAACTTTTGGAACCCACCTCATCCTTGAAAGAAGGATGTGGGAACCTAGGCAATAGTAGATAATTTATAAGCATAGTTCACTAATTTTCACTATCTTTGACATAATGGTGATTTTGAGGTTGACTATACCTTGGGCATCATCCTAGAAATAGGGATTCCTAATTGAGGTTTTGGGTGAAATTTTGGCAACACCCATGAGGTATTCGAAAGAATCCATGGGTAACATTTTTGATGTTTTGTTGAAAAGCTAATATCAAAAACCTCTAACCTAGCCTACTCGCTCATGCATTAACTTGAATTGGATGCTACTTTCATGTATTTGCACATACTAATTTTCCCCTACGAAAGCATAACCCCAAGATCCATTCCATATTGATTACCTTTTAATTTATTCTTAGTCTCGAATTAGTCCCTTAGAAGACCGATAATTGCATTCATATTCGAAAAGATTGAAAATCCCCCAGACTATTTTGCACCATAGGTTTGAACATAACTAGTAGATATCATTTTGAAGTTACTCAATATCCACTCACATTATTCCTCACAGATTCGACCCCGACTCCTAGTTGGGTAAATATATTGACAACGACCGCTTTGCACTAAATTGATGTGTAAGTTGAGCGTTATCAATCTTAATTATCAGCTATTGTGGACTGAATTGTCAACCGAAAAAAATCATCATCAGTTACATGTTTAGCTCCTTTGAAAATCAGAGGGTACTACCATTCAAGATAACCAATCAGGTTCGGTTGTGTGCTTATCTAAGTGATTCAGCTAGTCCAGTGTTAAGGATGTACGTGGTTGAAAAAATGAGAGATAATGAGAGCCAGAATGTAGAAGAATAACAACAAGACATGTTTGATGATAAATTGGATGATCTAGACATGAATATTATAGATGATAATCAAACATCGACGCCTATTGTTGCAACCAATACTGTGGGCAGTTTTTCTCAATCAACACAGTCGGGCAATTGTTAAGATGAAGAGACTAATTTTTACAAGCGAATGTCATTCAAGGATAAGATAGAACTATCTACTTCTTTATTTGTTGCTTGCTTGAAAAAGATTTTAGACTAAAGAAGGTGATTAATTTGAGCAAATTCTTTTGTTTTAGATGTGCTAATACGGACTACAAGTGGAGGTTGAGGGTTGTGAAATATTTAAGTTCCCACAGATTTGTCATTAATGTTTATCAAAAGTATCACACATGTGGTTTGGAGCATATTACGAGCCAAAATCCTCATGACACGGTAAATGTTCTCGGTAGTTATTTTCAAAATGGCAAATGCCCTTCTACAGTTGATATGGCCAATAAACTCCATAAAAATTAGGTTTTACAATCAGTTATGGGGATTGCCAAGGACTTGGTTATGGGGAAACATAAGCACGGGTATGCAGTCCTCGATGCCTACCGTTACATGCTTGAGTCCATAAATTCTGGAAGTAAGAAGTCATTGCATGTTGATGGTGGAAGGTTCAAGTACTTTTTTGTATCTATGGTGTTTGGATTCTTGGTTTTCAATAGTTGAGAAAAGTCATAACCATCGACAAGACTGTCTTAAGGAGCAAGTATAATGGAGTTTTGATAGTGGTGGTGGCACAGAATGCCCAGAGTCACATCTTTTCCATCGCTTTTTGTGTAGTGGACAGAAAATATAATGCCTCATATGCATATTTTTGTAAAATATTGCAAAGCTTTGTTGACGATGCCAAAGAGTTGTGTATATTTTCAGATAGGCATCCTAGTATTCGAAATATGGGTTCAATTTTCTTCACTTCAGATTACTTTGGTTGTTGTATGAGGCATCTTGGAGAAAATATTCGAAACAACTTTCACAATGAAAGGACCGTCTCTTTTTTATAGAGAAGCTAAAGCATATAATAGAGCTGAGTTTTTTTTACCATTTTAATCAAATAAGGGATATGAATCCCAAGGCAGTGCAACATCTCGAGCATGTCCGTTTTGAGAGATGGAGCCGGACATTTTATCCGGAAAATAGGTACATTCTTATGAATTTAATGTCTTGTCTGAGTTACAACTTTGTAATACTTACTGCATGATGTCGTAATAAGTAATTTTTTTGTATAGGTATAGTATTATGACGTCAAACATAGCTGAATCATTGAATTTAATATTTGGTATTGAAAGAGAATTTCCCATTGTGGCGATGTATAAGGAGACAAATAAGAGGTATGTCGAATTATTTCACGAAAGGCATATGCAGTTTGCGGACACAAGAAATAGATTTATTCTAAATGCAGAAAAATAAATATCAACGAACATCAGTTTAGGAAATAGGTTATGTTCTCATCAAATAGCAAATTACAAATTCTGCATCGACGATCATGGTAATGTTGCCACGGTCAATCTTCAAATAAGATCTTGTACATATAGAGTTTTTGACTTGGACAAAATACCATATCCATATGATATGGCAGTGCTTCGAGCCTAATACGGTGGTTTGTGTTCACCCAACAGATGACCAATTTGCTTCAACAGATGGTTCATCTATTGAAAGAACTCAAAACTCTTATTATTTTTATTGGATTAAAATTTATGCCAAATGTTCAATCCTTACCTCTAACTGTTGACATGTCGAGAAGAAAAAATAGACAGAATAAAAATTAAATAAGAATTAAAAAGTCAAAGTCAACCAAATATAAATTTTTCATTAAATAAAAAAAATACATTAGGTAGGTAGATCGGATATAAATTAAAAAACTACATACGCTAAAAGAAAAAACATAACCTAATTATTATTATCATTATTATTATTATTATTAATATTATTATTGTCAACCGGCCAATTGTTAATCGACAGCAGCAAGGCCCTCCTCAGCCTACGAATCTCTCAGAGCATCCTTTCTCTCACGACGCCCAACTCCCACTACAGGTCATTAACCTACCTCTAAAGTTCCCGCACGGTGTCGCGCAGAATAGCAATGTCCCAAAAAGGATCAACTATATCTAGAACACACATGAATTGACAAAAAATATAAACATGAAAGTAAAGAGTTCGAATGTAATACAACGTATACTACCTACTGGTAGATTTACACAAAAAAAAACTTACCTCAACGAAAAAAGAATTTGGTCTTTGAAGAGAAGTGGTTGAATACGTAATATGAAAGACAAGATGCAAGAAATAAATAAAGTGGAGTAGAATGAACGAGTAAGGAGAGACCTATTTATAAAGGATTGAATTTGAATCTGTTACGCAAAAATGCACGACTATTCACCTTCATTTTATAAATTACATTCAAACTGGTCACTTTTTTATTACTGTGAAAAGTTATGACTTAATTAAATCAAGTTGGTGACTTTTTGATTACTGTGACAAGTCATGACTTTTCAGCTTCTTAATATTAGTTAGTTCTTAAAACTAAATAATCATTTTTCTCAATTAAATAATAGAAGACTTGTTAACTTTACAATAACTATTTCTTTTTAATAATAACCACTTTTATTGAGTTGTTGCAACAATGGTCCATCTGTTCTAATAGATAACCCATCTATCGCAATAGATTTACCATTTGTTGCAACAAATGGTTTATGTGTGCAATAGATGAGCCATCTGTTACAACAGATAGGTTATCTATTATGACTGATGGACCATCTATTGGAGGAGCTATTTTGATTTGTTCTAACAGCTGATTTATCAGTTGCAACAGATGGAGAATTTGATTCATCAGCTATTTTGAATTTGTTAGACAAAAAGTCACGACTGTTCACCTCTTTTTTAATAATCATATACCTTAATTAATCTAAATTGGTGACTTTTCGGTTATTTAAATTAAAAAATAGATTTACAAATAAAAAAGATGAAAAGTCACAACTTTTCACCTATTTAATATTAACATCACTTATTAAAATTAAATAATATTTTTTTATGGTTTTAAATTGTGTTTATCATTTATTTTCTTATTATTTATTTACGAACTATTTTTCTTTATTAAATAATTGAAAAGTCATAAGTTTTCACACTTTCAATAACCCTTTTTTTATTAATAACCATTTTAGTTAGTTTTTCCAATAGATGGATCATCTGTTCAAACAGATTTGTCATCTATTCAAAGAACACAAACCAATGGCAAGAACTGTATTATGTTCTTCCAGCAGATCTGTTGCAACAAATGTGTCATCTGTTGCAAGAAGAAGGTTTTAAGTTTTTATTCAGATGTATCATCTGTTGCAATATATTGGTCATCTGTTGGTTGAATGCAATCCAGACTGTCATATGGGTAATCTGCTAAAAATATTTTTCTGTAGTCTGTCATATTTAGTTCTTGATTTACCTGTTTTTATTGATGCATAAGTTAATAAGAAAATTTTTTATATAATAAATAATAACATTTACATCCCCAACAATGAGTTAAAATTATCAAAGTCCATATCAAACAACAACACAAGTTTACTATTACAACGATTATGGTGCATTACATACGTCATACTTGTTTTTTCTTGATGGGCATGTAGTCCTTTGACAATGAAAATGGTTACTCTTTGAGCCTTCGTAGTTTTGTACACTACTTCACGATGGGAACTAAAGATTAAACATTATTTTATATTGATGGGGTAGGAAGAATAAGGTGTGTGCAGATGGATGGATCCACTTTCATGCATGGGAGTTATGTATTACTGATCAAGTTATCGTGACTACCCACATAAAGTAAAATAATTTTGTGAATGCAATTTTTTACTGATTAGGCATTGATCCTTCAAACAAGATCCTGCATTTTATAGTTAAGTTTGATAGGTGCGAACTGATAAGGACGAAGGATTCCAAGAAGGTAGTGTCGATACCCTATTACAATTTAATGACAGTTTTGCTCATGTTTATGCATCAAGTTCTGAAAAGGGATCAATATTTGATGGAAGTGAAGAGATTCAATAGTGATTGGATAGATTTTAATGGTGCAATGGACTTTGAGAAGGCTTTTAAAGCCTCCCAATGCAGCAAACAAGAATGGAAAACCAATAGAAATTCCCCTGGTTCAAATTTATATGGTGGGTTGCTCGGGGAGACAATTATACATTAGAAAGTGCTTGGGAGAATACCTATTTGGGAAAGAGGAGGTGTAGAAGACCATATATCAACTCAAACCTTATTTAAGAGGAAACACATGGTAGTAAGCAAAGAACTCCTATCCAATCTAGCCAATGAAATTGACTTGAAAGATGAAAAAACTGAATGAGCTGCAAATGTGAAAGTGTATCCAAAAATTAAAATCCATCAATCGTTGTTGAAAAGAAAAATAATAAAGTGGACTGGAGTTGGACATTTTACTAGGGAACTGTGACTAGCTAGTGTGGCTTGAATGATGACCCACAAAGCATAAGATCAGAACTCTAAGAAAGTAGCTAGGCGAGCACCGAGGATTGGAAAGATGTATAGTTAGGAATGAAACTTAAACCAACAACTCCTGAAATAAAAATAAGGGAAGCCAAGGCTTCAATTTTTGAAGTCTAACTTGCATCCCATTCCTTCTGTTTGTGGTTTTAATTAGGTCAATAGAAGTAGAAACAAAAATGTCTAAAGTTGGGAAGAAATTCCATGCTTGATTATTTCCACTACCTTTAACCTGATCAGAACCATAAGTAGACGGCCTGGGATGCAAGTTTAACTTCAGAAATTACCACCTTAGCTTGATCCCTTATTTTTACTTCAGGAGTTGTTGGTTTAAGTTTCGTTCCTGACTTTCCATCTTTCCAACCCTCGGTGATCGCAAAGCTTCTTTCTTAGAGTTCTGATACTGCACTTTGTGGGTCATCATTCAGGCCACGCTAACTAGTCGCAGTTACCTAGCAAAGTGCACAAATCTAGTCTATTTCACCATTTTTTTCAAAATCAGTTGATGGATTTTCATTTTTGGATACACTTTTATTTTTTCAACTCACTTGGTTTTTTCATTTTTCATGCCAATGTCATCGGCCATATTTGCTACACATTCTTTTCTACTATGTGTTTCTTCTTTAATAAGGTTTGAGTTGATATATGATCTTCTGTACCTTCTCTTTCCCTAGCAGATATTCTCCAGAGCACCTTTTGTTGTATAATCCTCACCCCGAGCAACACAACCATATAAATTTGGACCAGGGCAATAACTATATTGATTTTCATTCTTGTTTGCAGTAGTGCGATGCTTCAGAGGCCTTTCAAAGGTCCATTGAACTCTTAAAATCAGTTCAATCACTGTTGAATCCTTACACTGCCACAAAAAACTTGATCCCTTCTCCAAACTTGACACATAAACATTAGAAAAACCATTATTAAACTAAAATGGGTTATTGACACCACCTACTTGATCCCTCAGCCTTATTAGTTCGAACCTATCAATCTTAACTGTAAAATGTAATATCTTATTTGAATGATTAATGCCTAATCAGTAAAAAACTTTATTCACAAAATCAATGTACTCTATGTGTGTTTTCACGATAATATGATCAGCACTACATACCTCCCACATATAAAGTGGTTCCATCTGCAAACAGCTTATTCCTCTGAACCCATCTTACGTCTAGCCTTTTATGTTGGTCGGGAAAAAGTTGATCCACTTCCACTTTCTTTTCTTTGGGAGACATCTTTTATCTACAAATAATAGAAAAATAAAAATAACGTTACAATTGATACCTACATAATTTTAAAAAAAAAGGTAACACAAAATTCAAGAAATACAACAAATGACCTATTTGTTGCAACAAATTCCTCATTTATTCAACAGATGACCCATTTGTTGTAATAGATTCCCTATCTATTGCAAAAAGTGACTGACATATTGAAACAGATGAGTCATCTGTTGTAAGAAATCAAACCAACCTTTCTACTAGTTTGATTTCTTCCAATAGGTACTCCGTCTGTTGAAACAGATGGGTTATCTATTGGAACAGCTATTTGGATTTATTCCCACAGCTGATTCATCATTGCAATAGATGTTGAATTTGTTGGAAGACCGATACTAATTCATTAGTTGCAACACCAACACCATCAACACTTCCAACAACATCAACAACAAAGAAATAAACAAAAAATCAACAAGAAAAATTGATACTGTTAACAAAGTTTTTTAAGTTCTCCCAATAGCTGACTTTTTTCTCATATTTTAATAAAGACAATAGTCTGTTCATTCAAGACTTAAAAGACACCTTTCCTTCAAGTTTCTCAACAAATAGAATATGGGTAATAGGCAAATAAATAAAACAAAAGATGTAAATAACTAATTTAAATAACCAATGTAAAAATATGATATTTATAATTTTAATTTTCATCATAGAAAATATGATAAATTTGATCAAACAGGCAAAGAAGAAGACGAGAAGGCAAGAATAATAGCAGGGAGCGCAGATCTAATAGTGAACCATACCTGCATATCAAAATCAAAGGGATCAAAACACCAATTTCAGTCAAGAAAAGATATAAATTGGTTGAGATCCTAAAGGATCCTCAGGCAAAAGAGGAGAGAAAAAAAGGAGACAGTTGGAATTACTCTAAAGAGGAGTGAAAGAATAAGAAGAGAGATGAATTATTTTATGGTTAAAGAAGATCAGATTTCTAAAGATAGGTTTAAATATTTATTAATAATTTATGGTGGTGAAACGCTTTGAGGAGAACGTGAACATGGTGATGGTGACATTGAAAAGACAAGATAAGACAACTCAAGGAGGTGATTTTTGAGTTATCCAACAAAACTTTTTACCGCCTTAGTATTTTTTTTAGTTTGGATAGAAAATTGCTTTAAATTAAAAAAGATCTTAAAACAGATAAGTCATATGTTGCAACAAATGCCTACATCTATTTTAAATTTTCCAATAGATCAGTGATCTATCACAACAGATGGCAATATATATTTGTTAATTTCTAACAGATAAGTCATCTTTTCAACAAATGTCATTATTTATTTGATAATTTCCATTAGATAAGTCATCTATTGCAACATATGAAATTATTTGTTTGATAATTAACAATAGACAAGTCATTTGTTGCAATAGGTTGAACATCTATTTTAATAAATATATCTATGATTGTTTGATAATTTTCAACAGATATGTCATTTGTTGCAACGGTTAGTCCTCATTTATTCATATCAAGCCATTTTTTGAAATATCTAAATTAATTTAGCTATAATTAAGGATGAGTTCATAGGTTCAACTATAATTTCAATTGAGTTGTTTCAATTGCATAATGTTGGTATTGCGTTCGTCATGACCGGAGTCATCAATTGATCAGTTTGAGTTGAAACGATTCAAATCAAGATATTATTTAAAATATCCAAATTAATTTATCTAGAATTAGGGATGAGTTCATAGGTTCAAGTATAATCTCAATTGATTCATTGCGATTGTATGATGTTGGTATTGCATTCGTCCTGATCGAAGTCATCAATTGATCAATTTGAGTTAAAATGATTCAAATCAAGACATTGTTTGAAATATCTAAATTTATTTAGCTAGAATTAGGGATGAGTTCATAGGTTCAACTATAATTTCAATTGA
Source organism: Capsicum pubescens (assembly GCA_030864215.1). Lineage (NCBI taxonomy): Eukaryota > Viridiplantae > Streptophyta > Magnoliopsida > Solanales > Solanaceae > Capsicum > Capsicum pubescens. Next base: position 112,977,172 of record CM061543.1, on the reverse strand, counting down.
ATCGTTGTAATTGCATGATGTTGGTATTGCATTCGTCCTGACTAGAGTCATCAATTGATCAACTTGAGTTGAAATGATTCAAATCAAGTCATTGTTTGAAATATCTAAATTTATTAATCTAGAATTAGGGATGATTTCATAGGTTCAATTACAATTTCTGTTGAGTCGTTGCAATTGTATGATGTTGGTATAGCGTTCGTCCTGACCAGAGTCATCAATTGACCAATTTGAGTTGAAATGATTCAAATTAAGCCAATGTTTGAAATATCAAAATTTATTTAGCTAGAATTAGGGATGGGTTCATAGTTTCAACTATAATTTCAATGGAGTCGTTGCAATTGCATGATGTTGGTATTACGTTCGTCCTGATCGGAGTCATCAATTGATCAATTTGAGTTGAAATGATTCATATTAAATTATTATTTGAAATATCTAAATTGATTTATCTAGAATTAGGATTGAGTTCATAGGTTCAACTACAATTTCAATTGAGTCATTGTAATTGCATGATGTTGATATTGTGTCCGTCCAGACCGGGGACATCAATTAATCAATTTGAGTTGAAATAATTTATATTAAATTATTGTTTGAAATATCTAAATTGATTTAGCTAGAATTAGGAATGATTTCATAGGTTCAACTACAATTTGAATTGAGTCATTGTAATTGCATTATGTTGGTAATGTGTTCGTCCTGATCAGAGTCATCAATTGATCAATTTGAGTTGAAACAATTCATAATAAATTATTATTAAGTTAATATTAAATTCATTAATGTTTCAATTGAACTTAATAACTGAAAACTAAATTTAGTGAAATGAATATAATTTATTATGAAATAGTTAATATTTATCTCTTTTAGAAAATTAATTAAGATTAATTCAGAAAAAATTACTATTTTCAAAACTTGTCATTCTTTTTCAAAATACAAATCAACCCATTCAAATCATTCATTTGCGGAAAGAACATTTCATTATTTCAAATCTCGAGTTCTCTTTCTTTTCTTTCTCTCTCAATAATACAAACAACAACTACTCAACATATTGCTCAGAACTTCACAACAGATTGATTTTCTACCCATTTTAGACCACATAGTTATGATTTTTGACTTTCTTCTTGCTTGTATCAGTCATTTTCTCTCTCTTCATAGGTAACAGAGTTCGAGAAGAGTTCTACATTTGTTCTTTTTAAAAAAATTAAAGACTTTTAGTTGTATTATCTTCGAGAATGGGTTAATAATTCTGAGTTTTGATACTAAAAAATATAGGAAGAACTCGAGAAAACTCTAGTTTTTATCACAGTGTTCTGTTGACAATCGTGATATTGTTGGATGTTATTTGTGATGTTGGTGGTAGTTATTTGTGGTGTTCATATTATTGGTATTGATGGTTTTAATACTGGTGTTGGTAGTGGTGGTGGTGGTATTAGTGGTGGTGGTGGTGGTATTGGTGGTAGTATTGGTGGTGGTGTTGGTATCGGTGGTGGTAGTGGTCGTGGTGGTGGTAATATTGTTGGTGGTGGTATTGGTGGTAGTATTGATGTTGGTATTGGTATTGGTGGTGGTGGTGGTGGTATTGGTATTGGTGGTGGTGTTAGTATTGGTGGTATTGGTTGTGTTAGTGGTGGTGGTGGTGGTATTGGTGTTGGTGGTATTTGTATTGGTGTTGATGGTGTCGATGGCGTTGATATTGGTGTTGGTGGTGTTGGTATTGGTGTCATTGGTATTAGTGGTGTTGGTGGCATTAGTATTGGTGGTGGTGGTGGTGGTATTGGTGTTGGTGGTGTTGGTATTGGTGGTGGTGGTTCATCTCACCCTTACAGTGGTCCCATTCACCTCACTTTACTCTCATGTTCTTATTGTAAATACACAGTGCATGGACAGACAGGATAAACTCTTTAAAAAAATAGATGCTCTTGTTAATGCTATTGAGGAACTGAAATCTAAGGGGGGTATTATACCATCCAAGAAGGTAAGAAATCCATACACTCCTACAGTGGAGGTTAGGAAGATGAAAAAGTAATTAGACATATACTCTCAAATAGGAAACCAAAAAAATTATAACTCCTTCTCTTACAAAAGTTGAATAAGTTCAGGGACTATTGAAGAAGGTGAACATATATACGGAACATGACGCCAAACAGAAAGTTATTCTGAGAAAGTACATAAATTCCAACAAATGGGTAACAACCTTCACCATGAATACCTTTTCCCCCAATCCTTCAAAACTATGACAGATATGGTAGTTTGGTATGTGGACACGGTAAGTTTACTCTATGAAGAAGAATCTACGCAACAGATGTATCATCTGTTGCAACAACTGGTATTCTGGTGCAACTGGTGGTTTATCTGTTATAATAGATTACCCATCTATTGCATAAGTTGATTAGATGGGTAATCTGTTAACAGATTCAGAGAACCATGTGCAACAGATGGACCATCCATTGCATCTTTCAAACTTTGATTTTTCTTTTTTAAAATTACTAACCTATATAAAAATTATCTTCTTATCTCACAGTATGTTGATAAAATTCTCTTCCTTATGAGGATCAAGCAATTAGCATACTCAAATGTTTATGATGTTGGCGATAGGATAATGGACCTCAACTTCTACAATAATTTCAAAGATAGGTACGATGATTTCATTGAGCTAGCATTAACTCCCGATGGCCTGAGATTTGATTCGTTATTTTTTGGGTTTAAATGGGATGAAGATATGATCAGATATATTAGAGGGAATAGGCCATATCCACATGACAAGGACTGGATCAAGTAAAAGAGAATTCTTCCAGTCATGAATGTGGACGTAAGACATTTTCTGGCTCTTGAGATACTACTAGAGGACGTAATGATAAAGGTTTATGACTTCAACTTACCGAACTTCGACGAGGCTGACTTTTTTACCAAGATACAGCCACTATTGGACTTGTTCCCCAACTTATTGAGGTAGAGCAAACTGATGAATATTTTCCAACAAAAGTGTTGAATGAAAAATAGGATTTTAAAGGTCGAAACAAGGATAAGTACCTTGTAAAAAATAAAATCGGTGTTGCATGCGGGTCGTACGCATTTGTACACATCGAATCTTTGCTAACCATCATAAAAATGACCAACCCAATGACCTTTTTATGCGATAACACTGTGGCAAGGATGCAAGAGGTTTGGGCTTATGGGGTAATGATTAAAAGGTTGGAGCTTATGTATGTAAAAGAAGAAGATGTAGAAACACAAACACCATGATAACTTTTATTTCAAGTCACTTTACATGTAGTGACAATTTTTTATGCTTGATGAAAATTGAATTGGTTTATTAAATTTGGGAACTTATGAATTAGTACAAAAAGTAATTACTAAGTTCAAATATTACAACAAGTGGATTATATTTCTATCATATAGAAACGTTACTAAGGGAATGACCAAGGGCATTTTCATCTTTTAACTCTCAATAGCAGCGTCCCCTCCACAATTTATTGTTTTCTAATGACATTTTTCTAGAAACATTGTTTGCACAAAGAAGACCCAGCTTTGTATTGCAGCTTCATGTCTGCACAAGCTTCCTCTTTTATTCTCTCATTGTCTTCTTTTCTCTGCTTTTTTTTTTGAAATTTCTTTATACTTTTCAACTTCTTGGTTGTTGTCGGTCTTTCTTTCAAAGGCAATTCACTAGAACATCCATCGAAAATTTGATTTTGTCCGCTATATCTTAGAATTTCTACGACATACTTGTTCTACTCCAAATGATAGAGATCCCAATTCATTATTTCTAGGAAAGTTTGATGGATATGTATCTAGAATTTTATACTCTCAAACTCTCTCTATGTAGTACTTTATATACTTGAAAGACCTAATCACATTCATCTGCTACTATTTAATTAGTTACTGTAGTGTAATTCAAATTATTACACTAATATTTTGATTAGTTAGTATTACACCAATATTACCCAAAAAAATTTAATATTGCACTAATATTTTTATTACTGTAGTATAACCCAAATATTGTAGTTTAATTTGTTACTGTAGTGTAATTCATCTGCTACCATAATTATTTTTGAAAATCTTGGGTTTTAAGGTACCAGATGTTACAAAATATTAATACTAACAAGGAGAAAAGGATATGGTGCTAGCTATTGCCTCTTTCACTTAACGGGTAAAGAGGCAGTGCTAGGACGACCAAGGACAGAACGATAAATATGCACATTATTGAGGGCAAATTTGTAATTATGTCTGGTAGATATTTACATATCCTCTTTCTCCAAATCATTCCAGAAACACTACACATTTCTAACCAGAACAACAATCTTCAGTTGTCCTTCAAATCTCAAGAGTACTTAGGAACGACCATTTTCACCATTATCGGTGGCAACACAATAACAATCGAAAACAATAGTACTAGTGAAGAGATCCATTTCTAACAAAGTTACGGAAGGTTTTCATGCGCCGACGTCTCTGCCATTTGGACGATTCAATGTTGCAGCTCTTCCATTATTGATTTAATGAATGAAGTAAGTAGTCTAATTCGTTGGTTATGGTCTGATAGTTGCTATTACTAATGCACTAAATCTAGGTCTAGAAGTGTAAAATTTCAAAAAAATTATTATGCGTGAATGTAGTTGTGATATTGAGGTATATAAGAATGAACAAATAGATTATTGAATCTAATTCTGCAGCCACCTGCAGCCACATCATTGTTTTATCTAATGTGTGCTTTCAAGATGAACATCTACTTTGTTATTTTTTAATCGCCCTGCCATATCTTTCCATTTCTCCACACATTCTTCTGGAACTCTATTCTTTGTTCATCGTTCTTTTTTATGTTTCCTATCATTGTATTCAGGTTATTTTTGTTGTGTTATTTTTGTGCTTCGCTTTGTTTGTTGCTTTGAATTTTTATTCTTTTTTCTATTTTTGTTTCTTTATCTGTTATTTTAATTTTGTAACTTTTGTCCTACTTTTACCCTAAAACGCAAAAAGTCAATTTTGATTTATAGTATCGCAAACAAATGAACCTTTTAGTTGTGTGAATTCAAAATGTCCATAACTATCGAAATTAGAAATTTTAAATTTTTCTCTCCAAGAATTATTTTTTATCTTCCATGTTCACTATGTGATCGATAATTTGTTCAAAAGAAATTATCTGCTCGAGTTCAAGTAATGGGTTTGGCTTAATCGAATTAAAGCTTTGCTTCAGAATGATATTAAGTTAAAATTTAAAGGTTGAGCGCTAACTCAATAGTAATCTTTCTATTTTTCACACGCAAAATAAGTTCAAATTCCATTCATAGAGTATAGCATAATTTGACTTATCAGAATACCATGAAGAAAAATGTTTTTTTAATAAAGGAAATTTTTGCTTATTTCTTTATCCTGTGAGCTATTTAAGCATGTATGAGGATGCCACTGTTGTGTAGGTTTATCCAAATCAGATCGACATAATGGCCTGTGCAGAATTTTGTGAACTTTGGACATAAAGGTGTTGTATATCTAATTGTGGATTGCGTTGTTCAAGCCTCTGAATTTGTGTTATATGCTTTGAAAAAAATACCAATAAGGTAAGCTTATCACTTAGTGAAAATAGTATAGACGTTGATGTTTCTTCGTTGGAGATTTTGCTAATTGTGGTTGATGAGTGATGCCCTTTACCTGAAGAATCACTCTTTGTAGTAAATGGATAATTATCAGTGGTGATACCTGGTAAGCCTCTTACACCCTCTTTTTCTTTATTTGTGGTAGTATGTCATCAAGCGCCCTACAAGTGTACCGAAGTAAATATTTTAAAGACATTGCATTTGGTTAGGACATTGATTAGATCTTATATATGCATGGATTGGTGAGATACTCAAATAAAGCTGTGTTGTCCACTTCATTTATTTTTTTCTTAATTTTCTTCTATATCATGTGATCTTTGATGTGGTCGAATGTGAAACTAATGAAAGAAAATAGTGTCGTACATTTTTAATATGATGATGTATTGATAAAGGCGCTTCTCATTTTTGGTACACGATGAGTTCTTGGCTTAAAATAAATCTAAAACTAAGAATTCTATTTTTGGGTTCTTTTTTCTTCTTTTTGGTGCTTTTTTGTTCACAATTTAAAGACCTCTCTTATCTTTGTTTCCCTCATTTCTTAAAGCGAGCGTAATAGAAAAACAAAACAAATAATTTGACATGAGAAAATTAAAATCTCCATTAGACTTGGATTTCCACAACAAATATTTTGTATATAGATAGTCATCCTATAGGTACCAAACTTGAAAACAGTGACCATTTAGAGGGAATAGACTTTAATGGTAGACGCATTATATTGCCTCTTAATAATACTACTGCAACTTGTTAATAATATTGCCTCAGATTTGGTTGGTTTTGAATTATTATCTATTAGGCAAGAAGTTATTTCTTTTCTGAAGCATTATCAAATCCCTTTTACCTATAAATGGTGTGGGTTTGGGCTATTGAGGTTTTCCTAATGTGACTTGTATATAGGAAAGTAGATTCTCTCTGTGGAAGTTGTTGCATTGTAGTATCAAGTCTGTTGCCTTGCAATAAGGAAATGAATTATTTCTTATTATAGGTTTGTAAGTTGCTATAGTGCAACATATAGTTCATTGTGTTATTTTGTTAAGTTCAGCAAATTTACAAGTTTAATATACTCCATACGTTTTCTTTTGACTACTTAAATACTTGAGCTTCAATGAAAAAAATTCTTTAAAGATGATTGCATGATGAAAATACAAAGGAAATATTTAGAAGGATCATGTGGAGAACATGATCTACTCATTCTAAGTTTTTGAATTAAAAGAGACTGATGAAATTCCTATCATACACATTATTTGGAACATCTAAAAGATGTATGCTTATTGCGACTCTGGTGACATTATTGTGTTTTTCTAGGTTGACGCTAGAATTGCTTTTCCTCTTTATTTGAGTTTTTTCTGCTTTTGGAAGTAACAAGAATCTGACACATACAAATATATTCTAGAATATTCATGTACATAATGTATACCAGACTATTACTTTTAGCGGTTGAATTCTCATCAATATTACTAATTCAAATGATTTTTAAATTTCTGCACCAAATTATAGCTCATGATCTAGATCACTTGAAGTGTAATCCTCACAACATAGTTACCTGTTGCCACTTCTGTCATGTTGAAACAATTGTTTTTACTGTCATAGGCATAAAGAAAAATAAAGCTCGGTTTTCCACCAAAAGATCTCGCTTCCCCCAAACCTTCTACTACACCTGTTGTAGAGGAAAAAAAGGTGTTTATTTATTCAAAAACTCTATTTAAGTTTTGTCCGATTCAGACATATATTGTCCAACTCAAACATTTTGTATGTATTTTTGTTAAAGCTCATTTTTGGCTTTCAGACCAGCTACAAAGGTAGAGCGAATGAGAGAGTGCCTGCGAACTTTTAAATAGACCCATAAGGTAATCATTTAGTTGTTTTTAGGATACACAGAGTACTTTTTTGCAGGTTTGAACTTTAGAACAAACAGGTTCCAGGTGCACCAGCTTATCTTTATTTTTAAAAACAAAGTTAAGCTAACTTGCTCGTCCACCCTTGGTTTCCGAACTCAGAAGAGTTCAACAAGACAAAATATAATGAGATTTAAATACAAGGATAGAATGGATACATCTTTTTTCTTTCTTTCTTTAGTGTATCGCATTAGGAAGCTAGAGAAAATATAATGAGTTTCAAATACAAGGATAGAATGGATACTTATTTTTTCTTTCTTTCTTTCATGTATCGCATTAGGAAGCTAGACAAAATATAATGAATTTTAAATACAAGGATAGAATGGATACTTATTTTTTCTTTCTTTCCTTAGTGTATCTCATTAAGAAGCTTTTTCTTTTGAAAAGTAATCAACAAATACTCCAAAGGAACTTAGTAACCTATGAGTGACATTTTACATTCCTTTGGTGGGTTTTTGATATTAATGAGATTTCATTCTAACTTCATTTTCCTCTTGCGATCCAGGATGATGATGCCAAAGTCTAGACTGCTTTCAACACGTTGCTAACTTATGCAAAGAATGTCGCTACAAATCCCAATAAGGAAAAATTTTGCAAGATTAGACTTAGTAATGCTGCTTTTAAGGTTAGATGTCATCAAGAAATAGTTGTGCCTTGATTTTGTTCTTTAGTTACACTTCTGAAATGACTCCTTCACTCCTTGAAATTCAAACGCCATTTAATCCTTGCTTTTATAACCTTGTTAATTGGTTTTCGTAATTCAGTTTCTGAAAAATAAGAAGTGGGGTGAGGTTTATGTACTTGATTCTTTGCTTAGTGATTAGTTTTGTATGCCAAACTACTGGATAATTTAGGACTCTCTTTGATATTTCTTTCATTGTTTAGTTTTTGGTTGGCGGTGGGTATCTTTCATTGTGCAGTGACAAGTTTCATAAATATTTTGAAAATTAAGAACTACCATTGGCATTTGCTAGAGCCTATTATGGGGATGGGGTAATACTAACTTTATTTAAGTTTATTCGCTGCCATTCGTGAAGTCTTAAGGTAGTGCCTCTATATCTATAGTCGTAACATGATTAGAGAACTTGAAAAGAAATCACAAGGCTTTTTAAATCTTACTTCACTTGCTTAAGAAAATATGACAGTTTATTTGTGTTAAGTTGATCTAAGTTCACTAAAATGCTTTTAATGAAGATCAGAATTGCATCAGATCGTCTGTTTCTTCATAAGACAGGAAGAAAGTTTCTCTTAACAGAGAAACCTACAAACCTGATAAATTGTCCAGGAAGGAAGGTTCTTAGTGAGATTTAACAACCAGTATTGAAGAACTTAGACACCAAAACCATAGTTCAATGTTATATGAGTAACATGATAAATGATCCTGATAGTGTGTTGTGCACAATGAAAGTTTCTCAGAATGTGTGATTTGAGAATGCTTGGTATCTATCTGAATGGTGGAATTCTACTTTTAATATTCTTGGCATTTGTAGGAAATCTCTGCCTCTACAGCAACTTTCTTCAGTATGTGAGTTAATTTGAGCAATTGCAGGGGGGTCTTCGGCCTTCCATAGTTGACTAGCCTAATATTGACGTGTTCTTTTGGTTGTATTCCAGCGAAATTATGTCTTCCATTGTATCTCTTTTTTCTTTCATGTATGTGATAAAATGGAAAGAATTTTTCCTGAGAATGACTATAAGGAGCCACCTTACTTTGATGGTCGATATGTTTGCTACCCATCCTCTGAGATTGTTCGACACTATCTTGCATGGAGATAAGTTGATTGTGAATACTTTTTATTTTAGTCATTTTTCTAAAGAATTTAGGCAAATCAATAAGAGTTATAGTGACTTATCATTCCAGGTGTCAAACTAAAGAAAATGAATGCATGAATCTGATATCACAATCCAATACTTTGACTTTGTAGGTCACATAAACAATCAGTATAATACTTGCTTCTGGACGCTTTTTAAGTCTTGAAAGAGCATAACTGAAGCTCAAAGCTACCTAAAGGTGCTGAATCTTTTTCCCTTCTTTGGTATTACAGGATCTTTGTTCTAGATGTAGTAGTTCACAGATATTAGTCCTTCATAAATGTGATGGAAAACCTTTTATCACTTCATCGCTAAGATAATAAAAACATTTCTACATCTTGCAGCTTTTGAGAAGAGCACAAAGTTTCAGTGAATAATCAATAATACTTGACTCCACAATTGTACAACAAGGGTGGATTTGGAATTTCACAATTGAGAAGAGAAGTCACCTTGACCTACTCTTAGAAACAATAATTTGGAGGTTAGACCTGGTGAGAACATTTCAATATGTGCGTAAGTGGGCTTATGAAACTCAACTCTTCATTCTTGGAGAGGTTCCAAGTAGCGATGGAACTGTAAGTTCTATTTGTTACTTGTTTTTTTTTTGCTAAGTAAAAAATGCCAAGCAGGTTCTCAAAGTTTTTACTGTAGGTACATTCATAATTTACTTTATCTCTATCAATGTAAATAGCCAACATTCACTATCATATGTAAATATGAGAAGACTTAGTCAAAATAGAGATGACTTATTTTGATATCATTCTTGGCATGGATTGGCTTCATTCCTGCTATGCCACAGTCGACTGCAGAAATAGAATAGTTCAATTTCAGTTCCCGAATGAACCCGTCCTAGAGTGGAAGGGTAGTGTATCTGCTTTCAGTGGTAAGCTTGTTTCCTACCTTCGGGCAAGGAAATTGATATCTAAGGGGTGTGTTTATCATCTAGTTCGTGTTAGAGATTCTAGTTTCGAGGCTCCCAGTATCGAATTAATCCCAGTAGTGAATGAATATTCAGATGTCTTTCTCAAAGATCTTCCAGGAATTCCTCCCGAAAGGGAAATAGACTTCGATATTAATCTTCTTTCAGACACTCACCCTATCTCTATTCCGCCATATAGAATGGCACCAGAAGAACTCAAGGAACTGAAAGATCAGTTGAAGAATCTCTTAGATAAGGGATTCATTAGACCCAGTGTTTCCCCGTGGGGCGCACCAGTCTTATTCGTGCGTAAGAAAGACGGTTCGCTCAGAATGTGTATAGATTACCATCAACTCAATAATGTCACGGTCAAGAACAAGTATCCTCTTCCCAGAATCAATGACTTGTTTGACCAACTTCAGGGTGCCAGTTATTTCTCTAAGATAGACCTCAAATTCGACTATCATCAGCTCAGAGTTAGAGAATGTGACATACCAAAGATAGCTTTTCGTACGCGGTATGGTCACTTCAAATTTTTAGTTATATCATTTGGTCTTACCAATGTCCCAGCCGCTTTCATGGACATGATGAAGTGTGTGTTCAAATAGTACTTGGACATGTTCGTCATAGTCTTCATAGATGATATTCTGGTATATTCCTGCACTGAGCGCGATCATGCAGACCATCTTAAAATAGTACTTTAGACTCTCAGAAATCATCAGTTATTAGCCAAATTCAACAAGTACAAATTTTGGCTAAGATCAGTAGCATTCCTTGGCCATATTTTTTCCGGTGATGGCATTAAAGTAGATTCTTAAAATACCAAAGCGGTAAGGAACTGGCCTCGCCCTATCTCTCCATCAGATATCAGGAGTCTCTTGGGTTTGGCTGGCTATTAAAGACGGTTTATTGAAGGATTTTCATCCATTGCATCCCCTATTTCCAGATTGACTCAGAAGAAAGTCAAGTTTCAGTGGTCAGAACCATGCGAGAAGAGTTTTCAAGAATTAAAGACTCGACTCACCTTAGCTCCAGTTCTAGCATTACCAAATGGTTCAGACAGTTTCATAGTATATTGTGATGCATCTAGAGTAGTTTTAGGTTGTGTCCTCATGTAGCATGGTAAGGTCATAGCCTACGCCTCCAGACAGCTTAAACCCCATGCGAAGAATTATCCTACTCATGATCTTGAATTAGCAGCCGTAGTATTTGCCTTGAAGATTTGGAGGCATTATTTAGATGGTGTTCATATAGACGTCTTCACAGATCATAAGATCCTTCAATATGTTTTTTCTCAAAAAGATCTCAATCTTCATCAGAGAAGGTGGTTAGAGCTCTTGAAAGATTATGACATGAGTATCCTCTATCATTCGGGCAAGGCCAATGTAGTGGTCGACGCTCTCAGTAGACTCTCTATGGGTAGTGTTTATCATGTTGAGGATAGTAAGAAGAAGTTAGCTTAAGAAGTACACCAGCTTTCTAGACTAGGCATTCGCTTAGTCGATTCTTCAGAGGGTGGTGTATGTGTTCAGAGTAGTTTAGAATCATCTCTAGTTTCTGAGGTGAAAGAAAAGCAAGATAAGGATCCTAGCCTTGTCAAGCTAAAAGAGTCAGTTCAGAATCAGAAAATAGAGGTTTTCTCCCAAGGGGAAGATGGTTCTCTTTGTTGTCAGGGTTATCTCTTTGTTCTAGACATAGATGACTTAAGGAAGCGAATTCTTGCAGAAATGCATGGTGCGCGTTACTCTATTCATCCAGGGGCCACTAAGATGTACCGTGATTTGTAGGAAATCTATTGGTGGAGTGGGATGAAAAGATATATTGCAGAGTTTGTGGATAAGTTATCTATATGTCAGCAAGTTAAGATAGAGCATTAGAAGCCTAGTGGTCTGTAATACCAATTTCATCGAAATCCGACATCAGATGAGTTAGTTATGGCCGTTTTACTGAATGCTATCGGATCAGCCAGGTTTGATGATCGACTTAGTGGACCGTCAGGTCCTTGGTGGACCGTCAAGTGTCCCGTCAAGCCAAGGAAGTAGCTCTTTTTTTGGGATGTCGTGTGACGATCAAAGTGGTTGACCGTCATAAAGTTGACGGACCGTCAAGGTGTCCGTTAGACCGAGGCAGAATGTCCCATTCCTGAGCCCCGAGTGATGGACGGATGTCGTGTGACGATCAAAGTGGTGGACCATCACAAAGTTGATGGACTGTCAAGGTGTCCGTCAGACCGAGGCAGAATGTCCCATTCCTGAGCCCCGAGTGATGGACGATATGGTAGACCGCTAGTCCCTCTGACGGACCGTCACTTTGACCATCACTCCGAGGAAGAACATTACAGTTTTGACACTTGAGTGATGGACGACCTAGTGGACCGTCAGCTAATCTGATGGACCGTCAAATCGACCGTCACAGGCCGCGATCTGCAATTTTCAACATTTTTTTCAAAAGGGCATCTTGGTCATTTTCGCTCCTTGTAGCCTTATATATATATATATATATATATATATATATATATATATATGTAGAGAAAAGAAGATCATTTCTCTCCATTTCTCTCCAAATTTCTTTCAAGAATTCTCTAGAAACCTAGGGTTTCTTCCAAACCCAAAAATCAAATCATCTCCAAGAAATTCAAAAAATCTCCCATAAATTTCTTCAAGTTGTTCAAGAACTAAGTTCCTCAAGTCAAAGGCAACAAGGTCTTGGTCTAAAAGTGTGAGAAAGAAGTTTCAAGCAAGTTTCTATATCTTCAAAATCAAAATCTAAGGTATGTGGGGTTTGAACAAGAACACTTCTTTCATTCTTGTGACTAAAGATTTAATTTCTACTATTGATCTACATGATCTTTTCAAGTGGGGTTACACCCAAATTTCTTTAGTTATGATTTATGAGATTTGAGTTGAATAAGTTTGATATCTATGATTATTTCACCATCATGTTTCTTAAATTGAGAATTTATTCCATGAGTTGTATATTGTCATTATGTATTGATGATTTTTTTTAGCGATTTAAGTCAAGTGCTATGAGTTATGCCTTTCCATGAGAAATTTGACTATTGAATTTATATATATATTGAGATTGAAATTCAAGAACGAGTCCTATGATGTTTCCTTGAGTTTTTTATATTTGAAATGATTTGATAAGCAAATGTACTTAATGTTGAGAATGATTGTGTTGAGTTGAGTCGAGTTAGGAATCCACAAGATGTTTATGATTTACAGATGAGATATATATTTATGTTTTGGTCTTTTATGATAGACCCATGAGTTGATAATGATTAAGGTAGATTTCCTAACGCGTTCTGAGCTGAGTCTGGGAGGAGTATTTAGCATCGAGCGGGAAATTTGGTATTTCCTCAGAACTACGTGCCACTGTAAGATTGATGTTGATGATTGTGGTCCAAAGGCCGAGTATGAGATTGTGATATTGAGATTGAGGTTGTACTCCCTGGCAAGAGTACAACACCCCTTCCAATGTGGGTATCCCTCCTTAGGAGGGCAAAACGTTGGACTCCATGAGGTTCACATGGTGTAGTTTAGTCGGTTATAAGAAACTCCCACGTCCATAATGATATAAGTCTCTTGAGTTACTGAGTCATTCTGAGTCACGAGTTAAAGAGTTTGAGTTGAGTTAAATGATTATGAGATTTATGAAACAGGTGTCATTACTGATGATTTATGGAAATAATGTTTCAGATAAGTCAAGCGAAGATAATTATTATTGTCAGCATGCATGATTTCTCATACATTTATGATATTATTTAAAATGCTGCATCCACCCCCACATACTCAGTACATTCCCAAGTACTGACCCCCATACTCTTTTGTATTCTATATTTCCTCGTGATATAGGTTCAGGTCCTCAGTCTCAGCAGCGACAGTGATCTTTGAGTACCTTCCTATACACTTCTGTAGTTGGTGAGTCCTCATGGTTTGAGGACCTGTATTTTTGGTTTTGTCTTGTCAATAGATGGTTATTTATTTTCATTTCAGTACGAGTCAGTTAGGAATTTATCCCAATAGCTCATTAGGCTTGTATAGTAGAGGATTTGTCAGTCTAGAGTACCAGTATGTACAGAACTTCAGTATTTTGATTGTACAGAGCACTATTACTTCGTATCGCAGTATGTTCATGACATGGTTATTCCTCTTTATCTTAGCATGATTTGCGTTATAGTGAGTTCTTAAAGTGATGACAGGCTTAGAGGGTTAGCTTGGGGCCACGTGTGACCTTAAGCACCATGTGACGTCTTGGGATGGGTTCTTGGGACGTTACATGGTCCTATGCAGGAGTTCAGTATTCCTACCAGGAAGTGGGAAGTTGTGAACATGGACTTCGTGACGGGTTTGCCTCGAAATTGTCATTAGCATGATTCAGTTTGGTTCATTATAGACAAGATGACCAAATCAGCTCTTTTCCTTCCAATTCATACCTCTTATTCAGCCAAGGATTACGCCAAACTCTACATCAAAGAGTTGGTCAGATTGCACGGTGTTCTATTTACTATTATCTTAGACAGAGGTACCCAGTTCACCTCTTATTTTTGGAAAGCATTCCAAAAGGGTCTTGGTACCCAAGTTCATCTCAGTACAGCCTTTCATCCTCAGACATATGGTCAAGCAGAAAGGACCATTCAGACTTTGGAAGATATGCTAAGGGCGTGTGTAATTGATTTCAAGGGTAGTTGGGATGACCACTTGCCTTTGATTGAGTTTGGATAAGACAATAGCTATCATTCCAGTATTCAGATAGCTTCATTCGAAGCTCTTTATGGTAGGAGATGTAGATCTACAATCGGTTGGTTTGAAGTTAGTGAGGCCTCAGTCATAGGTCTTAACTTAGTATTCGACGCCTTAGAGAAAGTTCAGTTAATTAGAAAAAGACTCTGGGCTTCTCAGAGCCGACAGAAGTCTTATGCAGATGTTCGTAGAAAGAATCTCGAGTTCGAGATTGGTGACTATGTCTACCTCAAGATCTCTCCCATGAAGGGAGTGAAGAGATTCGGCAAGAAGGAAAAGCTCAGTCCCCGATATGTCGGTCCTTTTAAGATTCTTAGTCGATTCAGCAAGGTAGCTTATGAGCTCGAATTGCCTTCAGATCTAGCCTCAGTTCATCCAGTCTTCCATGTCTCTTTTCTCAAGAAGTGTATAGGTGACCCATCAGTCGTAGTCTCTATTTAGACCATAGATGTTCAGAACAGCCTCTCTTATGAAGAGATTCCAGTTCAAATCTTAGAATATCAGACTCGTAGATTGAGGAATAAATAAGTCCCTCTAGTTAAAGTTGTTTGGCGAAATCAGTCCTTCGAGGGAGCTACTTGAGAAACAGAAGTAAATATGCATACCAAGTATCCTCACCTTTTCCCCGCCTACTCAGATCAAGCTCAAGGTAACAGTTCTCCTTAAGCTTACTTAGTTTCATGATTAGTGTACATCACTAACTTAGTATTCAGTCTCATACTCATGTTCCCATGATAATCTTGGTATCAAGTACCACCGTATATTCAGTCAAGCATTTATGTATCAGATCAGTTATATAGTTATGCATTAGACATGCATTCTCATTATGAGAAAACTTAGTTCTACAGAACTTTCAGTTATGTATTTATGAATTAGTTACGCATGCATCAGATATGCATGTTCGGTATGTTATGTTCATCTTGTCAGTCACGTCCGTCATGAGATCATGTTCTAGTTATTCATGTTCAGCTCATTATTTCCCCCCTCAGTCAGTCTCATTCGAGGATGAATGTTCTCGAGGGGGAGATATTGTAATACCCATGCTTTTTCTTAGCTTGAAAATTATCTCAAGGATGTTAGAACTTGCTTTGAAATAAGAATTCATTATTATACACGTTTTATTTCCATAATCCGACACCCGAGTGAAGAGTTAGATCATTTTTAGTAAGATAGTGTTTGACTTGAGCCTTCAGCGCATCGCGGAGATATCTTAAATAGCAATTGTCAAATTCCAGTGTGGCCCCGTAATACTGGTGTATCACACCAAACTTCCAGGCCGTAGACAAGGAGGGAACGCGATAGCTCTGCGTCGCGCCAGCGTGCAGTTTCCCAATTGTCAATTTCCAGTGACACGGCGTGATAACGCTGCATCGTGCCAAGGGCCCAATTCAGAAAATTTTACTGAAAATTAAGTTACGTGTCCAGGGTTAAAAGGTTCAATTCCCCCCCCCCTATATAAGCTTCCAAACACAGGATTTAGCCCTTATTCATCCAAAATATTGATGTTTTTCTCAAATACTCTCAAGAACTCAAGCTAGGGTTTTCATAGAAGGTCTAATTTCAAAAAGGTTTCACCATCAATCATCACGAAATCACAAACTAAGGTATGCATAGTGTTCATTCATGGGATCCTTTCGTCCATGAAGTCCAAGAATCCCTTTTCAACTACAAGTTATGGATTTTCTTCATGTGTTCATGCTTTGTATGTTCTCTTTCATGTGGATAAATAAGGAATTAATTTCTATTCCATGATTGTTGATAATTTCTATGTGTGTTTAATTACTATGGTCATAGATTCATGCAACCCTATGACTAAGCCCTTGAATTATGAAATTAGATTGAAGCATGATGTTTAATTGTTGTATAATGTGCTTTACATGTACTATACCTACAATATGTTTGATGAAATGCCTAGATGAAGGAAAATTGTCTAACTAGCATGATATCATGAAATCCCCATGTATGTACAAGCTTATGCCTATTAGACGTTTGATGAAATGCTTCAATAAACGTATTATGGTGATTATCATGTATTGAAGATTATCAAGTCATGTCAGTTTTCTTCCATCGAGTCCTGGGGGTACTTGTACCCAGAATATTAGTGGTGTGCCTATATCCATGTCATGTTTTCACAATACTCTCAGTCAAGCTATGAACTCTTAGACTTCAGATAGTCTTATGACTCAGGAAAAATCTCCATGATCTCATGACTCAGTTAGTTGTCAGATATCAGTAGTATTCCATTAGCCATGAAAATTCAGTAACTTAGTCCATACTCAGTTCAGTTCAGTAAATCATGTCCAGTGTCCATTCAGATGGGAGTAGGAATTAGCACCGAGTGAACCCAAGGATGGGGACTCACCTGTTATACGAGGGTGTGATTCCTAGAAGTAATCCTTGTATTCCAGAACTATGTATCCAGTATAGGTTGAGACATCGTAGCTTGCTATATTAGAGTAGATGAGGTGGCTTAACCTGTTATGTGAGGGTTCCCACCATTCTCGCTAGAGTTACCTATTATATGAGGGTTACTCACATGTTGTCCTTACCAGTGGCGCGGTATTGACACCCTTCCAATCAGGACATAGATTGGACCCCAGCTCAGCTATTATAGCATATTTAGGGCATATCGGTTAGATACTACTTCCCACAGTTTCATGTTATAGAATTAGGACTGTTAGATATAGTCAATCAGTCTCAGTAATAGAACTCAAATAGTTTTTAGATTTCAGGACTGTTAGATACAGTCAACTCAGTTACAGTACGGAACTCAAATAGTTCCATCAGATTCTGGACTGTCAGCTATAGTCACCCATGTTATCAGTTATACTCAGATACAGTCATTCATGTTATTAGTCATGTCACATTATCAGTATTCAGATTCAGTAATCACGATAGCACATTGTCAGTTACAGTTACGTAATTATGTATGCATTCTCACTTTCATGTTAGATAGTCAGTTAGCATTAGTATGCATGTGAACCCTTGTATTTAGCCTACTTCACATGTATACTCAGTACATATGTACTGACGTATTTGCGCTATGGTGCTTTCTTTTTATGTTACACCATAGGTTCAGAGACACGAGTTCCAGATCAGCAGTAGATTTCAGTTTCAGCAGTCAGAGTAGAAGTGAGTCCTCATCCTTCGAGGACATAATGATTTTCTATTATCTTACTGATTAGCTTATTAGTTGGAGTTAGTTAGGGACGTGTCCCATCAACTTCCTATTCAGATTCTTCAGACAGTAGAGGTTTTCAGACTAGATGAAGACTAGATACAGACTATCATGCTCAGACTTTAGAATTTTTAGTTTTGTTTTAGGTATTCTATTACCCCACACAGATGTTATATCATTCAGTTATGTTCAGTATTGAACCTTATGGCCTTTCAGTGCATGTTTCCACATTATTAAGTTATCTTATGCAGTATACAGGTACAGATATCAGTCATGGGTTAGCTTGTGGTCCTTTGGGGTCATGAGCATCGTGTAGCATTCCGGTTCAGCAAATCGGGTCGTTACATATATAGACATCTACATAATACAACAGATAACCAATCTTTTGCATAGACTGTCTATCTGTGGTAATAGATAGTCTATCTATTCTGACAGATAGTTTATCTGTTGCAATAGGTTGGTATCTGTTGCATTATGCAGATGTTTATATCTAAGTCTATCTATTGCAACAAATAGACTATCTATTGTAATATATAGTCTATCTGTTGCAACAAATAGGTCATCTATTGGAACAAATCAAAATAGCAGGAAGACTTGTTTGATAATTTCCAATAGATGACCAACATGTTGCAACATATGTCTAAATTTGTTTGATAATTTCCAATAGATATGTCATCTGTTGAAATAGACACATTATTTATTGCAATATTTGAATCTGGTACTTTATGTTAATTAATAAGTTCAAATTTAAGGATAAAATAAAATTCATAGACAAAATAAAATAAATCGAAGCCTTCAAAAATTACATGAAATAGATCAATAAAATACAAAAAAATGTTATGGGTACAGATGCTCTACTCAACAAATAAATCAATAATTTAAGTTTTGATTCCAACAATTCCTAAGGAGATGTTATTACTTTGATAGACTTAAGCTATAAGGATCTACACAATATGAACAAGTTGTTCTTCATCCGGTGCTATGGAATTCGACTTTGATCGTCGTGGATCTTTAATGTCGCTTGCTTACAGTTTCTTAGCTTTTGCTTCTCTATATTTCCATAAAAAAGTAGCATATCTTTTACAGAGTAATCCGACATCAAGTTCATCATTTGGTACTTGTAATCCATCGATCAAATACTCGACGTAAGAGACAATAAAAAGACTGTAATCCCTGCATTTATAAAAATCAGATAATTCATTTCTTGTAATTAATGTAAACGTTGTGAAATTTTTGAAATAAAACTAAATCATGATACATGAATGATACTTATAGGCTACCAATGGGTTGTTGAGCAATTCCTTGAACATATTCTTTAACAAATGAATTACCCATTTTATCCCAGTATGCTTCAATCATCGATCAATCAGTACGAACCTTTTGGTCCAAAAAGCCACTTATATCAAGGTAAGTATGCAATATTTTGACCAGCTTTTGTATCTTAGATGATGAATAAGAACGTCTCCTTTCTGACATCGAGGACTCGGATGTGCCTCTCTTTTAGAACGACGACAGCCAATCCCCAATGGAATTCATTACCACAATTGATTGAGATGTACACTTCGTCTATCAAATGCCAAGGTAAGTCAGCTAGAATTCTAAAACCTTTGATGATGTTGATTAAGCATTCCTCATTTTGAAAAACTTTTGGGTGTTGTTGACAATACCTATCGTAGGCATTATTGATGTAAATTTTGTACAAATAATTGTCTGTCATGTATCTATATTGTTCTTGTGTTCGCAACTTGGCCTTCTTTCGGAGGTAGAAAAAAATAACATCGATGTGCTGCACATATTATCAAATAGTTCAAATTACGTGACAGTCAAATTAATACACAGATACAATTAAATAATATATTAATAGTAAGATGTATGGCATTTAAACCTCATCATTCCAGCAAGTTTGGGGTTGTGAAATCAATAAAACCAATTTTTCATTCAGGGATGTGCAACAACAAAGTCGAACATATCAAAATCAAGACTCGATTGGATCACTTTGCAGTGTTCGTCATTTTATTTTGTGCATGATTTATATGTGTTAATGTCATGTTTTTACAACAAGAATTGTATAAATCAATATCTTTAAAAATTATTTATGTACCTACTGGCATGAGGCTTTAACAGCCAATCGGTAATCCATTTTGAATAGTCGTTGATCAACTTTGTTAGTTTTTTTAGAGCCTCATCTGAGATGTTGAACCCTTCAAATGGGTAATTCTTTCATTCTTTCGGACTGACAGGCTTCACTTTTTCTTTATTTTTGGAAGCAGTTAATGGATTATCAACTATGATATTATGTTTTTCAATAGTAACTTCTACTGTTACATCAACCTGGAAAGTCAGAATTGTCAATGCTAATCACAGAGATACAAAAAAACAAAAACAAAAAAAGATAACTCATCTATTGGAGGCAATCAAACAGGTCTTCCTCCTATTTTAAATTGTCCTAACAGATGACCTATCTATTACAACAGATGGATCATCTATTGGGATGAATTAAAATAATAGAAAGACCTGTATGATAATTTCCAACAGATGACCCATCTGTTTCAACATATGACTCATCTGTTTGGACAAACTAAAATAGTAGGAAGTCTTGATTTAATTTTTCTCAACAAATGACCCATCTGTTACAGCAGATAGGTCATCTGTTGGTACAAATTAAAATAGTAGAAAGACCTTTTTGATTTACTAAAACAGACGAGACATATGTTACAACAGATAATGCATCCGATGCAATAGGTTAGTCAACTGTTGCAACACGTGTATATATCTATTTGTTAATTTTCAGCAGTCATCTATTGAAACAGTTATGTTGTCTATTTATTTGTTGGAACAGATGATATATATTCACCTTCTTCAGCTCATGCTTCTCTCTTGTGACCCTTGTACATCGATCAAAAGTGCAAGACAAAGACAAAGAAGTTGCAATTTTACTTTTTTCGATGCTTGATAATGCCTTGGAAATTTCTTTCCTTCTCCTCTTAGCCACCTTAATCTCTAATGCAGTGTATGGATATGAAATCTTCTTTGATGGAATTACACCCCTCTTAGATGTCAATTTCTTTACATAGCAGTTAATGCATTAAGAACATTAATCACTCCATTATGTTTCGCCTTACAGTTTTGATATTTGCATGCAGAACATTCGCTATGAGGGGCAAAATTTGTAAAATCAGTATAATCATAATCATAATGGTTTGTTGTTTCAAAAATGGCAAGAGGAGCATCATTACCCCTAACAGCAGCACCACTACCACCACCAATAGCTCCATTACCACTAACATCATCATCAACAACAAGCCCACCCTCCAAAATTATTTTTCTTATGATGGTTATTGCTCCAGACAATTTCTTTTTTATTCCATCAATGACCTTAGGGTCCGATAAAGTTTGCAAAGGCCATAAAGCAAGAAAAAATGACATTTTTAACTCTCGATTGGTCAAAACGATCCATGAATGCACAATTTAAAATAAATCAGTACATATATTAGAATGATGATTAAATTATTTAAAACGTAATTAATAAAAAAAAAAATTGAATTAGACTTACTGCTTCCTTCGGAGGGTCGAAAAGATCAAGAAATTTTACTTTTTTATCAGTTGGCTGACAGCATTCTTGGACACGAAACTTCTTCATGGTAGTTCACTTGTTGTCTCAAATAAGAAATGGCTTCAAATGCTCAAGGCTATAAAATAACGCCAATAAATCAAAAGCATTATTTAATAAAAACTAAATGAATCATAATAAAAGAAATATTTACCATTAAAACCCATGGAAAGCCATATAAGTTGACTGTCTTTGGCTTTAACAGATTCAACAAATATTTGACATTAATTTTGAAGCTTTCATGACCCCAAGGCTAGCTGTTAAATACCTCAAGATCCTCGGAGAGCTTTATTAAACCAAGTGTTATATATGTTGTTGTTAACGTCTCTTACCCAAAGAATATTATGTACAAACCAAACCAAGCACAATGATTGCTTGTGCTTCTTTGAAAGTTTTTTTACCTTTCAAAGCTTTTATCAATTTTTTTTGTTTTTGAAGCTTGGCCCAACATGGTACACCAAGTCATCACCATCACTTGAATTACCTTTGCTTTTCTGAGTGTGCGGGGTACTTTTTTGGGCTAGAATAGGTATAAGTTAAGAAGAAGAAGGAGGATAATATTTTAGTCCAGTAACTATGGCAAACTCCTTCCAACCAAAATAAACAGGCAGACCACAGTAATTTATCCACACCTGATCCAACTTATCTTTATTTTAATACATAAACCTATGCTTGAGAAGATCAAATACCATGGTCATTTGGAAACGAGCATTGTTGTCCTCCGGCAAATCAAGATATTGCCCAAAGTAGTTGTCCCTGAAATAAGCATCGAATTTTTGGTCTCGAAGTATTTTTTTAAGGCGTCAAGAGATTTTTCCATGGCGGACTTAACCACAAAATCACTAGTTAAATCTGTGGCACCAATGCACTGTATTTTTGCAGTATAACTATCAATGCTAAAGTTTTGACCAACTCTTCAGTGGAAGGGCTATTAGCATTTAGATCATCTCTTTTGAAACATTTCTCATCCCTATGTTCACTATCTTCTACTTTTGATTCAGATATCGCTTGTAAAGCAAGCTCATAGAGTGGTGGATGTAGCCTTGCTACTTCACTAGTTCCTTTACTTGGACTTAATTTGATTTCACCAAATAGTTTTTTTAAAATACAAGTGTGTCAATAAAAAATAGATGAATAGGGAAGATCGATCTTAGAGAAGGGAAACCCTAATACGCACTAGCCGACTACTACCAAAAATGTAGATGTTTTTGGCCAGTATGGCCACCACAGCCAGTGGGACTATCTGTAATGCCCTGAGTCTATACCCTGGATGCTACACGGTGCTTACGACCCCAAAGGACCACAAGCTAACCCATGATTGATATCAGTTGTAAGCACTGAAACATGATATTATAATAAATGCAGAATAATAGGCTGAAATGCCATAAGGTTCAAAACATCTGAAATACTGATAAATTATATCATCTGAAATAACAATCTGTAAAACTGAACACTTTCTAAAAACTAGTCTGAAAAGCCTCTAACTGAAATTGTCAGGAAGTGGAGTTGATGGGACAATTCCCCAATTAACTCCATCTACTGAAATACTAAGTCTACTGAAATAATGAAATAAAATAATATCCTTAAATGATGAGGACTCACTACTACTCTACTACTGCTGCCTGGATTTGAGTCTATCTATGTGCGATTGGGAACCTGAGCGTCTGAACCTATGATATGAGACATCATAGAATAAAGAAAGAGTATGTGTCAGTATGTAGAATGTACTGGTATGCTAGATGAGGTAAGGATGAATTCAAGGTTTCATATGCATGAACAATAACTAACTGCATGATATAGAGTAACTGAACATGAAAGTACATAGATAACTGATACTGTTGTAAATACTGAGTATGAAGTAATGTGCATATAAATAAATACTGTGACTAAGCTTGTCTGAAGCTAAGTCCTGACTTTTGATATTGAGTAACTGATAGCTGAAGTTACTGATAACTGAGTTACTGATACTGATTGACTGTATCTGAAAGTCCTAATTCTGTAGAACTAAACTGAGTTCTATTCTGAAGACTGAGACTGAGACTGTGTGAGGTAATCATCTAACCGACATGCCCCAAATAAGATAAGATAACTAAGTTAGGGTCCAACCTGTGACCCCAGTTGGAAGGGTGTAAGTACCGTGCCATGGGTAAAGACACTAAAAAGTTACCCTCATCTAACAAGTACTCTAATGAGAATGGTGAAACCCTTATCTGGCAGGTTAAAACATCTCATCAACCCTCAACTAGCTGGTTTGATGTCTCAACCTATGCTGGCTACGTAGTTCTGGAACACAAGGATTGCTTCTAAGGATCACACCCTCTACTGGAAGGTGAGCCCCCATCCTTGGGTTCACTCGGTGCTGAATCCTACTCCCAACTGAAAGACACTAAACTGAGAATATTGAACTGGACTGGACTGATATTGAGTTTACTGAGTTTTCTTGAGTTTTGTAACTAACTGAGTTCTACTGAGTTTTGTAACTGACTGGGTTCTACTAATCGTGACATGACTAAGATTTTGTAACTGACACTGGCTCTAGGAACACAGCTAAATTATCGGATATTAAATACCCCCAGGACTCGATAGTCTGAAGAATAAAGCATAATATAGTCTTGAAAATCATAACAATGTATACTTGTCCATAGTTCACTCATAGAGGCATTTAATCAAACACTTATAATGTATCTACTTATACATGAATGGGGAATACATGCTATCATGTTATAATGGAAATATTTCATTCACATAGGCATTCTCTCAAACACATGGGGAGCATGCTCAGGTTATACAATAATCAAAACATATGGTTATCATGGCTATATAAATCAACTTGAAAATTGAAGAGTTTATCATGAAGATCATGAAATTCAACATATACAATGATTAATTTCATAAAAGCATGTAATTCAATCATGGACTAAAACCCAACAATAACATGAACATGAATTCAATTCAATTCAAGCATGAAAGTTCATAATTCAACAATCTTGTATTTTGAAAATATATTCATGGACTCTATAGGTGAAAGGAACCCATAGATGAACACCTAATATACCTTAATTTGTGAGTTTCTTAAAGTTCTTGGTGAATCCTTTGAAATTGCTCTTCTTTTCTTGAAGCTAGGGTTTGGCCCTTTTTGAGAGATAATGCTTTTAATTTGGGGATAAAGTGAATAAATGATGAGATAATGGGTTATTTAGGGGTAAATTTCATGTTTAGATTGATTAGGGCCATGGAAATATACCTATTTACCCCTGAGAACGACTTAAAAATTCGTACTGAAAAACTCAATTTTGGGCCCTGGCACGACGCACCGCTATTGCGCCAAGCCACTAGAAATGACAAATGGAAATGTGGTTGGTGGCGCGACGTGGTGGAATCGCGTTGCAATACTGGATAGGACCTAGAATCTCGGCGCGATGTGGTACAATCATGTTGGCTCACTGGAAATTAACAAATGTGAAAATGAGCTTTAGCGCAACACGCCGGTATCACGGTACCTCACTAGAAACTGACAATTGCCATTTTAGCTTACTCCGCGATGTTCTACTGGCCTGAATTATAGTGCTTAATGACTAAAATTTAAAATAGCCATAACTTCTTACCCGTTATCAAATTTAGGAAAATTTTATATAGTTGGAAAGCTAATTCAATTTTCTACGCAATGGCAGGCTCTAAACTGAAAATACTAAGCGTTTCAAAAATTTTATATAGGATAACTCATGAACTGTGAGTTAATTAAGCTTGAGTAATATGGGGTATTACAATATATCCCCCTTGGGAACATTCATTCTCGAATGAGACTGATTAAGCTGAGACACTGATAGACTAAGTTTACACACTAAACATGCATATCTGATGCATGACTACATGAAAGAACTACTGACAAACTGAGCTCTTACACTGAATATGCATATCTGATGTATAGAATTTATGACTGAAGCTACTGACAAGCTGGGTTTACATACTGAACATACATATCTGATGCATGAGTACATGACTGAACTGATTCATGAATGCATGACTGAATATGCAATGGTAATGAATACCAAGTTATAATTATAGCTAAACATGGAACTGAGTAAAGCTAAGGAAGACTGACACCTTAAGTTGGATCTGAGGTTGTAGAGAAGAGGTGAGGATACTTGGTTCGCATATCTGCTTCTGCTTCCCAAGTAGCTCTCTTAATAGACTAATTCCTCCAAAGAACTTTGACTAAGGGAACTTCTTTGTTCCTCAGTCTGCAAATCTGATGATCGAGGATCTGGATTAGAACCTCTTCGAAAGAGAGATCATTTTGAATATTTACATCCTCTAAGGGAACTATGAATGCTGGGTCACCAATGCATTTCTTTAGCAAGGAGATTGATAACGCTCAATCTACAGCTCTCGTAGGAGTGTAAAGCGGTCGTTAGCAAATATAGAACCCAACTGGGTTGGGTATCGATCCCACAGGGAATAGCTTGGTCAACAAGTAAGTAAAGGTTACTAGACTTTTAGTGCAAGTCTCGTAAAAATGGGGGATTGTAATGTGTCACCAAAATAATTAAATAAAAGCTGAAAATAGCAAAGTAAAAGAGAAAGATTGTTACGTAAGTTGTAAACAATGAGAATTGAGGCGTTGGGGTTATGTCCACCTTCTGAGGTATACGTCTCTATTGGCTATGAGTGTGTAGAATTCTGACATGTAATTGCTTATAGAGGATTGTAGTCGATGGTAAATCCAAGCGTCTCTCGACCTAAACAAGGACTATTTCACTTTAACTCTCTCGAGCTTAAAGCGTGTCTAACGGTACGAATTCTCCAAGAGGTTAGTCCAGTTACGGCACTAGCTTTTTAATAGGAAAGGGTGTCCTACTACCTTGACATTATCTCTTTTCCAGACAAATAACTTTTCTCTCGAACAAGTTAAATGTTAGACTGGCGTATTCTTGCGTTTGCAACCGCAAAGAATGTAGATTAAGATGAAGAGAATAATGATATAAGCAATATACGTGCCTCGAACTCACAAACTCACAGCAATAGATAGTAACTCATTCGGCTTCCATAACCCCAACAGAGAAGTTTAGTTACCCATGAATGCGAAGGAGATCACGATTGACATTGTTGTTATACCACAAGATTGAGTAATTTTGTGTAGCTTAGGTGGTAGGCGTGAGGCGTGAATTCCTAGGCAAAGTAACGATTCTCTTGTTGTGGAATTTAAGAATAGAAGAGTAGAAGAAGAAAAATAGAATTGACTTGTAAGATGAGATGTTGAGAAGATGTAAAAAGATGAGAGAAGATGAGAGGGATGGAAGGAAGTATTGTGTTCTCCCTCCTTCCTCCCTCCTTATTTTAAATCTCTAGCATGATAGGGTATTTATAATACCCATATCCTACTCCTACTAAGCTAATGAAATAAATAACCAAATCCTACTAGACTAATGAAATCCTTAACCCAAATGTACTAGGTTAAGGTAACATTATCATAATCCACATAAAATAATGAAATACATAACCTAATTGTACTAGGTTAATGTATCATTGTCAAAATCCAGCTTTGTGTCTGTAAGTCCCCAAAGTCTTCAGAATTGCTGTTTTAGCCCGGGACAGATTTTCCATGCAGCAGTTTTGGTCCCCCAAAGTCTTCAGGAATGCTGTTTTAGCCCGGGACAGATTTTCCATGCAGCAGTTTTGGTCCTTAGGCGTGTAAACTCCCTTCCCTTTCTTCGTGAGCTTTCTTTAGCGTCAAGTAAGCCATAAAATGCTGAATTATGCATCATTTATACCTGAAACTTTACTAATCATGTTCGTTAGCTCACTTACAGGAAAAAGGACTAAAAGTGCATGAAATATATAATTTGTTCTCAAAACTAGGCTAAAATATGGGCAAAATATATTGATATAGGTGCGTAAATTCGCCTATCATCAACACCCCACACTTAGAGCTTTGTTCGTCCTCGAACAACATATCATGTCCTTCTAAGCATCAACTTAAGGTTTTTACAGAATCAACACAAAACATTTATTAAGACAAGCACAACGATTATCAACCAAGAGTAGCTTTCCGATTATAAGTAGAAACAATTTAACCTCAAGTATAGACTCGTGATGGTGATCAACTCGCATGCAAACGTTAAGGTACAAGGAATCATATATAACTACCCAAAACTCATCAACCATGTGTGTCTCACCATATAGTACCCATAATTACTCACAAATGTAGCATATTTTTCAAACATGGGTATCAAAATGTCCTTGCTCTCACTCTCACAAAGAATTCATATGTAGCAACTGATGACCATAGGCTTGCCCTTAATGTAATACTCTACTAAATGTTGGAATGTTAAGATTAGGATCAAGTAGGTCTTTTGATGGTTGTAATGTAGGCTAAGGGACGGGTAGGACTATTTTGGCCAGGAATAGTGACTAAGTTCCTAAGCGCTTTAATACATCACTTTGTATCATTGACACTTTTTTCTTTCAACCTTTCTTCTTTGGTCTGCAGTCATGCCTATAGAATAAGTATAGTATAGTAAAGAAAATAGCAAAGCAACCTTTCTTCTTTCTTTTTTCTACCACCCTTGTTCTCCTTTTTTTTCAATTTTAAGCACAACTCACTTTTCAGCTTTCTTTTCCTTTTTCTTTTCACAACATACCTCTTATGATAGCATTTTTTTTTCTTTTTCATAACACATTCAAGAACCATTCCAATTTATAGCATTATACTCTCCCAATTTCCTTTTATGTTGTCACATGACTTTTTCACTTTAAAGCACTTAGGGATTTTGGGATCAAATTACGGTCTTGAAAGAAATGGATTAGGCTTACATACAAGGTTGTCAAAGAAATAGGCTAAAGGCTCAAAAGGGTTAACTAGGATGATGTCCATGGGTAGGTAAAACTGAAGGTAAACATGTATAGGTTGCCAAAGAAATGCCTAAATCATATCCTAAACTTACACTCCTTATTTTCGCTTTGCATACATACCAGGCAAGTTCTAGCATCAGCCACAATCATAGAATATACGATTATCTCACCCACACAAGGCACATAGTCGACTTGCTTGGAAGTAATATAGACTCTCGACCCAACAAGTGAAGGAATTTAACCACACAATATCACATAATGAGTCACAACTGGAGCCTAAACGTCTCAATGGTCACAATTGTAGCACATACTCTTGTTATAATCTCATGCTGCCTATCAAAATAATTTCATGCGAAGCTAGAAAAAATTTACTACTAAAAAAATGAAAAAAACGAAACAAAAATGAAATAAAAGCAAACAAACATAGATGCGAATAGAGAAGTATAGCATGCAATACCACCACCCCACACTTGGTCGGGACACTGTCCTCAGTGGAAAATAAATACGAGGAACCTGGTTGGTCGGACTTATCCTCTATGTCTGGGGTCATACCCCTTGCATTGGAATCATCATCAGAGTCGTCATCCTTAGAAGTTCCTCATAAGTATCCCACTTAATTCCAAGCGTGAGTCGAGGTATTTGCAGCGAGGAGGGTTCTCCTTGGTCCTTGCGACTTCTCTTTTTGCCCTTTTGGGAGGTGGTAGCCTTCTCCTTGCCTTGTCTCGCTTTAGGTGCCATTGTACCTGAGACTAGAAATAGTGTTAGTGGTAGCACAATATCAATGGATACAATCTATGCACAAGCAGTAGGGGTACCACCCCACACTTAGTTTGTTGCTACAAATTAGTGAAGTGAAAGTGGTCGATTACTTAGACTTCATCGACATGCATTTTAGGAGCTATATTCCAACGAGAAAATCAGAGATATATCACTTCTTGCAACCTTTGCAATACTTTCATGTTAGGTATAACAAGACTACTACATAGGGATTACATCATGGTATCGTTTCTATCAATAAATTCAACCTCCTATGTCGGTAGGCAGTTATAAGTCTTATTCCGATGAACGGGATATTCTAACATGTAAGTATTCAAGTGACAAGATTATGCAATGTTCATTACTATAGCAATTCTGCAAGTAGTATAACAATGCATCAAAATCAATTTCTAGTTGGAAACAAGTTAAGAGTATCCTAACGTTCATGTTCACTCACTTGGTTTTGTATCAACAATTCAAACACATTAACATCACCAATATTTCTTCAAGATGTAGCAATTCGTAATAGACATAGCAACGTAGCACTTACGAAAAATAGATGAAGAACAAAAGAGTACTTACGTGATTGAAGCCTTTGGAGATGTTCTTGTGAAGTGGGAGAGCAAAAAGAAAAGTTTTGAGATGATTTGGAGAGTATATGCGGCGCCTAGGTCAAGTTTTCAATGTGTTTGTGTTTCAAGACTAAGTCTCCTTTATATAGGAAGAGAATGGGTCAGGTTTTGACCCATTTACAATCGGTTTTGGAGACAAAAATGCTACATATGCGGCGCATAATGCTTGGCATAGATATGACATATGCGGCGCATTGTCTATGGCATAATGGGACATATGCGCCGCATAGTCTATGGCATTTGTAGACATATGCGCCGCATAGTCTATGGCATATGAGATACTGAGACCAAATGCCATAGCATAGGCGGCGCATAGTCAAAAGCATACCTAGGAATAGGCGGCGCATAGTGTATAGCACACTAGATTCCGAGACCTTAGGCTATAGGATTGGTTGTGCATCGTTCGTGGCCTAGTTTTACCAAGGCCTAGCCTTCCTCAAAGCCTACTTTGGCGTGATAAAGGCTCAATCCATAGCCTTATGCATCACCCTTCCTAACTTACCAACTTTACCATACAATGCGTCCAAATCGTCAATTGAAATCAATCTCCTCGTTGACTACTTCTTGCACCTATATTCGCTCAAACAAATGAAAACGATTAGTACGATGGGTTGCCTCCCATCTAGCGCCTTATTTATTGTCGTGGCACGACATGGTTACCTCGAGTACTCAGACTTCGTCGAGGTAAATGGTGGATCGTTTTCTGAATGGATTTAGACGACAATGAGGCTTACTTGTAGGAGGGGTACCAATTATATCATCAATAGTCCAACCCATAGCTCTCATGGATCTCTTCAGAGCAGAGATGAGAGCCTCTACGTGCTGTTTACTTAAATCATCCGCACTCACCGGAAGTATCTTTATACTTTCCAAGAACACATACCTTAGATAATCGGGGAGCTCTTTCGATTCTTGCATTGGTGGCTCTTCAAGGGAAGTCTTCGCTGTAGGTGAAGGTTGATTCTTAAGATCACGGTCCGGTTGCTTAGGAGTATGGGAATAGGACTCTATTTCTGTTAGAGCACCCATAAGTTCTTCATAATCTTCATTATCCTCATGTTCAACTTTCAGTGGCGCAGCAGACAATGGATCAACAGTAGGTTGTTTCTCTATAGATAATGCTTTTATATCCTCATGATGAACATCATCTACAGATAACTCATTCATACCGCTGGGCTGCTTCATGGATTTGCATATATCAAAGCGGACCACTTCGTCATTAATTCGAAACAAAAGCTCATTATCTTTCATGTCAATAAGCACACTTCCAGTTGCGAGGAAGGGGCGTCCCAAGATTATGGGAACGTCAGAATCCACCTCACAATCCAGAATAACGAAGTCTGCAGGAAAGATAAATGAAGATACCTTCACCAACACATCATTCAAGATACCCACAGGTCGTTTTACCGTCCTATCAGCCATCACGAGCCTCATATTGGTTGGTGTTGGATCTCCTAGCCCCAACTTCTTGTAGACGGATAGTGGCATCAAATTGATGCTAGCACCCAGATCGCACAATGCCTTGGCAAAATTCATAGATCCAACCGTGCAAGGAATAGTGAAGGCACCAGGGTCTGCCTTCTTCTGTACTAAGGACCTTGTGGCAATTGCACTGCAATGATGAATATTATCTGCCGGCTCATAGCTTACTGCCCTCTTCTTTGTCAACAGGTCCTTCATGAATTTAGCGTACCCAGGCATTTTTTCTAGCGCCTCTACCAACGGAACATTAATGGTCAGCTGCTTCAACATGGTCATGAATTTGCTGAACTTTGTATCATCTGCCACCTTCTTCAATCTTTGGGAAAAAGGTGGTGGTGGGTATGGCATTGTTCTCTCCACGGCTTTCTTCTCCTCTTGCTTCCGTTTTTCAGCTTTTCCAGGCTGCATGTCGTGAGGAGTGACGTTAAGGACATTAGGATCGGCTGCTGCGGCATCTTCCCCTTTTGCCTTATCATCAATTTTCGCCTCTTCGTCAGCCACTTGCTTGCCTTTTTTTGAAGTTTCCAGCACCTTACCACTTCTGGTAGTAATGGCCATGCATGACCCATCATTCCTTGGGTTTTGCACGGTGTCGCTAGGTAAAGTGCCAGCCTTTCTTTGATTGAGTGCTGCTGAAAGTTGGCTCAATTGCTGCTCTATTTTCTTGATTGAAGTGGAATGTGAATCAACTAATTGCTTCATAGAGGACAAATCATTTATTACCTCTGTTACTCCCGCGCTATTTGCTTCCACTCCTTTCAGTAATTTAGCCATCATGTATTCCATACATCCAGAACTAGATGTGGTGATGTCACGTCTTCCAGGGGGAACATACACACCACTATTGTCATTCTTGTTCTTCCAACTACCTTGGTCCTTGTTTCCAGATTTCTCATAGTAGTTCCGACCTTGGTTTCCTTGGGCATTGCCTCGGAAACCCCCCTGATTGTTCAAGTAGTTGGCCTCCTCTTCCGAATCAGCTTCGTCTCTTCCTTTTAGCGCCACAGCTTTCACTTTTTCGGTCTTCCCTGATAATAAATGCTTTGTAAGAAGATCCATTTGTGTTTTCATGTGCGTCATATCTTGATCACGTTCTTCTTGTCTACGCCTCTGCTCTGTGGTCATGCCAATAGATAAAGTGGAGCTTGCTACCTCAGAATCCCTGGTATGCCAAGCTCTACTTTGTTTCGTCATGCGATCTAACATATTGCTTGCTTGACCAAAGGTGAGGTCCATAAATGATCCTCCAGCCGCATTATCCACCACTGGTTTAGTTATTGAATTCAAGGCTCTGTATAGTATCTCCATTAGGTGAACATTAGTCATATGATGGTTTGGACACCTCGCTAGCTTTGTCTTGAACCTCTCCCATGTTTCATGAAGAGCTTCAGTGGGAAGCTGACGAAAGTTGCTGATTTCATCTCTCAATTGTGCTCTTTTGGATGGCAGAAAGAATCTTTCTAGGAAAACATCTCTCAATTGCCTCCAATTTGTAATAGAATCAGGAGTCAGCCCATTCAACCATAGTGTTGCCTCCCCAGACAGAGACAATGGAAATAGACGTAATCGAATTGCATTCTGACCAACACCAGGATTGTCAAAAGACTTGCATGTAGAAATAAAGTTGATGAGATGCATATTCGGATCATCGCCTGCTAGTCCACCAAATAATCCCTTGAGTTGCAATAACTGAATCATGGTTCTTGTGATGTTGAACTTGGCTCCGGGCGCTAATGGGGGTGGAATTATAGCTCCAGTGGCTCCGGCACCATCAAGATCATCATCATCATCGTCGAAAGCTGGTTGCATGGGTTGGCGATCATACCTAAACCGAGCTTGTCGATCTCTTCTCTGCATGGGTGCCGCCATCTCAGCAGTATGTCGTGGGTTTAGTAGCTCCTCATCGCCCAGGTCCTCCTCATCAAGATTTGTTGCACGCCCTGGGTTATCAATATTCTGCTGATGCGCTTGAGCATCCATCCTTTCAATTTCACGTTGTGCATCCATTGATGCACAGAACAAACCTGAATAAAACAAAAACAACAACTAAAAGTAAAAGTACGAGAATCTTTGACCAAAGGGTCTAGTAATTTTCACGAACTTGATTGACACTTGTATTCCCCGGCAGCGGCGCCAATTTTTGATAACGCTCAATCTACAGCTCTCGTAGGAGTGTAAAGCGGTCGTTAGCAAATATAGAACCCAACTGGGTTGGGTATCGATCCCACAGGGAATAGCTTGGTCAACAAGTAAGTAAAGGTTACTAGACTTTTAGTGCAAGTCTCGTAAAAATGGGGGATTGTAATGTGTCACCAAAACAATTAAATAAAAGCTGAAAATAGCAAAGTAAAAGAGAAAGATTGTTACGTAAGTTGTAAACAATGAGAATTGAGGCGTTGGGGTTATGTCCACCTTCTGAGGTATACGTCTCTATTGGCTATGAGTGTGTAGAATTCTGACATGTAATTGCTTATAGAGGATTGTAGTCGATGGTAAATCCAAGCGTCTCTCGACCTAAACAAGGACTATTTCACTTTAACTCTCTCGAGCTTAAAGCGTGTCTAACGGTACGAATTCTCCAAGAGGTTAGTCCAGTTACGGCACTAGCTTTTTAATAGGAAAGGGTGTCCTACTACCTTGACATTATCTCTTTTCCAGACAAATAACTTTTCTCTCGAACAAGTTAAATGTTAGACTGGCGTATTCTTGCGTTTGCAACCGCAAAGAATGTAGATTAAGATGAAGAGAATAATGATATAAGCAATATACGTGCCTCGAACTCACAAACTCACAGCAATAGATAGTAACTCATTCGGCTTCCATAACCCCAACAGAGAAGTTTAGTTACCCATGAATGCGAAGGAGATCACGATTGACATTGTTGTTATACCACAAGATTGAGTAATTTTGTGTAGCTTAGGTGGTAGGCGTGAGGCGTGAATTCCTAGGCAAAGTAACGATTCTCTTGTTGTGGAATTTAAGAATAGAAGAGTAGAAGAAGAAAAATAGAATTGACTTGTAAGATGAGATGTTGAGAAGATGTAAAAAGATGAGAGAAGATGAGAGGGATGGAAGGAAGTATTGTGTTCTCCCTCCTTCCTCCCTCCTTATTTTAAATCTCTAGCATGATAGGGTATTTATAATACCCATATCCTACTCCTACTAAGCTAATGAAATAAATAACCAAATCCTACTAGACTAATGAAATCCTTAACCCAAATGTACTAGGTTAAGGTAACATTATCATAATCCACATAAAATAATGAAATACATAACCTAATTGTACTAGGTTAATGTATCATTGTCAAAATCCAGCTTTGTGTCTGTAAGTCCCCAAAGTCTTCAGAATTGCTGTTTTAGCCCGGGACAGATTTTCCATGCAGCAGTTTTGGTCCCCCAAAGTCTTCAGGAATGCTGTTTTAGCCCGGGACAGATTTTCCATGCAGCAGTTTTGGTCCTTAGGCGTGTAAACTCCCTTCCCTTTCTTCGTGAGCTTTCTTTAGCGTCAAGTAAGCCATAAAATGCTGAATTATGCATCATTTATACCTGAAACTTTACTAATCATGTTCGTTAGCTCACTTACAGGAAAAAGGACTAAAAGTGCATGAAATATATAATTTGTTCTCAAAACTAGGCTAAAATATGGGCAAAATATATTGATATAGGTGCGTAAATTCGCCTATCATCAGAGATGTGGAATATTGGATGCACTGAGGCTAGATCTGAAGGCAACTCAAGCTCATAAGCTACCTTTCTGAAATGGCTGAGAATTCTGTAAGGACCAACATATCGGGGACTGAGCTTTCTCTTCTTTCCTAACCTCTTTTCTCCTTTCATGGGAGAGATTTTCAGGAACACAAAATCACCGATCTCAAACTCAAGATCATTTCTCCTTATATCTGCATATGATTTTTGTTGGCTCTGGGCAGCCCTAAGTCTTTCTTTGATTAACTGAACCTTCTTTATGGCATCAAACACTAGGTCAAGACCTACTACTTTGGCCTCACCTACCTCGAACCAACCAATTGGATATCTGCATCTCCTACCATAGAGAACTTCAAATGGAGCCATCTGAATACTGGAATGATAGTTGTTATTATATGCAAACTCGATCAAAGATAAGTGGTCATCCCAACTACCCTTAAAATCAACAACGCATGCTCTTAGCATATCTTCTAGATCCTGAATGGTCCTTTCTACTTAACAAACTGTCTGAGGGTGGAAGGTTGTACTAAGATGAATTTGGGTACCAAGACCCTTTTGAAATACTTTCCAAAAATAAGAGGTAAACTGGGTACCTCTATCTGAGATAATGGATACTGGAACTCCGTGCAATCTAACCAACTCTCTAATATAGAGTTTGGAGTAGTCCTCGGCTAAATAGGAAGTATGAGCTAGCAAGAAATAAGTTGATTTGGTCATCCTATCTATGATAAGCCAAATATAATCATGTTGATGATAAGTACGAGGCAAACCCATCACAAATTCCATGTTCACTTCTTCCTATTTCCATGTGGGAATACTAAACTCCTGCATGGACCCACTAGGATTCTGGTGCTCAATCTTAACTTGCTGACATGTAGAGCAATTATCTATAAATTCGGCAATATCCCTCTTTATCCCACTCTACCAATAGATCTCCTACAAATTGTAGTACATCTTAGTGGCCCCTGGATGAATAGAGTAACTCACACCATGCGCTGCTATAAGAATTCGTTGCCTTAAGTCATCTACACCTGTCACACATAAACGACCCTGGCAACGTAACACACCATCTCCCACTTGGGAGAAAACCTCTACTTTCTGATCTCTGACTGACTCTTTCAACTTAACAAGACTGGGATCTCTATCCTACTTTTCCTTCACGTTGGAAACTAGAGAGGATTCGGAATTGTTCTGAACCCACACACTACCTTCTGCTGAATTGACTAAGCGGACACCTAGTCGGGCTGGCTGATAAACTTCCTGAACTAACTTCTTCTTACTGACCTCAACATGAGAAACACTACCTATAGATAGTCTACTGAGAGCATCATCCACTATATTGTCTTTACCCGAATGATAAAGAACACTCATTTCATAATCTTTCAATAATTCTAACCACCTTCTCTGATGCAAATTAAAATCATTCTAAGAAAAGACATATTGCAAACTCTTATGATCTGTGAACACATCTACATGCACCCCATACAGATAATGCCTCCAAATCTTTAAGGCAAACACTACAGCTGCTAACTCAAGATCATGAGTCAGATAATTCTTCTCATGGGGCTTAAGCTGTCTAGAGGCGTAGGCTATGACCTTACCTTTTTGCATGAGGACACAACTCAAACCGACTCTAGATGAATCACAGTATACAACAAACCCATCTAAACCATCTGGTAGAGTCAAAACTAGGGTTGAGGTGAGTCGAGTCTTCAACTCCTGAAAACTCTTCTCACAAGAATCTAATTACTGAAACTGGACTTTCTACTGAGTCAATCTGTACATGGGGGATGCAATAGACAAAAACCCTTCAACAACCCAACGGTAATAGCCAGCTAAACCCTAGAAACTCCACATATCTGACAGAGAGATGGGTATAGGCTAGTTTCTCACCACCTCAGTCTTTTGAGGATCAACTCTAATGCCATCACCAGAAATAATATGAACAAGGAATGATACTGACCTTAGCCAAAATTTGCACTTACTGAATTTGTCAAACAACTGATGAGTTCTGAGTGTCTTAAGTATAATTTTGTGGTGATCTATGTGATCATTCTTGCTACGGAAATAGAAAAGAATGTCATTGATAAATACTATGATGAACATGTCCAAGTACTACTTGAATACTCATTTCATCAAGTCTATGAAGGTTGCTAGGGCATTAGTAAGACCAAAGGACATGACTAGAAACTCGAAGTAACCATA
Organism: Capsicum pubescens; assembly: GCA_030864215.1. Taxonomy (NCBI): domain Eukaryota; kingdom Viridiplantae; phylum Streptophyta; class Magnoliopsida; order Solanales; family Solanaceae; genus Capsicum; species Capsicum pubescens. The sequence continues at coordinate 112,939,805 of CM061543.1, read as the reverse complement.
CCGGGTTCTGAAAGTTGTTTTCAGAATGTCACATTCTCTGACTCTAAGCTGATAATAACTTGATCTGAGGTCTATCTTAGAAAAGTAACTAGCACCCTAAAGTTGGTCAAATAAGTTATCGATTCTGGGAAATGGATATTTATTCTTGACTATTACTTTTTTCAACTGACGGTAGTCAATACATATTCTAAGAGAACCATCTTTCTTACGCACGAATAGAAATGGTGCTCCCCATAGGGAAACACCAGGCCTGATGAATCCCTTATCTAAGAGATCCTTTAACTGTTCTTTTAACTCTTTGAGTTTTGCTAGTGCCATTCTATATGGCAGAATAGATATGGGCTGAGCATCTGGAAGAAGGTCTATTCCGAAGTCTATTTCTCTAACAGGAGGAACTCCAGAAAGATCATCAGGAAACATATTTGAGAATTCATTCACTACTGGAACTGACTCAAGGGTTGGAGTTTCTGAGTTAAGAGTCTTTAACTCACACAATATAGTAGACACATCCCTTGGATATTATCTTTCTCACTCTATGGTATAAAATCAACTAACCATTAAGCTCTATGGTAGTACCCCTCCATTCAAGGACTGGTTCATTTGGAAACTGAAAATAAACTATTCTGTTTCTATAATCAACTGAGGCATAGCATGAATGAAGCCAATTTATACCAAGAATGACATCAAAATTTTCCATCTCTAGCTCTACAAGGTCTGCTGAAGTAACTTTCTGAGATATCATAACTGGACAGTTCCTGTATACCCATCGGGTTATGATAGATTTACCCACTAGGCTAGAAATTGACAAAGGCTCTACTAGAATTTCTGGACTGACTTTGAAGTTAACGGCTATATAAGGAGTTAGAAAAGATAAAGAAGCTCTTGGATATAGCAAGGCATAAACATGTAAATGGAAAATATATAATGTACCAGTGACCACTTAAGGAGAATTTTCCTAATCTTGTCTTGACTGAAGTACATAAAGCCTGTTTGGGCGTTGCCCACTGGTGGCACTGGAAGTGGCACCCTACTGATTCAAGTGACCTGGCTAAGTTGAAGAACGAGTATGTTGACCTTAAGAACCTGACTGAGGACAATCTCTGATTCTGTGGCCTTGCTTACCACACTCGAAACAAATATCACTGCCAGCTCTGCCGACACCCTTGTGGTTTCTGCCACATGTCTGACAAAGAGGATTTATTTGAGCACTGCTGACACTACCCTGAGATTTAAAGCCTATTACCCTATCACTGTTACCATTTCTAAACTTAGTTACTGGAGAACTGGATGGGGATGGAGCTAGAACTGAAGATTTTTGATGAAACTGGAATAGTTATTGCCCTCTAACTTAGGCTGATTGAAATTGAAGCTATCTATTCTAGCTCTCTTATTCTGCCTCTCTCTATCTGATCTTAGCCTCTTCTATCTACTGAGCATGGACCATGATCCTGGATATGTCTATATCCTTAATCAACATCGTTGTCCTGCACTCCTTAACCACACTATCTGACTAAGGACAATCTCTGACTCAGTGTCCTGGCTCATTCTGGACCTACTGTCTGCTACTACATGTGGAGCATACCTGGCTAACTGAGTAAACTTAAGGGAATACTCTTTCATGCTCATACTGCCTTGCCTAAGGTTGATGAACCCTAACACCTTGGCTTCTCTCAGCTCTAAGGGAAAGAATCTATCTAGGAAGGCAGTAGCAAACTCTTCCCACTCTAAGGGCTCTGTATTTGTTCCCCTATCCACCTTCCACTACTTAAACCACGTATGAGATATATCTTATAGCTGATAGGCAGCTAACTCAGCACTCTAATTAGAAGTCACTCCCATAATATCATTGACTTTCTGAACCTAATCGAGGAACTACTGTGGGTCTTCTTCTGGCTTAGATCCTGAGAATAGGGGAGGATTCATTAGGGTGAAGTCCCGAATCCTGGATGCAGCAGTATTGGCCACTAGATTAGAGAAAATAGCAGTTGGCCGTTCATTTTAAGATGCTACAGAGTTGGCTAGAGTAGTGAATACAGCTCTGAATTTTGCATGGGAGACATGCTCGTCTAGAGAATCTGCCTGAACGGACTAAGGTGTTGACTGATTTTCGATTCTCCTTTTGTTAGTCTTTTTGGGAGGTATGTTCTGTAAATGAAAAGGAGGAAACGAATTAGACTAAGAGTTTAACTTGAGCTCATGCTCACTCACATGACATGAATACTAAAAGAAGGGAAACTATTTCCTAAAATATCCCATAGCCTCCTGTCCAAAAGTGTGGTACGCTATACAACCATGCACAAGACTCTACTAGATGTGGATTTCAGACTTTCTAGGACTATGGTGAACCTTAGGCTCTGATACCAAGTTTGTAATTCCCCAAGTCTGTAAACTGGATGCTACACGTTCTTATGACCCCGAAGGACCTCAAGCTAACCCATGACTGATATCTGCTGTGAGCACTGAAACATGATACTATAATAAATGTGAAATAATAGGCTGAAATGCCATAAGGTTCAAAATATCTAAAATACTAATAAATTATATCATCTAAAATAACAATCTGTAAAACTAAACACTGTCTGAAAACTAGTTTAAAAAGACTAACAAAAACTGTTTGAAAGTGGAATTGATGGGATAATCCCCCAACTAAATCTATCTACTGAAATACTGAGTCTACTAAAATAATGAAATAAAAGAATATCCTCGAATGATAAGGGCTCACTGCTAATCTACTACTGCTGACTGAATCTGAGTCTATCTATATGCAGTCGGGAACCTGAGCGTCCGAACCTATGATATGAGACATCATAGCGCAAAGAAAGAGTATGCGTCAGTACGTGGAATATACTGGTATGCTAGATGAGGTAAGTCTATGTAACACCCCGAATCTGGTACCCAGAATGCTACATGGTTCTCATGACCCCGAAGGACCATAAGCTAACCCATAACTGATATCTGTACCTGAACACTGCATAATATACTGAATGATTGCAGAAATAAAGGCTGAAAGGCCTTAAGGTTCAAAACTATAGCATAACTAATAAAAATATAACATCTGGATGGGGTATGAAATACTCAAAATAACTAAAATAATTGTTTGAACATGATAGTCTGAAAAGCCTCTAACTGACTAAACTGTCTAAATAAGGAGTTGATGGGACATATCCCCAACTAACTCCAACTAATAAATTAATTAATGAGATAATAAATTAATGGTCATGTCCTCAAAGGATTAGGACTCACTGATAACTCTAACTGTTGAGACTGGAATGCTACTGATGCTCTGGAGATCGTGCTTCTAAATCTGTGGTATAAAACACCATAGCATAAATTCGTTAGTACATTTGAATGTAATGGTATGCATGTGAGGTAGGCAGAATGCAAAGGGTTCATATGCATGAACTATACTAACTAACTAGATAACATGAACGTAAGAATACATGCATGAATACATAGTAATTGTAACTAAGTTCATGGTAACATGATTACTGAATTTCAGTACTGATAACATGAGATACTAATATCTGTATAATAGAAATAACTAATAATGAGTGACTATATCTGATAGTCTAGGTTCTGATAGAACTAGATAAGTTTTGTACTATTCTGAGTTGACTATATCTGAAAGTCCTGAATTCTGTAGAACTATCTGAGTTCTATTACTAAGACTGAATGATTGTATCTGAAAGTCTTGATTCTACAACTGAAACTATGGAAAGTAGTTATTTAACCGATGTGCCCCTTATACGCCATTATGGCTGAGTTGGGGTCCAATCTGTAACCCCAATTGGAAGGGTGTCAATACCTCGCCACTGGTAAGGACAATCTATGAGTAACCCTTACATAATAGGTGACTCTAGTGAGAATGTTGGGAACCCTTATATAACAGGTTAAGCCACCTCATATACCCTCATATAATAGGCTATGATGTCCAACCTACACTGGCTACGTAGTTCAGGAACACAAGGATTTCTTCTAAGAATCACACCCTCATATAACAGGTGGGTTCCCATCCTTGGGTTCGCTCAGTGCTAATTTCTACTCCTATCTGGATAGACACTAAACATGATTAACTGAACTGACTAGACTGAGTTAACTAAGTTCCATTGACTAACGGAATACTACTAAGGTTACTGAATTTCTGAGGTTTCTGAGATTACTGAGTTTACTAAGTTTTCCTGAGTCACATGACTGATTGAATTTCTATGAACATGGCTCGACTGAGAGTATCTTGAAAATATGACACTGGATCTAGGCACACAGCTAATTGTCGGGTACAAGTACCCCCAGGACTCGATAGCATAAAACTGACAAAGCATGACTTTCTTGAATACATGACCAATATCGACAATCCATAATATAATAAGATGGGAATTTCATAAAGTACAAGTTCTAAATCACCACAATGGATACACATATATCCATAATTCATTGACTAAGACACTTCATCAAACACTTAACATGCATGAACTTGTACATGAATGGGGATTTCATATTATCATACTAGAATGACACTTTTCCTTCACATAGGCATTTAATCAAACACATGGGAAGCATGCTTTGGTTATACAATCATCAACACATCTAATAGTCATGGATATATCCATCAATGTGTAAATTTAAGGGTTTATCATGATTATTATGAAAATCATCACATCCTAGGGTCAATCATTGGAATATGTAATTTCAAACATGAATCAAAACCCCTACAACATCATGAACAAGAATTTCAATTCAATTTAAATCATGAACATTCATAAATACACAAATCTTAGATTTTGAAAAGAGATTCTTGAGCTTCATGGGTGAAAGGAACCCATGAATCAACACATGACATACCTGGGTTATGATTTCTTGAAGATTGATGGAGGAAAACTTGAATCCTTGACTTGAAATTAAACACCTAGGGTTTCTTGTTCTTGGGGACTGATCTTTGAGAGGAAACCCTAATTTTATGTTATGAATAAATAATGAACTTATGAGCCTTGGTATGATATAATTAATGGTTAAAATGGGGGAAAAGACCCAAATACCCTTTAAAAATAACTAAAAATTCGTTGAACGATACCTGCGATGGATCGTGCGATGGTCCATCGCTGGCTCGATGGTTTATCATTTCGACTGTCGTACGTAGACCAAAAAAAGACTCACTTCCTTATAGCGACTGCTTGGGCGACGATCTGTCGCAAGTTCGACGTTCCGTCAGCCTGTCCATCGTACCTTATCCAGAAAGTTGACTCACTACCATGGTTGCGATGGTCTAGGGGACAGTCCATTGCTAGATCGACGGTCTGTCAACCTGGTCTCGCACATGGGCGATTCTGACAGCTCTGAGTAAAACATCCATAACTTTTTACTCCGATATCGAATTTGGACGAAATTGGTATCGTTGGAAAGATAATTCAATTTTTCACATGATAAAAAGTGAAAATATTAAAAATTCCACATGTAAACAAATGGATTTATCTTTCAAGGTAAGTTTCTAACATTCTTGGGATAATTTCAAGCTAGGTAGAAGTATGGGGTATTACAGGATAAATGCAAGGGTTTATATGCATGAACAATAATAGACAAGCATGATATAGAGTAACTAAACATTAGTGTACATGGATAACTGATACTGCTATAAATACTGAGTATGCACGAATGTGCATATAAATAAATACCATGACTAAGCTTGTCTAAAGCTAAGTCCTGAATTTTGATACTGGTTAACTGATATCTCAAGTTACTGATAACTGAGTTACTGATACTGATTGACTGTATCTGATAGTCTTGATTCTATAGAACTGAACTGAGTTCTATTTTGAAGACTGGGACTGAGACTATGGGAGGTAATCATCTAATCGACATGCCCTAAATAAGATAAGATAACTGAGGTCCAACCTATGACCCCAGTTAGAAGGGTGTAAGTACCGTGCCATGAGTAAAGACACTAAAGATTTACCCTCATCTGACAGGTACTGTAATGAGAATAGTAGAAACCTTATCTGGCAGGTTAAAACACCTTATCAACACTCAACTGGCAGGTTTGATGTCTCAACCACGCTAGCTACGTAGTTTTGGAATGCAAGGATTGTTTCTAAGGATCACACCCTCTACTAGCAGGTGAGCCCCCATCCTTGGGTTCACTCGGTGCTGAATCCTACTCCCAATTAAATGACACTGAACTGAATCTACTGAATTAGACTGGACTGATACTGAGTTTACTGAGTTTTCCTGAGTTCTGTAACTAACTGAGTTCTACTGAGTTCTGTAACTGACTGAGTTCTATTGAGTTCTGTAACTGACTGGGTTCTACTAATCATGACATGACTGATATTTTGTTACTGACACTGGCTCTAGGCACACAGCTAAATTTTTGGGTATTAAATACCCCCAGGACTCAATAGCATGAAGAATAAAGCATAATATACTCTTGAAAATCATAACAATGTATACATGTCCGTAGTTCACTTATAGAGCCATTTAATCAAATATTTATAATGCATGTACTTATACATGAATAGGGAATACATGCTATCATGTTATAATGGCACTATTTCATTCACATAGGCATTCTATCAAACACATGGGGAGCATGTTAGGTTATACAATAATCAAAACATATAGTTATCATGGCTACATCAATCAACTTGCAAATTGAAGGGTTTATCATGAAGATCATGTAATTCAACACATACAATGATATATTTCATAAAATCATGTAATTTAATCATGGACTAAAACCCTACAATAACATGAACATGAATTTAATTCAATTTAAGCATGAAAGTTCATAATTCAACAATCTTGTCTTTTGAAAATGGATTCGTGGACTCTATGGGTGAAATAAACCCATAGATGAACACCTAACATACTTTATTTTGTGAGTTTCTTGAAGTTCTTGATGAATCCTTTAAGATTGATCTTGTTTTCTTGAAGTTGGGGTTTAGCCCCTTTTGAGAGAGAATGCTTTTAATTTGTGGATAAAGTGAATAAATGATGAGATAATGGGTTATTTAGGGGTAAATTTCATGTTTAGACCGATTAGGGCCATGGAAAAATACCCATTTACCCCTGAGAACGACTTAAAAATTTGTACTAATAAATCTAATTTTGGGCCCTGGCACAACGCGCCGCTATCGCGCCAAGCCACTAGAAAATGCCAACTGGGAATGTGGCTGGTGGCGCGACGTGGTGGAATTGTGTTGCAATAATGGATAGGACCTAGAAGCTCAGCGCGATACGGTACAATCGCATTATCTCACTGGAAATTGATGAATGAGAAAATGAGCTTTGGTACGACGCACCGATATCGCGATACCTCACTGGAAACTGACAATTGTCATTTTGGCCTACTCCGCGAAATGCTACTGGCCTGAATTATGGTGTTTAACTACTAAAACTTTAAATAGCCATAATTTTTTACCCAGTTATCAGATTTAGGCAAATTTTATAGTGTTGGAAAGCTAATTCAATTTCCTACGCAATGGAAGGCTCTACACTGAAAAATATAGAGCCTTTAAAAAAAATTATATTAGATAACTCATGAACTAAGAGTTATGTTAAGCTTGAGAAATACGGGGTATTACACTATCCCACTGGATAATAATAACAACCGGAGTATAGAGAAAAGTAATCAGAACAATCAAAAAGGAGAATGTACTACAAAATATATAGATATATTGAAGCCTAAAGTGGTGGATACTAATAATATTAGGGTTCCTCCTAAACCTATTATTATGCTACATGGGGAGCCTACAATTACATGGAAGTCATCAGAAGTGTGAAGCCTTATTATGCAGGAGAATATACAGTATGCTATCATAGGTAAATTTTCATATGGTAAGCCACATATTAAAGTGCTACGTAAAATCATTCCATCTCAATGTGGAATCAAGGGTCAATGTACAATAGGAGTTTTGGACGAAAGGCACGTATTAATAAGGTTGGAGGTGTTAGAGGATTACGTTCAATTATTGTCAACTGCAGCCTTTATATTGGCTCGATGGATAGATACTAGTAGATGAGGATATTGAAATAGGATCCATGGTTTGATCCAGATATTGAAACCACAGTTGCAGTAGCTTAGCTCTCAATGCCAGAACTACCCCTAAATTATTTTGCTAGAGACGCAATATTTTCTATTGCTTCAGTAGTTGGTAAAACCCTTATAATTGATATGGCTACTAAAATACACTAGACCCAGTTGTACACGAGTGAAAGTGGAGGTTGATCTAGGAGCAAAACTGCCCTGAAGGATTTGAATTAACGAGGAGAATGAAACTACAGGTGAAATCTAATCCAAGCGGGTCCAAATCCAGTATGATTATATGCCAAAGTATTGTACAGAATGCTGTCTTCAAGGAAATGATAAAGAAAGCTGCTGAAATAAGCATCCAAAATTATATGACAAATTGAAGGAGGAAAATAAGAAAGTAGAATCAAAGACAAAGAATAAAGATCATAACACGCAAAGGAAGAAACCAAATAGTCAGGATAATGCAGGAAGAGAAAGCACAAATAATCATCTGTGGCTCACAAGGAAAAATAGATACAAGAAGGATAGATATGGTCATCTTCTGGGTAAGGTGAATGAGAATAAAGAAAATGAGCTGGAGATGTCAAATACATTTGAAGCTTTAGAAGATGCAGAGGACAAGAATAAAAACAACAAAGAGGATGCAGGGACTGATGATACTAATAAACAAGAAGGGGGATATAAGATTAGCACAAAAGACTGGGTTACTAAAAGTTTTGGCAAAAGTACAGAAGTTAAACATGATGTAAAGGCAACAGAAGGGAAGCAAGTAACACAGGATACAGTAGCCAGTAATGCAAATGAATATCAATGCCAGCAAGGAGTGATTCATCATTGTGTTGAAGATCAGAAAATAGTGGAGGAGCAGGGCAAGGTAAGCAAAACCATGGAACAGAGTGATGATAGAAGGAAGGAAAAGACACCACAAAATGATAGTAATCAGCATGTACAGGATAATGAGGAAAAGCAGAGTCTAGACAAAGGAAGCATAGAGAAGACAGATGAAAATATGCAACTACAGGTATATGATGAAATATTGAAAGAGTTGATGGTACTAGAGGGGATCACACCCATAGAAATGCAAGTAGAGAATATGCTAGAGAGTAGTAATAAGACAAAGAAAGACCTTGATGAGAATGATTTTGAAGAAAACAACAGTCGGGTGTCAAAAGCAGCAAACCTGTCACCTAAGAAAATTAAGGATTTGAAGGAGAAGCAAGGAAGAACAAAAAAGAAGAAAAAAATTGCTATTACCATTGTAGCAAAGGCTAAATAACCAAAAATGCATACAAAGAGTCACACAGCTAAATCAAAGTCCAAATGAATGCATTGATTTGGAACATAAGGTCAGTTAATACACAATAGGCCTTTACTAGACTAATAACAATGCAAAGAAGATACCAGTTCTACTTTATTGGACTTATGGAACCTTTTCAATATGATCAGCATATTGAGGAGTATAGAAGGAGGTTGGGTATGAAACATATTGTACTAAATGTATCTGGAAAGATTTGGGCTTTTATGGAAGAGAATGTGGAGTTTAGTATTGTAAAATATCAGGAGAAGTAATTAACTTTGAAATTTGTCAATCAAAATACAGATATTAATTATTGGTTACTTTAGTCCATGCAAAATACAGTGCAAATGAGAGGTTTTTATTATAGGATTCCCTAGCTGATTTGTCAGATACATATCAAACGCCTTGGCTAATAGGAGGGGATTTCAATGGAATAAGAAGAGAGGAGGAAAAGTTGGGGGGCTACCTGTTACATTTAATGAAACACATGATTTTAATCAATGTATCAATTTATGTAATATGGAAGAATCCCATTTTAAGGGGAGTAAGGCTCTATTTTTTTTAAGATTCAGACGTCTGAATTTGAATGCACATCTGAATGATTAAGATGTTGTCTCTAGATCTGAAAACTGAATGATTAAGATTGTTTGTTTTTCAACATCTAAATGTGTAAAAAAAAATTATTTATATATATAATAAAATAAAAAATTAATTATATATTAAAAAAGTATGTAATTTAATACAATAAAATTATTAGTATTTGATTGAGAAAAAATATTTATGTTTGTTAGTGATAGTGGAGATGGTTTATAATGGTGGTTGCGGTGACAATGATTGATGTTAGTGATTAATAATGTTGGTGGTGATAATTATGATGGTTGGTATTGTAGTGACTATTATGATGGTGGCGATTGATGGTGGTGGTGGTTGTTATGATGTGACATTGTTTGATGTTAGTAGTTTAAGGTGTTGATTGTGTTGGATAAAATATGAATGCATGATGATTGACGATGTGTTGGTGCTAGTTGGAGATGTTATTTGTTGTGATAGTGGAGATAGTTGTTAGTAGAGATAAATTGTAGCGATGGTACTGGTTGAAGTGGTGGTAGAGGTGGCGTTACTAGTGACAATGATGGTGGCGGCCAAAGAATGTGTAGAGGTTGTGATGTATTAGTGGTAGTTAGTGGTGGTGCTAGTTGTGATAGATGAGTTGGTTGGTAGTAGGGATTGGCCGGTAGTGGTTGTTGATTATGGTGTTGTTGACGGCAGTGGTGGCAGTGAATATAATTAGAATAAAAGAGGTAGTAGGTGTGGTAGCGGTCAACAATTGTGGTTGGTAACGGTATTTTTGGTCGATGGTGGTTGTGATGGTAGAGGTGGTTAGTGGTTGACAATGGTGACGGTGGCAGAGGTAGTTAGTGGTGGTGAATACTGATTATGAATAGAGTGGTGAATATCATCCAACACCAGAATATCCCTTCAGACCTATTAAGACTTGGTTCTAGATCTGAATGATTAAGACCTATTCAGACCTATTAAGAGTTAAAACCTTAATAAAAAACAAATGCACTTAATGGTCTGAAATCTGAACTATTCAGATTCAGACCTCAATTAAGTGCTAACAAATGACGCCTAAGTTCACATGGTAGAATAGGAAAAAAGATGAGGATTGTATATTCAAGAGATTAGATAGGATTCTGTGCAATGACAGGCTACAAAATATATTTCAAATGATGGAAGTGGAACATATAGCCAGGAGTGGATCAGATCATTCTCCTTTATTAATTCAATGTAGAGTAGAGAGTGAGCAGATAGTTAGATCTTTTAGGTTTCTAAATTTTTGGCTTAAGGAGGAAACTTGTATGGAGGTGATCAAACAAAGCTGGAGTTCACAGATTAAAGGCAATCCATTTATAGTATTTCAACAAAAATTGAAAAACACTAAGTCAGCTTTAGCTAAGTGGATTAAAGAGCATTTTGGTAATATATTACTGGAGGATATTATCAAGGTAAGAGAGAAGCAATTTGAAGAAAATCCCAGTGGAATGAATAGAGCTAACTTGTTTAAGGCTCATGCTCAACTAAATATACAACTCAAGAGACAAGAAGATTACTGGAGGCATAAGGCTGGGTATGAATAGTTCAAGGATAGAGAGAGAAATACCAAATTCTTCCACACTATTGTTAAAGAAAGGAGAAGCAGGCTCAGGATCAATAGAATTCAAAATGAAGATGGAGAATGGATGAAAGAAGTACAAGATATTGCAGAGGCTCTAGTTGATTTTTTCCAGAATCAGTTTACCAAGAAAAAGAATGCAGAAGATTTCACCATGTTAGATAAAATACCAAAGTTGGTGACTGAAGAACAGAACAAAGAAATAATGAGAAGGCCTGATGAGGAGGAAATTAAAGAAACTGTGATGGGGTTGAATAGAAATAGTGCAGGAGGACCAGATGGAATGACAGGGACATTCTACTAAGATGCATGGGAGATTATTAAGCAGGACATTCACAAAATGGTAACAGCTTTATTTTGTGGATTTCAACTTCCTAGATTCATTACTCATACAAATTTGGTGTTGTTACCAAAAAAAGTTAGTAGTGAACACTTTCTCTAACATGAGGCCTATTTCCCTTAGTAACTTTGTGAACAAGATTTTTTCAAAAATTGTTCATGAAAGGATTAAGGAAATACTACCTCAATTGATATGACCAAAACACGCAGGTTTTGTTCAAGGAGGGAGTATTGCTAAGAATGTCCTAGTGGTTCAGGATATTGTGTATGAAATTAGAAAGAGGGGAAAACCACCTAATATGGTTATGAAGCTTGACATGATGAAAGTATATGATAGAGTGGAGTGGCTGTTTTTAACTAAGGTGCTGAGGATATTTGGTGTTTTAGAGGTGCTGATAGACATGGTCTTTAGATTACTGGAAAACAATTGGTATTAAATACATCTAAATGGTCAGCCTAAAGGATTTTTTAGATTAACAAGAGGGTTGAAGAAAGGGGATCCCTTGTCACCAACATTGTTCATAATAGCAGCAGAGGTGTTGTCAAGGTCACTGAAGAAACTGATGCAGAATAAGGATTTCAAATTGTTTGGGATGCTAAGAAGAAGTCCAAAATTGAATTATCTTGCATTTGCAGATGATATGATCATTTTGCGCAAAGTTTAGGTGAAAAATTTACAGCTGGTCACTACAACTTTTGATAAGTATGAGGAAGTATTGAGGCAGAAAATAAACAAAGAAAAGAGTGTAATTTATTTGCACAAAAGGGTATCTCATAGAGTAAGGTCTCTAGAAAAGTAGCTACTGGCATTTTGAGAAAAGAATTCCCTTTCATATATCTAGGTTGTCCTATATTTTATATGATAAAAAAGAAGGATTACTATCAGTAGCTAATGAATAGAGTTGCTAGTAAGGTGCAGACATGGAAAGGTAAACTGTTATCTTATATAGGAAGAGTTGTGCTGATCAAGCATGTCCTACAGATCATCCTTATACATTGTTTATCAGTGATGAACCCACCCTTGAATATGTTGAATACTATCCAAAGAATGCTAGCTCAATTTTTTGGAGTAGTAAAATTAGAGAAAAGGGAAGACATTAGGTTAAATGGCGAACAGTTTGTTTACTACAAGAGAAAGGTGGGTTGGGATTTAGAAGGATTGATGATATCTCTATGGCTTTATACTGTAAACATTAGTGGATTTTCAGGACTACAAAGTCAATATGGAGGGAATATATGTTTAATAAATATTGCAAAAAGGAGCATCCAAAACTGGTAATTTGGAAAACAGGTGTAGGTGGCCCATATGGAGCATTTAACCAAAAGTTTTTTTTACAGTCAAACCAGCTTGGCAATAAATAAGGAATAGGGAAAGCATAGACAACACATTCAAGAGGATGTGGGTGAAAGGTTTACCTTTTAAGATAAGTTTTTTCATGTGGAGGTTGTAGAGAAGAAGAATTCCAGTGATGACACAGTAAAGAGATGGGGGATGCAGGGTATATCTAAATGCTAGTGTTGTGATGAACAAGAAGTGGAGACACTTGCTTATGTCTTCAGGAAATCTTTTTATGCTAACAGGACTTGGTCCTACTTTTCTTCTTTTGCAGGTATTGATGTGTAAGCCTATGCTAACACATTTAAAGCTTTTAACTCTAAATAATTACAAAGTCTTGAGCAACTTTAGTCGTTTTTTATTAGTTTACTTTGATTTTGCAGTAAAAGTAGAGAAGAAGGGGAACCACAAATAAAGGAAGCAAAAAGCATGAAATCGGAAGCAAATAAAGAACAAAGGGTGGCTGACGACATCCATGACACGTCGTCAGCCTGGTGATAGGCTGTCAAGGATATCGTCCACCTTAAATAGAAGATGGAAGTTGCAGGAAGTTTGTGATGGCATGTCGTGATAAGGCGTCAGAGTTGTGATAAGGCGTCAGGATCATCGTCAACCTTAGGCAGAAATTCTCAAAATGAAAGAGGAGATGACGACATCTATGACGTGCCGTCAGACTCCTGATAGGACGTCATTGTCACCATTATCCTGAGATAGCAAAAGCTAAACTTAAAGAGAATCTGACGACGTCCGTGAGAGGCCGTCAAACTCCTGATAGGCCGTCACGGTCGCCGTCATCTATTTCGAGGAAAATCTGTAACTTTAGTTTTATTTCCTTATTTAGGGTTAACTATTTAAAAAATCTTTGTTTTAGGGTTTTCGGGGGGATCGGTTGACATATCCCAGAAGATAGAAGATATGATTTTTCTCTCTCTCTTTCTAAGACCAATATTTTAGAGCTTTGCCTTGTGATTCAATTCAAAGTATACTTTTGATTTTCTTTATCATTGTAAGTTAATCTTTTCAGTTATGAATTCAATTTTCATACTTGTTTCTTGCATCATGAGTGGCTAAAAACTTGTAACCTGGATCATGGGATCTAGGGTTAGGTCATGATAAGGTGTTAAATACTCAAGATTTAATAGGTGTTAGGATTTCTTGGTAATTCTGAGATTATAATTTATGTTTGTTGGTTGCAAACAGTAGGTGTACCTACTTTGGTTTGCTTGAGAAAGAAATCATAAACAGTGGGAAGTGAATTATCAACAGGGACTCAGAAAGGCTTTGTTTAATAATCAGCGTTGTAACAAGGTTGATTAACCTGAGGTAAAATCTGGATAGTGCATAGTGATTCCCTAAGTCCGAGAGGATTAGGAAATTAGATGCTTGAATAGGTCGACAGACATTTGATCATATCATCGATAAAGATAGCTTGTGATCCTAACCACCGTGAGAGTCTTAAGTGAATTTTAGCATCTGTCATGTACCGTAAGACCTAGTGAACATAATCCTGGTTATTTCATAAAATCTTGGTTACAAACATCAAATTCAAAGTGACAATCAATTATCTGCAAAACTTAAACCCCATTTCAGGAAACAGTAAACTACTAGTGGATTAAATCATAAATAACTTGAGTTTACACCTTTTTCCCTGTGGGATTCGACCCCAACCTAGTTGGGTTTTATATTTACAACGATTGCTTATATCCATTCAAGAGTGTAATTTAAGCGTTATCAAAAATAGCATCGTTGTCGGGGAATACCGTTGTAAACTAAAAGTTTGTATGCGCTAATTTGTTGTTAGTTAAGTTTCCTTGATTTACGTTTATTTGTTGTTTTTGTCTATTGCAGGTTCTTAGTTGTTTATGCAAAAAACAAGAAGTTCTGGAGAACCATTATTACCAATTAATCTGGAAACCCTGATGATAAAGACTTGGGTGATGAGGAATTGCTGAATCCTCAAAACCTAAGGCGAGTTGAGTAAATTGCCTCACCAGTGCAGAGAAATGTCAATAGAAACTGTCCAGTCCAAGGAAGGTATGGTCAACAGCCTGTTCAATACAAGGCTGATGAAGATGATGAAGGAATGGACGGAGCTGGTGCAACGGGTGCTATCATTCCTCCACCGTTGGTACCAGGTGCAAAATTCAGCATAACAAGTACCATGATCCAACTCCAGAATCTGTAGGGGTTGTTTGGAGGCTTACCTGGTGATGACCCAAATATGCATTTGGTGAACTTCATCACCATTTGCAAATCTTTTGATAATCCAGGAGTGAGCCAGAATGCGATCCGGTTGAGATTATTTCCTTTATCTCTGTCTAGAGAGGCAACAATGTGGTTAAATGAGCTAGATCCCGATTCTATAACCAACTGGAGACAGTTGAAAGAGGTGTTCCTAGAATGGTTCTTTCCACCCTCCAGGAGGGTACAATTAAGGGACAAAATTAGTAATTTCAGGCAGCTCCCTACCAAAGCATTGCATGAAACTTGGGAGAGATTTAAGAAGAAGCTGGCACAATGTCCGAACCACAATATGATGGACTTGTACTTGATGTAGACTTTGTACAGAGCTTTTAAATCTGTGACAAAGCCAATTGTAGACAATGCTACAGGTGGTTCATTCATTGACCTCTCTTTTCTGGATGCTTTAGACGTGCTGAATAGAATGACCAAGAAAAGTCGGGCTTGGCACACCAGGGATTCTGTGGTGGCTAGCCCAACTGTTTCTAGTGGTATAAATGTGGAGCAGCACAAAGGGGGTGAGGAGCGAGACTAAGACATGGCCCACTTAAAGACACAGATAGACTTGCTGACCAAGCACTTGCTGTCAGGTAAGACCGAAATGGTTAAGGATGTAGAATCTCAGGGTACTGTCGCTACCAGTGTTGATGCGGAGGCAAACTATGTGAGTAATTAGGGGGTTTTCCGAGGTAATATCCAAGGGAACCAAGGTCGGAACTTTTATGACAAGCCTAATTATAAAGATAGGGAACAGGGACATTGGAGAAGCAATAATGATAGGAGTGGTTTATATGTTCCTCCTGAAAGTCGGGATGCTGCAACAATTGGCTCTGGCAAGATGTCCATGGAGGACATGATGGAAAAGTTGTTGAAGGGAGTGGAAGCTACCCACTCGGGGGTAACTACTATGAAGAGTGAATTCTCTACCCTCAGTCAGTTGGTTAGCTCACACTCTGCTTCTATTAAGCAGTTAGAGCAGCAGATGAGCCAACTTTTCGCTACACTAAATTAGAGAAAAAGTGGTACTTTACCTAGTGATACAGTTCAGAATCCACAGAATGATGGCTTATGTATGGCGATCTCCACTCGGAGTGGTAAGATATTACTTGGCCCTTCTATGGAAAAATCTATAGAAGATGAGGTAATTGTTGATGAACCCGAAGAAAGTAATCCAGTGGAGTCTGAGAAGCTGGATAGTTCTACTGATGATTCGAAGAAGGAAAATGAGAAGGAAGAGGAAGTGATATTAAAGACTATCCTTATACCACCACCTCCCTTTCCTCAACGGTTGAAGAAAAAGGTCGATGATGCAAAATTTGTCAAGTTCATGGCAATGCTCAAGCAATTGACAATTAATGTGCCTTTGATTGAGGCACTTGAGCAAATGCCAGGCTATGCAAAGTTTATGAAAGACCTCATCACAAAGAAGAGAATGGTCAGCAGTGAGCAGGTGGACAATCTCCACCATTGCAACGTGTTTTCCATACGATTCTTAGTGCAAAAGAAGGCCGACCCAGGAGCGTTCACTATTCTGTGCAAAGTTGGGTCTCTGGATGTTGCAAAGGCGTTATGTGATTTGGGTGCCAGCATGAATCTGATGCCACTGTATGTATATAAGAAGCTTATTTTAGAAGCTCCGGCACCCACTAACATGTGATTGGTAATGGCAGATAGGTCGATAAAATGGCCTGTTGGAATTTTGCATGATGTGTTGGTGAAAGTAGTAGACTTTATTCTTCCTGCGGATTTTGTGGTACTAGATTATGATGTAGACTTCGAGGTACCCATTATTTTGAGGAGGCTACTCTTAGCAACAGGAAGAGTAATAGTTGACATGGAGTTGAATGATATTAAGTTTAGGCTTGGTAAAAAAGAGGCAAAATTCAAAATGCATCAAACCATGACCCAACAAAAAGATATGAGTGTCTTCTGAATCATTGATGTCTTCTATGATGATGGAAAAGGGGTATCAATAGGTTGTCTTGGCAAAGTCTGAGTAGTTAAAATAACCCAGTCGTGTCGCAACAGTAAATCAGGCGCTATTGGGAGGCAACCTAAATTTTTATGTTTAAGCAAGTGTTTTTATTTTTTATAATTAGGATTTAGTACGGAGAAGGTGGAAAAATGAGAAGGTCAGCTGAAAGGTCATGACGGCATCCGTGACAAGCCGTCATAACTGTGACAAGCTATCACGATTGTCGTCAGCTAGACCAAGTTTGAGAAATTCTCTACCTAAGGGTGATGACGTTCGTGATAGGCTATCACAATCGTGACAATCCGTCACAAAACGTCGTCAGCCCAAAGCTATAAAAGCTGAAATCTGGGCCTAAATTAAATCAGATCCGACCCAGACCAATAGCGAAACCTTTTCAAATTTCCGTTGCTTTTAAGTATTTTTATTTAGTTATTTCTTTCCTTAGTTAGTTTATCTCCTACTATTTTCAAACACTCTTAAGAAAACAAATTCTTTTGTGTGGGTTTGCACTTCACAATCAAGGAGTTCTTCCTATTTCTTCATCTTTTTTTGCGTGAAACCAGTTTAAGGGCTCCATCAGGTATACTCTAATTTAACTCTTAATTTCTTGTGGTAAGTGATATAAGAATGTCAACCCAAGTCCCCAAGAGGCTTACACCAAGTTCAACTTGGAAAAGAGCTGAAAATCGCACCTAGGGTTTGCTGAGCAGACCCCAGGTTTTAAAAGTCAACTCAAAAATTGGAATTCAAGTGAATTTTGAGAAATAATGGGGACCAAAAATTGAGTAAAAATCAAAAGTGAGTTCTGATAAGAGCTGACGACATTCATGATAGGCTATCACAATTGTGACGGCTTATCAGTAATATCGTCAGAAGCTGCTGAAAAGGAATTGGATTCTGTTTAGGATTGATGACATTCGTGATAGGCTATCACAATTGTGATGGCTTATCAAGAATGTCGTCAAAGTTTGTTCAAATTTTGAAGGTTCTTTCTGAGGTTGACGACAATCATGATAAGCTATCACAGTAGTGACGGCTTATCAAGAAATGTCGTCACACCTGGAACCTGAGACATGAATGAGCTTAATTGATTAATGTATTTGTGTTTGTGTTCTTGAGGGTTGACTAATGTTCTTATATTGTCCCCAGGTACTTTAAAATGGCACCAAAAATAAAGAGTCCCATAGAACCAAAGAAAACGGCCAAAAAAAGGAGAGTTAAAAAGAAGGCCGAAAAGGAGGAGTTGAAGAAGGTAAGATTGGATTCCCAGGATGATACAAAGAAATGGGAGGCAGCCATCCGAGCTAGGGCTGCAGGTGCTTCATCTAGCCAGGCTCCCACCACTGTTAGGCTAGATTCTCCTGATGGGGAAAAGATAGCAGATGATACAGTAGCGGGGTCAGAGACCCAGGATCCACGTGCTTGACTGTCGTAAGGTATACCCTCACCCTTAGTGCATTTTATTTTTGAATATTAAGTTGGGGGTGTAGGGTAGATTGTTGTTGTAACATATTTTATAGATAACTAGGAGTAGTACAAGTACTTGAGGTAGTTAGCTTGTGTTGTGATTTTTGAGTACCTCTCTACTAGTCTAATCTATTGTGTACTGTGTGCATTGCATCCATTATGACCACAATGTATCTTTTTGTGGCATTATTTTGGAAACCGAATGACCTGTGTTAAACAAGGGCATGGAACGGATAAGTAGTTATATGCGAGATACTTATGTGCCATGTGTAAGGTCTTACTCAGTTCCTGTTGTGCGTTGAATCTAGAAATTGCCCTGCTAGTTTTTCCATGGTCATAGGATAGGAGTTAGGAAAGGACCATAGGTCGTTTTTATTTTAGCCCACTTTAGCCAAAATGATATTCCCTATCTGCATAATATCTCTTGATCCCTGTTTTGAGCCTAATTAGCCTATTTCTTTCTACGACACCTCTCACCTTCCCGTTTATATCACAATGAACCTGTTTTGGCCCTGTTCCTCCTTAGACACTGTGCACCTTGACTTAGGCAAACAGCTTAAGTTGAGGGTGGCTATCATAGAGGTGCATGATACAAAATGAGTATGAAGAGAGAAACAATAAAAGAAAAGAATAAAAAGTTGGGTGCGGTGAAAAAGGAATAAGAAATGAGAAAGTTGTGTAAAGATAATAAAAAAATAATGTGATAATTGAAAAGACCGCATCCATCTTGAGCATGTGTGATCAATAAAAGAGAGGAAGAAAAGAAGGTTGGGAGTTGAAACCGCAAGGGTTTAGTGTAGTGTCAAGGAGGAATAGTCACTCTGAAATATCCATGAATATCATACCAAACCCTAGCCTAAGTTACAAGCTTAAGAAAAGCCCTATAATGATCCTAACTGACTTGTCTGACGACTTGGGTACTGAATATAAGGTCAAGCCTATGGCATTTGATGCGCAATGTTAGAACTTCGTTCTGAGAGTGAGTCTTGTGTTTATCTCTGTGTTTATGTATGTAAATTCTGACATGAGTGAAAAAGGGATTTCTTTGTTGTGAAGGCACACTAGGTATGTTGCTAATCACTGGCTTGTTCGGATAATGTGATTCTAGTATATTTTGGTTTGTTATTGCTGAAATTTTTTCCATATCTTGATCCTCGTGAGTTGCATGAGTGTTTTCAATAATAGACACAGTTTCTCTTAATTTGACTGACCTTGGAGATGGTGCATGTAGTTTGAACTGATATGAGTAGTTATCTGCCAACTTGTACTTTGTATACTCTTGGTTATATTTTGGTTGCTTGAGGACAAGCAATTGTTTAAGTTGAGGGTGTTGATGTGTGAGCCTATTCTAACACATTTAAAGCTTTTAAATCTAAATAATTATAAAGTCTTGAGAAACTTTAGTCATTTTTTATTAGTTTACTTTGATTTTGTAGTAAAAGTAGAGAAGAAGGGGAACCACAATTAAAGGAAGCAAAAAGCATGAAATCGGAAGCAAATAAAGAACAAAGGGTGGCTGACGAAATCCATGACACACCATCAGCTTGGTGATAGGCTGTCAAGGATGTCGTCAACCTTAAACAGGAGATTAAAGTTGCAGGAAGTTTGTGATGGCATGTCGTGATAAGGCATCAGAGTTGTGATAAGGCGTCAGGATCACCGTCAACCTTAGGAAGAAATTCTCAAAATTGAAGAAGAGTTGACGACATCCATGATGCGCTGTCAGACTCCTGATTGGACGTCATTGTCACTGTCAGCCTGAGACAGTAAAATCCAAACTTAAAGAGAACTTGACGACATCCGTGATAGGCCGTCAAAATCCTGATAGGCCGTCACGGTCGCCGTCATCTATTACGAGGAAAATCTGTAACTTTAGTTTTATTTCCTTATTTAGGGTTAACTATTTAAAAAAGCTTTATTTTAGGGTTTTTGGGGAGATCGGTTGACATATCCCAGAAGATAGAAGATACGATTTTTCTCTCTCTCTCTCTCTAAGGCCAATATTTTGGAGCTTTGCCTTGTGATTCAATTCAAAGTATACTTTTGATTTTCTTCATCATTGTAAGTTAATCCTTTCAGTTATGAATTCAATTTGCATACTTGTTTCTTACGTCATGAGTGGCTAAACACTTGTAACCTGGATCATGGGATCTAGGGTTAGGTCATGATAAGGTGTTAAATACTCAAGATTTAATAGGTGTTAGGATTTCTTGGTAATTCTGAGATTATAATTTACGTCTGTTGGTTGCAAACAGTAGGTGTACCTACTTTGGTTTGCTTGAGAAAGAAATCATAAATAGTAGGAAGTGAATTATCAATAGGGACACTCGAAAGGCTTCATTTAATAATCACCGTTGTAACAAGGTTGATTAACCTGAGGTAAAATCTGGACAGTGCATAGCGATTCCCTAGGTCCGAGAGGATTAGGAAATTAGACGCTTGAATAGGTTGAGAGACATTTGAGCGTATCATCGATAAAGATAGCTTGTGATCCTAACCACCGTGAGAGTCTTGAGTAAATTTTAGCATCTATCATGTACCATAAGCCCTAATGAACATAATCCTGGTTATTTCATAAAATCTTGGTTACAAACATTAAATTCAAAGTGACAATCAATTATCTACAAAACTTAAACCCCATTTCAGGAAACAGTAAACTACTAGTGAATTAAATCGTACACAACTTGAGTTCACACCTTATTCCCTGTAGGATTTGACCCCAACCTAGTTGGGTTTTATATTGACAACGATCGCTTACACCCATTCAAGAGTGTAATTTGAGTGTTATTAGGTATACATATTCAGCACTTGACTCTAAGAGGAACAATTCTAAGATGGTGGAATGCTGAAGTAAAAGGGAGAGAACAGTTATACTACTTTGCTCTACCTAGCATTATTCCTTAGGAGCTGTAGAGGAGAAGGAATAGGAAGAAACATGACAATAAGGAAACTACAGGATTGAGGATCTTAGATAATGTTACAAGGAATCGAAGAATATTGTTAAAGGTCAGAAAGCCAGCAATGGAATTTCCAACTGAATGGCCATACATAATTAGAGATTTTGGCAAGCTGAAAACGAAAGTTAAGGCTATTATAGTCCTATAAAAGGCACCAAAAAAGGGATGGGTGAAATACAACACAGATAGAGTTGTTAGAGGAGAAGGGGGAGGAAGCTCATATCCATTTTGTTTGAGGGATGATAATGGAGATGTCTTATTTTCTAAAGGAGTACCACATCACTATGCAGATAGTATGCAAGCAGAGGCTAATGCAATCTTATATGTAGCTAAGCATTGTACATAATTACAGCACAATAAGGTCATCATTCAGATGGACTCACTACTCATGCAGAAGGTGTTAACAGATGAATGGCATTGCCCATGGAACATAGCACACATAGTCAAATAGATTCACAAATTCATGCAAAACAAGCAAGTACAATATCAGCATATCTACAGGGAGGACAACCAATTAGCTGATCATCTTACTAAATTAGCCATAGATATAGGTGCTTTCACCATTACAAGTTATAAGCAATTAGAGAAAAGAGGAAAATATATATTAAACAGTGACAAATGGCAAAACTTGAGGATCATACCAGCTAAATGATAAGGGGCAAGGGAAATTCAAGCTGAATAGTTTATATGCAACTTATATACAGAAGTTAGTAGCATCAAAAAAGTGTATGTACTACTCCTAAGCTATTACAACCAACAAAAAGGACTCTCAACACCATGGGAGGGTTTATGGGTCAGATGGAGCTTCATAAACCTGATATAGAGGTGGCTAGTTGAACACTCGTCAAGCAACTTATTTTCTTTATCCCTACCATATCTATGGACCTCAAGCAAGAGAAGGTGTAGTTAAATCAACCAGATCTAGAAAAAACAATGGGAGAAAAGAAGAGGGAAACATACTCAACTGTTATAGCCCATCTCAGAAGACCAGATCCCTATTAGCTGCACAGAAACCTTCACACTTTCCCATCTACTGGAGAATGCAGCTACAGCTAGAAAAGCATCATTACTCAGCTGAATAATGAAATCAAAGAACAAATAATAGAGGGAGAGTCAGTACTTACTTCTGCAAGCTGAATGCAAGAAAAAATCAAGATGAAGGAGGCACAGTATTGATCACTCAAAGCAGCATCAGAATGAAGCTCAGATTCAAAAAAGGGACCACCATTGTGGAAGGAGGTAGAGACAACATGAAGATTAGGAAACTAGATTATTTTTGGAAACCCTACTCTTTGTATTTGTTAATAAGGTGGATCCAGGTTGGGTCGAGTTATGTGAATAGTGATAGGTTGATTTTTTTTGTATGATGGGTTGGTCCATTAAGTGATGATTATTAATAAAATATAAAATTAAACCAAAAAAAAATTAATTTATTTTCTTTTGGGAGCCATATTACTAAAAATAACATGAAAATAAAAAAGATTATAATTGTTTAATGCATCGTTAAAAAAGGATAGCAGTAAATCTAACATGTACAATAGTAAAATAGCAGTTCCAACAAATCACTCTGTTGCACCAGGTGGGTTATCTGTTGCAATAAATAACTAACCTGTTGCAATGGATGAGTAATCTATTGAAAATAATAAAAATAGATCATTTATCTATTGAAATAGATGACTGGTTTATGCAACAGATCACTCATCTATTGAAATAGATGATTGGTCTATGAAACAGATCATTCATATGTCGTAACATATAAGTAATCTGTTGGAACTATTGTCAACTCTCAATATTATTTAGATTTCTTCTAACAGAAGGGCCATCTGTCGCAATAGATGAGTGATCTGTTAGATGAAATCAAAGTCTTGAACATATCGTCCTATTAGAATAGTTGATAAAATTTCATCTAATAGATTATTCATCTGTTACATCAAATGGTTCATCTGTTGTATCAGATGGTAAATCTGTTGCATCGAATGGTTAATCTGTTGCAGAAAAAAACCAATTACAAGATTTTGTTCTATAGAACAACAGCAATATCACAATTTAATATCAAATACACCATTTTTATCAAGAAAAAATAATAAATCAACCCAGCAACACCAACACAACACACACACCGAGAACATCAAAAGTGACCAAAAACACCAACATTGATGTTTTATTTGTACAAACATAAGAAATAAAAATAAAACTTCAAAAAACTCAATAGACACCAATAAATCGAATCAACAGTTCGATAAAAGAACTACAATAACTAAAAAAATTATAATTACTCAGAAAAGAGAAGAAACAAATACCATAAATTAGGATTTTCTTCAGTTCCCATTTCAAATTTAAGCAACAAATATTGAAATTATTAACCAATACTAGAAGAGAAGTTGGCTCAAGTTCCTCTTTTTCTTCATAACTAAAAAGCCATAATTTTTTAACTGTAAAGGAAGAAAAAAGACGATGAAGATCTCAAAGTTGTTGTCGTTTGAAAGCAATGTTATCATGTTGATTGACGGTAGAAAGTCAAAATAAAACTCAAAGCCCAACTATTTATCGCTGGAGGTTGAAGTCGTCATAGATTGAAGGGAGAAATTTGTAGAAATGTTCATTGGGAGAAGTTGAGAGAAATTATCGAAAAAGAAGGGAGAGAGAAGAGAGATGGTTGATTTAGAGAAGAGAGGTGTGTGGGTTGATTTGTATTTTTGAAAAGACTAGAAAGTTTTAAAACTATTAATCAAATCCACAATTAACTTAATCAAGTTTCCTAATTATGTTTTGTAATATCCCGTATTTTCCTAGCTTAATTTATCTCTTGGTACATTAGTTATTTTAAAATAGCCAGTATTTTTCATTTTAGAGCTTACCACTATGTAGTTAATTCAGTCAGCTTTCCAACGATATAAAATTCTCCCAAATCTGATACTCGGGTGAAGAGTTATAGGCATATTTTGTAAAGCAGTGTGCCAACTGGAACTTCACCGCGTCGCGGAAGCCAGCCAAATGGCAGTTGTCAAATTCCAGTGTTGCTCCGAGATAATGGTGCATCGCGCCATAGACCCAGTTCAAAATTGTCCTTTTTCCAGTGAAGCCACGCGATTCCACTGCGTTGCGCCACTAGCTATTTTCCCAGTTGTTAGTTTCAAGTGACGACGCGATAGTGCCGCGTCGCGCCAAGGGCCCAGGTCAGAAAAATTTTGATAAAATTAAAAGTTTCATCCAGGGTTAAACTATTCTTTCCCATGATTTTAATACGCCCAGATATGGGATTTAATCCCTAAAAATGTTTTAAACCCATTATTTATCAACTTTTTCCCCGAAAATCAACAAGCTTTCTCTCAATTAGCAAACCCTAATCTTCAAGCAATCAAGAGAAAATCTCAAGAAACTCACCAAGAACTTATCAATTCAGGTATGTTAGGTTTTCATCTATGGGTTCCTTTCACTCATAGAGTCCAAGAATCCATTTTTAAAACTACAAGATGATTGATTCATGATTTACATGCTTAAAATTGGATTGTATTCATGTTCATGATATTAATTGAGTTTCAATCCATGATTAATTGTAGATTCCATGAAATTAAAATAGCATGTATATTGAATTGTGTAGTTCCCAGGTTATAGTCATTGAATTTGCAAGTTTGGGTGTTATAGTTATAATGTTTACATGTTACCCATGATTATATGCATTAAGTTGTGCTCTCCATGTTTTTAATAGAATGTCCATGTGAATTAATTGGTGAAATCATGACATTCTAGCATATGTACAAGTTTATTCCCTACAAGTGTTTGATAAAATATCTCTATGAATGAATTATGAACAAGTGGACATTGTAATGCTTTTTAAGATCATGTTATGCTTTACTTTTATGCTATCGAGTCCTGGGGGTATTCAATACCCAAAAATCTAGTTGCTTACCTAGAGCTATAGTAGTTATAGAATAGTCTCAGTCATGACATGAAATAAAAGTACTCAGTCAGTTACAGAACTCAGTGAACTCAGTCAATTACAGAACTCAATATCAGTCTAGTTCAGCACAGTATAATCAGTTCAGTGTCTATTCAGTTGGGAGAAGAATTCAGCATCGAGTGAACCCAAGTATGGAGGGTCACCTGTCAGTAGAGGGTGTGATCCTTAGAAGCAATCCTTGCATTCCAGAACTACGTAGCCATTGTAGGCTAAGACATCAACCTGCCAGTTGAGGTTTGATGAGGTATTTTAACCTGCCAGTTGAGGGTACCACCATTCTCATTAGAGTACCTGCCAGATGAGGGTAACTCTTCAGTTGTATTTACCCATGGTACGGTTCTGACACCCTTCCAGTTGGGGTTACAGGTTAGACCCCAGTTATCTTATTTGGGGCATGTCGGTTAGATGATTACTTTCCACAGTTTCAGTTTCAGTTTCAGTCTTTGTATAGAACTCAGTTCAGTTCTACAAAATCAGGACTATCATATACAGTAAATTAGTTTTAGTAACTAGTTATCAGTAATCTCAGATATCAGTTACTCAGAACTCAGCTTCAGTAAAAGCTCAGTTACAGTATACACGTATATGCATAATATTTCATACTAAGTATTTTACACAGTTTTAGTTATCCATGTACTCTCATACTCAGTTACTATATATCATTCAGTCAATTAATGTTCAGGCATATGAACCCTTGTATTAAGCCTTACCTCATCTATCATACCAGTACATTCCATGTACTAATGCATAATCTTTCTTTGTGCTATGATATCTCATATCATAGGTTCGGACGCTCAAGTACAGCATATAGACAGATTTTGATTCAGCCAGCAGTGTCAAATTTAGTAGTGAGTCCTCATCTATCGAGGATATGCAGTTATTTTAGTATTTTTAGTAGCTTTAGTATTTTAGTAGTCGGAGTTAGTTGAGGGATTGTCCCATCAACTCCACATTCAGACAGTTCAGTTAGAAGCTTTTCAGATTAGACTATCAGACAGTATTCAGTTTTGCAGATTATTATTATAGTTGATATTCTTTATCAGTATTCAGATTTTGAACCTTATGGAAATTCAGCCTATTTTTTGCATTATTTTTAGTATTATTATTCAGTGCTCACAGCAGATATCAGTCATAGGTTTGCTTGTGGTCCTTCGGGGTTGTAAGCACCGTGTAGCATTTGGGTATATACTCAGGGCGTTACAAACTTAGTATTAGAGCCTAAGGTTCAACAGAGTCCTAGGGAGTCTGAAATCCGCGTCTAGTAGTTTTGTGCATGTGTGTATAGCGCGTCATACTTATGGACAAGAGGCTATGAGATATTTTTAAGAAAAGTTTCCCTTCTTTCAGTATTCATGTCGTGTGAATGAGCATGATCTTAAGTTAAAATATCAGTCTAATTCACTTCTTCCTTTTGTTTATAGAACATGCCTCCCAAAAAGACTAACAGAAAAAGGACCGAAAATCATTCAGCACCTCAGCCCATTCAGGCAGATCCCCTGGATGAGCATGTCTCTCATGTAGAATTTAGAGTTGTGTTCACCACTCTAGCCAATTCCATAGTAGCTCAGAATGAACGGCCAGCTATTGTTCAGGCCAACCCAGTGGCCAATACTTCTGAAGCCAGGATTTAGGACTTCACCCGAATGAATCCTCCCCTATTCTCAGGATCTACGTCAGAAGAGAATCCATAGGAGCTCTTCGATCGGGTTTAGAAAGTCACAGATATCATGGGGGTGATATCCAGTGAGAGTGTTAACTTAGCTGCCTACCAGCTATAAGATGTAGCTCATATGTGGTTTAAGTAGTAGAAGGTAGACAGGGGTACAGATGCAGAGCCCATAGAGTGGGAAGAGTTTGCTACTGCTTTTCTAGATAGATTTTTTCCCTTAGAGCTGAGAGAAGCCAAGGTGTTAGAGTTCATCAATCTGAAGCAAGGCAGTATGAGTGTGAAAGAGTATTCCCTCAAGTTTACTCAGCCATGTAGTAGTAGACAGTAGGTCCAGAATGAGTAAGTTCATATCTGGGGTGTCAGAGAGTGTGGTTAAGGAGTGCAGAACTATGATGTTGATTAAGG
The DNA here is from genome assembly GCA_030864215.1 of Capsicum pubescens. Lineage (NCBI taxonomy): Eukaryota > Viridiplantae > Streptophyta > Magnoliopsida > Solanales > Solanaceae > Capsicum > Capsicum pubescens. The sequence goes on along the minus strand of CM061543.1, from coordinate 112,911,959 downwards.
AGATTGACATATCCAGGCTCATGGTCCATACTCAGCAGATAGAAGAGGCTAAGAATAAGGAGAGAGAGAGGGAGAATAAGAGAGCTAGGATAGGTGGCTTCAATTTCACTTAGCCTAAGTCAGAGAGTGGTAACCATTCTCAGTTTTGCCAAAAATCTTCAGTTCCAGCTCCGTCCTCATCCAGTGCTCTAGTCCCTAAGTTCAGAAATAGTAACAAAGATAGGGCACCAGGCTCTAACTCTCAAGGTAGTATCAGCAGTGCTCGAACAAATCCTCTTTATCAAAAATATAGCAAAAACCACCAGGGTATCCGTAGGGTTGGTAGTGATGTTTGTTTTGGGTGTGGCAAGCCAGGCCATAGAATCAGATATTGTCCTCAGTCAGGTTCTCAGGGTCAGTATAATCATCCCCCATCTCATTCTGGTAGCCTAAATTAGCAGGGTGTTGTTTCCAGTGCCACCAGTAGGCAACGTCCAAATAGGCTTTATGCACTTCAATCCAGATAAGATCAGGAAAATTCTCCTAATATGGTCATTGGTATGTTACAGATCTTCCACTTACATATTTATGCCTTGCTAGATCTAGGAGCTTCTTTATCTTTCGTAACTCCTTATATAGCCGTTAGCTTTAGAGTCAGTTCAGAAATTCTAGCAGATCCTTTCTCAGTTTCTACCCCAGTGGGTAAATCTATCATAGCTCGACAGGTATACAGGAACTGTCCGATTATGATACCTTAGAAAGTTACTTCAGCAGACCTTGTAGAGCTAGAGATAGAGGATTTTGATGTCATTTTCGGCATAGATTGGCTCCATTCATGCTATGCCTCAGTTGATTGTAGGAACAAAATTTTTTATTTTTAGTTTCTAAATAAACCAGTCCTTGAATGGAGAGGTAGTACTACAACACTTAAGAGTTAGTTGATTTCATACCTTAGAGCGAGGATATTGATATCCAAGGGATGTGTCTATTATCTTGTGCGAGTCAAAAACTCTAGTTCAGAGATTCCTAGTTTTGAGTCAGTTCCAGTAGTAAATGAATTCTTAAATATGTTTCCCAAAGATCTTCCCGGAGTTCCTCCCGAAAGGGAAATTGACTTTGGAATAGACCTTCTTCCAGACACTCAGCCTATATCTATTCTTCCATACAAAATGGCTCCAGTAAAACTTAAAGAGTTAAAAGAACAGTTAAAGGACCTATTAGACAAGGGGTTTATTATACCTAGTGTTTGCCCGTGGCTAGCACCAGACTTATTCATGCGTAAGAAAGATAATTCCCTCAGAATATATATAGACTACCATCAGTTGAACAAAGTCACAGTCAAGAATAAATCCCTACTTCCCAGAATTGATGACTTATTTGACCAACTTCAGGGTGCTATTTACTTTTCTAAGATAGACCTCAGATCAGGCTATCATCAGCTCAGAGTCAGGGAATGTGACATTCCAAAAATAACTTTCCAAACTCGGTATGGTTACTTCGAATTCCTAGTCATGTCCTTCGATCTTACAAATTCTCCAGCAGCTTTCATGGACTTAATGAATCACGTGTTCAAGCAGTACTTGGACATGTTCATTATAGTCTTCAGCGATGACATTATTGTCTATTCCCGTATGAGAATAATCATGTGGATCACCTCAGAATCATACTTCATACTCTTAGAACTCATCAGTTGTTCGCCAAATTCAGTAAGTACAAATTTTGGCTAAGGTCAGTAGCATTTCTTGGTCATATTATTTTCGGTAATGGCAATAGAGTTGACCCTCAAAAGACTAAAGTGGTGATAAACTGGGCTAGACCCATTTCTCTATCAGATATCAGAAGCTTTTTGGGTTTAGCTAGCTATTACCATCGGTTTATTGATAGTTTCTTATCTATTGCATCCCCCATGTCCAGATTAACTCAGAAGGAAGTCAAGTTTCAGTGGTCAGATTCCTACGAGAAGATTTTTTAGGAGTTGAAGACTCTACTCACCACAGCCCCAGTTTTGACTCTACTAGATGGTTCAGATGGGTTTGTTGTGTACTGTGATGCATCCAGAGTAGGTTTGGGTTGTGTCCTCATGCATAGAGGTAAGGTCATATCCTACGCCTCTAGATAGCTTAAGCCCCATGAAAAAAATTACCCTACCCATGATCTTGAGTTAGCAGCTGTAGTGTTTTCCTTAAATATTTAGAGGCATTACTTGTATGGGGTACATGTTGATGTGTTCATGGATCACAAAAGCTTGCAGTATGTCTTTTCTCAGAAAGATTTGAATTTCCATCAGAGAACGTGGTTAGAGTTATTAAAAGATTATGACATAAGTATTTTGTACCATCCAGGCAGGGTCAATATAGTGGCTGATGCTCTCAGTAGATTATCTATGGGTAGTGTTGCTCATGTTGAGAATGGTAAGAAGAAGTTAGTTCAGGAAGTTCATCAGTTTGCTCGACTAGGTGTCCGCTTAGTCGATTCAGCAGAGGGCAGTGTGTGGGTGCGAATAGTTAAGAATCATCTCTAGTTTATAAAGTAAAGAAAACGCATGATAGAGATCCATGTCTAGTTAAGCTGAAAGAGTCAGTCAAAGATCAAAAAGTTGAGGTTTTCTCCCAAGGAGGAGATGGTGTGTTGCATTGCTAGGGTCATTTATGTATGGTAGTTATTGACGACTTGAGGCAGTGAATTCTTGCAGAAGCATATGGTGTGTGTTACTGATTCATCCAGGGGCTACTAAGATGTACCGCAATTTGCGGGAGATCTATTAGTGGAGTGGGATGAAGAGAGATATTGCAGAGTTTATAGCTAAGTGCTCTATGTGTCAGCAGGTTAAGACTGAGCACAAAAAGCCTAATGGGTCCATGCAATAGTTCAGTATTCCCATATGGAAATGAGAAGAAGTGGAAATGGACTTTGTGAAGGGTTTGCCTCATACTCATCGACAGCATGATTCGATTTGGGTATCATATACAGGATGACCAAATACGCTCATTTCCTTCCAATTCATACTTTCTATTCAGTCGAGGAATATGCCAAACTCTATATCAAAGAGTTGGTCAGGTTACACGGAGTCCCAGTGTCTATCATCTTATATAGAGGTACGGAGTTTACCTGTCACTTCTGGAAAGCATTCTAAAAGGGTCTTGGTTGGTATCCAAGTTCACCTCAGTACATCCTTCTACTCTTCGACAGATAGTTAAGCAGAAAGGACCATTCAGACTCTAGAAGATATTCTAAGAGCATGCATTGTCGATTTTAAGGGTAGTTGGGATGACCACTTGCCTTTGATCGAGTTTGCATACAATAAAAGTTATCATTCCAGTATTCATATGGCTTTGTTTGAAGCTCTACATGGTAGGAGATACAGATCTCCAATTGGTTGGTTCAAGGTAGATGAGGCCACAGTAGTAGGTCCTGACCTAGTGTTTGATGCCATAAATAAGGTCCAGTTAATCAGAGAAAGAGTTAGGGCTACCCAGAGATGACAGAAATCGTATGCAGATGTGAGGAGAAAGGATCTCGAGTTTGAGATCGGTGATTTTGTGTTCTTGAAAATCTCTCCCATAAAGGGGGTGAAGAGGTTCGGCAAGAAGGGAAAACTCATTTCTCGATATTTCGGTCCTTACAGAATTCTTAACTGTCTCAGAAAGGTAGCTTACGAGCTTGAGTTGCCTTCAGATCTAGCTTCAGTACACCCAGTATTCCATGTCTCCTTGCTAAAGAAATGCATTGGTGACCTAGCAGACATAGTTCCCTTAAAGGGCATAAATATTCAGAATGATCTCTCTTTCAAAGAGGTTCCAGTCTAGATCCTCGATCATAAGATTTGTAGACTGAGGAATAAAGAAGTTCTATTGGTCAAAGTTCTTTGGCGGAATCAGTCCGTTGAGGGAGATACTTGGGAAGCAAAAGCATATATGAAGACCAAGTATCCTCACCTCTTCTCCGCAAACTCAGAATCAGCTTAAGGTAACAGTCTTCATTAGCTTTGCTCAGTTTCATGTTCAGTTACAGTTATAAATTTGGAATTCTTTACCGTTGCATATTCAATCATGCATTCATGAATCAGTTCAGCCATGTACTCATGCATCAGATATGTATGTTCAGTATAAAAACTCATCTTATCAGTAGCTTCAATCATGTATTCCATGCATCAGATATGCATGTTCAGTGAGTAAACTCAGTCTATTGGTGTTTCTCAGCTTAATCAGTCTTATTCAAGGACGAATGTTCCCAAGGGGAAGATATTGTAATACCTCGTATTTCCCTAGCTTAATTTAAATCTCAGTACATGAGTTACTCTATATAAAAAAATTAAAATAGCCAGTATTTTTCAGTTTAGAGCTTACCATTGCATAGGAAATTCAGTCAGCTTTCCAACGATATAAAATTCGCCCAAATCTGATACTCAGGTGAAGAGTTATAGCATATTTTGTAAGGCAGTGTGCCAACTAGCACTTCACCACGTCGCGGAGGCCAGCCAAATAGCAGTTGTCAAATTCCAGTGTTTCTCTACGATAATGGTGCGTTACGCCATAGACCCAGTTCACAATTGTCCTTTTTCCAGTGAATCCACGCGATTCCACCGCGTCGCGCCACTAGCCATTTTTTCAGTTTTCAGTTACTAGTGACACGGTGCGATAGCGCTGCGTCGCGCCAAGGTCCCATGTCGAAAAAATTTTGATGAAAATTAAAAGTTTCTTCCAGGTTTAAACTAGTTTTTTCCCATGATTTTATACTCCTAGATATGGGATTTAATCCCTGAAAATGTTTTAAACCCATTATTTATTAACTTTTTTCCCAAAAATCAACAAGTTCTCTCTCAATTAGCAAACCCCAATCTTCAAGCAATCAAGAGCAAATCTCAAGAAACTCACCAAGAACTTATCAATTCAGGTATGTTAGGTGTTCATCTATGGGTTCCTTTCACCCATAGAGTCCAGGAATCCATTTTTAAACCTACAAGATGATTGATTCATGATTTACATGCTTGAAATTGGATTGTATTCATGTTCATGATATTAATTGAGTTTCAATCCATGTTCATGATATTATAATGTTTACATGCTACCCATGATTATATGCATTATGTTGTGCTCTCCATGTGTTTAATAGAATGTACATGTGAATTAAATGGTGAAATCATGGCATGCTAGCATATTTACAAGTTTATACCCTACAAGTGTTTGATAAAATGTCTCTATGAATGAATTATGAACAAGTGGACATTGTTATGCTTTTCAAGATCATGTTATACTTTAATTTCATGCTATCGAGTCCTGGGGGTATTCAATATCCAAAAATCTAGCTATTTACTTAGAGCTACAGTATTTATAGAATAGTCTCATTCATGACATGAAATAGTAGTACTTAGTTAGTTACAGAACTCAATGAACTCAGTCAGAATCGGAACTCGGTATCAGTCTAGTTTAGCTCAGTATAATCAGTTTAGTGTCTATTCAGTTGGGAGTAGCATTCAGCACCGAGTGAACCCAAGAATAAGGGCTCACCTACCAGTAGAGGTGTGATCCTTAGAAGCAGTTCTTGCATTCCAAAACTACGTAGCCAGCGTAGGTTGATACATCAACCTGCTAATTCAAGGTTTATGAGGTGTTTTAACCTGCCAGTTGAGGGTACCACCATTCTCATTAGAGTACCTGCCAGATAAGGGTAACTCTTCTGGGGCATTGTACTGTCACCCTTCCTACTGGGGTTATAGGTTGGACCCCAGTTATCTTATTTGGGTATGTCGGTTAGATGATTACTTCCCACAATTTCAGTTTCAGTCTCAGTATAGAACTCAGTTCAGTTCTACAAAATTAGGACTGTCTGATACAGTCTATCAGTTTCAGTAACTCAGTTATTAGTAATCTCAGATATCAGTTACTCAGTTATCAGAACTCAACTCAAATTCAGTGAAAGCTCAGTTATAGTATACACGTATATGCACAGTATTGCATACTCAGTATTTTCAGCAATTTCATTTATCCATGTACTCTCATACTCAGTTACTCTATATTATTCAGTCAGTTATTGTTCATGCATATGAACACTTGTATTCAATCTTACCTTATCTAACATACCAGTACATTCCATGTACTGATGTATACTCTTTCTTTGTGCTATGATGTGTCATATCATAGGTTCATATGCTCAGGTTCCTGACCGCGCATAGACAAATTCAAATTCAACCAACAGTATCAGATTCTGTAGTGACTCCTCATCTATCGAGGATAGGCAATTATTTTTTTATTTTCAATAGCTTTAGTATTTCAGTAATCGGAGTTTGTTAGGGGCTTATCCCATCAACTCCACATTCAGACAGTTCAATTAGAGGCTTTTCAGACTAGAATATCAGACAGTATTCAGTTTTGCAGATTATTATTACAGTTGATATTCTTTATTAGTATTCAGACTTTGAACCTTATGGCAATTCAACCTATTTTCCATATTATTTTCAATATTATTATTTAATGCTCACAGCAGATATCAGTCATGGGTTAGTTTGTGGTCCTTTGGGGTCGTAAGCACCGTGTAGCATCCGGGATACAGACTCAAGGCGTTACATATTTGACCCTTTAAGTTGGTCAATGTCACCAATCCTTCATTCAAGAATTAAAAGACACCTTTCCTTCAACTTTTTAAATTTTCTTAGAAGAGTAAATACAACAAATACTCTCATTGTTAAATACTCTTAAAAGGTGTCAAAGTAAATTATAGTAATTCCATCTCAATCGAAAATAAATTTTAGAATATAGAGAAAATGGTCTGTTACCCCCCCCCCCCCCCAACCTTTACCTCAAATCCCAACAATACACTCAACCTTTAAAGGTGACCTATTACCCCCCTGAACTATTTTAAAGTGGAATTATTATCTCCCTGAACTATTTTAAAGTTGAATTATTAAACCCCCCAAAACTAACAACCAGTCATTGCAAATATGGTGTGATGCACGCGCCGCCACGTCATTGCCATGTCATTTTTTATTTTTTTACTCTAAAAATAATAATAATTTAACATTATTGTTTTCCAATTATTATTTTTCTTTCTTCTTCTTCTTCAATTCTTCTTCTTTATTTCTTCTTCTTCAATTCTTATTCTTCTCCAATTCTTCTTCTTCTTCAATGGCACCCAAGAACCCATCAATGACAATTATTATTTTTCTTTCTTCTTCTTCAATTCTTCTTCTTCTTCTTCTTCTTCTTCTTCTTCAATTCTTCTTCTTCTTCTTCAATGCCATCCAAGAACCCATCAATGGCATTTCTTCATCAATAGCATCCAAGAGATCATCAATGGCATTCAAGATTAATTTATCATCTCCTCATTCAAGAATTCAAGTTCTTAAATTTTTTCAAGTTAATTCGGGCTCAATGGCATTTCTTCTTCAATAGCATCCAAGAACTAATCAATGGCATTCAAGATTAATTTATCATCTTCCTCATCTCCTCATTCAAGAATTCAAGTTCTTAATTTTTTTCAAGTTTTTTGAATCGAAGTTCTTAGTTCAAGTGAGAACTCATTAATGGCATTTCTTCTTCTTCTTCAATGGCATCCAAGAACTCAAATTATGTGAGAATGTTGAATCAAAAAAGTCGAATACCATTGATTACGTGAAGCTGAATTGAATGTTGAATCAATGTGTTGAATCAAAATGTTGAATCAAATTACGTGAAATTCATCAAAAAAAAAGTTGACGGAATTTTGAATTTTTCAGCACCGTCACTGTTCATCGGCATTTCACCATTGAAGCTGCACCATTGAAGAAGAAGAAGAAGAAGAATAGAAGAAGAAGCCAATATTTATTAAGAAAAAATAATAATTATTAAAAATAATGATGTGGCAATAAAAAATAATGATTTTAAAGTGAAAAAAAGCCAACTGACGCGCCTATGGACGCGTGTAGTCACGTCCAGTGACACGTCAGCAACTGGAGGTAATAAATTCGGTAAAAATAAGTTCAGGGGGGTAATAGGTCACATTAAAAAGTTGAGTGTGTAGTTGGGATTTTGACTAAAGGTTTGGGGGGTAACAGACCATTTTCTCTAGAATATAATTAATGAATCTAATTTTATGTGCGGCCACTTTTAATATAAAAGTTACTTAATAAATAGCTATATTAAAATTGGTATATAAATAACATTTGATTTTCAAACAGTTTATGATAAAGATCAAAATTGAATCATTAGAGATCATCATCTAAAAAAATAGTAAAATAGAAACTAGCTTTCTTGTATATTTGTTTAATTTTTCTATTTATAAAATCTAATATATAAATTAAAAAAAAATTATCCATTAACCTTCAGATATTATTTCGTACTTTAATATTTTTAGAATCCCTTACAAAATATTAAACTGTTGTCACACAAACAAAGAAGAAACAAGAGTTGAACCTTATTTTAAAGAATATCTATAAATTTTAATTGTAATTTGGGCCCAGGCTCAGCACGGGCCAAACACTAGTTATTAGAGAAATAAGGAATTCAGCATATAATTTGCCTAAGACCTGTTAGGCAAGCGTTGAGCGTCAGGCGTGCTTGGGGCGTACAATCGGCACTTAAGGCGTAAGCCTCACACCTATGTCTTGAGACGTTTTGTCGAGGTGAGCCCCAAAACTTCATTTTAAAACATTGTAAAATACTAACCTTATCTTAACTAGCTCTGCTCATATTTCATCTATAAATTGATTTTTCACGTGAATGTTGCACTAATCTTCCACTATATGCATAATTCAAACAAATACCTGACTCCAAAAATCTATTGTACGTACCCTTTTCCAGAGTTAATTCTCTAAATAGTCACCCGTGTTTGGAAAATTGCCTACAAATATCACCTTTGTTTCCTCAAGGATAAGAATATCATCCAACTCTCCCTATTTTTGTTAAGATATACTTAATACCAAAAACTTTCTCTCTCCTACTTGAAATGTCATGTCATTAAAATTTCTTTCTTTCTTTAGATAAATAGATATATTTAATTTATCAAACTTATGTAACTAAAACTTTATCCTGATTCTTTTAAAAAAAATTACACATAATATATTAATCATTAAATATTAATTTAATTACACCAAAAGCTTGGATTATTTATTTGGTATGTACTCTTCAAAGTTTCTTTTATTTACTTAATTATTGCGCCACTTAACACTCAAGTACTTATACGAATTGTTACTCATTTAATTTTTTTTGTAATTTATTTTATATACTAAAGATTCTTAAAATGTAAAAGAAATAAAAACAACGGATTTCATATGTTAAACATTAAGTTTGTTATTTATATGAGTATAAAAGAATAAATCCCTCTTTTTTTAAGGAAAAAAAATTATTTAGTCTTGAAACAATATTTTTTTTAGAAGTATTAACAAAATGATCCCTTCTTTAGTACTATTATAAATGGATCTTTGAAATATTAATCAATTAACAATAGTTTTCTTTTCGTGAATTTAGAATGAGATAAGAGTATAAATTGGTGTTTAATTGTATAATAAAATAAAATATAAATATAATGGTCATGAAAAAAGTGAAGAAACTAAATTAAAAATAATAATATTTTTTAAAAAAATTTATGCCTTATATTACGAATTTACTTGATTTATTTATGAGCAATTACTTTCAAAAAAACATCTGTAAGAAAAAATTCATCTTTTCATTATATTTTTATCAAAAATTATCTTGCATAAATATTTGCAAGTAATCTACGTCCAAATTAAGTTTTGGGGGTAATAATACATATTAAAAAAAAATTATTGAATTTTTTTGGCAACAAAAAAGATCGCAAGTTTATCATCGATTTTTCTTTGGTAAAAAGAATTATAAAAAACTTAAATTACCTAAAAATTCTTTTTGTATAATCTTTAGATAATTTTTACGTTATTTACATTTTTCTTGTACTTTATGAGTCATACGTTTGAATAAAAAGATTTGAAGAGCTAAGTAAATCTATTATAAAATAAAATTTAGTGACATGACACATCAATTAGGAGAGATAAAGATTAAATATTTTTTAGAAAAATAAAAAGAATTGAATAATATTTTTCTTTAAATATAATAAAAGTGCTATAAATGTATTTACATTATAGTGAATGTCTATCAAGAATATAGATAAGATCTATCAAGATCTAATTAGATCTATCAAGATCTAGTTGATATCTATCAGGATTTGAAGTATCTGTCTTTTAGTCAGAAACTAAGAGTATTTTCTCCTATAAATAGAGGGGTTTTGTTCGTTGTATTTTCAATCTTATGATATCTCATCCTAAAGAGAAATAAATAATTACTCTCTCTACTAGAATTATTTTGTAGCACGTTATCAGCACGACGCTTTAATTATTTGATAATAATGTATGGCCGCCAATATTTTCCAATAACTAGCATTTCTAATCCAGGTAACATGTTTCATTTATTGTTTTTTTCCTTTGTTTTGATGAATCGATCTTGAGTTTAAGACCATAGAGAGTCGAGAAAATTGAAGAAAAGGTGTCTTTTAAATCTTGAATGAAGGATTGGTGACATTGACCAACTTAAAGGGTCAAACATGATTAGGAAACTTGATTAAGTTAATTGTGGACTTGATTAATATTTTCAAAACTTTTTAATCTTTTTAAGAATACAAATCAACTCAACCCACACCCCTCTTCAATCCAAATCAACCAGTCTCTCTCCTCTCTCTCTCAATAGTTTCTCTCAACTCTCTCCCAACCAAGAGTTCTATAAAATTTCTCTCTTCAATCCCCGGCGACTTCAACCTCCGGCGATAAATAGTCGGAAAAGTTTCTTTTCGAATTTCAACCGTCAATCAACGTGAAGACTTCTCCGACGATAACAATTTTGAGTTCTTCGTCGTCCCATTTCTTCTTTCACGGGTAAAAAGTTGTATCTTTTTAGTCATAAAGAAACAGAGGAACTTGAGCCAACTTCTCTTCTAGTATTGGTTAATAATTTTAATATTTCTTGTTTAAATTTAAAATGTGGATCAAATAAAATCCTAATTTCTGGTATTTCTTCTTCTTGTTGTCGAACTGTTGATTGATTTATTGGTGATTTTTGGTCATCGTTGATATTATTAGTGTGTGTGTGTTCTGTTGGTGTTGCTGGGTTGATTTATTATTTTTCTTGGTAAAAATGGTGTTGCAAAAGATGAACCATCTGATGCAACAGATGTAAATCTAATGCAACAATGAAAATCTGATGCAACGGATAAATAATCTAACGGATCACTCATCTGTTCCGACAGACGACTCTTCTGTTTGGAAAAAATCTAACAGATAACTCATTTTGCAATAGATAACTCATTATGCAACAGATGAGTAATCTGTTTTTATTATTTCCAACAAATTACTCATCCGCTACAACAGGTTGTTTATAGGCTGCAACAGATAACCTACCTGGTGCAACAGATGTGTGGCCTATTTTTATTATTTTCAATGGATCACTCATCCTCTGTAATAGGTTTGTTATATGCCACAACAGATATCCTATATGGTGCAACAGATGAGTGATCTATTTTTATTGTTTCCAACTTACTCATATGTTGCAACAAGTTAGTTATATGTTACAACAGATAACCTTCCTGGTGCAATAGATCAGTGATCTATTTTTACTATTTCCAATGGATTATTCTTCCATTGCAACACATTGGTTATATGTTGTAACAGATAACCTTCCAAGTGCAATAGATAAGTGATTTGTTTTTACTATTTCAAATGAATTACTCATCCGTTGCAACAGGTTGGTTATATGTTGCAACGGATAAACTACCTGGTGTAACAGGTTAGTAATCTGGTTTTATTATTTCCAATGAATTATTTATCTGTTGCAATAGATTGGTTATATATTATAATAGATAACATTTCTGGTGCAACAGATCAGTGATCTATTTTTACTGTTTCCAACGAATTACTCATCTGTTGCAACATGTTGGTTATATATTACAATAGGTAACCTTTCTGGTGCAATAGATGAGTGATCTATTTTTATTATTTCCAACAAATTACTCATCTGTTGCAACAGGTTGGTTATATGTTGCAATGGATAAACTACCTGGTGTAACAGGTTAGTAATCTGTTTTTATTATTTCTAATGAATTATTCATCCGTTGCAATAGGTTGGTTATATATTATAACAGATAACCTTTCTGGTACAACAGATCAGTGATTTGTTTTTACTGTTTCCAACGAATTACTCATCCGTTGCAGCACGTTGGTTATATATTACAACAGGTAACCTTCTACAACAGATGAGTGATCTATTTTTATTATTTCCAACAAATTACTTATCTGTTGTAGCAGATTATTTATATGTTGCAACAAATAAGCTACATGGTGCAACAGATTAGTGATCTGTTTTTATTGTTTTCAGTGGATTACTCATCCATTGCAATAGGTTGGTTATATGTTGCATCAGATAAACTACCTAGTGTAATATATTAGTGATCTATTTTTATTATTTCCAATGGTTTACTCATCCATTGCAATAGGTCAGTTATATGTTGCAACATATAACATACCTAGTGCAATAGATGTGTGGTCTGTTGGAACTATTATTTTACTATTGTGCATGTTAGATTTACTGTTATCCTTTTTAATGATGTATTACTCAATTATAATCTATTTTATGTTCCTGTTAATTTAAGATAATATGGCTCACAAAAGAAAAGAAACCAAATCAAGTCCAAGTAAAGGAACAAGTGAAGCAGCTAGGCTACATCCACCACTCTATGAGCTTGCTTTACAATTATTATCTCAATCAGGAGAAGAAGATAATGAACACGGGGAGGGGGGAATATTTCAAAAGAGATGATCCAAATGCTAATAGCCCTTCTACCGAAGAGCTGGTCAAAACCTTCAGCATTGATCGTTATCCTGTGAGAATGCAGTGTGATGGTGCCACAGTTTTAATGGGTGATTTCATGGTTAAGTCATCTATGAGAAAATCTTTCGACGCCTTCAGAAAAATACTTCGAGAATAAAAATCGAATTCTTATTTCAGGAAAAGTTGCTTTGGGAAATATTTTGATTTGTTAGAGGACAACATTGCTCGTTTCTAGATGAAAATTGTATATGATCTTCTCAAGCATAGGTTTATGTATGAAAACAAAGATAAGATGGATGGGGTGTGGGTAAATTACTATGTCATGCCTGTTTGTTTTGGTTGGAAGGAGTTTGCCATAGTTACTGGACTAAAATGTTATCCCTCTTCTCTTTCTCAAGTTATACATACTCTAACCCAAAAAAAGCACCCCACACACCCAAAAAAGAAAAAGGCAAGTAGAGTAATCATGATGACCTGGTGTCCATAGTTGGTCTAAGCTTCAAAAACAAAAATTTGATAGAAGCATTGAAAGGTAAAGGACTTTCAAAGAAGCACAAGCAATCATTGTGTTTGGTTTGGTTTGTACATATTATGCTTTGGGTGAGAGACGTTAACAACAATATAAGCCTTGGTTTAATAAATCTCTCCAAGGATCTTGAGGCATTTAACAGTTATCCTTGGGGTTATGAAAGCTTCAAAATAACTGCCAAATATTTGTCGACTCCGTTAACGCCAAAGACAGTCAACTTATATGGCTTTCCTTGGGCTTTCATGGTAAATATTTCTTTTATTATGATACAATTCATTTTTTAATTCAATAATGCTTTTGATTTATTGGCGTAATGTTATAGGCTTGGGCATTTGAAGTCACTCTTTATTTGAGACAACAAGTGAACTACCAGGAAGAAGTTTCCTGTCTAAGAATCTTGAGATAGTTGTCGGCCAAAACTGATAAAAATGTAAAATTTCTTGATCTTTTCAACCCCCGAGGGAAGCAGTAAGTCTAATTCTAATCATGTTTTTGTTTTAATTAATGATTATTTTAAATGATTTCATCATCATTCTAATATATGTATTAATTTATTTTAGATTGTCCATCTATGTCTTGTTTTGACCAATCAAGAGTTGCAGATGCCATTTTTTCTTACTTTATGGTCTGTGTAAACTTTATCGAACTCTACGATCGCTGATAGAATAAAAATGGAATTGTTTGGAGCAACAGCCATCACAAGAAAAACAATTGTAGAGGGTAGGCTTGTTATTATTGATGATGGTAGTGGTAGTGGTAGCGGTAGTGGAAGTGATGCTGTTGTTGGGGATAATGATACTCATCTTACAGTTTTTGAAACAACAAGCCATTATGATTATGATCATACTGGTTATACAGATTTTTTTCCAGATTTTGCCACTCTAGCGAATGTTCTGCATACAAATGTCAAGACTGCAAGGCGAAACATGATGGAGTGATTAATGCTATTAATGTATTAACTGCTTCTGTAAAGAAAATGACATCTAAGATGGGTGTCATTCCATCAAAGAGGATTTCATATTCATACACTCTACTAGAGATCAAGGTGGGTAAGAGGAGAAGGAAAGATATTTCCAAGGCATCATCAAGTATCAAAAAAAGCAAAATTGCAATGCCTCTGTCTTTATCTTGCACCGTTGTTCAATATACAAGGGCCACAGGAGAGCAGCATGAGCTGAAGAAGGTGAATATATATCATATATTCCAATAAACAAATAGGCACATATCTGTTTCAACAGATATATACATCTATTACAACTATTTTCTAACCTGTTGCATCAGAAGTGTTATCTGTTGCAACATATGTTCGTCTGTTTGAGCAAATCAAATAGGTTTTCATACTGTTTTAATTTCTACCAATAGATGAGTCTTATGTTACAACAGATGAGTCACCTGTTCGAATTTGTCCCAACAGATGATCCATCTGTTGGACCATAAAACTTATTTGTTGCAACATATAGACAATTTATTATATATCTGTAATTAGCATTGACACTTCTGGCATTCCAGGTGGATATCACAGTAGAAGCTACTACTAAAAAGCATAATATCACAGTAGATAATCCATCAACTGCTTCCAAAGAAGAAGAAAAAGTGGAGCCTGTCAATTCGGGAGAATGAAAGAATTACCCATTTGAAGGGTTCAACATCTCAAACGAGGAACTAAAAAAACTAACAAAGTTGATCAACGACTATTCAGAATGGATTGCCGATAGGCTGTTAAAGCATCATGCCGGCAGGTACATAAATTAATTTTAAAGATATTGATTTATACAATTCTTGTTGTAAAAACATGATATTAACACATATAAATCATCATGTAGAAAATAAAATGACTAACACTACAAAGTGAACGAATCGAGTCTTGGTTTTGATATGTTCGACTTTGTTTTTGCATATCTCGAAATGAAGAATTGGTTCTATTTGATATCACAGCCCCAACCTTGCTGGAATGATGTGGTTTAAATGTCATACATATTACTATTAATTAATACTTTATTCAATTGTATCTGCGTATTAATTTTTTTGTCATGTAATCCAAAATGTTTGATAATATGTGCAGCACATCGATGTCATTTTTACTACCTCCAAAAGAAGGCCAAGTTGAAAACACAAGAACAATACAGATACACAACAAAAAAAAATTTGTACAAAGTTTACATCAATAATGCCTACGATACGTATTGTCAACAACACCCAAAAGTTTTTTAAAATGAGGAATGCTTAATCAACATCATCAAAGGTTTTAGCATTCGAGTTGGCTTACCTTCGCATTTGATAGACGAAGTGTACATCTCAATCAATTGTGGTGATGAATTCCATTGGGTATTGGCTGTCATCGTTCTAAAAGAGAGGCACATCCGATTCCTCGATGTCGGAAAAAAGACGTTCTGATTCGTCGTCTAAGATACAAAAGCTAGCCAAAATATTGCGTACTTACCTTAATATAAGTAGCTTTTTGGACCAAAAGATTTGTACTGATTGGTCGACGATTGAAGCATACTGGGATAAAATGGGTCATTTATTTGTTAAAGAATATGTTCAAGGAATTGCCCAAAAACCCATTGGTAGCCTATAAGTATCATTCAAGTATCATGATTTAGTTTCATTTCATAAATTTCCCAATGTTTACATTAATTACAAGATATGAATTATCTGATTTTTATAAACACAGGGATTGCAGTCTTTTTATTGTCGCTTACGTCGAGTATTTGAGCGATGGATTACAAGTACCAAATGATGGACTTGATGTCGGATTACTCCATAAAAGATATGCTACTTTTTTATGGAAATATAGAGAAGCAAAAGCTAAGAAACCGTAAGCAAGCAACATTAAAGATCCACGACGGTCAAAGTCGAATTCCATAGCACTGGATGAAGAACAACTTGTTCATATTGAGTAGATCCTTATAGCTTGAGTCTGAGATACAAAAGTTGGCCAAAATATTGCCTACTTACCTTGATATGAGTGAATTTTTGGACCAAAAGGTTCGTACTGATTGGTCGACGATTGAAGCATACCGGAATAAAATAGGTAATCCATTTGATGTACAATATGTTGAAGGAATTGCTCAACAAATCATTGGTGGCCTGTAAGTATAAGTGTCATGATTTAGTTTCATTTCATAAATTTCACAACGCTTACATGAACTGCAAGATATGGATTATCTATTTTTTTAAATGCAGGGATTGCGGTCTTTTTGTTGCCGCTTACGTCGAGTAGCTGAGCAATGGATTACAAGTACCAAATGATGGACTTGATGCCGGATTACTCCGCAAAAGACATTTTTCTCTTTTATGGAAATACGGAGAAGCAAAAGATCAGAAGCCGTATGCAAGCGACACTAAAGATCCACGATGACCAAAGCTGAATTCCATAGCACCAGATGAAGAAAAACTTGTCCATAATGAGTAGATATTTATAGCTTGAGTCTGTCAATGTAATAACCTATCCTCCTTGGTTTAACTTAGTTATTTGTAGAGTAGATCATTTGTACCCATAATGATTTTTTGTATTTCATTTGTGTTGAGTTATTTCATGTAATTTTCAAAGGCTTTGATTTATTTTATGTTGTCTATGAACATTTTAATTGAAATGGAATACTAGATTCAAATATTGCAACAGATAATACATCTGCTGCAACAGAGACATATCTTATCAAACAGATTTAGACATATGTTGCAACATGTAGGTCATCTGCTGGAAATTATGTAACAGATCTTTCTACTTTTTTTATTTGTTCCAACAGATTACCTATCAGTTGCAACAGATATATTATATGTTGCAATAGATTGTATATTTATTGCGACAGACAGACTAGGAAACATCTGCATAATGCAATAGCTAACCAACCTATTCCAATAGATAATCAATCTGTCACAACAGGTATTATATCTGTTACAACAAATAGAAAATCTGTTGTATTATAAAAATTTAACTTTTGCCAGACATAAAAATTATTGCCACTACATGTAAAGTGAGGTGGCTTGAAATAAAAATTCTTATCGTGTTCGTCTCTGTCTTTGTAAATATTCTTCTTTATACACGGGCTCCAATCATTTAGTTAGTACCCCATAAGCCCAGACCTCTTGCATATTTCCCATAACGGCGTCGCACATACCGATCATTTCTATGTCGGTCAGCAAACACTCAATGTATGTAAACGAGTACAGCCCACACGCAGCACCGGTTTTACTTTTTTATAGGTGCATGTTCTTATTTCGACCTTGAAAATTCCATGATTCCTTCATCAAGACTTCTGCCAACAAATGATCTATCAGTTTTCTCTACGTCAACAACTTGGGGAACAACTTCAAGAGTGGTTGCACATGACTTAAAAAATATGTCCTCGTTGAAGACAGGTAAGTTGCAGTCATAAACCTTAATCCTTCCCTCGTTGAATCGTATCTCAACAGCGAGAAAATGTTTGACTTACACATTCATGACTGCAAGGATTCTCTTTGCCTTGGTCCAACTCTTACCGTGTGGATATGGTCTCTTTCCTTTAACATAGTTAATCAAGTCTTCATCCCATTGGAACGTAGAAACAAACTTATCAAATGTCCGGCCACCGGGACCAACCTTCTTACGGAGATCATCATACCTACTCTTGAAATTATTGTAGAAGTTGAGGTCCATTATCCTATCGACAACTTCATAAGCATCCGGGTATGCTAATTGTCTGCCTCTTATGAGGCAGAGAATTTTATCAACATACCATGGTATAAGAAGACAATTTTTAAATAGGTTACTAATTGTAAAGAAGAAAAACACAGTGGAAACATTCTGCTACAGAGGGTTATCTGAATCAGTTCATAGATTACCCAGCTAACGCAGCTTATGCAATAGATGTGTATTATGTTGCCATAGAATACCCAACTATTACAACAGATTACAGATCTATTGCGTAGCTTCTTCTTCATGGAGTAGATTGGAAGGCTAGGTTAGCAAAAGTAAACTTACATTGTCCACGTACCACTCACGCATATTTTTCATACTCATGAAGTCTTTGGCGGCCAAGAAATGCATGGTGTATTCTTCTGGAGGTTTCGTCTCATCAGTCATATTTTTTCCAGTTTCTTCTTCCCCTTGTCGCCAAGTGTCATGTATATTTCCACCTTCTTTAATGGCCACTGAACGTCAACAACTCTTAGAGCGGGAAAATTTGCAATTTTTTCTGTTTTCAGAATGGAGAGTATTTGTATAATGTTTCTTCTCTTCCTCCTAAACACCACTGTAGGAATGTATGGCTCCCTCACCTTCTTGGATGGTATGACACCCCTCTTGGATTTCAAATCCTCAGCAGCTTCAGCAATAGCCTCTAGTTTTTCAAGGAGTTTATCCTCTCTGTCCTTGTACACTTTGCATTTGCAATAAGAACATGAGGGTGAAGAAGGGTGAGAAGGACCACTGTAAGGGTGGGAGGGACCGGTGTAGGGGTGAGAGGGACCTGTGCAAGGGGTGTTTTCAAACGTATTTATTTCTTCCTGAGCACCAACATGCTCATAATCACAACTAGCAGCAGCAGGATGGCTTCCACCATCATCAACAACAACTTCACCAGCAACACCCCCAGAAGAAGCACCTGGATCTATTGCAATAGTTTGGTCATGAAGAGCTTCAACATTAGGCTAACCTTGCCTAACTGCTCTTCTTATGGATATTGCTCCAGCAAATTCCTTCTTTATTAACTCCACTGTTGGGTCTGCTTTTGTATCAACTAGACCTAGAGTAATAAAAGAAGTCATCCCCAACTCATGCTCAGTAGGCACGATCCAAGGATGCATAATCTATTAAAAAAAGACATGAGGCATTTAAATCATATAATAATAATTTGCAGTCAGTTGGGTTACATGTTAACATAGACAACTTATGCAACAGAAGATCTAGTTGCCGCAACAGCTGATCTGTATGTCCCAATAGATTGATAATATATTGCATCAGATTACCCATCTATTGCATAATTTGCAGTAGATGGGTAATCTATTGAGTCGGGTTCAGAGAACCAGAGCAATAGATGGTTAATCTGTTGCAAAATATAGATCGTCTGTCATAATAAATTACCCATCTGTTGCACCAGTTGCAATTGACGGGTAATCTGTTGCAATAGACGACTTATCTATCACAACAGATGGCATATCTGTTTTAATATCTTTCTTGGAGGCAAATTATTTTAGTTGAAAGAAGACATACTGCATCATCCGGAGGATTAAAGAGATCAGCCTCCTTAATATTTTTTTTGCTGCCCCTTTGCAGCCAACCACCTAAGGATCCTTGGATGAGAAACCTCATCCGGGTAATCCTTGAACTGCTTTCGGAGAGGAGGAATGGCTTCACATGCCCAAGCCTAAAAAATGTAAATAGAAAGCAAGCAAGAAAAAGTCATAATAACTATATTCAATATAAATTAATGGATGAGTAAAAATAGTGATCAATTTTACCATGAAATCCCAAGGAAAGCCGTATAATGTGATCGTCCCTGTGAATAGCTTTGTCAGTAAATATTGGACAGTCAAGTAGTAGTTGGCATATACCCAGAGATAATCGTTGAATTTCTCAAAATCATTAGGAAGCGCCAACAAATCATCTTCTATGACTTTTCTGATGTCTCTTGCTAATAAAATGGAATGGACAAACCAAACTAAGCACAATTTCTCCCTGTAGTGCCTCGGTATAATTTTATCCTCGAGATCTACCATCAAATACTCTGCTTTGTAACTACGTCCAACAATGCCCAACAACTCACCTTTTTCTCCCTTGCATTTGTTGGACCCTTTGTGGGGTGTTTCCTTGATGAGAGGTTCTTCTGGATGATTGCATCTTAAGCCCATCACTATGGCAAACACTTTCAATCCAAAATAAATCGGCATACCACAGTAGTTGATCCAGATTTCATCCATCTATTTTTCTCCCTCCATTAAATCTTTATCATCTCCCGCGTACTTGATCCTGCATTTGAGAAGACCATATACCATGCCCATTGGGAAACAGAGAGTGCGGTCCTCAGGCAGCTTAAGAAAGTATGCAAAGTAGCTCTAGTTAAAAAGTCCGTCTATGTTTTCATTCTTCATAATACTCCTAAGTTCATCAAAAAATTTCCCCAACTGACATTTAAGTATAAGATCACCGGTTACTTTTTTAGAGCTATCTATTGGCATCGCAACTCGAAACCTATCGATACTAATGGTTTTGACAGGATCATGCTAAGATTTCGATATTAATTCATACCTCATTGGTGAGAAGGAGTTATCACTTTCCTCAACTTCATTTTGTCCTGACTGAGATTGTTCAGGAAGTTCCTCCGAATCTATCTGTACTCTAGCCTTTTTTGTTGGGTGGTCAGAAGTTGATCCACTTTCAGTTTCTTTTCTTTTAAGAGACATCTTTTAACTACGAAAAATCAAAAAACAAAAAATACATTGCATTTGATGTCTGCATAATTTTTTAAAAAAAGGTAAGACAAATTTCAATAAATTATTTTACGCAAAATTACAAAAAAATACTCCAACGGATAACCCATCAGTTGGAACATATGGGGAATCTGTTTGAAAACCTATTTAATATCTCCCAATAGATCTTCCACCTGTTGCAACATATGGACCACCAAGACCAAGACCACCACCACAACCAATGCCACCACCAATGCCACAAAGACCACCACCAATGTCACCAAGACCAACACCAAGACCACCGGCACCACTACCAAAAACACAAATACCGACACCAACAACAACAGCTACCAACAACACCACAAACACCATCCAATAATACCACAATAGTCAATAAAACACTGAGATAAAAACTAAGGTTTTCTCGGGTGCTTCCTATTTTTTTAGCATCAAAACTAAAAATTGTTAACCCATTCTCAAAGATAATACAACTAAAAGTCTTATTTTTCATCATTAACTAAAAATCCCTAATTTTTAGAATAAAGAACAAATATAGAACTCTTCTCAAACTTTGTTACCTACGAAGACAGAGAAATGACTGATACAAGGGAGAATAAAGTCGAAAATAACAACTATGTGGTCGGAAATAGGAAGAAAATTGATCTATTTTGAAGGGTTGAGTAATATGTTGAGTAGTTGTTGTCTGTATTATTGAGAGAGAGAGAGAGAAAAAAGATCGAGAACTTTAGATTTGAAATGAGAAAAAGTTTTTCATGCAAATAGATGATTTGTATGGGTTGATTTATAATTTTGGAAAAGAATGACAAGTTTTGAAATTGTTAATTTGGTCAGAATTGATCTTAATTAATTTTTAAAATTTTAAAAGATATAGTTTTTAAAATATTAAGTTAATGAGAAACTTTTCAACTCAGAGTGATCGATCGATGACTTGGGTCGGGATGAACGCAATACCAACACCATGCAATTGCAAAGACTCAATTAAAGTTGTAGTTGAACCTATGAACTCATTCATCCCTAGTTCCACCTAAATCAATTTAGGTACCATCTTAACATTAAGTTAATGAGAACTCATTTCAACTCAGAGTGATCGATCGACGACTCGGGTCGGGATGAACGCAATACCAACATCATGCAACTGAAAGACTCAATTAAAGTTGTAGTTGACCCTATAAACTCATTCATCCCTAGTTCCATCTAAATCAATTTAGGTACTAGCTTAACATTAAGTTAATGAGAACTCATTCATCCCTAATTCCACCTAAATCAATTTAGGTACTAGCTTAACATTAAGTTAATGAGAATCTTTTTAACTCAGAGTGATCGATCGATGACTCGGGTCGAGATGAACATAATACCAACACCATGCAATTGCAAAGACTCGATTAAAGTTGTAGTTAACCCTATGAACTCATTTATTCATCCCTAGTTTCACCTAAATCAATTGCAATGAAATCTATTGCAATAAATGACTGAGTTGTTAGAAATTTTCAAACAGATATTCATATCCATTACAACAGATGATATATCTGATTTAATTATCAAATAGACATTTGCATCTGTTGTGACAGATGATTGAGCTGTTGAAAATTTTCAAACAGTTATTGATATTTGTTGTAACAGGTGACATATCTGATTTAATTATCAAATGAACATTCGCATCTATTGTTATAGATGACTGAGCTATTAGAATTTTTCAAACAGGTATTGCTACCTATTGCAACAGATGACATATCTGTTGGAAAATCTTTTTTATCTTTTAATTTTAAAGCAAGCTTTTGTTCAAGTAGATAAAGTAGTACTACTAAAGGCGGTAAAAAATATTTCTTGAATAACTCAAAAATCTTTTTGAGTAGTCTTATATTGTCTTTTCAATGCCACCCGTCTTCTTCCTCGTGACCCTCAAATTATTAATGGATATTAATTAATGAATATTGAAACCCCTAATATATCTAAAATTATCTCATCTCTCCTTTATCCCTAAATTTATTTTATTCATCTCTCATCTTTTTCTTTCTCTCCTCCTTAAGGTTATCACAACCTTTTTCTCTCTTTTCTCTTCTCTTTCTCATAATGATCCTTTCGAATCTAAACCGATCCATATCTTTTCTCGACTAAAATTGTTGTTTTGATCCCCTTTTGACATTAAGGTATGGTTCACTATTATTCTTTCATTCTCATCTTCTTCTTTGCAAGTTACTTACATCTATTTTTTATTTAATTACCATTTACCCATATCATATTTATTTAAAAAAATTAAAGGAACTTTTAAGTGTTGAATAAACAAATCGAGGATTTTTATTACAATATGCGAAAAAAGTCATATGTTGGGAGAAGTTTAAAAGCCTTGTTGGTAGTATTATTTTTTATATATATTTTATTTGTTTCTTTGTTGTTGATGTTGTTATTGATATTAGTGGTAGGGTTGGTGCTGTTGGAACTTGTGGTGTGGTATTGTTGATGGTGTTGGAACAAAGGATGTTGCTTCTTTATTGTTGATGATGTTGTTGATGGTGTTGGAACAAATAATGTTGTTTCTTTGTTGTTGATGTTTTTTATTTGTTGTTTCTTTGTAGTTTATGCCATTGTTGATGCTGCAATAGACGGAGCAACTGTTGGAAAAAATCAAACCACCAGTAAGGCTGGTTTGATATATTCCAACAGACTCCACATCTATTGCAACAAACTCCACATCTTTTGCAAAAGGCTCCACATCTGATGCAACAGGCTCCACATCTAATACAATAGGCTCCACGTCTGTTGCAACATACTCCACATCTATTATAATAGACTCCATATTTATTGCAACAGATGGATAATGTTCTTTCTGTGACATTGATTTTTTTCCTCTTCTTTGTAGATATAAGGAATTGAAAGTTGATCAACTTTTGTCCAACCAACATAAGAGGCTGCAATAAATATGGGTTCGGAGGAATAAGATACTTGCAGATGGAACCACTTCATATATGGGAGGTATGTATTATTGATAATGTTATCGTGGAAACACACATAGAGTATACTGATTTTGTGAATGTTGTTTTTACCAATTAGTCATTGATCATTCAAACAAGATATCTGTAATTTTACAGTTAAGTTTAGTATGTCCAAACTGATAAGGCTGAGGGACCCTAAATATGGCTCTGATATCCTTTTTAGGTTTAATATCGGTTGTTGCTCATATTTATGTGTCAAGCATTATGAAGGGATTTAGTTTTGGTGGCACTGTAAAGAGATTCAATAGCGATTGGACTAACTTTTAGGGTGCATTGGACCCTGAGAGGGCCTTCGAAGCCTCCCACTATTTCAACCAAGAATGAAATCAATATAGTTATTGCCCTAGCCCAAATTTATATGGTTGGGTTGCTCAGGGTGATGATTATACGCCAAAAAGTGCGGTAGGAGAATGACTTCGAGGGAAAATGGGTGGCTGATGAAAGACTATATCATCTGAGAGCTAATTGAAGAGGATACATAGGGTAGAAAGTAATTTCTAGCGAATCTGAACAATGAAACTATCTTAGAACATGGGAAATTTGTATCAAGTGCAAATATGAAATTGTATTCGGTAATGAAAAATCCATCTGGTGTTTCTCTAAAAGAAAAATAGTGCAGATGGTCTCTTTGCTAGGGAGTTGCATCTAGGCAGCATAGTCGGGATTATCACCTAGATAGAAAACAGCAGAAGACTAAGAAAGCAGCCTTACAGGCATCGAGGGTTGAAATAATGTACAATAAGTCTAGAAAACTTACGCCAATAGAAACTGCAGTTAAAATAAGGAATCTAAGCGAAGGCGGTAATTTCTGAATTTTAAATTGCATCGCATGCCTTGTTGTTTGTGGTTCCGATCAGGTCCACTACTGTTGACCTGATCAGAACCACAAACAAGATTAAAAGATAGATTGAGTGTCATTACTTCCTTATCAATATGGATATAATTGATTGTGTTTTCTAGTCTTAGCATGCTTTCAACATATCATGGAAAAGATTAGAGACTTGTTGTAGTATGTGAATTTTGATAATTTTCAAGCTTGCTGATTTGGTATTCAAGCTTGTCGTTGTCATCTTTGAAGTTGGTATAGAGTTCCTGATCTCTTGTTATCTCGATCAGGAACACTATTTTCAAAGTTGTGGCATTCTAGAAGCCCTTCAAAACACTTTCTTCAGAAGCCTTAATGGATGCATGTAGGGCCGTTGTGTATGTTTTTAGGTCAGAATATGTTGATGCACAGTTAATATGTGGTCCCAACAGTTGAATAGCTCACTTTTATCGTGTGTTTCTCAATGCAGCTTGCTCAACCAACCTTCAAGAGATTTGATAAATTAATAAGTAAGGAGTTACGTAACGTTTGATCTAAACTAACTCTACCAAGCCTATCAAACGTTACATAACTCCAGGATCATTACCCTATTAAAAAACTTTGCCCAAGTTAGTGCAAAAATCAAATGAGCTCAATCTTTCGGCCTTTCTGCTGATCATTCTTCTCCCATATAGAGGACAAGATATCCTCCATGCAAAAGTCTACATCGTCTCCAAAAATTCTTGCCATAGCGGAAGTCTTCAGAAGGCATCAATAGTAATCTCTCAATATCAAGTGATATTGAGAGATTACTAGTCATGCCTTCTAAAGACTTTCGCTCAGGCAAGAATTTCTGCCGATGACAAGATATCCGCCATGCAAAAGTCTACACCATCAATGATATTGAGAGATTACTAGTCATGCCTTCTAAAGACTTCCGCTCTGGCAAGAATTTCTACTGATGGTGTAGACTTTTGCATGGCGGATATCTTGTCATCGGCAGAAATTCTTGCCTGAGCAAAAATCTTTAGAAGGCATGACTAGTAATCTCTCAATATCACTTGATATTGAGAGATTACTATTGATGTCTTCTAAAGATTTTTGCTCTAACAAGAATTTCTGCTAATGGTGTAGACTTTTGCATGGCGGATATCTTGTCATCTATATTGGAGAAGAGTGATCATCATAAAAGCTGAGAGATTAAGCTCGTTTGATTTTTCCACTAACTCGGGCAAAGTTTTTTGATAGGATAATAAGCCCGGAGTTACGTAATGTTTGATAGGCTTGGTAGAGTCAGTTTAGATCAAACGTTATGTAACTCCTTGCTTATTAATTCATCAAATCCTTTGAAGGTTGGTTGAGCAAACTGCATTGATCAACGCTCGATAAAGTTGATCTATTCAACTGTTGGGACCACATCTTGACTGTGCATCAACACATTTTGACCTAAAACAAACATAGCGACCCTTCATGTATCCTTTAAAGCTTTTAAAAAAAGTGTTCTGAAAGCCTTCTACAATGCCACAACTTCAAAGATAGTGTTCCTGATCGAGCTCACAAGAGACCAAGAACTCTATACCAACTTCAAAGACGACAATGACAAGCTTGGATACTAAATCGGCAAGCTGGAGGCAGCTTGAAAATTATCGGGATTCACATACTACAGCAAGCCTATGATCTTATCCAAGAAATGTTGAAAGCATACTAAGGCAAGAAAACACAATCAATTAATCCATATTGCTAAGGAAGTAATGACACTCAATCTGTCTTTCAATCTCGTTTGTGGTTTCGATCAGGTCAACAGCAGTGGACCTAATCGAAACCACAAACAAGAAGGCATAGGATGTAATTTAAAATTCAGAAATTGTTGCCTTCGCTTATATTTCTTATTTTAACTGCAGCTACTATTGGCGTAAGTTTTCTAGACTTACTGTACATCATCTTAACCCTCGATGACTATAAGGCTGCTTTCTTGGTCTTCTGTTATTTTCTATCTAGGTGATAATCCCGACCACGCTACCTAGTCGCACCTCTCTAGCAAAGTGTCCATCTACATTATTTTTCTTTCAGAGAAACATTAGACGAATTTACATTACCGAATACACTTTCATATTTGCACTTGATTTAGATTTCTCATGTTTTAAGATAATTTCATCAGCCAGATTCGCTAGAAGTTCCTTGCTACTCTATGTCTCATCTTCAATTTCTTTTAGATGATATAGTCTTTCATCAACACTCCTTTTCCTTACAAACATTCTCCTTCAGCTCCTTCTGACGTATAATCATCTTCTCGAACAACCCTTCCATATAAATTTGAACCAGGGGAATTTCTATTGGTTTTTCGTTCTTGTTAGATGTAGTGCGACGCTTTGAAGGCCTTCTCAAAGTCCAATGAACACTTAAAGTTAAGTCCTATAGCTATTGGATCTATGCAATGACACCAAATATTGAACCCTTCTTAAAACTTGACGCGCATAAACATGAGCAACAACCATCATTAATTCGTAACAAGTTACCTGCACCATCTTTATGGGGCCCTCGGCCTTATCAATTTGAACCCATCAAACTTAACTGTACAATGAAGGATCTTGTTTGAATGATCAGTGCCTAATCGGTTAAAAACTACATTCAAAAAAATATTATACTTTGTGTGTGTTGTCCTGATGACCTTTTCAGTAATACTTAACTCCCACACATGACAGTGGATCCATCCATCTGCACGCACCTTATTCTTCCTAGACCATCTATGGCTTAAATTGAATAAACAAACTAACAAATTGTAACAGATGTCATATCTGTTTAAATTATCAAACAATTGCAGACATCTGTTACGACAGATGATCAATCTGTTGCAACATATGACATATCTATTGGAAAAATCAAATAGATATATCCATCTGTTGTAACAGATTGTCAATATATTGTAAGTCATCTAGCAAATGGAATATATTTTGCAATAGATTACCCATCTATTAGATTTATTTTAAAGCAATTTTTTTCTTTCCGAAATATAATAAAAGATAAAATATTGTATTTAGATCCATTTTTTTAATTTACATATTCAAAAAGTCATCAATTTTATTTAATAAAGGGATGAACAGTCGTGACTTTTTGACTAACCCCTTCGAATTCAATCATTTATAAATAGGTCCCTCTTTTCTCGTTCATTCTACTATACTTACAAATATGGTTGATCCAGATTCGTACAAGAAGATTTATATTGAGTCCTTGTGGGAACTTCAAAAGCAGTATGATGAACTCCAGAGGGATTTGGCCGATTTCAGAGCAAGGCTAAGGAGGGCCCTGCTGCTGCCGGATAAAAATTGTCCGGTTGACAATAATAGTAATAATATTAATAATAATGATGATAATAATAATAGTAGTAATAATAATTAGATTTTTTTATTTATTTTAGCGTATGTATTTTCCTCCTTTTGTATATCGAATCTACCCAAGGGATTCAAAAATCTATGTTTGGTGGTCAACTTTGAATTTTTAATTCTTATTTAATATTTAATTATCATTCTGTTTATTCCTTATTCTTAACATATCGACGATTGGTGGTAGGAATTGAGCATTTGTGGCAATAGAGGTTAATCTAATGCAAAAAATGAATCATATGTTACAACAGACAGTTATTAATAAAAAAGGATTATTGTTGTTATTGAGAGGGTGAAAAGACATGAATTTTTGATTATTTAATATGAAAAATGGTTCGTAAATAAATAATAAAGAATTAAATGATAAACACAATTTATAACCATAAAAGAACGGTTATTTAATTTTAATAACTGATCGAAACTTTTCATCATTTTTGTTATTAAATTTGTTTTTTAAAATTATTTAATTATTATATAATTAAAAAAAGTCACAATATTGGATTAATTAACTTATATGATGATTGTTAAGAAAAAGGTAAACAGTCGTGACTTTTTGTCTAAAACACGTTCAACAATGTTGTCAATGCATCAAATTCTCCGTCTATTGTGAATGATGTATCAGCTGTTAGGAGAAATCAAAAAAGCTATTAAAACAAACGATCGATTTGTTGCAACAGATGGTATATCTGTTGCAATAGATGGTTTATCTTATGCACAGATATACTATGTGTTGCTAGAACTCAATAAAAATGGTTATTATTTTATTACAAAAATGGTTATTGAAAAGGTGCCTTCAATTTTTAAATTGAGAAAAAGGTTATTTAATACTCCCTCCGTTTCAAAAAGAATGGCCTACTTTGACTTGGCACAAAGTTTAAGAAAATAAAGAAACTTCTGAATCTTGTGGCCTTAAATTAAAGTTGTGTCAAATGTACCAAAATGTCCTTTAATCTTGTGGTCCTAAACATGCCATATGAAAATTTGAAATTAAAGTATTGCCAAAAAAAGAAAGGGGTCATTCTTTTTTAAACAGACTAAAAAGGAAAGTAGGTCATTCTTTTTTAAATGGAGGGAGTAAAAATAAGCTGAAAAGTCATGACTTGTCACAATAATAAAAAACTCACTAGCTTGATTTAATTAAGTCATTTCTTTTCACAGAAAACAATAAGGAAATAAATGACAAATACAATTTATAACCAGTGATTATTTCATTTGAATAATTGACGTTACTATTAAATAGGCGTTATTTCTTTTCACAAAAAACATTTTCATTTTAGAATCTATTTTTTTAATTTATATAATAAAAAAGTCAGCAAATTTGGATTAATGATATGATGGTAATTTTTTTTAAAAAAAAGATAGATTATATGTTGCACCAGATAGATTATCTGATGCAACAATTTTTCTATTTGTTGCAACAGATGATATATCTATTGTCATAGATGAGTTATCTGATACAATAGATATAGAATCTGTTGTCACAACTCAATAAAAATGGTTCTTGAAAAGAACTAATTAATAATAATAAAAGTCATGACTTATCATAATATTTCTTAATTTAATTAAGTCATAACTTTTCACAGTAATCAAAAATATAATTAATAAATAGAGGTGAATAGTTAGATTATATGCTGGAATAGATAGATTATCTGATGCAACAGGTTTTCTATTTGTTGCAGCAGATGATATATTTGTTATCACAGATGAGTTATCTGATACAACAGATATAGAATCTGTTGTCACAACTCAATAAAAACGGTTTTTGAAAAGAACTAATTAATAATAATAATATGAAAAGTCATGACTTATCACAATATTTCTTAATTTAATTAAGTCATAACTTTTCACAGTAATAAAAAATAGAATTAATAAATGGAGGTGAACAGTCGTGCCTTTATGTCACTCATTCAAATTCAATCCTCTATAAATAGGTTCCTCCTTAATCAACATTCATTCAACTACGCTCTATTTATTTATTGCATCTTGGCTTTCATATTACACCTTCCACCACTTTTTTCTCCCTGATTCAGGTAAGGTTTTTTCTTGCCAATTCGTAGTATACGTTGAATTACATTTGAATATTCTTTTCTTTACTTTTATTTTTACGTTTTTTGTCAATTCATATGTGTTCTTGATATGGCTAATCCAGTGTGAGACGTTGCTTTTCTACAAGACGCCGTGAATGAACTTCGGATGCAGGTTCATGACCTGTAATGGGAACTGGGAGCAGTTAGAGCAAGGATGCTCCGTGAGATCTGCATGCTGAGGAGGGCCTTGCTGCTACCGATTAAAGATTGGTAGGCTGATAATAATAATAATAATAATAATAATAATAATAATAATAATAATAATAATAATAATAGTAATAATAATAATAATAATTAGATTTTTTTTCTTTTAGTCTATGTATATGTATTTTTATTTGTTTTTGTTTAATAAAAAAATTATGTTTGATCAACTTTGACGTTTTAATTCATATTTAATTTTCATTATGTCTATTATCTTCTCAACAAACATGTCGATGATTGGATGTAAGGAATAATTTTGAATCCAGTAGCAATAGCAAGAGTTGAAACATATCGGTTATCTGTTGGGTTTGTGGCAAGGGCTGATTTGTGTTGTTCCAAACAGATTGCTCATATGTTACAACAGATAAGCAGTCTGATGCAACAGATAATCAGTCTAATGCAATAGATAACTAATCTGTTTCAACAGATAACTAGTCTGTTGCACGACTTTGATGTTTTAATTTATACTCCCTCCGTCTCAAATTACCCGTCCCAAATTGAGATGACACATTGATTAAGAAAAATAACTAATAACATGCCTAGTTTACCATAATACCCCTATTAATTGATGTTTACATTTTAATTTGAAGAAAAAGTAATTAATGCAAACGATAAAACATGGAATTTTTTTGTCTCTTCTTAATTAATGAAAAAAGACAAGTAAAATAAGAAATCAAATTAGAAAATTTGGGATGGGTAATTTGAGATGGAGGCAGTATTTAATTTTAATTCTATCTATTATCTTCTCAACAAACATGTCGACGATTGGACGTAAGGAATAATTTTGAATCTAGTAGCAATAGTAGGAGTTGAAACATATTGGTTATCTGTTGGGTTTGTGGCAGGGGCTGATTTGAGTTGTTCCAAACAGATTAATCATCTGTTGTAATAAATTACTTATATATTACAACAGATAAGCAGTCTGATGCAACAGATAATCGGTCTGATACAACAGATAACTAGTATGTTGCAATAGATAACTAGTTTGTTGCAACAGATAAATCTTTTGTTGCAATAGATTACCCATCTGTTCGATTTATGTTACGGGCACTATAGAAGCATAAACATGAATCCACATATGAGTCTTCCATTTGCAACAGATTACTCATCTAATGTACTAGATGAGTGATCTATTTAAATTGCGGGAACATATGTTGGATTCATGATCGGGTTTTATCCATTGCTGGATAAAACAGCTTTAACTATGTACCCAGATGATAAATTCGAATAAAAATTATAATTTTACTTACCAAAGTCACCTATAAAGTAATGCCAAAGTGAAAAGTGATGTGGGAAACAAAAATTTGACCTAAGAAATTGGTTAGATAGAAGTAGTAATGGTAACAACAACAACAACAATGATCGACAAGAAGAAGATGAAGATGATAATGAAGTAGAAAATGATGATAATGAAGCAGAAGATGATGAATAAAGAAGCAACAACAATGAACAACAATAATCTGAAGAGAGAGCAAACAATAACGGATGAGAAGAGAGAGAAACGCGTCTTTTTTTCCTCCGTTTCCTGTTATATTAACTAATATCTGGATCAAAGTGAAAATTAAAAAACTTATGGGTTATTTTCAAACTTCTCCAACTTTCTTAATCCATAATAAAGTAATTATCACCTCCACTCAATTATTAAGACTTGTATCACCTACACCTCATTTTAAAACTCTTTTGTCACCTACAAACTAAAGCCCCTAGAAATTCTTACTTTGCATTCTTAAACATTGTGCATAGTCAAATTGCGATATATATTTGGGAATTGGTCTATAAAATTGACCTTAGGTGTAAAAGCATGGTGACTGAAGATGTTAAGACGTAATGATAAAATCATATTTAAGGAAGTTGTTTTAAAATACCTGCAATCTATTGAAATCCATGGAAATTTAACACAAGAAGGCAAGGTACAACAAAAAAATCCAAACATATCATTCCAGATAGTTGGGATTATTATTTAGTTATGTTTGTTGACACCTAATTTTTACCCTCCACGACTAAATTTAATCCTGAGTTTCTTCAATTTTTAATAAAATTAAAATATTTTTGTACGTGATTTTGTCATTTTAAGTAGCGATTATATATTATCGTATTCAGTTATACGAGATTATATAATTTGATGACTTAAATATTTATTCTATGGAATATTGGATTTTAATTAAGGATTATTTTGAAAATAAATATAATGATTAAAATCTTCATTTTAATATAATTTATTATCAAAATAATTTATTTGGATAAATATGCATTTGATTTTATTAAATCATGAAGCTCGGGATTAAAAGAAGTATTAATTTGTATCGAATTTCAATTTAGTTTAGTCAATCTATTAGATTTGGCTATAATTGAAATCAAATTGGCCATAATTGCAATGCAATCCGTCAATTGATTTTTAATTTAGTCAAAATTAAATAAATATGGCTAAATTTTAAATTTCAATTAGGGTTATATTTTAAATAACCCCAAAATTCCCAAAAACTCTCATAACTTCTACCCAATTTCCACCAAAAAATAATTTCAAATTGTACTACATTGTACAATTTCTCCGAAACTTTGTCCTTTCCCAATTTTGAAATTCAAAAATTGTACTATATTGTACAATTCTCCCCAACCTTTTTCCTTTTTCCAAATTCCAATTTTGAAATTAAAAAATTATACTACATTGTACAATTTCCCCCCACATTATCTTACACCTCACCTTATCTTCAATTTTTAAATTCCAAAAACACCCTAAAAAAGTTTCTCCCACATTGGTAGATTAATAGAATTGGATCCCTAACCTTTCCTATAAATACTACCACTATTTTGGTAGAAAAACAAATTTCAAAGCCTCAAATAATTGAAAAGCTTTTGAGCAAATAGTTGAAATTTTTTTTAGTGAAAAAAAAAAGTCTCAAGGTTGGAAAAAAAACTTCGAGCAAAGAAGAGTTTTTATTTTAGTAAAAAAAATTTCCTTTTCACGAAATTCGTGGGCTAATCGAAGTTCTCGAGTTGAAAGCTTTCTGGTGGTAATCAAGAGTCCGAAGAAAGCTTGTAGTCCCATTTAGTTGCCCCAAAAAAGGTAAACACACCTTTTCCTTTTTTAGTTTTATCATCATTTTCTTCTTCATCTTTTTCTTCTTCGTAGTTCGCAGTTATAATTTTGTTTGTTGGGATTGTTTGTTGTAGATGACCTTGAAGGCCATGGGATATTGTGGTATCAATATTATGGTTATTTTCATGTTCATGGTATAAAAATGAGCTAGCAATAGTTGTACATGCCTTTTTGACTTTATTCTTTGATTATTATAGATAAAGTTTCAATCTTTGCTTAAAAGACGTACTTATGCTTTATTTAAATTCATTGTTGGCGGATATATTTAATTTTAGCATGTAAAGTTTTTTCCTTTATGTTGAAAAGAATAGTTAATATTGATTGTTTCTCCTTTTTGACTTTATTCTTTGATTATTATAGATAAAGTTTTAATCTTTAAAAGATGTACTCATGTCTTGACTAAACTCATTGTTGGTTTTATGTTGAAAAGAATAGTTAATATTGATTGCCTTTTAGCTTTATTCTTTGATTATTTTGTATAAAGTTTTGATCTTTGCTCAAAAGATGTACTCATGTCATGTTTAAATTCATTGTTGGCGGATATATTTGTTTTTAACATGTAAAGTTGTTTCTTTTATGTTGAAAAAATAGTTACTATTGTTTGTTTTGCCTTAATAAAAATAGTAATTGATTAAACCAAGAATTTGTCATTTTCTTGTTAATTATTTTAAGGGATTTCTAAAATCCTCATATAAGTGATGAAGTGCTAGCTTTATTTTCCATCCACGATATTTATTCCTCTTTTTTTTCGCATGTTTTCAAATTTATCAAAATGATGAGAAATTTTGAATTTTTGTGGCTAAATAGAATTATTTAGATATTTTTGAGTCATGCTGGTATGATTGTGAAACGATATTTCACTTTTAGAAATGTTAAACTTTTATTCTAATTTTCTTACTCCCTTTGGATTGTTATATGTGCTCTTTGTGAGTGTAAAGACTTGATTCATGTCTCTCCTTGATTCATAATATCAAAAGACAATCAACGATGTCTTAGAAAGATAAACCATAGGCCATTACACGTTTTTCCCTAAAATATTGGTTGTAATTTAGATGTATGAATCTTTGTTAATGTCGCCTTAATTGAAATTTAAGGATTCTCTTTCTTGAAAAATTAGCCTTTATTTTATTTTGTTATATGGATTAGTGTCTATGTTTGTTCAATTTTAGAATTCATGGTTATTTTTCTTATTGCCTCGTCCCTTTACTTTCGCAAGCTTGCGTTGTTTGTTCTCGCATTAATTCATTGAATACGGCCTTCTTCCTTTTACCTTTATTCATTCTTAATATGAACATAAATCATGAGGCATGTAAGTGGGTCTCTTTGCTTTGTATTTTATCTGTTGACTCTCATTCTTGTTATACGTGTGCAAGTGTGCTTATCATTGTCATTCAAAAATTGGTTCTTGATATTTTCTTTTGCTTTGAAATATGTCACTTTTATGCCTTGAACGTATATTAATTTCTTTATCTTTTCTTTGCATGCAAAAAATATCTCGAGTTCAAATGGACTCCTCTCCTCTTGCATTTCGTAATGGGCCAATGAGGTCCACCTCTTCGAGTCAAGTTCAAAGTTTAAACAGTCAACTACATGGCGTGCTGGTGCTAGAAGATAGATGAAGAAGGAAAATGGGTCAAAACCCATTGATGAGGTCGCAAAGAGACTTGAAAAGTCTCGATTTTTATTATTGTCTTCTTTTTACTGTCATTTATTTATTTATTTATTTGGGGCCTCAAAGCCAAGGTTGTATTCTAATACAGGTGAAGCAGATTGTGGGCTAAAAAGGGCTCGAAAATATAGATTAGGACAGATGATGATAGGCCGAAAGCCTAAATTAGTTTAGGATAAGTTTATTGGTTTAGGCCTAACGGCTGAAATCTTTCAATTTCTCTCTTTTCCCTTTTATGTGCTTATTTTGCTTTTCATTTGCTTAGACTTGATTAAATCCCCCGCTAAGTCGTCAAAATTTATTTTTTATACAAATCTTTTCCTAAAATCACTTTCTTTTCAAAAAAACCAACTTCTTTTTTTTCAAAGTTAGTCAAAGATAGTTTTCAAACAGTCCGGATAACCGCAAGTTAGCGGATATTTTAGGTGCCTTAAAAACCTTCCCAAAATGTTAATAGGAACCGCTTACCTAGAATTTCAAAACTTAAACGATTTTTCTGTTTTGGATCGTTTAAAGTAATTTATAAAGGCTTCCTTAATTCCTTTTCAAAAATTAAGTGGCGACTCTCAAAAGTCAAATTTTTTGCAAAACAGAAATGGCGACTCTGTTGGGGATTCTAACTAGGTTTTAACCAAATGTTTGATTTTATCTTTTTAACTAACTGTTTAAATCACGTACATGTTTATATGTTTCAATTTTGCGGAATTTAATTATTGCATCTCATAGCATAATCCCGCATTGATTTATTAAATTATTTTGGGGTTTCATGGATGACCCGACCCCTGTTGTTCAACTCCAAATAAAGTGTTGAAAATACGACTGTTTATTTGCACGTGAGGCATCTGATGGTTGTTCGTATTTCCAAACCCAAGTCGTCCATTTGGAAAACTGGTTCAAACCCACTCTAGACACCTAGGATAGAGCTAAACCAAAACTCTCTTTAGGCATGAGCCTAGGACGACCCAATACCCGAAGGGGGTATTGGGCCCATTAGAAAACTTTCCCTACGTTTATTGACCCCGATTCAATTACAGACGAATCATATTTATATGTTGAAAAAATATATATTTGTTTAATCTAATCCATTATCCTTTGGGGGCCGGGAGAAGTCTTGTTTTACTTACTTTTGTGTAAGGATGCCTCAATCATACACCAATTGAGAGAGGAATTAAAGCAAGCCAAGCAAGAAATTGATCGATTTGGACGGTTGCATCTAGAGCACAGTTATATGACAATCGCTTGATCATCAACGGATGTTGCCAATGACAAGAAGTGGACAAAGCTAAGAAGGCGAAGGCCGATAGAAGAGCATTTAGGAATTAGTATTTCCTATTCCCTACACGGGACATTGTTCTTTTTCTCATGTTATTTTTTTCCCTTTTCCTAAAGATTGTATCCCTTTTTGTGCAACTTTTGTAGGCATTTTTGCCAATTATGTACACCTAAGAAGGTTTTTGAGGGATAACGTATTGGTTTAAAAAGCATATACTTCCTTCAAATGTGTTAGGCCAACCCTTGTCTTAAAAGGGTCAGCCAACTAGGATATGAATTTATTATGTGATATAACTGTCTTATATGTTTATGTGCGTTTGTTTGAATCAAAGACAAATTTATCCACTATGCTCTCGCGGATCAGTTTGCCTGTGAGGCAAACAACTCTATGTGGTTACTTCTTGTCAAATATCTTGCATTATTTATCACATATGGGAACTAACATATCTACCTTTGAGTTATTTTACTTGACAGATAACAGAAAACTACTCCGCGTTGAAATAACCTGGCAGAACATCCTTACTTCACCCAGTCAGAAGTGCATAAGATCTCATCCCTTAACCATCATTCAAACATGATGGGAATTGATGAACAAAATGCATTGGCCATTAGGGACAATGTAATAGCGGAACAAAATGAGATGATTGTTGAACTCACGAGAAAGTTGAAAATGCTTCAGGAAGAAATGAACCGTACTAGAGACTTGGCTAACCTGGCCACCACTATCAACGCTCTTGCCCTAGGAAGACATGGGCCTCCACTCCAGATCTCTCCCTTCAGTATGCCTATTCTCGAGGATCATCCAAATAACACACCATCCGTTCTTGCTCCTCAACTTGCCCAAAACACCAATCGGGAAGATAACCCAGATGCTTACCATCCACAAAATCCATCCCTAACCCCCATAAAATCTGCTCCCAAATCCACAAAATCCACTCTCAAATCTACAAAATCCACCTCTGAATCCACAAAATTCATTTTCAAATCCGCAAATTCCTCTCACATTCCACTAAACTACTCTCGAATTCCATAAAATTTTCTCAATTTCCTCTCCTCCCACCACCTAACTTTCTCTCATCCTCAAAACCAAGCTCCACTTCCAAATATCCAATCCCAGTACCAAGCTCTATTTCTAAATATCCAATCCACGTACCAAGCTTCATTTCAAAATATCTAATCCCAATACCAAGTTCCACTTCCAAATATTCAATCCCAGTACCAAGCTCCATTTCCAAATATTTTACCCCAGTACCAAGTTCCGTAGTCAAATTATCAGTCTCACGTTCAAGCTACTCTTCCAAATAACCAAATAAACGTTCAAGCGCCTCTAAAATATCATTAAATACCTTCTCCTACTAATCAAAATCAGTATAACCCCCACGTGTAAACCTCAAAAAGAAGCCTCCTAGAAAATTCACTCCATTGGCTGAAAGTCGTACCCAGCTCTTCGAAAGATTGATGAAAGCTGGTTATTTACAGCCTATTCCACCAAAGCCTAACAATATCAATTCTCGATTCTTTCAAGCCGATCGAGTTTGTGCTTATCATTCAGGAGCGCCTAGTCATAATACTGAAGATTGCATCAATCTGAAACACAAGATCCAAGACTTGATTGATTAGAAGATCATCACTCTTCAGGCACCGACACCAAATATCATTAGTAATCCATTGCCTAATCATGAGAGAGCCATAGTTAGCATGATCAGAATAGCAGGCAAATGGGTATCTGGCAAGACTATTACTAAGGTAGATTCACAAAATTCCAAAAAGATAAGAGTGGAAAAGATATAGAAAGTCGTGGCTGCCTTGAGTGTCTTGAGCAAGAATTTAGAAGGAATTATTAAGACCATTATGGTCCCAGGAAAAGCATTTAAGTGTGGGATAGGGTACCAGTCAAGAAAGGAAGATGAGGTTGATGATAAGTCAAAGATGAGTCTGTCCACACCGCCGACACTCCTGTACCAGTCATTTCTTGTGCGCGAGATATCAAAAGATGATGGTCTTGGGGATGGGATAAGAAATCTATTTCAGGGATATAATGATATACCAGAGGATTTCCCAAAGTCTGACGGGGTGAGGAAGGTTACACCAAGAGAGGCTTTGGAAAATTAGACTTTTACTCCGCTCATAATCGGTCGCCCGTCGTGGTAGATGAAAGGAAAATTACTAGTAGTTTTAAAAATTGGTGATGATCTAAAAGAGGCTCCGTGATCCACCTTTCATGTCTCAAATTTTTGTTTCGTGTTTTACAGCTTTCAAAAAGGCATGGGCCCGCATTTGCGCGGTACATAAGCCATAGTTTTTATTTATTTTCCAAAAGGCCTCCCTTTATTTAAGAAGTTATTTTAAAATATGATTATATTATTATCTTGTTAATCTAATTTGGTTTATTTTAGTAGTAATAATTTAAAGCCTGCCAATGTCATATCATGTTAAGGGTTAGACAAACAAAGTAAGGGGAATGATGATAAATAGAAAGAAGGTGATGAGGAGCAGTTAGTGAAAGATATAGAGGAATTTGAAAACTGAGAAAAGCCCAACTTAGACGAAACTGGAATAGTCAACTTGGGCGATCAGGATGAAACCAAAGACAATTGTTAGTGTTCACTTAGCAGAAGTCCACACAATTCTGATGCAGTAAGGAAATACTATGCTTGAATGATGTTTTAGTTTTGTTTCCTTGGTTTATTTGTAATCGCCTTTATAATAGTATTTGTTTTATGATATGTAATTGCCTAGAATCTCTTCCCTTTTATGTATGAACTACATTTGACCTGAATTCCCAAGAAAGGGATACATAGGTGGCCTATATCGGCTTCGGTCAACCCCTTGGACAATTTATCCGTTTCTTTTATGTATAAACCACGTGATGACCTGAATTCCCAAAAAAGGGATACGTAGGCAACCTATGTCGACTTCGGTCAACCCATTAGATTTTTATATATATCCCTGGCATAGCCTGAACTACATTTGCCCTGATTCCTTCTTCAACGGGATACGTAGGCACCCAAACGGCTCGATCATATAACCCCAAGAAATAAAAACTGGAGCATAATTTTCGAGAAGGAATCTCAAAAATTCATGAGAGAAAGATCATCATCCAGCAAAAAGAAAGAAGACCAACAAAGACTTCGGATCCACTCGAGCTGAGATCATCTCAAACAATATTAATCTGGGGCAGAAATTTTGAGGAGGGACTCAAAATTTCAACTAATATATTAGAATATATTTCAAATTGCCCAGCACTAGAGGTCAAAGTCAAGATTTGGGAATCACCACCAGTGATAAAGTCTAGGTAGACTAAATCTCTGATTATGACAGAACTTCTGATAGAAAGCCTCAATGACGCTGAATCCCTGGCAATCTTTCGTCAAAAGTCAGATTTAGACAGAACCAAGAGGAAGACATTCATTGAGCTAGTATATGACATGACTGGTAGAGACTTTCTAAAAGCCTTTACAGAATTTTTTGAAACTAGTTTCTAAAAATTAAGACTACTTTCGAAAATCTATGCAAATCTTCTTACTTAGTGATTGCCTAAGCATTTATTGGGACGGGGAGTCAGGGTAGAAGTCCCAACATGACAGAGTACCCAAAATATGGCGAGGAGCAAACCAAGGATCGAAGAAGGTCAACACGGAATAGTTTCACTCAAAAACTAATTATTTTTCTGTGGACACAAGGATCAGTACACAAAAAATGGAAATCTTTTTTCAAAAAATCCCAAAGCGGGTTGCGAGTCACACCAAAGCATATAATGCTCAAGAATGGTATTTTTGGGTAGCCCCGAAGATGGGTTTAATACCCATTTATTGAGGACCTTTTAAATTGTCTATCTCATTTCTTGAAACCATGAAGGACAAACAAAGGTGCCGTATCTTTTTATGAATATTTTATTTAGAATTTTTCTAAAAAAAATAGTCGCTAGCAAAAGCAACTTTGTGTCTACTAAATATTTACCTTGGGCACAGGTACATTCAAAGGAGTTGGCATAATAAATACAACAATCAAAGGATCACTCAATAGGAGGAAGATCAGGAAGTCATCCTCAAAATTCGCCTTGAAACGAAGCAAACGGTATTTGAGTAATCTCCAAAAAAGAGCTTTTACCACATTTACTTGCATCCGGTGGATCTTCTATTTAATTATTTATTCAAAAAGAGAAGATTAATAGCAGAATAAGTCATTCAAATTATAATGCTCAGTATTTGTCACTAAACTATCATAAAGCTTGACTTTGGTCGCCAGTGAGAGCGACATTATATCTACTAACTGTCTGCCTTGAGTACAGGTACATGTAGAAAGTAAAATGCAGACAAATAAATTCAGGTGAAACTATTTTCAAATCATCAAAATAATAATTTCTTATCATCTTATTTGCCAAGAGGGCCATTTCATGCCATTGCCGAGAGGTCCATTTCATGCCATTGCCGAGAGGGCCATTTCATATCATTGCCAAGAGGGCCATTTCATATCATTGCCAAGAGGTTCATTTTATGCCATTGTCGAGAGGGCTATTTTATATCATTGCCAAGAGGGTCATATCATATCATTGATGAGAGGCACATTTCATATCATTGCCGAGAAGGCCATTTCATTCCACTGCCGAGAGGGCTATTTCATATCATTGCCAAGAGGGCCATTGCATATCATTACCGAGAGGGCCATTTCATGCCATAGTTGAGAGGGTCATTTCATATCATTGCCAAGAGGGCCATTACATGTCATCGCCAAGAGGCCCATTTAATATCTGTTGAAACACGAGATAGTATATGCTGGCGTCGAGGATATCATCAGCATTAAATATCTGTTGACACACGAGATAGCATACGCTGGCGTCGAGGATATTATCAGCATTAAATATTTGTTGACATGCTAGATAGCATACACTGGCATCGAGGATATCATCAGCATTAAATATCTGTTGACACGCGAGATAGCATGTGTTGGCGTTGAGGATATCATCAGCATTAAATATCTGTTGATAATGCGAGATAGCATATACTAGCATCGAGGATATCATCATCATTTAATATTTGTTGACACGCGAGATAACATACGTTGGCGTCAAAGATATCATCAGCATTTAATATCTATTAACATACGAGATAGCATACGATGGCGTCGAGGATATCATCAGCATTAAATAGCTATTGACACGCAAGATAGCATACACTGGCGTCGAGGATATCATCAGCATTAAATATCTGTTGACACGCAAGATAGCATACGCTGGCGTTGAGGATATCATCAGCATTTAATATCTATTGATACGCGAGATAGAATACACTAGCATTAAGTATATCATCAGCATTTAATATTTGTTGACACACAAGATAGCATACTCTTGTGTCGAGGATATCATCAATATTTAATATCGGTTATGTAACGCCCCGAGTCTGTACCCCGAACGCTACACGGTGCTTATAATCCTGAAGGACCACAAGCTAACCTATGAATGGTACTTGCTGCAGTAACTGAATAATATCACTGTAAAGTATGCAAAAATTAGGAGAAAACTGGCCATAAGGTTCAATATTGTAAATAAATACTGTATACTGAAATCTGAATACGATATAACAATACTAAAATTAAATAATATATGTCTGAAAAATACTCTAGTCTGAAAAGTCTCTATGTCTGAATCATGGAGTTGATGGGACAAGTCCCTAACTAACTCCAACTATTGAAAACTGTACTGATAAACTGAACTACTGAAGAAAATAATCATGTCCTCAAACTATGAGGACTCACCACTAACTCTGGATTTAGCATGATTATTTTATTTTATTTTGTCACCTACAGCCTAAAGCGCCTAGAAAGTTTTACTTTGCATTCCTAAACATTGTGCATAGTCAAATTGTGATATATATTTGGAATTGGTCTATAAAATTGACCTTGGGTGTAAAAGCATGGTGACTGAAGATGTTAAGACGTAATGATAAAATCATATTTAAGGAAGTTGTCTTAAAATGCCTGCAATCCATTGAAATCCATGGAAATTTAACACAAGAAGGCACGGTACAAAAAAAATTCCAAACATATCATTCCAGATAGTTGGGATTATGATTTAGTTATGTTTGTTGACACCTAATTTTTGCCCTCCATGACTAAATTTAATCCGGAGTTTCTTCAATATTTAATAAAATCAAAATATTTATTTCATCCAAATAAAAAATTTAAAATATTTTTGTACGTGATTTTGTCATTTTAAGTAGTGATTATATATTATCGTGTTCAATTATACGAGATTATATAATTTGATTACTTAAATATTTATTCTATGGAATATTGGATTTTAATTAAGGATTATTTTGAAAATAAATATAATGATTAAAATCTTGATTTTAATATAATTTATTATCAAAATAATTTATTTGGATAAATATGCATTTGATTTTATCAAATCAAGAAGCTCGGGATTAAAAGAAGTATTGATTTGTATCGAATTTCAATTTAATTTAGTCAATCTATTAGATTTGGCCATAATTGAAATCAAATTGGTCATAATTGCAATGCAATCCGTCAATTAATTTTTAATTTAGTCAAAATTAAATAAATATAGCTAAATTTTAAATTTCAATTAGGGTTATATTTTAAATAACCCCAAAATTCTCAAAAACTCTCATAAATTCTACCCAAATCCCACCAAAAAATATTTTCAAATTGTACTACATTGTACTATTTTTCCCCAACTTTTTCCTTTCCCAATTTTGAAATTCAAAAATTGCACTATATTGTACAATTCTCCCCAACCTTTTTTCTTTTTCCAAATTCCAATTTTGAAATTCAAAAATTATACTACATCGTACAATTTCCCCCCACATTATCTTACACCTCACCTTATCTTCAATTTTTAAA
The DNA here is from genome assembly GCA_030864215.1 of Capsicum pubescens. NCBI lineage: Eukaryota > Viridiplantae > Streptophyta > Magnoliopsida > Solanales > Solanaceae > Capsicum > Capsicum pubescens. The sequence goes on along the minus strand of CM061543.1, from coordinate 112,868,876 downwards.
TTCCCAAAAAACCTCTAAAAAACTTTCTCCCACATTGATAGATTAATAGAATTGGATCCCTATCCTTTCCTATAAATACTACTACTATTTTGGTAGAAAAACCAAGTCCCAAAGCCTCAAAGAATTGAAAAGCTTTTGAGCAAATAGTTGAAAAAATATTTAGTGAAAAAAAAAGTCTCAAGGTTGGAAAAAAAAACTTCGAGCAAAGAAGAGTTTTTATTTTAGTAAAAAAATTTCTTTTTCATGAAATTCGTGGGCTAATCGAAGTTCTCGAGTTGAAAGATTTCCGGAGGTAATCAAGACTCTGAAGAAATCTTGTAGTCTCATTTTACGCCCCAAAAAAGGTAAACACACCTTTTCTTTTTTTAGTTTTATTATCATTTTCTTCATCATCTTTTTCTTCTTCGTAGTTCATATAGTTATAATTTTGTTTGCTGGGATTGTTTGTTGTAGACGCCCTTGAAGGCCATAGGACGTTGTGGTATCAATATTATGGTTATTTTTATGTTCATTGTATAAAAATGAGCTAGCAATAGTTGTATATGTCTTTTTGACTTTATTCTTTGATTATTATAGATAGAGTTTTAATATTTACTTAAAAGATGTACTTATGCTTTGTTTAAATTCATTGTTGGCGGATATATTTATTTTAGCATGTAAAGTTGTCTCCTTTATGTTGAAAAGAATAGTTAATATTGATTGTTTCTCCTTTTTGACTTTATTCTTTGATTATTATAGATAAAGTTTTAATCTTTAAAAGATGTACTCATGCCTTGACTAAACTCATTGCTGGTGGATATATTTGTTTTAGCATGTAAATTTGTTTCCTTTATGTTAAAAAGAATAGTTAATATTGATTGTTTTGCTTTTTAGCTTTATTATTTGATTATTTTGTATAAAATTTTGATCTTTGCTCAAAAGATATACTCATGTCATGTTTAAATTCATTGTTGGCGGATATATTTGTTTTTAGCATGAAAAGTTGTTTCTTTTATATTGGAAAAATAGTTACTATTGTTTGTTTCGCCTTAATAAGAATAGTAATTGATTAAATCAAGAATTTCTCATTTGCTTGTTAATTATTTTAAGGGATTTTCAAAATTCTCATATAAGAGATGAAGTGCTAGCTTTATTTTCCATCCACGACGTTTATTCCTTTTTTTTTCTGCATGTTTTTAAATTTGTCAAAATGATGAGAAAGTTCAGATTTTTGTGGCTAAATAGAATTATTTAGAATTTTCGAGTCATGCATAGTATGATTGTGAAATGATATTTCACTTTTAGAAATGTTAAACTTTATTCTAGTTTTCTTACTCCCTTTGAATTGTTATATGTGCTCTTTGTGAGTGTAAAGACTTAATTCGTGTCTCTCCTTGGTTCATAATATCAAAAGACAATCAACGATGTCTTAGAAAGATAAACCATAGGCCGTTACACGTTTTTCCCTAAAATATTGGTTGTAATTTAGATGTATGAATCTTTGTTAATGTCGCCTTAATTGAAATTTAAGGATTCTCTTTCTTGAAAAATTAGCCTTTATTTTATTTTGTTATATGGATTAGTGTCTATGTTTGTTCAATTTTAGAAGTCATGGTTATTTTTCTTATTGCCTCATCCCTTTACTTTCGCAAGCTTGCGTTGTTTGTTCTCGCATTAATTCATTGAATACGGCCTTTTTTCTTTTACCTTTTTTCATTCTTAATATGAACACAAATCATGAGGCATGTAAGTAGGTCTCTTTGCTTTGTATTTTATCTATTGGCTCTCATTCTTGTTATACGTGTGCAAGTGTGCTTATCATTGTCATTCAAAAATTGGTTCTTGATATTTTCTTTTGCTTTGAAATATGTCACTTTTATGCCTTGAACGTATATTAATTTATTTATCTTTTCTTTGCATGTAAAAAATGTCTCGAGTCCAAATGGACTCCTCTCCTCTTGCATTTCGTAATGAGTCAATGAGGTCCACCTCTTCGAGTCAAGATCGAAGTTTAAATCCAAGGTCGACTACATGGCGTGCGGATGCTAGAAGACAGATGAAGAAGGAAAATGGGTCAAAACCCATTGATGAGGTTGCTAAAATACTTGAAAAGTCTCGATTTTTATTATTATCTTCTTTTTACTTAGTCATTTATTTATTCATTTATTTGAGGTCTCGAAGCCAAAGTTATATTCTAATACAGGTGATGCAGATTGTGAGGCAAAAAAGGCTCGAAAATATAGATTAGGACAGGTGATGATGGGCCGAAAGCCTAAATTAGTTTAGGAAAGGTTTATTGATTTAGGCCTAACGGCTTAAATCTTTCAATTTCTCTCTTTCCCATTTTATGTTTTTATTTTGCTTTTCATTTGCTTAGACTTGATTAAATCCCCTGCTAAGTCATCAAAGTTTATTTTTTATACAAATCTTTCCTAAAATCACTTTCTTTTCAAAAAAATCAACTTTTTTTTTAAAGTTAGTCAAAGATATTTTTCAAACAGTACGGATAACCGCAAGTTAGCGGAACCTTCCTAAAATATTAATAGGAACTGCTTACCTAGAATTTCAAAACTTAAATGATTTTTCTGTTTTGGATCGTTTAAAGTAATTTATAAAGGTTTTCTTAATTCCTTTTCAAAAATTAAGTTGCGACTCTCAAAAGTCAAAATTTCCGCAAAACAATATTGATACATTTGTTGTAGATCCAATAATCATTGGGAGTCTTTTAGTCTTGTAGATTTGTAGAAAGTGTAGAAAACATATAGTGCTAAAAACAGAAACTTGTTAAATAGTAGATTAATACGAGTCTAAATTGATTGATGTGGTTTGTGAGGATTCATATAACTCGCATCAACTAACTCGGTGTTGAGGAATAATTTTTGCTATTGCTTTAGTTCTATTATCTCAAAATTAATAATACGTGGTAGTACAATCTACCTTTGGGTCCGCTTGCTTTAAAATGTTACGCCGTTCCAACTTTAAACTTAATATGTGCTTGGATAACCTTAGACCAGTTGGAATAAAGAGAGTATTACAAGATATCATCTTCCTTCCCCTGAACTCATGGACTCTCTTGGTTTAAATAAATTAATTGGATAATTTTGATCACTAGATATTCTGGGCATGTATCTTTCATATAGTCACCCATATTTTTTGGTTAAATATTTTTGGTGGAATACATGGTTTGGAACCATTCACATATTAAATTTATTCCTCAAGAACAATATTATCAAAAGAGATGATAATATGTTGGGTTCAAGTCTCATCGATTTATGCCTAAGACGTTTTTATATGGATAAGACGTTGAGTTTGAATATCAATGCACCATATTGATGATATTATGATGGCTAAGGCAAAATAATGTATTTTTGATGAAAAGTCAAGAAAAAATTCCATTGAATATGCTTCATTCCATGAAGTGAATGTGGTAGCAATATATGACAGGCCTGAAAGATGACAATTTGCTTCATTCTTGAAGTGAATGTGGTAGCAATATATGATATATGCCTCGATTTACTCCTGAACTAGCAATATCATGAAAAAGGTTATAAGCTATCAAAATTTGATAGGCTTAAGGCACGATAATATTCCATTCCTGGGGAATGAGAAGCTTATTAATGCAAACATGCACTTGATTATGATGGAATCACAACTCACATTCGAAAGAGGCTGAATAATTGAGAAGAGTTATTTTGAAATCTACTTCTGAAGTAATAATTCTGAAATTTATTCATGTAATAGTAAATCTGAAATTTACTAAAGAAAGTACATGTCATGGTAAACTTGGTGTTTACTAATATAAAAGTTCATAAATTGATATGAACGATTGTGACATCTCGAAGATGTGCATATTGAGTATTAGACATGTATTGAAGAACTAGAAGATTCTTCAAGAACTGTTTATGTTACTTGTTCTCATAATAAGTTGGTTGGACCAACTAATTTTGAGATTTGATCCCTCAAATTCTTAAAAGCATAAAAGGTGAATAAGGACCCGTTCACCAGTCATGTGATCTATTAAGATGTGTCGATATAAGATGGTCACTTGTACTTTATTGTCAACCTACAATTTGATATTCATAAAGTTGCTTGCTCAATATAAATTAAGTTAAGAACATAATATTCAAATTGTGTAATCAAGACAAGTCATCTTGATAATGTTGATTTGGCATAGAATGTCTTCGATAAATAGTTGAATCATTGCTAATGAGAACAAAGCTTCATGTGTTGGTTTGAAATATGATATATTATATACAAAAGTACTTGTATGATCAAACCAATAAATTATGATTAAAATCTCCCTCAAAGTTGGTTCTGAGTCAGGAACTACACATTGTCCATCTAACATTTGATGTGTTGTATACGATTAATGAATATACTATGATGCACAAAGATGAAATCCTCAAAGAAGATGAAGGATATATGTTACTTTCCTAGAATAAGGGGGAGATTATAAGCAGCTATAAAATATGTTAGGAATTATCACCAGATACTCATTCAAAAGATAATTCAAGTCAAATGCCGAAAGTATCTCATATTTAAGTTGCAAGTGCTCCTATTTTGTGTCCATAAAGGACAAAGTCTATGCATGCGTGAAGCTTGGTAGACAATTCAGTTCCAAATAAAATAATCCTTGAAAAGAATAAGGAGCAAGTAATCATAATAAAAAGACAATGTGCTCTTGAAGAGCCTACGACGTAACACTTCATGAAACCTTATGAGAGATTCAGGTACCTGAAAATAATGAAGTGATGAGATCTCAAAATGTTATGTCATACTGTGAACCGATACAAAATGATATATCATTAATATCTTTGATACAATATTGGCACAATATTGTGAAAGATCACGAGGATCTGAATTCTACGTTTATTTAAGCATGCTGACGTAGAAACATTTATCAAGTGACATGAAAGGATACATCTTGGTAAGCATAACACTTATTGATTTGCAGTCCAAACACTTGAAGATGTCACACATATTGATATTGTCACTTGTCAAAAATCCATATGAAAATCCCTAAAGGATTCAAAATGCCTGAAGCATATAAAGTTTCTGGAAAACTTGTTTATTATCCTTATGAGGGATAAATTGATGGTTTCAAAATCATTGAAACTTTTGAAGAGTTTTCAAAAGCAATAAGATTATTTGCTGAAATGCGGAACATACCGAATTGGATTGGTCCTGAAGTACCATATCTTAGTCCAATTGGTGTACTAATGTATCTTGCAAATACTACAAGGCCTAATATAGCCTTTTCAGTTAATTTGTTAACAAGATATAGTTCTGCTCCTGTTAGGAGACATCAAAATGATATCAAACACATGATCTTATTGCAGTCTCGATCTTGTTACTTATGCTAATGCTGGGTATTTATTTAACCTGCATAAATCTCGGTCTAAAACATAAAATGTGTTCACATATGGGATACTGCCATATCTTGAAGATATACGAAGCATTCTATCGTAGCCACTTCATCGAACCATGCTGAGATAATAGTTATTCATGAAGCAAGCCGAGAATATGTATGGTTGAGGCATGATACATCTCATTCGAGAAAAATGTTATTTGAAATGTGACAAAGTACCCACAATTTTATATGAAGATAATGCAGCATGCATAGCACAATGATACAAGAACGACCTATGAAGTGCAAAAAACCCACGAAATGACACAAAACAGTCCATTATCATGAGATGAACAAACAACACAAAATGGAAAACAAGATGACTATAACTAAGAGGATAGATAGTGAGACATAATGTACTACATGTTATAGGCGCTAAGATGTATATTAAATATCAAAACACAAACAACATGAATACAAGACACCTACACTCTTAAGGAGACCTCAAGGGAATCGAAACTCCCAAGCAACCACCATTTCTAAGCAAGTTAACAACATAAGGATTCCACCTTGCCACAAGGATTCCACCTTGCCAAATACTTTCAATGAGTTTACAAGATATATCATTCAAGTTCTAAATGATAAAATGACCTAAATGTTCTATTTATAGACTAGGGCAACACTTAATACTAAAATAACCAAAAGGCCCTTAATGAGCCCAAATAAAGGGGTGGCCTTGTAGTGTACTCCTTGGATGATTTTGGAGTGTTGTGACTTGTTCTCAATACTCCAAAGATTGTTCCTTGGATGGGCAGCCCCATAAGCTCGGGTCTTCACTCACGTCTTCATGTCCTCGAGTGCTAAGATACCTCTTTGATCCGTATCATCCTCCTCTCCTTAGAAAGGATTCATCCTCGAATCTGAACCTTGCAAAATAATAGGAAATACAAGCAAACAAGTTCCTCAAGGTATGAGGGTTAGGATTAGTGTAATCAATCATAGCATCTTGCCAAGATATCTCAAACTTCACATACAACCAAACATTCCTCTTACCCGATTACCCTTCCAAGAAAGAATAAATTAAGCAACCCACATAAGTATGATAAGAAACAAGGAACAAGAGTTTTTTATCAAGTGGAAAACTTACTCTTCTTGGAACAACAAATAGGATTGAAAGCCGAGATAGGAAAACCATATATTCCATGCACATTCAAGTCATTCCAAAAGACATCATCACCGTATTTCAAATGATCACCGGGATCAAATGGGTGGAGTGTCCATGGGAACGGGTTGGGGACACACTTCCCTACCCCAATACTGCTACAATTACGACCAAATGTTCCCTCTATACTTACAAGATCTACAAGTCATCCTTAGTCAATCGGCCAACCTGTTCAACATCACTATTTTCACACACAAGTTGGTCTTCATGACTTCAATAAGACAATGTACTATAACTTGCCACAATGGCTTCAACACTAGGTGGATCAACTAGTGTATCCATAATCTCAAGTTGTACATTATCATCACAAAATGAAGGTACATTCGGCTCACCTAAAGACAAACTATCATTCACACTTAGTTGGTTATTAACCTTATTCACTAGAGTGCAAAAGTTAGTTTGATTACCTAGTAGCTCATGTGGAGCTTGGCCACTCACGGGAATTAGATTAGGAAAGCTTGGATGCTTTATCAAGTTATCCAACTTCTTGCAAATAGAGCTCTCCATCCTTTCTATTCGTCCTTCTATTATTCTTTTTGTTCTTTCCATTCGTCCTTCCATTCTCTCTATTTTCCCTTCAAAAGATCCTAAGCGGCTATCCATGACATCAAGCTTTGCCACGATGGATTTAAGTCAACTAGGCATTTCACCTTCATCCGTCATTGTACCTATCAATAAATACTAAACAAACAACACAAAAATAGCAAACACATTAAAGGTTAGCAAACATCAGTCCACAATTTGTCTCAAAACAGTCCGCAATCTCTCAAGCTCAAACTTTTGAAGTATTCACTCTATTGGCCTCACAAGTGTTGATAACTCACTTATACTTCAATGAGGCTACTTGATCCCAATTGTGGCTCGAGGTCGGAGTAGATTCTTGTTTGAAACAACTCAAGAAATAATGTTCGAACTTGGACCAAAGAAAATACTACGACTTAAAAAACGAGAAAAGCATACAATACTACGCTTAACTCGAAAGAAAACCTACTAAAAAAACTAATCTACAACCTAGTAGGTATTTACTAGTTTGCTAATTAGCATGAGAATCAACAAAATTGAAACTAATGGAAACAAGAAAGTGAAACTAAAATATCCAATGTTCTCGAGTTCTTTGATGATGTGGAACTTAACTATTGGACGTTGGAATGTGGTTGAAGTTGAAAAAAATTTATTTCAAGAAACTAGTTGTTCAATTTCATGTATGGAAGAGGAGAATTTCGGCCAAGGTATGGGACAAACAAGGTCTAGACTCCACTTTCAAGACTCATAAATTCTTTCACCTACTTGCATCTAAATAGAAAGACAACCTTTTGGAGGTCTTGTCCCCCTTTCCTCTTTTGGCTTGTCTAGAAAAAATAAATTTACTCCCTTTTGGTATGAAGACTTTTGGGAGGTCTTTTGTTCTTTTTTCCCTTTGGTAATGTCTTTAAAGTTGTTTAAAAAATAACAACAACAATCTTTTACAAGACTTCTTCAACACAACACAAGAACTCCAACAACAACAACAACAAAACCGTCCACTCTTCTCACAACAACTTGCAATTTTTTTGGCTCAAGAACTTGGGCTAGACTCAAGTAGTGTTAGAGAGAAAGAAAACCAACACAAAAAAAAACAAAGACAATTAAAACAACACCTAAATCTAGATACAAATTCGTCCAAACAATAACACCACTTCGGTCAAGACACCAAACCCGTAGAATAACTTCTTTTTGTGAGATTTTTGACCTTGGACACCTCTTCTAATGTTAGGAAACAAAGATCTAACACTAGAAAACACAAAACACACAAAAATCACAAGAAAAATAGGCTTCAAATTTTGATCTAAGCACAAAAACATGGACAGATTACTATTTTTGAGTTTTTTCAGTTTTTCAACACTTTTTTTTTATTTTTTGAGTAAACAAGCCCAAGATTGATCTCGTGGGAATGAAATCAATGATGGCTTTGATACCAAATGATACAATAATGACCTATGAAGTGCTAAAACAGCCCACAAAATAACACAAAATAGTCCACTATCACGAGATGAACAAGCAACACAAAATGGAAAACAAGATGATTATAACTAAGAGGATAGATAGTGAGACATAATGTACTACACGTTATAGGCACTAAGATGTATATTAAACATCAAAACACAAACAACATGAATACAAGACACCTACACTCTTACGGAGACCTCAAGGGAATCAGAACTCCCAAGCAACTACCATTTCTAAGCAAGTTAACAACACAAGGATTCCACCTTGCCAAACACTTTCAATGAGTTTACAAGATATATCATTCAAGTTCTAAATGACAAAATGGCCTAAATGTTCTATTTATAGACTAGGGCAACACTTAATACAAAAATGACCAAAAAGCCCTTAATGAGCCCAAACAAAGGGGCGGCCTTGTAGTGTACTCCTTGGACGGTTTTGGAGTGTTGGGACTTGTTCTCAATACTTCAAAGCCTGTTCCTTGGATGGGCAGCCCCACAAGCTCGGGTCTTCACTCACGTCTTCATGTCCTCGAGTGTTAAGATGCCTCTTTGATCCGTATCACACAACTTAAGGGAGGATTCATAAAAGGAGATAGAATGAAACACATTTCGCCAAAAATTTTCTACGTACATGAGCTCAAAAAGAATTGTGATATTAACATTCAACAAATTCGTTTTAAGTGTCAATGTGGCTGGTTTATCACCAAGTCTCCTCTAATTGTAATTTTCAAGAAGATGGTGCACAAGATCGGGATGCAAAGGTTCAAGGATGTTCTCATCAGAGGGAGTTAATACACGTTGTACTCTGTTTTCCTTACAAGGTTTTGTCCCACTGAGTTTTTCTTGTAAGTTTTTTAATGAGGCAACCTATATGCATATTATTAGATATGTGTACTCTTTTTCCTTCACTAGATTTTTTTTTCAGTGGTTTTTTTCTAGTAAGGTTTTAACGAGACACATTATCTATCAATTAGACATTCAAGGAGAGTGTTATAAATGTATTTACATTATAGTGAATGTCTATCAAAAATATAGATAAGATCTATCAAGATCTAATAAGATCTATTAACATCTAGTTGATATCTATCAGGATTTGAAGTATTTGTCCTTTAGTCAGAAATTAGGAGTATTTTTTTTCTATAAATAGAGGGATTTTGTCGATTGTATTCTCAATCTTATGAAGAGAAATAAAGAATTACTTTTTCTACTCTTCTTCTTTATTCTATATTATTTTATAACAAAAACATGGATGATTGAGTAGCCGTTTGACCATGATTTTTTTTTAATTTTTTTTAAAAAATTATTTTACTTTAGTGAAAAAAGTGAAAGAAGATGAATTTGGCCATGAAAATTTCAAATACAATTCTGAAATTGTATTTGAAAATTTTATTTTTTTCACTCATACTTCTCTCACGAAATTTTAAAAATAACTTTAATTTATATTTATGGCCAAACACAACTTCAATTTCAACTCCAAAAAATTATTATTTTCGTAGCCAAATGGGGCATCTAGTATTCATGAAAATAACTCCCTTTTCCACGTGAGTGAAATTCTCAAACTAGCAATTTATAGAATTCAAATTTTGGCTTACTCCTTTCCACGAATTATAGGTTCACCAAAATTAGCGGGGACTAGGGGTGGCAAACGGACGGATTGGATTGGATTTGGACGGGTTAAATATGGATCGAACAAAAATGGTTTGGATTGCAATCCGTCCATATAAATATGGGTAAATATGGATTTGATCAAATATGGATTTGGTAAAAATGGTTTCAACCCACCTTAACTCCTAAGTCAAAAACTTAAAACTTCTTTATCATATCAACTTAACTTTTTTTCCATTTCTTTTTTTTTTTAGTTTTTTTTTGTCTCTCTTCTATATGTAGCCTCTAGTTTTTTTTTTTCCTTTTTCATTTCTTTTTCCTTTCTCTCTCTTCTATCTCTACCCTCTACCCTTTATTTCTCTTTCTTTTTTCTTTTCTTTTTTCCTTTTTAGTGTCTTTTTTTTTTCTATTTTTTATTTTTTTGTTTTTACTTCTTTCTCATTTTTTTCTTTTTTGGTTGTATTTTATGTTTTATATTTTTTTTACTTTCGAAGAGCATGATTAAATCGAGTACAAATTATGGATGATGACTAAAATATCGTAACCACTTAGTATATTTGTTTTCACCATCATCTTTTTCTTTTTCCTTTTCTCCTTTTTCATTATTTTTCTTTTTGATTTTTTTTATATTTTTTTCTTCAATTCTTTCTTTACGCTTTTTTCTCTCTTCTATCTCTAACTTCTACCTCTCTTTCTACTTTTTTTTTTTTTTTGGTTTTTTTTTTTATGATAACGAAAATACCATAAGCGCATATTGATTTATATTCACCCAACATTTATAATTTGAATGCTACGTGGATCCTCAGCCATATATATTTTAGTCTCAAGAAAATACAATTAATTCATATGCTTTTTTTTTATTTTTCATCCGGTGATCGGTGCATGCATTGGAGCCCCGACTAATCCGGATCGGGCGTTGCAGGGCCTATTAAGGTGGCAGCGCTCCCAACAGAGTTTTATCCATAACCAGGGTCGTACCCTCGACCTCTGGTTAAGGGTGGAGCAGCTCCATCCACTGCACCACAACCCATGTTGATTTTAATTCATATACTTATTTGTATATAAATACAAATGATAAATTACACATATTGACAACTAAACTATTCAAATACAAATAATAAATTTATTTGAAATATATAGTATGATACAAATAAATTTAAAGTAAAAAAATATAAAATGCAATGAAAAAATAAAGATGAGGAAAAGAATATAAAAAATAAGAAAAATGACAAAAATGACGAACCAAGAATGAAAAAGGGGTAAACGAAAATACAAAAAAAAAAGAATGCAAATAAATAAAATTAAAAAATAAAAAAAATGATGAAAAAGAAGAAAGAAAAAAGTGTAAGAAACGAGTAAAAAATAAGTGAAAAAAAATGAAAAAGAAAAAAAAAGTAAATTAAAGGAAAAAAGTAAGAAAAAATAGTAAATTAAAGGAGAAAAGAAAGAAAAAAGAAAAAAAAAAAAATAAAAGATAGGAAAAAATAATAATAAAGGAGTGAGACTATGTATTATATTTAATTAATAAGAGATGTTATGAATTATATAGGCTAAAAGGGATAATTAGAAGCTTATATTTATTAACCCATATAAGTGTCAAGCGAATACGAATGATGAAATAAGAATGAGAAAGGAAAAAACAAAAAAAAAAATACAAAGAAAAAAGAAATAAAAATAAAAAAATAGATGAAAAAAAGAAATTATAAGGAATGAGTAAAAAATAAATAAAAAAGAAAAAAAGTAAATTAAAGGAAAGAAGAAAGAAAAAAAAGAAAAAGAAACCAAAAAAGAAAAAAAATTGAAACTTTTAGCATAGGTGGGTGATCTTTGTGTTTAAATGAGTATTCATATTTTATACATTTTGTTTATATTTATATATGCTTTTAAAATGAGTTGAAATTTATATTTACCTATTTGAAATATGAGTGATTCAGTAAATATGAGTTAAATGAATTTTTTTCACAAATAGCCGGCGGGACCTCAAATCAAATTAAAGGTTCTTTTACTCTTCTTTTTGGCAATTTAATCACATTTCCCTTTCGTGTTATATTTATTTGCTTGAATTTTCAACTCTCCTCCTCGCGCCGCCAGTAGAACCCCAAACTTTCCTTCACAACTCCATATTCTTCTTCTCTGAACATTACAATGGCGTCAGTCAGCATAAATCCTTACAACATCTCATTCCGCCCCAGAAACCCTTTAACTCAAACTCTCCTCAACTTCAAACCATCAATCCCCACACATTCATTTTCCATTCCCATTGTTCGCTGCTCAATCCGCTGTCGACCGGAATACACTCCCTCTCACATTCCGGACCCTAACTACATCCGTATCTTTGACACAACTCTCCGTGACGGTGAACAATCACCAGGCGCAACAATGACGACAAAGGAAAAACTCGACGTTGCACGTCAATTAGCTAAGCTCGGTGTTGATATAATTGAAGCCGGTTTTCCTGCGTCTTCTGAAGCTGATCTTGAAGCGGTCAAGCTTATAGCTAAGGAAGTTGGTAATGGTGTTTATGAGGAAGGACATGTTCCGGTTATTTGTGGATTAGCGAGGTGTAATAAGAGGGATATTGATAAGGCTTGGGAAGCTGTGAAGTATGCAAAGAAGCCGAGAATTCATACGTTTATTGCTACCAGTGAGATACATATGAAGTTTAAGTTGAAAATGAGTAGAGATGAAGTTGTTGAGAAAGCTAGGAGTATGGTGGCTTATGTTAGGAGTATTGGTTGTCAGGATGTTGAATTTAGCCCTGAAGATGCTGGAAGGTTTGCACTTTACAACTACAGTTCCTCAACTTTCAAATTTTCTTGAAGTTATTCAACTATTCAAAATTTGAACTTTACAACAACAACATCGTACTCTGTAGTTCCACAGAGTGGGATCTGGTGAGGGTGGAGTGTATCCAGACCTTACTGCTGTCTTAGGGTAGAGGGGTTGTTTGCAGTATACCTTGATGCCTGAATTTCTTTAGCAGACTAAACTTTTCATCGTCATTTTACTATTTTCCCCATTTTCACTAGTTTAGTATAAAGTTGATAACATAATGTTTAAGTTAATTAAAATCTAAACTTTTTACTCCTATCAAATACCATTATATAATTGCTTTAGGGTATCATTTCGTTTTATCTGTCCACATCCCTGCTAGAATTGTTGATTTCAGACCTTTTTCTTGTATGGAGATAATTATTTACTTGAGTGTCTATCAGAAACGACCTCTCTACCTTCCAAGGTAGGGGTAAGGTCTGCATACACACTGGGTATGTTGTTGGAGATACTTATGAGTTTTTTTTCCCTGAGCATTGGTACTTTGTAGATAAATATTGAATTTAGGCTATCCATAAATTGCCAATCGGGAACTAAAGGAATAAGTTGGAGTGTTGGACTTATTTCCTTGTTTCTCTTTTGGATTAGTCATATTCATTATGGTCATATATGTTGAACAGATCATTATATGCTTAAAGATAGTGTTATTTAAATTCAGATGTTTATTTTAAAGTGACTTGAAATTTAGCTGGTGAATGATCCTGAAGATTCTGAAAAGTTTGGAGAAAATCTCGTCACAGGTCTGTTGACACCTAACCTGTTTTATTAAACACAATGCTTTTATGGAATTCTTCTTAACTAGCGCATGGGAGACCTTAAAATTATTTGAATATACTAGTAACTGTTTACCCTCTCAACCGAACACCTAAAAAGATAATATGACCTCGTGGTCTGTTAATTTGCCCTTTTCTATCAAGACATTCTCTGGTATGATGCTTTGAGATCTCAAACAAGAGGGTTAAACTACCAAGTGATATTCTGTTGCCATTTACAAAAGTTTGTAGACTGGCTCAGTGATTTGAATCGACAATGGGAACCACATTCAAGCACTCTACTAATTGGATCTGTTGCTATTTTTTTTCCTGAACTGAGCTTTATATCTTTGGTACTAGCTTTAATAATATTACCTTACTTTATTAAAAAATCCTTGTTTCCTGTTTATTCCTCTCAGATCCGATCCGGAGTTCCTCTATCATATCCTTGGAGAGGTTATCAAAGCTGGGGCAACAACTCTTAACATCCCTGATACTGTTGGATACACTGTACCCGAAGAATTTGGACAATTAATTGCTAATATAAAAGCCAATACCCCAGGAGTTGAAAATGTGATCATTTCAACGCACTGCCAGAACGATCTTGGGCTTTCTACTGCCAACACTTTAGCTGTATGTGGTTCAATGTTGTTGAGAACCTGGTTGTTTATGCCAACTTAAGTTGTATGCACATTAAATCGTGTCCAATTTCAGGGAGCATGTGCAGGTGCAAGACAATTAGAAGTGACCATCAATGGAATTGGTGAAAGAGCTGGAAATGCTTCTTTGGAGGAGGTGTGAGGGCTTTTCACTGAGAAACTTCATTCAGTTCTCTTATGTGCATGATCTGAGCTCCAAAATTTGAGGGGTGGTAAGGGGTGGAATCACTGATTAAACAACCCTGATTATGAATTCCCCTCTATTCTTCCTTGACAAAAAGTTAGGTCTTCAAAATAATTCCTGTAATCTTGGAAGGCATTCTCCACCTAAAAGGAACTATTCTACCTTTTCCTAACTAAATTAACATCTTGAATTTAGATTGATATTAGAGTAGAAACTGTGTAGTTATCTAACCTTTCATTAAAGGATCTTGTGGGGTACATAATATTATTCTTTTGCAAAACAATAGTTGCAAGCTTGCAACCTTTTCTTTTAAAAAAAAACAATAGTTCCAAGCTTGCAACCCTATTTTGGAGACAATTTTTGCCATTGGTTGTGTTATGTGCTGTTGAAACTGACAAACTACTTACGTGTATGGGGCTCCTTTTTCCTGTGTGGTACTTGTTTCTGTTTGGGTTTCTCTTGGGCATGTCTGGCTTTCATTTTCTAACCTTTTACCTTCTCCAATGCTGGAATAGGTTGTAATGGCCTTAAAATGCCGTGGAGAGCAAGTATTAGGTGGCTTATATACAGGGATTAATACACAACATATACTCATGTCAAGCAAGATGGTTTGTACCCTACTATCGCATAATATGGTGATCATTTACTGGGTAATATTCTGCCGATATCCGTTCTGCTTACCTCTGTTGTGCAGGTAGAGGAGTACACGGGGCTTCATGTGCAGCCACATAAGGCCATTGTTGGAGCTAATGCCTTTGCTCATGAAAGTGGTATCCATCAGGTTTGTGTAATTTGCTCTAATTATTGTTTGAAAGAAACAAATGTTCTAAACCCTAAACAGTTCCTGGAAGAGGCAAATCTTCTTATTTACTCATGTGCATCTTATCTTTTATTGGTAAATGTAATTGATTAATGTACAACAAGAAGTGCTGTAAAATATTTACAAGAGATAGCTGCATTACTGATTGCATAATGAATTCAAGAAGTCAACCATGACCTCTATGTCATTTGCAATGGTCCAGTTGCAAAAAATAATTTAAAAAAAAATAGCAATGCTATACATCATTTAATGTTCACTGCAGATTCCATTTTTCTCTTAAAAACTCATGCATTTATTTCTTTCCAATGATTCCCCAAATTACTGATGGAAGGGTGTTCCAAGTTCCCTGTTTTCCTTTCCCAAACCTCGTAAATTCCAGCATAACAGCAGTTTTTATGTAGTCCTGAGAAAGAGGCTGTAGATCTATGAGGTAAAGGAACTATGAAGAAATAAATGGTTGAGTCCTCACTTTACTTTCAACGTAGGCAACACCAACTATATATGTTGATTCCCCCTTTCTGAAGATTTCAATGTGTAAGACAAGCTTCTTTTGCCATCAACCAAGTAAAACATTGAACACAGTTGGCTCTGTTAGCAAGAAAAATTTGATCTCTAAGTGATAAGGATCCTAGTTGGAGGTGACTAAAATCGATATCGAACGTGGAATTAAACAACAAAGTTAAAGGCTAGTTGAGAAATAAGAGATGAGAACGGAAGAAAGAAAGACTCAATTGAACAACAATTAAATCAAGGGAAAAAGAGAACTCAATCAAATGCACGAGAAATCAAATTGAATCCACAGTATGATAACTCGATGATAATTCAAGCTAAGAAGATAAAACAAGCAATTCGGGAATCCACCCGAATCACTCGATTTAACCTAACGATTGGAATTGAACCCAGTTACTATCCCAACCTAGAGTAACTAAATATCAAGTCTATTCAAGACAATTCAATCATCAAAAATCTAAGTATGAAAATGACAAAGACAACTATTTATAGTTATTGCCTTTTCAAAACTAGTCTATTACAAAATATTCCAAAAGTGACTATTTTACAAAATAACCCACTAGGGCCTTTCTTGATTGCCAAAATGGCATCTTGATTGCCCATGACCTTTTGTATTTGTTTCTTTATGCCTTCCTCCGGGCTCCAAGCTATCATCCATATATCGAAGTCCCTCCTAATGTGCTCCAAGTTAACCGTGCTCATATCACTAAGTTTCAAAGCAATGGCTCACAGCTTAATATAAAGACTTTTAAGATAAATAGAGAAGCCCCAAAGACCCAACAAACAATTAGAAGTTGCTCCAAGTTGTCCTTGGGGCATTAGGTTATAATAAACGTTCAGTGCCACATAATCCAGGAGGGGCAGAGATCTTATACCTCCTGACAAAAAAGAACTTTCCTTTAGGAGTTTGAATCTGTTTATTCTTCCATGTTTCAGATTATCTATTTGTTTATGGCCCTTCTCACTTTAGATGCATAGTTACTATCCTATAATTGAATAGTTAGAGCTCAAACAATTGATCTGTTTGCATCTGTTTTTGATTCATCTTCAAATGCATATAGTTTTTCAGTTAAACTTCTTTGAATATATTTAGTATATTGTGTCTCCCCTCCCTTTTCTTCCTTAACTCAAAGCTGGATTCTGCACCTTTTTGTAATAGTAAGGCTTTGAATTAAAAAATGCGAAAAATTATTTCAGTTTTTCCTTTTTCAAGCTTTTCTCCTTCTTAAACTACTTTTATGCTCTTTAGGATGGAATGTTAAAACACAAAGATACATATGAGATTATGTCTCCTGAAGATATTGGGCTTAATCGTGCTAATGAATCCGGTATTGTCCTTGGGAAACTCAGGTATGTGATTTACCAATCAATGCTTCTTGCTATGATGGCACAAGTATTAGATTTCTGTGTTGTTCGAGTTTTTCACTTATTATCCCTTGATTATTGAACTAGCTTAGCAAAGTACATCTTTTTAGTTGCTATGAGGTAAATATTTTGTTAGTACTTGAGTAAGGCTTCTGTGATCTACAGATAGTTGCTGTTTCAAATAGTGAATCAAACCTTCGTTGTTTTAGAATAGTGTGGTTTTTTTTAGGAACTTTCTCTCTCCCTTGGAAAGGTGAAGTAGAAGTTGATTGAGTTTGTCTCACTTTAATATGGTCAGAGCCACCATTGTATCAAATAATCATCATCACAGTCTGTACATATATCCCTCCAGTCCGCCCTCCTTCCTAACCTGCTCTATTCACTATTTGCATTGAATTACATAAGTCTTCAAGGAAATTGATATGTTGGAACTTTTTTTTTTTGTAGTGGGCGTCATGCTTTGCAAGCCAAAATGCTTGAGGTAAATTATATGCTCTGAGATTTGAGTTTATTTCTTAGATTTAAGAGTATGAGATAAATCATTTTAGTCGTATTGCAGCTTGGATACGAAATTGAGGGAAAAGAACTTGATGACCTATTTTGGCGATTCAAATCTGTGGCTGAGAAGAAAAAGGTGAATTAAGCTGTTGAAATTTCCACTGCTGTTTGGTAATATTTATGTCATCATTCAAATGCATGTGGATAGTGTGGAGTTCAGCAATTTTGCTAATGTTGAGACCCTTGTGGTCGGTCCTTTCCCCGGGCCCTGTGCATAGCGGGAGCTTTAGTGCACCGCTGCCCCCTTTTTTGTTTGAGAATTCATGGAAGGGGATTAATGAGAACATCCTTCCCAGATAACCTACTGGCTAGAACATGGGGTAAAAATATAATTACTTTCTCTTCACTTCCAGTACAATCTTAAGTATGTCACATCTTCAAATTTTGTGAATTGTAGTGTTTCTATTCATTGATGTATCTGGGTTGTACATTAACCTTGTGGAATTGGAAACAACTGGTGTGTAAGAACTTCTATGATATTGTAAAATGAGATGATTTAAGTATCAGAAAGGGTGGAATTGAGAGGAGAAAAAGTTGAAGAAAATGGAGCATGGATGTGAACGAAAAGATTGGGCAGAGCTCAGGGTTCCTTTTGACTATTTGTTTGTATGCGGCAATCTTGAAAAATTTGTTTTACAAGTAACAATGACTATTTGTTTTGTATGTTGCAACCCTGAAAAATTGTCCTATTTTTACTGGCATACTACCGCTCATCTCATTGAGCCGGGGGTCTATCGGAAACAACCTCTCTACTTCTTCGAGGTAGCGGTATGGTCTGCGTACATCTTACCCTCCCCAGACCCCACTTTGTGGGAATACACTGGGTTTGTTGTTGTTGTTGTACTACCGCTCATCTCAAGGTGAGGCAACTCACAAATTTGTCCTAAGGATCTATAAATCCTCTTTTGGTTGTCAAAGTTTCTTCTGCTATTTGAAAGGGTTATCTGGCTATTTACACTTTTATCAGTTTAATTATTATTAAAATTGAGGTTGAGCTACTATGTGGATCTAATATGATGTCGTTATCGTGGATATATTTTTTGGCCATCTATTTATCTCCACCCTGCTCTTTCAGAAAATTACAGATGATGACCTGATAGCACTGATGTCAGATGAAGTTTTCCAGCCTCAATTTGTTTGGCAACTTCAAAATGTACAGGTAGATGTTAATGTTGACTATATTTGCACTGTTTTTATCCAAGTCTTTGACTTCTTATCTGGATTGAAGAGGATAGTTCAGCTGATCGAAAGACCTCCTGTTCTATGGACAGGTTACCTGTGGAAGTCTTGGCCTTTCTACGGCAACTGTTAAGCTCATTGATGCTGATGGGAAAGAGCATATTTCTTGTTCTGTTGGAACGGGGCCAGTTGATGCAGCTTATAAGGCAGTTGATCTCATTGTCAAGGTCTGAAATAGAAACGAAACTTCCTAATTATTAATAACCTTGCCGCAATGCTAGGACCGATATTGATCACAAGCTGATCTGTATGTTAATATTCAACCATGAAACAGTTTATCCGAAACACATTTGGCAGAACCTCTTTTATGCAAATCATATTCATAATTATATAAATACTAATTTTATCCTCTCCCCTGGCTATAGATGCATCAAGTTTGAGTTTTGTTGAGAAAAATATTCAACAGCTCGTGATTTTGGATGTATTGTCTTGCTGAGTCCTCTTACCTGTACCTTTTTTCATCATATTTATGACATCAATAGTTGCCTTAGGTCAACTCTTTTTTAAAAAAAAAAAAAAACAGTATTCTTGTTGTTGAAGAAGTCAGGTCAACCCAAGTATATGTTTGTACTTTAAAACTAAGACTAGAGTTCTTCTCCCAAATTAATAACCACATATGAAGTCCTTTTCTAAATTTAGTCCAATCCTAACTCAGCATCCAGTGCTGCATTCAATGATGACATCAGCAAACAACCCAAATTCTACACAACGAATGCCAGCTATTTTGCTATAATGTGCTGTGAACATATCTATTAAGAGCACAGTTTCATCATTTTCCACATATTTTATCAACCTACTAGCTTTATCGTAGTTATCAAAAATAAGTAAAACTACGTTAGATATGCATGTTGAGTAAGAACTTTTACATCTTGAATTTGACTTACAAGCAGTTAACTATATATATCTAGAGAGAACCCAAGTTTTTTGTTCTAGAAGATGGCGTTTGCCTCTAAATCAGCAGTCAGACTTTTGTCTTCTATTTAATCATCTTTTTGGTTTTATACATTATTGGTCTGGTATGAATTGTAGTGTTCCCCCATTGTGCAGATACCGGTAACACTCCTTGAGTATTCCATGAATGCAGTCACGCAAGGTATAGATGCCATAGCTTCAACCAGAGTCTTAATTCGTGGAGAGAATGGCCATACATCAACCCATGCTTTAACTGGAGAGACTGTTCACCGTACATTTAGGTATGAAATGTACCAGCCATGTTTGCATTTATTCTTCTTTGCCCTCTTTCTCTAATAGAACCTAGGAAACAGACAAGGAAAGAGGTTGACAGAGTAAATGTTGGAACTGAGCACATGAAAACAAAGTGAAATAAAATTTATATGTTATTGATAAAGCTAACTGTGTTGAACTCAGATAGAAATGCTGTATGAGAACTATGGGGGTAAATTAATTAAGGGTGACAAAAAAATTTCAAAACTAAAAAAGAGTGACACAAGTCTTAAATATTGAGTAGAGGTGACAATTTTAAGATCAGTGTTAATGACACTAATTTTAAAACCCTCAAGTTTTATTATTTATACAAAGATGCCTACCCCATATTTACACAAAAATCCCTGCAACAACTTCGACAGTTGCTTGCACCAACTTCGACAGTTGCTGTAACACAACAACTAATAGTAGTTGTTGCAGCAATTACCGTAGTTGTTGAAGCAACTCTCGTAGTTGTTGAACCAACTCTCGTAGTTGCTGAACCAACTGTTGTTGAACCAACTCTCGCAGTTGCTGAATTTGCTAAATTATTTCTTCATTGATTTTTAAAAGAAATCAAAAAATTTCTTCTCAAACTTTTTTCAATTTTTTTTTTATAAAAATAGTCCATGAAAATTAAAAAAGGAAGAACGAAATGAAAAGAGAAAGAAAAAGAAGAAGAGAAAATGGAAGAAGAGAAGAATCTCTAGAGAGAAAAAAATAAGAAGAAGAAGATGGGGAGAAAGAAGAAAGATTGAAAGATAAGAAAAGGGGAAAAACTCTAAAATTTGAAATTCGGAGTTGGGGGACTTTAAAAAATTTTAAAATTACACTTTACACCCCAATTAATTTAATCATAATTTAAATGAAGTTTTGACCTTAGCTGGTCAAAGTTGTCACCATTTTTAATTCAAAGACTTTTTTGTCACCTCCCACCTAATTTTCTCATGGACAAGTTTGGATATTTAAATAGAAAATATCTAACCACCGTAGATGTCAGATTCATGTTTCCTCTGCACCTTTCTCCTCTCCACTTGGTCGTTCTTCTACAGGTGCAGCCTTCCCCCAACAAAAGGACTTGCAGGCCCCTTGTTTCTTTTCTCCATTGACTGTCCTCACCCTTTGTGTTTCCTCATCACTGCAATCCCCCCGGGCTGAACCCCCAGGTTTTTGCAAGTACTGCTCTCAACTGTTACTCCGGTGCCCCCAAGTTTTTTCTTAAATCTCCCATTTTCCCACTTGGCTTATTCAAAAGGAACACCAGTGTCAATGTGTGCACATAGTAGAAGAGTCAAAATTCGTGGTATGCATGTTTGGCTGGATGTCAATTATGTGTCCTACATATATTCATTCAACATGTGGCTAATGCATACACATCACATTTGTTTTTTTGGTGGAGTCCGTAAAATGTCACCTTTCCTTTTTCTTACTAGAAAATGTCTTTTATATCTACTTTCTTCTTCCAGTGGAACCGGAGCAGATATGGATATTGTTATCTCTAGTGTCCGAGCCTATATTGGTGCATTGAATAAGATGATGAGTTTCAGAAAACTGTTGGCGAAAAACACCAAAGCTGAAGGCAGTGCAGTTATATAGGTACTTCTGTGCAAATCAAACTTGTGGTTCTTATGCAACTGCGCCGGAGCTTTATCAATTGTACAGAAGTGGGAGACTATTCAAAGAATTTGACGTATACATGTATTTTATTTTTAGTACTGTGGTGGCCAGAGGATGTCATCATACACTTACCGTTTTCGTTTTCATTAATTCTCTCCATTCTTCTGCAAGTTGATGTGTAATCTGTAGTTTACTCGAAAATAAATCTTATATGCTGGTAGTGCTTGAAAATCATCTAAGTTAATGGTGTCAGTTAAAACATAAATGTATCGGCCATACAAGATGTGTTTCAGCCTTATAACTTTGTTCATGCTCCCACTTCACTAAAGTATGAACCTCGTTTTGAGTGTCACCCGAAACCAATTTTTAATCACACATTCTGGGTTAATCACATAAAACTAGTTCTTTTTAGATTAACTACATATGAATGAAGGGGAAACTTGGAGTGACTGGTAAAGTTGTCTCCATGTGATTAGGAGGTCATGGGTTCGAGTCTCGGAAACCTCTTTCAGAACTGCAAAGCTGCATACAATAGACCCTTGTGGTCGGGTCCTTTCTTAGACCCTATAGAACTTTACTGCTTTGAGCTTGTCTTTTTTTTTTTTTCCTTTATTAACTTATATATGAAATTCTCATTGACGGTTTCTGAAATGGTTTCAGAAATTATAAAAATCTGTGTCAATTTATATGTGGTGATGTTGTAACACTTGTATGTGGTTAATCTGCTTTTGAAAGTGTGTCTGCGCTGTTTTATCAGTTTGCCATCTGAACTTGCAATTTTATGCTCCTCTCCTAGCGCAAGTTGGATTATGTCTTCCCTCTTCGGTCCTTGGGTGGCAGTTGTTTTTAAAAAGTACAACTTCGGATTTTTGTTTGAAAAACTTTTTCATTTTTTCTCATAAAAGAAAAAATAAATTCAAGCATGAACAACCACTTAATATTTGGTGTGAAAACTGATTTAATTTTTCAGTTTGTTTATACGAAGCTAAGTACTGCAGGAACGTTCATCCAGTTGCTGCAACATGAAAGTTTGGTTAGTCTCAGATTTGGAGAAAAATCATGGATATCAAATCTGAGTCTGAGGCGCATATAATGTGTAGATTCTCTGATGGGGAAAGTTCATGGGATAACTGGCCAAGCCAAAATTAGTGATAGGTTTTAACAAGGGAAAAGGATTATTCACTCTGTTCCATTTTATGTGACATTTTTAACTTGAGATCATATTTAAGAAAAGAAAAAAGAAATAAATTTTGAAATTTATAGTCTAAAACAATTCTTAAATATATTGTGTAACAATAAATTATTTCATTAAGGGTAAAAGTAAAATTTTAAAATTAAATTATTTCTAGTTATACTTATGTGACATTCTTTTTTAAACAAACTAAAAAGAAATGGGTGTTGCATAAAATAAGACAGCAAAGTAACTTGTTTGGGATTGAGGTATAATTATTTGTTTATTTTTTAATAACAAGGGAAAAGAGAGGCTTCATTCACGAAGGGACGTGGAGACCAAAGTTCTTCTGCTTTAGAGAATGTCCTCCCTCCTGTTGTCAGAGGGGGGTATATCTCCCTTAATGGTTAGATCAGCCTGTTTGGACCATAATCAATGATAGATTCCTTCTCATGTAAATCTGCTTGGCAATTATTCAAACAAGCCAGAAAATTTACTTACTAACTTCGCTTCCAGGATCGAGTACAAGGGGATCCCTTCCAAAATTTCATTGATTACTACATAATAGTAGTTTGAGGACATGACTCTAGATAGGAAGGTGTGGAGGTCGCGGATTAGGGTAGAAGGTTAATGCGTGTGTGGGTTATAGCTAGTAATTAGGGAGCTCTGGTGTAGCCGGCTTAGTAAGCTTACGACTGTGCTCACTGGTAGGAGCCGTTAGTGTATGCTACTACTAGGGGTACTGTTTTTTACTTTCGTATTGCTCTTATTTTCATTGCTCTCTTAGTTCTAGTTGTATTATTTCTCATTTCGTATCTCGGTCATGCCATCCATTCTGCTTCAGGTATTACTATGACCGTGTTAACTATTCTTGATCTTGAGCCGGGAGTCTATCGGAAACAACCTCTCTATTTTTTCGGAAGTAGCGGTATGAACTGCATACATTTTACCCTCCCCAGACCCCACTTAGTGGGAATTCATTGGTTTTGTTGTTGTTGTACTACATAACAGTCTGCCTACTGATGATATCTCTAGAAGATTTGGTTTCTTTGGACTATCTATGTGTCCAAGATGTAAATCCCCCAAAATCTGAATAAGCTGAGCATGTTTTCCTAAGCAATTTATGTATCAACTGCTTTGATGTTGTTTGGGGATTCTTATGGTTTCGAAGTTGCTTCTGAAACGAGGCGAACATTCAATTGATGGTTATCAAAACCCTAAAACAATGGCAATTCCTCTTCATCTTCCCTGTTTAATTTGTTGTGAAATTAGAAAGCAAAGATGTACAAATGTACAATTTCCGTCTTTTTTTTTTTGCCCCTGGTGTCTCGGCCAGCTTACACACCCACCTCGACTAATTCACGAGATTTTTGCCACTTACCACCAACATGTATCCGGTAATCATATCCACCAAGGCTAGAACAGATGGAAAAAAATCACCTAGTGTTTCTCCGTTGGAAATTATTGAACCTGAAACCTCATGTTGTTCAACCCGTCTTCATTCAACCACTAGGCCACACCCTTGGTGCAATTTCCATGTATGTATTGCTTTACTCAATGGGAACAATTAATCCAAACTGTGGAAGGATGTTACGCTTTGTTAAAGGTTATCAAAAGGATAAACGACTACATTGGATACCTGAAACATGGCAACAGAGGAAATCCAGGCTTAGCATGTGGAAGAGGTTGCTTAAGAAATCAAAATGGATACCTTAATCGCACGCTTCAGTTCCTTTGGTATCTGCACAAACCACCAGGCAGAAGCAATGGCTATTTTGGTTGGTTTGAAGTAGTACACTGGACAATGGATGGAAGGAAACTGAAGTTGAATCTGACTCCTTAATCCCAATCAATGCAATAAACACACAAACTTGAACACCTTTGGCAGATTGTTCAATTGATGGAACAAATTATGAAAGCTAAAACAGGAAGATAATTTCATTTCTGACACTAATAGAGAAGCAAATTGCACTGCAGACTTCAGCTTGAGCTCACGGCAACCCTCACCACAATGGCGACATTTAAGTTTTTTTATATGATTACAAATATTAATAATATAATGTTTTCCTCTCGGAAGCAGTATTACTAAGAGATAAACTGATAATGACAAATTGAGGGGGACCAGGGCGGGTCTAGAGTGAGAAAATTTAAGGAAAAAAATAAAAGAGCAGGAATGACGAAATCAATTGATTACGTCACGCAACATCCAGAGCGTGTTTTGCATAAAGAAGTAGCCTTCGAACTTGTGTGTCGCTGCTATTAATTTCATATCATTCTCTTAAAAACAATATGTGAGATTTGGAGTTCTCTGAAACTAGATGCAGGTAGAAGACAAGTCCACTCTTATCATTGCTCTTGATCAAACCAGGACCAGACTACCAGCCACATTAGATATCCGATGATGGCTTAACCTTCTCTTTCAAGAATTGCAATATGTGCTCACGTTTCCAGTTATCAATTCTGCAAGATGTACTGAATACGTTAGATAACCAGAATAAAGATTTGGCAGTTATTGAACATGCCTGCAAAGGAATGATGCAATGCACAACTCATTTTTGTCCAAAAAAAAAAAAATTAGTGCCGAACTCCATGAATTGCAGCTCCCTGTACTAAGGCTTCACAAGGGTACTAATTAGACTGATCCAAAGATCTATGAAATCGTTTAGCATGCGGCACACTCATGACTCATGACCCGAAAGTTGATTCTTGGTGACAACGAAATGACTGTCTTCCTGTATGCTGAATATAGTTATGTTTCCCGAGAATCGACTAGGAAGACATGAAAGAGGAGGATTCAAATGTATCAGGCCACAACAGTTCTGATGGCTTATACTGAACATGTGCATTCTAGAGGCATTATAGAAACACAAGTAGTGCCCACACACAAAACACAAAGGAAAGAAGGGAAAAAAAGAGAGAAGAAGATGACCTAATGGTTTCCTTGTGCTCTCCATGATCATCCAACATGATCAACTTTGGTGGAGAATTAAATGCATATTGAACTTTTACAAAAGGGAATTGGTCCTTCTCTTCTTCAATGAACCCAACGACTTCAGGATAGAAAACTAGCTTTCTCATGCAGACTTCCAAAACTGCTCCAGAATAAACAACCTGTATTCACATTTAGAGTAGATTGAAATTTAGAAGTACCATTTTGAAGTAAAGGCATCATGTTGATCAACCGGCAAAGAAGTACCATGTTTTGTCATAGATGCGACAGCTCATACGTTAGTCTGGCGTTTCAGGAGGTTCATGATTTACTCTACCCATTAGTTGATTGTTATGAGATAGCATGTCATGTACTTACGCAACAGGTGTAGATTGTGTTGAATCTTTAAGAATAACCATCCCCCAAGTACGAGAAAAGGATGGAAAAAGAAAGAAAGGAACAACGCCCGTGACTTAGGTGTATGGGTAAGTATGCAACACATAATGTGTGGGTTAGACAAATCTCATGGGTTACCCTCCCACAAGTAGGCTTGTTATCCACAAATTTTCAAACCATGCTCCATTGGCCCTAGTGATTTCTCAGTTATTCAAAAAAGAGAAAGAAAGAAAAGAAAGCTTAATTAATCTCGTAACTCTACAATGTTTTTCAAAATATTGGGCAACACTATAGACCAGAAAACCAGAGGAGACTCTTTATAACTTTATGTTCAACCTAAATTAAAGATGCTAAAAATGACCTCTAGCAGAAGAAATATCTCAGTCGCATCTGTACCTTACTCATGGCATCATCAGAGTCTTCTGTGCAACAGCTCAAACATTCAGACACCAACTCTGTAGACAACATATATTAATACTATTTAGCAACATATAACTATACTTGTCAATATGCATATGAAAATTAAATTAGGAAAAAAAAAACAGAAAGACAAGGAGAGAAGAACATTTCATTTGGTCATTATTAACTCCTAATAATCCACAAAAAAGGGAAGAACCAATGAAAAGGCAATAGCTCCTGCATCCAATATGGAGCATGGCTTCTAAGAATATATCGGTCAAATTTTCTGCATTAGTGCCATTGTTTCCACAACACTATTCTTTTTTTCCTTCTCACATGATAAGTTGTTTTCTCTAATAATGTATGGTCCAATTTCTTAATAAATCACAATGATTAGTCAAATTTAGTACTACTTGTTAGGATAACTACTAGTTAAGAGATATACACTATAGGTGATAAATGTTACGTTCCTTCTCTCTTTAGGACTCTTGTATTATACTTGTATTTAACCTCATTGTAACATGCGTATTGAATATATACAGAGAGAAAGAATTGATCTCTCCAATCCTTTCATGGTATCAGAGAGCGACAAATTGCTTCCCTCAACAATGACAAACCCATCGATCCCCACTTCCATAACCTCGTCTCAAAACATGAAGACAGGTTTTACAAATAACTTCACCCACTCAAATCAGATAAAACTAGACAGGAATAACTATGTCCTGTGGCGATCACAAATTCTTCCAGCCTTACGGGGTCATGATTTGGAAGGATACATTGATGGAACTCATGATTGTCCATCCAAATTTGTTGCTACTAGTTCATCAGAAGGAAAATCTTCTGCAGAAATAACTGTTATCCGGCCTACACTGCTTGGAGAAAACAGGATCACTACTATTGAGTTGGCTTCTTTCGTCTCTCACAGAAAGTGTTCTAGGGCAAGTCGTCGGATGTGCTACAACCAAGGAGGTATGGCACGCATTAGAGACCATGTTTGCATCTCAATCCAAAGCGAGATTGATGCAGTTACGTCTTCAACTTCAGACAACTAAGAAAGGTACATTATCTACGACCGATAACTTGGTTGCTGCTCTCAGCCCATCAATAATGAAGATCTTATACTTCATATTCTTGGAGGGCAGGGACTGGATTATGATGCACTAGTTGTATCTGTGACCTCCAAGCCAGAAAACATAATGCTCAATGACTTACATGGACTGTTGTTGAGCCATGAGACTCGACTGGAAAATCTTACAATTGTGGAACAAGGCTTTGGACAAGCAAACTATACGGCAAGAAATTCTACTGGGAATCCTAATGGCAATCCTAACCTCAAAGGAGAAGTTGGATACAGAAGATACTCCAATTCAAACAACTCTGGTTAAGGAAGATCTAGCCGAGGTCGTGGTCGCGGAGGCAGAAATGGAAATAGAGATCATGGACATAATTCAAATGGATCTTCGCAATGTCAAGTCTGCAACAAATTTGGACATATTGCTCTAAACTGCTATCACCGTTTTGATCATGCCTATCAATCTGCTTCCAAAACCCACATGGCAGCCTACTTAGCTGAACTGAATGTTGTAGGTGATCCTGCATGGTATCCTGATTCGGGTGCCACCAATCATGATAGCATCCAGGCTGGCCCACTTGCATTAAGATTGGCGGGCTTCAATGTGAATCAAGAAGATGCTTATGATGGAAGAAGAGCCCAAGAATGAGTCCAAGAATTATGGAGAAGCATGGGCAAAGTGATACACATTTCATGATTCAATTTCAAGTCTAAATGCAGAAGATTGGGCCAATAGGGTTTTTGATTAAAATCAGAAACTTTTGCTTTCCTAGTTTAAAAGCTTCTTAGTTTAAAGTTTCCTAGATTTATTTATTTTCATAAAATGTGAAAACTCTCTCCTTCATACCGTTTTCTCTCTCTCCTAACGTCTTTCTCTCTACATCCGGCTAACGTCTTTCTCTCTCTCCAGTGAAGCAGACGCAGGAGTAAGAACATCGCCGGCGACAGGTAAGTACGATACCTTCTCGCTCTCCCTTCGTCTCACCCTCTCTCCCCCTCCCTCCTTCCCTAAAGCTGGTTCACTCTCTCGCCGGCGTGTGGGTTACCGTTTCCACTCCGGCGACGGGATAGAATCAAAGCGAATCAAAAAAATAATCAAAAAAAAAACGGATTTGACACTCAGACCAGATCTGACCCGGCGACATTCCGGCAACGTTATTCCGGCGACCAATTTCTACCCCGGTGACTTCTAACCTCGAAACTTTATTTTAACACACTCTTTTGCAGCGCGCCTTTTTATATTATCTCCACTGTTTAAATTTTGTGTGGGTTATTTTGCTACGGGCTACCTGGTTATTTCTAGGCTGTCTAGTTATCTTCACTGATTATTTCTAGCATCTGTTCTTGAAATTTTGTTGCATTGTGTGCTTTGCGTTTGCCTTTTATAGTTATTGTTGTTTTTAGCCCTCTCTGTGCTTTTCGTGAGTGGTGGCTTGGGTGGAGTAGGGTCATGTCCTAGGGGTTTGGGGTTGGGTTAGGTTGGAGATGCGGAGTGCGAAGTATTAAAGGAGGGGATAAGAGAGATGATAGGTTGAGGGTAGGGTCGTGGAACATAGGGACCCTTCACGGTAAGTCGATAGAACTAGTTAAGATTCTTAGGAAAAGAAGGATCAATATTGCGTGTGTCCAGGAGACCAAGTGGGTAGCTTCTAAGGCTAGGGATGTAGATGGGTACAAGTTGTGGTACTCTGGTAGTGAGAGGCGTAGGAATGGCGTAGGTATCTTAGTGGACGAAGAGCTTAGGGGGCAGGTAGTGGAGGTTAAAAGGGTTAGTGATGGGGTGATGTCTATCAAATTAATTGTTGGGGGGGTCTTCTGTGAACATCTGTAGTGCATACGCGCCACAAGCGGGCTTGGACGAGGAGGAGAAGAAGAGATTTTGGGAGGTTTTGGACAAGGTGGTAAGAGGCGTGCCTAGTTCAGAGATGATTTTCATAGGAGGGGATTTTAATGGGCACATCAGGTCTCTGCCGATGGGTTATGATGATGTGCATGGAGGTTTCGGGTTCGGGGATAGGCATGTTGAGGGAGCTGCTCTTTAAGATTTTGCGAGGGACTTTGGGTTAGTCGTAGTGAATTCCAGCTTTCCGAAGGAGGAGCATCTGGTTACTTTTCGTAGTAGGCTAGCCAAGACTCAAATTGACTTTTTGTTGCTTAGGAAGGGGGATAGAGCAATGTGTAAGGATTGTAAGGTTATCCCGAGTGAAAATCTTGCGACCCAGCATAGACTTCTAGTGATGGACTTGGGTATCAAGGGAAAAAAGAGACGGGGTGGGGAGGGCCGTCCTAGAGTTAGGTGGGTTGGACTGACTCCAGCTAGTGCCCTGGAGATAGGGGCGAAGTTGGAAGGGATGGGGGTTTGGGAGGATAGCGGGGACGTGGATAGTATGTGGGATAGGGCTGCGAGATGCATCAAAGAGTCGGCTAGAGAGGTGTTGGGTGTCTCGAGGGGTTGGTCGGGCCGGCATCGAGGAGATTGGTGGTGGAATGAAGATGTTAAGAAGAAGGTGGAGACGAAGAAGGCGGCTTATGTTAAGTTAGTGGAGAGTAAGGATGAAGAGGAAAACCGGGTTAGTAGGGAGGAGTATAAGTTAGCTAAGAAGGAGGCTAAGTTAGCAGTTACAGATGCTAAGACAGCAGCTTTTGAGAGTTTGTATAAGGGGTTAGAGGAGAAAGACGGGGCAAAAAGGTTGTTTAGGCTTGCCAAGGCTAGGGAGCGGAAGGGTCGGGATCTGGATCAAGTGAAGTATTGGTGGCAGAGTATTGGTGGAGGGCGCCCTCATTAAGAAAAGATGGCAGTCGTATTTTCATAAGCTCTTGAATGACGAGGGGGACAGAGGTGTTGTGATAGGGGAGTTGGAGCACACCGGGGAGTGTCGCGATTTCGGCTATTGTCGGCGTTTTAAAGTAGAGGAGGTCAGCGAGGCTATTCGCAAGATGCGAAGGGGCAGGGCGACGGGGCCTGATGAGATTCCGGTGGATTTTTGGAAGTTTTCTAGTGTGGCTAAGGTAAGGTGGCTGACCAACCTGTTTAACAACATTTTCAAGTCCGTGAAGATGCCAGAGGCGTGGAGATGGAGCACGATGATTCCATTATATAAGAACAAGGGTGACATTCAGAGTTGCAACAACTATCGGGGTATTAAGTTGTTGAGTCACACGATGAAGATTTGGGAGAGGGTGGTGGAGCTGAGGTTGAGAAATATTGTGTCTATTTCGGAGAATCAATTTGGATTTATGCCTGGTCGCTCGACGACTAAGGCAATTCACCTATTGCGGAGACTGGTAGAGCAGTATAGAGAGAGGAAGAGGGATCTTCACATAGTGTTTATTGACTTAGAAAAGACGTATGACAAGGTCCCTAGGGAGGTTCTTTGGAGATGCTTGGAGGCACGGGGGGTTCCTGTGGCGTACATTAGAGCGATTAAGGATATGTATGAGGAGGCGAAGACTCGAGTAAGGACGGTGGGAGGAGATTCTGAGCACTTCCCGGTCTTGACAGGGTTGCATCAGGGATCAACTCTTAGTCCGTTCTTATTTGTCGTGGTGATGGATGTGTTGACGCGGAGTATACAAGGCCAGGTGCCTTGATGTATGTTTTTTGCGGATGATGTAGTTTTGATTGATGAGTCGTGGCAAGGTGTTAATGATAAGCTGGAGGTTTGGAGACAAACTCTGGAGTCTAAAGGTTTCAGATTGAGTATGACCAAGACGGATTATTTGGAGTACAAGTTTAGTGACTCGAGGCAAGAGGAAGAGGTGGTGAAGTTGGACTCTCAGGCAGTTTGCAAGAGGGATAGTTTTAAGTATCTTGGGTCTACGATCCAGGGAAATAGAGAGATTGATGAGGATGTCTCGCACCGTATTGGGGCAGGTTGGATGAAATGAAGGCTCGCTTCGGGGATTTTATGCGATAAGAAGGTGTCTCCCAAGCTTAAAGGCAAATTCTATGGAGTTGCAGTCCGGCCGGGTATGTTGTATGGAGCGGAGTGTTGGCCAGTTAAGACTTCCCATATCCAAAAGTTAAAGGTGGCAGAAATGAGGATGTTGCATTGGATGTGTGTCTTACAAGGGCTGACAGGGTTAGGAATGAGATTATTCGGGGAAAGGTGGGAGTGGTATCGGTGGAGGAAAAAATGCGGAAAGTAAGGTTGAGATGGTTTGTCATGTGATGAAGAGGGGCACGGATGCCCCAGTTCGTAGGTGTGAGAGACTAGCGTTAGATGGTTTTAAGCGGGGTAGGGATAGACCGAAGAAATACAGGAGAGAAGTGATTAGACGTGACATGGAGCAGTTACATCTCACTGAGGACATGACCCTAGATAGGAAGGTTTGGAGGAAAAATATAAGGATAGAGGGATAAGGTGGGGGATGAATCGTAGTCCGTAGTTAGGAGGGTTTTGGTGTCTTTTGTTTGGTAATGTACATTATTTTTGTGGATGTTGTATCTATGTTAGTTTTATCATGCTTCATGCTTTGAATATTTTTGTATATTGTCCTGTGCCTTGAGCCGGGGGTCTATCGGAAACAGTCTCTCTACTTCTTTAGAGGTAGTGGTATGGACTGCGTACATTCTACCCTCCCCAGACCCCACTAGGTGGGAATATACTGGGTTTGTTGTTGTATTTATTTTCATAAAAGTAGAATTCGAATCCCTTGCTATTTGGGATAGCTTTTTCCTAGTCCTTGTTAGATTTGATAAAGGTAGATCTCAATCCCATGCTATTTGGGATAGGTTTTTTTTTCCTATATATAGGGATGGATTTTGTTATTTTCAAGGAGACAATGTTATTATTAATTGAGAGTTTCTCTTATTTACACCTTTGTATGTAGTTACTTGGGATTTATCTTGCAACCCTATAAGAACGATTCTTTAGGAGGTAAGATTAATTCTTAATTTGATATCTTTGGTTTCTATTAAAGTTAATTAAAGAAGGTGATTAGTCTTATACTAATTGTTGTCTTTAGTTTCTTTGAAATAGGGGTCTAGATCACTTTTGATCTAAGTTCTTGAATTGACTCTATTAGTATCATAATTTGTCTTAATCCGCTAATTTTGAATACTAAGATCAATTAGGGTTCTTAGCACTTAACCTCGAAATTGATGATTTTATTCTCCAATTTTGCCTATCTTTAATTTCTTGCCTTTAATCTTAGTATTTTCGCTTCCGCATTATTTTCTTGTTTATTAACGTAACCCGATTCTTATCAAATCATCTTACTAATGATCTCAATAACCTGACTCTTAAAGGTGACTACACCGGAACATATCAGATTCTTGTTGGTAATGAAGCAGGTTTGAATATCTCTCATATTGGTGAATCGAAATTGATGACTTCTTCTAAAGCCTTGCATCTTAAAAATATTTTATATGTGCCTGAGATCACTAAGAGTTTATTAAGTGTGGCTCAATTTACTGCTGACAATATTGTTTATTTTGAATTTCACCCTCATTTTTGTGTTGTGAAGGATCGGGCAACGAGGAAGGTACTATTGCAAGGGAGACTTGAAAATGGTCTCTACATACTTTTATCCTCTGGAAGATCTCATTGGCGTTCTTCAAATAAAGCACAAGCACTTCTTGTGTCTAAATCTTCTTTAGATGTTTGGCATAATCGTTTAGGACATCCTTCATCTAAAATTGTTTAGAGCGTTGTTAAAATGCTCCATTTACCACTTCAAATCAATAAAAGTTCTAGTATTTGTTCTTTTTGTCAACAAGGCAAAAGCCATAAACAACCCTTTCCTGTTTCGTCTTCCTTGTCCTTGTTTCCTTTAGACTTAGTTCATTTTGATGTATGGGGTCCTGCTCCTTATTTAGCAAGCAATAAATTTCATTATTATGTAGTCTTTGTTGATGATTGTACAAAATTCACTTGGTATTATCCCATGTCGACTAAAGGCGAAGTTTACTCTATTTTCTTGCATTTTAAATTACAAGATGAAAATTACTTTGAACGCAAAATAAAAGTAATTCAATCAGATTGGGGTGGCGAATATCAAAAGTGTTCTAAATTTTTTGAACAAGTTGATATAGTCCATCACATATCTTGTGCCCGTACTCATGAACAAAATGGTTCTGCTGAACGCTAACATCGCCATATTATTGAGACTGGTCTTACCTTGTTAGCTTATGCTTCGTTACCTCTGCATTTTTTGGATGACGTTTTCTCTACAGCCGTATATCTCATTAATCGTATGCCTTGTCCTGTCCTTCAGAATCTTTCTCCTTTTGAGAAGTTATATAACAAAGTCACTGATTATAATTTCTTAAAAGCATTTGGTTCTGCTTGTTATCCATACTTGAGACCCTATAACTCAAATAAGCTTGCTTTGAGATCGTCTCAATGTGTCTTTTTAGGATATAGTCCAAACCACAAAGGCTATAAGTGTCTGCATATTCCCACTGGCCGTGTGTATATTTCTCGCCATGTAGTATTTGATGAGTTAAAGTTCCTTTTTACAATGCACCAGTGATATCATCTCCGTCCTATAGCACTTCTACATTACATGTGGTTGCCCCATGCACTTCCATGACTAATTTTTCACCTATGGGTTCATCGTCTTTCGGTGTTTCTACAAACACGTCCTTGCTGCCATCTACTGCTCCTACTTGTTCCAGTAGCCCAATTTTACCAGTGTCCTCTCCAGCTTCCTCTTCTTCACTGCCTGCTCTAAATCTCACAGTTAATTTTCCTCCATTACCAACCACAGTGTCGCATTCGATTCCCAATCCGTCTTCACAGTCCAAAGGTACCGCCTCTCCTTTTGTTCCTCACCATATGTTTACTCGTTATAAAGCCAACTCTCAGCCTAGTGCAAATATGTCTACCAAGTATCCGCTCCCTACTTCCAATTTACCTTCCGAGCCATCTTGTTTCACTCAAGCCAATAGAGCTATTCACTGGAGAAAAGCTATGCAAGAGGAATACAATGCTCTCATTCAGAATGGTACCTGCACTCTAGTGCCTGCATCTAATGCAACTAACATTGTTGGCAGTAAATGGGTTTTGAAACTTAAACTCAACCCGAATGGTTCTATTGAGCGATATAAGGCCCGTTTAGTTGCAAAAGGGTTCAATCAAGAAGCTCGGATTGATTATCATGACACGTTTAGTCCAGTGGTAAAACCTACAACTATACGAGTGGTGTTAACTTTGGCCTTGTTTAATGGTTGGTCTTTACGCCAACTTGATGTTAAAAATGCCTTTTTACATGGTGAATTGCAAGAGGAAGTTTATATGACGCAACCTTCTGGTTTTGTTGATCCTCGGTATCCCACACATGTTTGTCGCCTTCATAAAGCTCTACATGGTCTCAAGCAGGCTCCCAGGGCTTGGTTCGACAAATTACGTTCGGCCTTATTGCGCTTGGGTTTCATTTCGTCCAAGTCGGATACATCTCTATTTATTCATAATTCTCATGGAAATTTCACTTTAATTTTGGTATGACGACTTGATCATTACAGGAAATTCCCAGGTTTTTATCAATGATCTTATTTGTCAGCTTTCAGCTAGCTTTGCTTTAAAGGACTTGGGCATGCTCCATTACTTTCTAGGAGTTAAAGTTAATTACACTAGTTCGGGTTTGATTCTCTCCCAATCTTAAGTATATTCGTGACCTCCTCCAACGTGCTAACATGGAAGGGGCCAAGCCAATATCAAAACCTATGGCAGGTGGTTTGCAACTCTCTAAACATGGCAGTGAGCCCTTCTCTGATCCCGCTTTGTATCGCAACCTAGCTGGAGCACTTCAGTATATTTGTATTACTCGCCCAGATGTGTCATTCTGTGTTAACAAACTTTGTCAGTTTATGCATGCTCCGACACTAGCTTATTTTCAAGTTATGAAGCGTGTGTTGTGCTATCTGAAGGGTACTATGCTTCATGGCTTGCATCTCCAGCGCTCTTCCAAGCTCATCCTTAATGGATTTACTGATGCGGATTGGGCTGGCTGGCCGGATGATAGAAGGTCTACACATGGATATTGTATTTTCCTTGGTCCTAATCTGGTTTCTTGGTCCTCGAAGAAGCAACGAGTTGTTGCTCGTTCCAGTACTGAATCTGAATATAGAGGTTTGGCTGTTGCGACTGCTGAGGTTACATGGATTCAACAACTTCTCCAAGAATTACGTGTCCCTTCGCTTGCTGCTCCGAAATTATGGTGTGATAATATATCAGCTATATATATTACTGCTAATCCTATTTTTCATGCTCGTATGAAGCATGGACTGCGTACACTCTACCCTCCCCAGACCCCACTATGTGGGAATATACTGGGTTTGTTGTTGTTGTTGTTGTTGTTGTACGAAGCATATTGAGTTAGATTTTCACTTCGTCAGAGAGAGTTGCTTCAAAGGATCTTGAAGTTGGTTACATCAGCTCTTTAGATCAAGTGGCTGATACATTAACGAAAAGTTTGTCTGTTTGAGGTTTTTTTTTCCTGCGCGACAAGCTTACTGTGGTCAATCCATAGCTGCACATGAAGGGGGGTGTTAGGATAACTACTAGTTAAGAGATATACACTATAGGTGATAAATGTTACGTTCCTTCTCTCTTTAGGACTCTTGTCTTATACTTGTATTTAACCTCACTATAACATGTGTATTGAATATATACAGAGAGAAAGTCCTTTCACTACTATCATATCATTCTTAATATACAGGACATGGCAGTGAAAGGTTAAATAAGTTCAAACACTTCTAATCACAATCAGACAGCGCCTGAGATACACGGCTCTTTACATATCCATATAATCCTCTCATATTACGCAACTAAAGTTTCAGCAAGTAATGCATCCCAATTCTTCTAGAGGTCTCAGCATTGGCATAGAAATTAAGAAAACCTTTTTGCAGTATAAGGATGGGGGCAAAGATACCGAGCTAGCACATGTGAAGGACTTGGACCACCTAGGAGATTGCATCTATTATAACAAAATAAAACAGGTATTTATGTACTTACAAAGCCAAAGGGTTGCATATTTGCAGCAAAATATTGTGAATTTGTAACACCAGAGATAAGCTAATAAGCTGCTATTTCCACTACCATCCAAATCATTTTTGCCACCGTATGCTTTTCTATTTCAGTTTAGTACTCATATAGTCTTCCCCTTAACATTTCAAACTCTATTGAAATCCCACCAACTGGATACATGGTGTAGCAATCCTTCAACTCTTCAATACATAGAGAAATCATAATTGGTTTGTTATAAGCCCATAAGAATAGTTTTTATGTAGAGGTCTAGCATTAATTCAGGCTCTAGATTAGGACTCCTGATATTGGTCAATTGTTGTTTCTTTCCCAGACTAGAACTAGTTAAACAAGTCCGAACAGAGCTATGATTTAAAGCAAGTATCAAGCATTTAGTTACCTAGAGAAAAAACAACAATCTTAGTTATCCACAGAGAATTAGTCTTGTCTTGGATGATTTATAGCAAATAGCACTTCTGGTGCCCAGAAGAAAGCTGATTAAGCAGGACTTTGGAAAATATTGACAATGAACAGAAGTTACACACTGTTGTAGTGTTCCACTCCCTGAAAGTGTTTCGGTCAGACTAGGGTATAAATCCTTTTTAAGACTGGCCACTCCCCAAGGTTCAAGAGCAATCCCAAACGTGTCAACTTGTGGATGAAAGTTTTGAGTAAAGTCATTGAAGTCAGGAGGCCGACCCCCAAGTTTTTTCTAATGGATCCTCAATTACATTAAAGTTCCCCCTACTAGCTACGGGAAGTTAATGCAAGTCGATAGGTCCTTCTCATTTTTTTTTTGTTTTGGACTCCAGAATTATTTGTCGATATTTCTATTTAAATCTCCTTGGTACTAGATTTTCTTTAGGAAAAATTACAGGAATAAATTGTTATTCCTTTCCTCTACAGAGAAACCTAGTCTGCAGAAATAGAATCGCCCAGAAATAAAATTGAGAAGAACAACTTTGAGAGAATGAGAATGGTTTTTTTTTCTGCATTTGATAATTCACACAAAGGGCCACTTTTATAGGCCAATTTGCTAGGGTTGTTACGAAAGGAACAGTTACAGGAATTAACTTGTAGTTATAGAAATTAAACCACTTTGTTACAAAATTCATTCTAGAGCAGTTGCAGACTGCTAGAAAAAGGTCAGAAAACTATAGCCAGGCTAAAAAGGGGCGCCACATGACACCGGCACGCATCACGAGCCAAGCCGGCTGAACAGGGTGGCGACGCGCATGTGATTCAATTCAACAAGCATGGGTCGCTCCTAATGGTTCTTTCTTAACTCAGGATAAACTTTGAGTAGGAAGTTCCATTTAGCCAATAGATGCTGCATGTGCTTGTACAACTCAGAATCTATCAATCATTTGTTTCTTCATTGCACTGTTGCCACAGACCTTTGGAACATGTTCTTTTCTCTTTTTGACTAACTTCGGCCATGCCAGGCTCTTTGAGAGAGGCTTTTGTGTGTTGGAGCTTCTGGAAAGTTGAGAAGTCCATCAAAAAGATCTGGTCTTTGGTTCCTGCTTGTATTTTGTTTCTTCATTGCACTGCTTGTATTTTGTGGCTTTTGTGTGTTGGAACTCCTGGATAGAGAGGAACAAAAGGTGTCTTGATGGCATCCCAAATCACATCCCTTCGCTTGAGGTTGAAAGATATAATGCCGAGCTTCTAAATATAATAATTTACTAAGTATTGCACCCAAGGGTGTGACCTAAAGGTCAATGAAGGGTTCAAATCCCAGAAGAGACAAAAACACTAGGTGATTCTTTCCATCTATCCTAGACTTATCTAGTATCTATTGCTGGTGGGAAGGTGGCAAGTATCACGTGGAATTAGTCCGGTGTACGAAAGCTGGCCCAACACCACGGTTATCAAAAAAATTAGTAGCTATTTATTTTTCTAAAACTATCTCGATAGAGAGAGAGAGATTGCAGAAGAAGAATCAACATAAACAACAGAACAAACCTTTAACAACAATTCATAAATAAATTCAACAAAAAGAAAAAGAAAACGCTAAGTATATACATGTATGAGCAAAGATATATATAGACAGAGAAAAAAAGATGTCCAGTTTAGAAAGAACCTTGATCTTTGACATACTCAGCAAGAGTTCTACAATCGGAGCATAAAGCTAGACCCGTAAATCCCAGATTTTCACACTCTTTTGTGCTCAATTGCTCAGCTTTTGCCCCCAAAACTCCAACAAATAAGCACACCAATGCTACCTCCATTACACCCATTTCTCTCTCTCTCTTCTTTCCACACTGCGTTTGCGGTCTGTATATATCAAATCAGAGGAAGGTTTGACCCGAACCGCAGTTAACGGGTCGGTTCCTTTTGACTTGACTCATCCGTCTTCAGATTTCTTTTTTTTTTTTTAATCTTTTCCCATTTTTTTTCATTTTTCTCAAACATTTTTTTTCTCTCACTTTTGTTTTCTCAATTTGTGTGTGTGTGTTTTATTCTCTCTTTTTTCTTTTTTTAACCTTTTGTTATGAAATAACTAAAGAACAAAGAAAAAAAGTAGAGAGAGAAGAGAGAGTTATTGTTATTTCTGTTAAAGGATGATTTATAATAAAGAAAAACCCCTTTATTTATAGGGAAAAATTAACCTTGGGGTTTGTAACTTTTTCATAAATAGACATACACAATATATGTTAAAGTAGGTATTCACTATATATGATAAAGTAGACATTCATTATATATGGTACATTTATAATACTCCCCGTTGAATGTCTAATCGATAGATAATACGCATATATGTTGCCTCATTAAAAACTTTACAAGGAAAACTCAGTGGGATAAAACCTCATAAGGGAAAAAGAGTACAACGCGTATTAACTCCCCCTAATGAGATCATCCTTGAACCTTTGCATCCCGATCTTGTGCACTATCTTGTTGAAAGTTGTAGTTGAAAGAGACTTGGTTAATAAATCATCCATATTGCCACTTGAACGAATTTGTTGCACGTTAATATCATCATTCTTTTGGAGCTCATGTATGTAGAAAAGCTTTGACGAAATGTGCTTCGTTCTATCTC
The DNA here is from genome assembly GCA_030864215.1 of Capsicum pubescens. NCBI lineage: Eukaryota > Viridiplantae > Streptophyta > Magnoliopsida > Solanales > Solanaceae > Capsicum > Capsicum pubescens. Next base: position 112,829,020 of record CM061543.1, on the reverse strand, counting down.
CTTTTATGGATCCTCCCTTAAGTTGTGTTATGCATGCTGCATTATCTTCATATAAGATTGTGGGTATATTGTCACATTTTAAACAATATTTTTCTCAAATAAGATGTATCATGCCTTAACCATACACATTCTCGGCTTGTTTCATGAATAATTATTATCTCAGCATAGTTCCATAAAGTGGCTATGATAGACTGCTTTGTATATCTCCAAGATATTACAGTACCACCACATATGAACATATAGCCTATTTGAGACCGAGCTTTATATAGGTCAGATAAGTACCCAACATCAACATGACCAATAAGATCGGGACTACAAACTTGCTAACAAATTAACTGAAAAAGGTTATATCAGGCCTTATAGTATTTGCAAGATACATTAGTGCATCAATTGCTCTAAGATATGGTACTTCATAACCAAGGAGTTCTTCATTTTTTTCTTAAGGTCGGAATGGATCATTATTCAATTTTGCATGTTTCTCATTTAAGCAAAAATTCTATTGCTTTTGAAAACTCTCTAAGAGTTCCAATGATACTCAAATTATCAAATTATCTCTTATGAGGATAGTAAAAAGTTTTCCAGAAACTTTATATGCTTCAGGCATTTTGAATTCTTTAGAGATTTTCATATGGATTTTTGTCAAGTGATAATATCCAACATGTCAAATGCGATATCTTCAAGTGTCTGGACTGCAAATCAAATAAGTTTTATACTTACCAAAATGCATCCTTTCGTGTCACTTGATAAATATTTCTACGTTTGCATGCTTAAATAAACGTAGAATTCGGATCCTCCTAATACTTTACAATATTGCGTTAATATTTTATCAAAGATATTATCGATGATATATCATTTTGTATCGGTTCACAATGTGACATAATATTTTGAGATCTTATCACTTCATTATTTTTAGGTACCTGAACCTTTCATAGGTTTCATGAAGTGTTATGTTGTAGGCTCTTCAAGAACACATTGCCTTCTTATTATGATTATTTGCTCCTTATCCTTTTCGAGGATTATTTCATTTGGAACCGATTAGTCTACCATGCTTCATGCATGCGTAGATTTTGTCCTTTAAAATGTAAAATAGAAGCACTTGCAGCTTAGATATGAGATTAAATTTGAGTCAGTAAATGCTTCTGGCTTATCACTTGAATTATCTTTTGAATGAGGATCTGATGATAATTCCTAACATATTTCATAGCTGCTTGTAATCTCCCCCTTATGTTAGGATAACTAACATATATCCTCCATCTTTTTTGAGTAATACATCTTTGTGCATCATGGTATATTTATTAATTGTATACCGCACATCAAAACTATTAGATTAAATAGTTGGTTCCTAACCTTGAACCAATTGATAGGGAAATAATAATCATAATTTATTGGTCTAATGCATGCAAGTCTTATTATATGCAACATATCGTATTTCAGACCAACACATGAAGTTTTGTTCTTATCAATAATGGTTTAGTTATTTATTGAAGGCATTCAATGCCAAACCATTTTCATCAAGATGAATTGTCTTGATTGCACAATCTGAAAGTTATGCTCTTAACTCAATTTTATTGAGCAAGCAACTTTATGAATGTCAAACTACAGGTTGACAATAAATGTACATGTGATTATCTTATTGATGTATCTTTTCAATATATCACATGAAAGGTGAACAGACCCTTATTCACCTTTTATATTTTTCAGATTTTGAGGGATCAAATCCAGTAATTAGTTGGTTCAACCAACTTATCATGAGAACAAACAACATGAATAATTCTTGAAGAATTTTCTAATTCTTCATTATATGCCCAATACTCAATATGCACATCTTCGGGATGTCATAATCGTTCATGTCAACTTGTGAACTTTTATTCTAGCAAACTCCAAATTTACCATGACATGTACCTTCTTACTTTAGTAAATTTCAGATTCACTATTACATGAATAAATTTCAGATTTACTACTTTAGAAGTAGATTTCAAAATAACTCTTCTCGATTATTCTACCTCATTCGGAGGTGAATTGTGAAGCCATCACAATCAAGTTCATGTTTGTTGATAAACTTCACTAAATATCATCACATTCACCCAGGGAATGGATCTATGCTTATAACAATTGAAATTCTTATTCCCATAAATGAAATATAATTGTGTCTAAAGCCTATCAAATTGATAGCTTATAACCTCTTTTATGATATCTCTACTTCAGGAGCAAATCGAGGTATATATATGATCTAGAGAATTTTTCTCTAACATATCTTATGATCATAATATGCATGTGAAAATATCATCACTTTTGATGATCATTATCATATTGTCCCTCCACGCGTATATTCGTGCATTCAATCACTTGTCTTCTTTCAGACATATTATGCACTGCTATCATATACACTTCAAGAATGAAGTAATTTATCATATTTCAGACTTATCATATATTGCTACCACATTCACTTCATGGAATGAAGCATATTCAATAGGACATATTTCATGACTTTTCATTAAAAGCACATTATTTTGTCTTAGCCATTATAATATCATTAATATGGTGCATTGAGATTCAAACTAAACGTTTTACCCATATAAAGATGTCTTAGGCATAAATTGATGAGACATCATCCCTTTTGATAATATTATTCTCGAGGAATAAATTTAAAACATAAATGGTTCCAAACCAATTATTTTTCCTCAAATCCAACAGTAATTTTATTATTAGTAACAAAAGACAGATAACATAAGAAATTACTAACCTTGAAATTACATTTAGATTTATAATCTCATCTTGTTTGGTAGAGTCTCGTGTTGATAATGTGTTATGAAATAACTAAAGAACAAAGAAGAAGAGTAGAGAGAGAAGAGATAGTTATTGTTATTTCTGTTGAGGGATGATTTACAATGAAGGAAAACTCCTTTATTTATAGAGGAAAACTAACCTTGGGGTTTGTAACTTTTTCATAAATAGACATACACAATATATGGTAAAATATGTATTCACTATATATGGTAAAGTAGACATTCACTATATATGGTACATTTATAACACCTTTAACTTTTTTCTCAATTTTTAGTTTTTCCTTTCAACTTCTATTATATTTTGTTAATGAACAGAAAATCAGACAGTTCGCAAAGAGAATCTTCTTTCTTTGATATTGAAGTAAATTTAAGGGCGTCACTTATTGTTTGGAAGTTTTTTGGGAGGTCTTGCCTCTAAGATGGAGTTACAAAACATCTCATAAATCAAGACACAATGTAGTAGCGTCAACTATTGCCCGTGGGGCGTAACTTGATGTTTGAAAGTATTCGGGCTAAGTCTTGCCTATAAATAAGAGTTATAGAACATCTCATAAATCAAGACATAATATGATAGTGTCAACCATTGTCCATGGGGCATAACTTGATGTTTGAAAGTATTTGGGCTAAGTCATGCCTATAAGGCAAGAGTTGTTGAACATCTCATAAATCAAGACACAATATAATAGTGCGTGTCAACTACTGCCTATGGAGCGTAACTTGATGTCTGAAAGTATTTGAGCTAACTTTTGCCTATAAGGCAAGAATTATAAAACATCTCATAAATTAATACATAATATAGCAGTGTAAAATCTTGTCCATAGAGCATAACTTGTTGTTTGAAAGTCTTTGGGCTAAGTCTTGCCTTTAAGGCAAGAGCTATAGAACATCTCATATAAATCAAGACACAATATAGTTGTGTCATCTCTTACCCATAGAGCATAACTTGTTGTTTAAAAACCCTTGGTCTAAGTCTTGCCTCTAAACAAGTGTTATAGATCATCTCATAAATCAAGACACATTGTGGTAGTGTCAACTTTTGTCCATGAGGCTTGTTATTTGGAAGTCCTTAGGCTAAGTCTTACTCTGAGATAAGAGTTATAGACCATCTCAGAAATTAAGATATAGTGTGGCAGTGTCAACTCTTTCCGGTAAAGCGTAACTTGTTGTTTAAAAGTTTGTAACTTGTTGTTTGAAAGTCATTGGCCTTAGTCTTGCCTCTAAGGCAAGAGTTATTAGAGAACCTTTCATAAATAAAAACACAATGTGGTAGTGTCAACTCGTGCCCATAGGACGTAACTTGTTTGAAAGTACTTGGACTAAGTTTTGTCTCTGAGGCAAAATTCATAGAATATCTCATAAATCAAGACACAATGTGACAGTGTTAACTCTTGCCCGTAGGGTATAACTTGTTGTTTGGAAGGAATTAAAGAAAAGAAAATAATAAGAGTTGAGGAAGAAGAAAAAATATTAAAACATAAATAAAAATAAAAATAATAAAAAAGAGAAAAAGAAAAAAATAGATGTTGAGAGGAGAAAAGGCCAAAAACTAAAAGAAAATAAGAGGTTGAGAAAAAAAAAGAGAAAATGAAAGAATAAAGATAAAATAAAAAATAAAGACGAGAAAAATAAAAGAGAAAAGAGAAAAGAGAAAAGAGAAAAGAGAAAAGAAAAATAAAAATGAGAAGAAAAAAAATGAAAGAATAATAAAAGTTAAGGAGAAAAGAAAAAAGTAAAGGTTGAGAAAAAATTTAAAAAATAAAAAATCAAATCAAAAGTAAATTAAAAAAAGATAAAAATTGAAGTTGAAAGATAAATAAGTATGGAGAGTTGTTTAACAATACTAGTTTAACCGCACGTGTATCTCACGTGTAACTTTTAATTATTTAAAATTAGACGATTATGTCTATTGTGAAGATTTTTAATGAATAGCAAAAAGTTCAAATCACTTCTCAAAGGTCCTTCACAATTTTAATATAATAATGTAACCAGAAGTTTCAAATGATTAATTAATCGTCACTTTTGTATTTGTCATGCAATATCTCTTTTTCTTGTTGTTAGAGGTTAAGAGAGACGCATCGATTTGCACCATATTTGTAGTACGGTTATTCTTTTTATTTATTTTTCTATATTTAAAATCTTTTCTTATTTTTTAAATTAAATCTTTAGAAAACTCTTTGATTACTTACTTAAAATTTTTTAAAATTTGGTACTTTTTATATTTTTCTTATTCTTACATTTTCATATTTATTTCTAAATTTTTCAAATCTTCTTAAAATCAACTAAAATTGATTTAGAATTCTTAAACTAATGAAAAAGTTATTATTTGTTGTCATTAATTTTGATGACTTCTAATAAAGAAAGGTTTTACTATAAATATTTAATTAAGTTTTAACTCTTAAATATTACTAGGAAAAAAGTAAAAAGATAATTGTCTAAAGTAGAGACTTTTAGTGAAGGGCAAAAAGTACAAACAATATTTTTAAGACCCTTCACACTTTTAATATAGTATAGAGGCTATGAGATACGCATCGATTTGAACCATATTCGTAGTGCGATTATATTTTTTTTATATTTAACTTTTTTGTTATTTTTAAAGTTAAATCCTTAGAAAATCTTTGATTACTTACTTAAAACTTTTAAAAATTTGGTGTTTCTTATTTTTTTCTTATCCTAACGCTTTTATATTTATTTATAGATTTTTAAAATTTTCTTAAAATCAACTTTAGTTAATTTAAAAATTTTAAACTAATGAAAAATATACTAATTGTCATTAATTGTGATAACTTCTAATAAAAAAAAAGGTTTTAAAATATTTAATTAATTTTCAACTCTTAAATGTTAGAAAAATAGTGAAAAGATGATTTTGTCTAAAATAGAGACTTTTAATGAAGGACAAAAAGTTCAAACAATATGAAGGAATGCTAATTTCGTAGAATTTTTCTTACGGGGGATTTAAAAAAAAGCAAAATCACCTACTGTAAAGGCCATTTCTGTAGTATTTTAATGGGTTAAACAAAAAGCAAGGTCAGTTAGGTCTCAAATTTGAAAAACATTTATTTTAGCAATTATTTATATAGTAATAAATAGGACGAAAAATATTGTAGAGAAAGGGAGAAAAGAGAGAAAGAATTTTATTTAGAGATAAAATATAATAAATAGAAAATAATTTAAATTGCTCTTGAACTATTAAAAATTGTATAAACATGTCCTCTCCATTCACTTTTAGAGTTCGTTTTTTAGAAATAAAATATAATGAGTAAAAAATAATTTAAATTGCCCTTGAATAATTGAAAATTATATAAATATGTCCGTCTATATCTATTTTTTTTGACTCTACAAAACCATTGGCGCTATCTATATGGCTCAGTATTACACTTCCTACTAATTAACAATTCCACAAGGATACACACAATTAGATTTTCATTTATTAAATGACATAATATTATTGGTTAAAATTTTAAATAACTTTAACTAATTAAATTCAATCTAAATTCAAATCCAACTTAAAATCATACCAACCCCACTAAAACATCCTATCAAGTAAAGGAGCAAACCCGTTTAACCTAAGTCATTTTTAACTTTTGTGATTTGGAGGAGCGATTTTAAGCAAAATTTTATCGTGAAGAGCTTTCATTAACCTCATACTTTTATCACGATGAAGATCTCGATTGATATACTCCCTAATCAAGTAAGAGTTGAAGATTTATATCCTAATATTAGGGTTTGGTTCTCTTTAATATCGTTTAAGATCTAATGAATGTTTAATTGAGTGTATTTTGTAAGTTATTTTTATTTTACATGCTTGTCTTTATGATCGGAGTTAACTTTTTGGTTGCCTTATATTATAATGTTATCCAAACGTACGATTTTCATGATGTTAGTGTTGCATGTTATATTATCTCTATTTTGAATTTTTGTTAGTTGCATGTTTTATATGCTTGTTTTAGATTTTTTTTTTTTTTTTTAAATTTCAACCTTGTGTAATTTTTGGCTCGATTTAGTGCATATGCTGATTTTTTTTATTTTGTTGATTCTTTTCTGTTTGTTATGGATATTTATATTCATGTGAAGTAGGCATGTTTATGATGTATCTTTTATACATGTTGTTCCTATAATTTTACCACACTTGTCTTCACAACAAATAATGTAAATTTTCTATAATTTTTTGTGATTATTTCTATAATTTTCTGACAAGTCTCTTTATTTGTATTTGTCTTGTGAATTTATTGAAGAATGATTGAAAAAATGAACTTGACATTTTATTATGAATGTAAATAGGCCCTATCTCCTCAACTTGCTTACATTAAAAAAAAGAAAAAGAAAAATTGAATGAGTCTTCAGAAGGGTATGGATATTGATTTGCTGCCATATATTGATATATGTGTAGAGTGTATAAAAAAAAATTGATTTTAGGGTTGTGATGCAACTGCACTAGTGACAGCCAACTGACAGATTTTTTTTTTTGCTTAAGGATGATTTAAGAATTAGAACACTAATCTGTTTTGTTTAATAAGTTCAGAATACTTCAACTCTTTGCTGCAGATCAGAGTGAAGCTATTGTTACAGCTTCTAACATCTCTCTTGTTAATTGTGAGGTTAACATTCTAATATTAGTATTTAATAATACTAGATCAATGTACGTGCGTTACACGTGTATATTAGTTAAGTAATAATAAACACACATAAAAATTAAATTATTGTTTGAAAGTGATATTATAAAGTATGAAATTAAAAAGTAAAATATATTTTTCAAATATAAAGTGTAATTAAATAAGAACATGATAACTCACAGTTACTCTAACAATTAAAGGGCAAAACTTAATATATTGAACAAAATATCGCCATTGATATCAGAAGTCAAATTATGTTTTAATACAAAAAAACAAATTCTAAATAATAGGGTAAATAAAAAATGAAATAACAAAGTAATATAACACAATTACTTGTAACAAATTAACAATAACGAAAAGGACTATGGTGAAGCAAAAGATGACAACCAAAATTTCGCTAAAACTACATAATTTAATCTTGTTCCCACTAATTATGTCAACCATTAAATCCAAACTCTTGATGTACCTTTAAAATACGATTGATTCAAACTATAAGCAATTTAGGTGATTATTTTTTTTTTTAATTAAAGTAATTTTTTTTTTTAATTAAAGAAGAACAACGATATTGTTTTGTAAATAAGTGAACAATCAGAGACTTAAAAAAATAAATATAACCTAACAAAAACACAATAATGAAAATTACTTACCTTCAGAGACTCATACTCTGAAATGTGATAATTAAAATTGTATCATGTGATGAAAGAATTCATGTGATGAAAGAAATTAATTACCTTTAGAAAACATAATGCCTGCAATAATAGCTAAAGCAAAAAAGATTGATGAGACATAAAATTGTGTGAATTTGATATAGTTTAAAACTTCAAGAATACGTTCTAACATATAATAATATTAGAAGTTGAAACTTGTGGCAAAACAACACTACATGAGAAATAAGTTGACCTAAAAATAAAGAGGAAAAGAGAAGCACAAAATTTATACTCCCTCGCTTTAAAATAGTTGACTCTTATGAATTTGACACGTTCATTAAGAAACCAATATTAGAGATACATTTTACTCTTTTACCCTTATATGTCTTTTAAAGCCCAATAATCAGTACAATAATTAAATATATAGAGAAATTTAGTGCAAATTATTTCATTCCAATCATTACATCTAGAACCTGAAGTATTTATATTGAAACTATAAATATTTTTCTTTTTAAAAATTGAAATCATGTGCACCATTTCATTACTCTATCTAAGCATATGAAGAGTATGTCCTTATTTTGAAAAATGTAGATGTACTTAATACTATTAACGGTAAAATAATAAACGTATATACTCCAAAATAGTTTTGATTTTATAACTTGAACAACAACTTTGAAGCAAATATTTTTAGCAATAGGACCAACTATTTTGAAAGGGAGAGTACTTTCGTTTAAAAATAGTTGACCTTTGTTGACTTGACATTCTTCAAATAGTAAAAACATTGCGTGCACTTACACAAAATATTTGTAGTCATTGAGTTTTATAAATAAGGCAAAATATTTTAAGAATTTGTTTCCAACGTGAACCTAATTTTTCGTACAATAAGTGAAAAGGAGTCCTTGATTAACTTAATTTCTTTTGAAAAACATAAGTCAAGTATTCTTGGTTTATAACTCTTTTAGAATGTTAATCACTACGTTAAACACTAACCTAAAAAACATAAGTCAAGTATTCTTGATCTATAATTTTTTTAGAATGCTAATCACTACGTTAAACACAAACCTAAAAGAAGTGCTATGCAATTCTTAAATTTAGGAATGGATTCTTAAAAGGTAAAATAATATTTTATTTTAGATTTTTTTATAAAGCTTAAATTAAAAATAATAATAATGAAAGCAGTGTGTCTCACATTGTCACATTAATCAATAAAATTGTAATAAGAATAAAATTATTTAAAAATAACAATTGATATTAAAATAAAAATTATATCTATCTGCATAATATAAGTAAATATTGTATCTCAAATGTGCTATCTTCCATGAGACTTCCACCTTCTTTTGTATCGATTTGGACCGCATTTTTTGCATCAAATAATATGTGAATTTTTACTGAATCATTTTGGAGAGCTCAAGCTTCTCAAATTGCTAGTACTTCAACAACCATTACATTTCCTATAAATTCAATCCGAGGCCAAAGTCTTGAAGCAAACATACACAAACTATACATAGCTATTATACTCGGTGATAATGAATTCAAAATATAAAGTAGACATACGAAGAAGTCAAGAAAATTTAACATCTATAATGTACACATAGAATGAAATTTGATCGTATATACTCAGGTATTCTCCAACAAATGGCACCCGAAGAAGTGTCTTATCTACCCATATTCAATTTGATCCATTTGTTTGCCACTCCTAGGCACAACTCGACAAGAGGATAGAACGAAATGATCCAAATTAAAGTATCGATAAATCTGCTGGAATTAATTAATTCACAAGCTGCTGAATTTTCAAGACTATATAAAGAAGCATCAAATGCATCAAGATATCAAATATATTATTTGCATTCAATAATAAACTGCAAAGACATAGGAGAAAGGATCCTTGCTCTAGTTAGAGTTATCCTTCTAATTTAAAGGAATGGTAGAGTTTATGCATATCTCATTCCTACCTTGTTGAGGTAAAGAAACTGTTTTTGAAGAACTCGACTTAAGTTCATCAAATCAAGTTCCTTTCAGTATTCAAATCATAAAAATGCAATCTTAATTACAAAAATTCTACATAATTGAAACAACAAAAAGTTCATTAAATTTGTTATCAATGAATTGAGAAAAAAATTGAACCTGATGGTGAACGCCACCAATCTTTGTCCTTCATTAAAAATTTACGCTTTAGACAAAATTGTCATTTAATTTTTTTTATATGAAAATAATAAGATTTAATAATAGTGGTTTGATTGTTTTCTTAGTATTAGGACTTTTGGACCGTACTTTCCCCAATATATAAGACATTAGGATCATATTTTTAGGTTAGAAATATCTACTACTTTAATTATTATAAGATTTGATTTAGGATCCCTCAGTATCAAGGATTTTGAATCGTTTTTTTATGTATTCTAACCGAATTTTACTAACGGCCTCTTATTCTATATCAATCTTCATTGCCCACTGATTGAAGAATTAAAAGAGAGATTTTGCTTGATTTAATATATTAGAAAATAGTAGAAATTAAATTAGTTGAGAACGAATTGAAGAAAATAGTTTTCAAAGAATTGTTGATTCCATATTATTGAAAGGAATTTGTAGTCATGACTGATGATGTTCTAAGTCTTGAATCTACTGTATGTATTTAGTACATGAAAATGAAATTTGTACTGCCTATTATCTAAGTTGTTGCATTGTTTTTCGACTTTCCACACTTATGTGTTCCCTTGCTTTAATGAAATTACAATGATAAATCTTGTAAAGATCTATTACCTTATGCAGGCACTGATCCTACATTATTTTTGTTTCTTTTCACGAAAAAAGAAACTTAGAATCTTTACCTTGTTGTTTAACTTCAATATAGGCATGGACATCTGATCCAATAGTGATCCAAAACAAAGTGATTTGAATATCGCCTATCATAAATCAAAAAAATAAAAACAAAATAGTAATAGTAATATAATGAATAAGGTTACTAAACTCAATGCTTAAATTACTTATCATGGATTCAAAAAAAAATACTGATTTGACTTACTTTTATCTCCTCTTTCTTTTAGCTACAATAAAACAAACATCACTGGAATTAAAGAAGAAATTACAACAAAAATAAAAATATAATTAATAAATTAATTGAAAGAAAAAAATACAATTAATACTAACCTCGGGTAAAACCTATTCAATTTATCATTCAAGGGAAACAAAGTGCAAGAAACATTACCCAAAGGCCCCCAGTTAGTAAACTAATAGAAAAAGAAGAACAAATTAACATACTAACCTAATGTTGAAATTACACAAATTCGAAGAATATAATATTAATTTTTATGATAGTTTGATCGAGAACCATGATGTTGCATGAAAACACGTTTTGTAATTGTGTGCATAACAAAAATATATATAAAGACTTCAATTAGATAATCTTCTTAAAATCAAATTTAGTAGATTTAAAATTCTTAAATTAATAGAAAAAGTATTAGTTATCATTAATTTTGATGACTTCTAATAAGGAAAGGTAACATAGATAAAAAAGATTTTTTTTCATAAAAGGAAATTGCTTTAAAAAAAGAATAACCATGTATAATTTTTTTTCCAGAAAAGGAAATTATTTTCTACCAATAAAAATAATTTCAATCTATAATATATTAAAATATTATAGAACATAGAACAATGAATGCTCAAAAGTGACCGGTGGTATTTTCTCATTAAAGTAATTAGTTGTATTTAGATTTATATTAGAAATTAGGATACCGTCCTTTTTTCTCCATAAATATTAGAATGTAACATATTTGATTTATATTAGGATACAATTTAATTAATTTTAAAATATATTAAATAAAATAGTGAAAAGACGATTTTATCTTAAGTAAAATCTTTTAATGAAAGACAAAAAATTCAAATCACTTTTCTAAGGGGCTTCACACTTTTAATATATTATAGATATAGATATAAATTATAGATATAGATTATAGATATAGATTTATTTGCTTTCTATTGTTGGCTGCTACAGTTTTTACGTTGGGAATACTAATCTAAGTGGCTGAATGTTACAATTCTATACCTAAAGTTGCATTGAACCAATTGCAACACTAATTCCTTTCATTATTGTGCATTGTTGTACGTTATTAAAGCAATTGATTCTAAGTGGTGGCTGAATTTGGCTACCATTTACCTTGAAATTCATGTAACTTTACACTCTTTGTTCATTCATTACTTTATTTTTTTATGATGGTAGAATATGGTCATTAGTGTCATTAGTTATATGTAACTCTCGTAACCTCTAGACCGTTGATATTCCATCTTTACCACCCTTCATTCATTGTTATTCATTGCATGAAAGATTTCTTTTTCTATAAATAGAGGTGGTCTTGCATATTTTTCAAGTACATGAAAATATTGAGTTAACAAAAGTTAGAAAAAAAGAAGAGTTTATTAGTTGAAGGGGGGTGTTCTTTTTGTGGAACTTTGAACTCAACTCTTGTCCAGAGTTGTTGAGTTATTTTTTGTGAGAAGGCTGTTGTATCCTAGAGAGGACAAGTCAAGAAGATTACTGTTGGACCGGTGAAACTACGTGCTGTAGTGAGCTTGAATCTTATTAAAGAGAGCGACATATCCATCCCTCAATCGAAGAAGAAGATAATTTTTTTTTATTTTCTTCACTTTTAATTTTTCAATTGTAATATTATTATAATTTCACACTGAAAAAACTGCAAATGTCAAGATGAGAGATCTTAACAAGTCATTCCGGTTCAACGGTACTCATTTTAAGAGATGGGAGAGTAAAGTGCTTTTCTACTTAAATCTTCTCAATGTTTCTGATGTATTAACTGAGAAGAATCCAAACAAAGTAAATAACTCTCCCATGACCGATGATGAACTTATTTCTCTTCAAGAGAAAGTTGAAAAATACGATGGTGACTCCTACAAGTGTTGGTATTTTTTTTACTAAATTATCTATCTGATAATGTTTATGATTATTATGATAGAACGTACTCTAGTGCAAAGAAAATTTGGAAAGCATTGCAGAGTAAATATGACACTGAGGAGGCAGGGAGAGAAAAAATATACTGTTAGAAGATTTTTCTCATTTCCAAATGATGTACAACAAATAAGTGATAGACCAAGCTCAGGACTTCATAATGATTGTTGGAGAACTCAGGTCCGAGGAAGTCAAAATTGGAGATAACCTTATTGTTTGTGGCATAATCGATAAACTTCCATGCACCTTTGTGGAAGAAATTTCAAAAAACTATGCGCCACAAGCAAAAGGAAACTTCTCTTGAGAATTTGATAATGAGAATCCGCATGGAAGAAGAAGCAAGAGGTCAAGATGCACTTTTACAAACAGAAGAGATCAACGTCACACCTAAGGTAAATTTAACTACTTCAAATAAAGCTACCCCTGAAACTAACAAAAATACTACTTTGAAGCCTAAGAAGAAAAAATTCAAGAAAAATGATTGTAGACATTTCAAGGACAATAATGGTGAAAATACCTAAGCATAAAATCAACATGTTCAAGAAAAGGGACCGTGCTTTGTCTGTGGCGAGAGTGCACATATTGCTCAATTTTGTAAATTTCGATAACACGGGCCTACACCTCAGACAAACGTTATCGAAGAACTATTTGTGGTGGTGATAACAGACATAAATATGGTGGAGAATGTTGATAGATGGTGGACTGACTCTGGTGCAAACCATCATGTCTGTTATGACAAAGACTGATTTAAAAACTATACTCCTTTTGAGGAGCCTAAAATCATAATGCTTGAAGATTTTCACCCAACTCAAGTGCTTGGAATGGGAGATGTCGAGTTGAGGTTTACTTCTGAAAGGGTATTAATTAAAGATGTACTTTATACTCCTTCAATGAGAAAAAATTTGATGTGTAGTTTTCTTCTTAATAAAGCAGGCTTCAAATAGATTATTGAATCTGACCAAAATGTAATTTTGAAAATAATGATTTCGTGGGAAAGGGGTATGCTCGTGATAGGTGTTCAAGTTGAATGTTGAAATGAATATAACATCTACTTCTGTTTACATGCTTTCTTCTATTAATATTTGGCATACTCGTTTGTTTCATATAAATGATCATTATGTAGGAATCATGAGTAGTTTAGGTGTCATGACCCAAATGGTCATGGGTGACACCCACACTAATCTTCCTGTGGGAGAACCATCTAAATCAAACTATTACCCAATCACTTAGTCAATATTGAGATGATATTATCATAAAATCAACATAGTAATAATAATCCAGAACTAATCATTAATTATGCGAAAATCCAACAACTACTTACTAAAATCTCTAAGACCTAAAAGTCATCGTACAAGAACTACTAACAAAGATCATGTCTAAAGAGATATCCAAAATACAGTAAATAAGGAATATTTCATTGCCCGAAAGATGGACAATAACAAATAAGATGACCCGTGGAAGCCTGGAGACGGAGTGCTCACCGTTGGGTCAAGATCTTCTATCAAACTCTAGAGGTGAGGTCATGTCTGAGCCTCTAGAATACTTTCTGCACTCAACAAAAGAAGAATACATGGTAGTATCAGTACAAACTACTATGTACTGGTAGGTATCATAGGCCAACTCAACTTAATAACATGTACACAACATAAATCAAATAATAATTAGACAGACATCATCAATTCATCACATAACAAATTCTCAATAAATCAACAATACAACAACAATAGGTCAACAGTGTTCCCAAACAAGCCACATAACCATCAAGAGTATCCACCATACTATAACCATCCACAGAATCAACACAAATATGTACACACATGCTATAAGACTTATTTTTCCCCAAATAGTCATGACCTGCAGGGAACAATCTATGTTCATGTACCGTACCGGCGTGGTACCCGATCCAACATATACATATCCGTACCGACATGGTACCCGATTTAACATATACATATCCGTGCCGGCGTGGTACCCGATACAACATATATATATCTGTACCATCGTGGTACCTGATCTAACATATACATATTCGTACCAGCGTGGTGCCCGATCCAACATATACATATCCGTACCGGCGTAGTATCTGATCTAACATATACATATCTGTACCGACGTGGTACCCGATCCACCATAAACAAGTATTATCAATATGAAATTTACACAACCTTACAACATACAACACAATGTACCAAGTTTACAAGTACACTTAAAGTCATAAGACAATTCCATCAAGTAAATTTTCAATAATCATTTATACACGCATTAACAATCCAAACATCAATAATTTCATGCATGTCCAAATACCAATAATAAGTATCCAATTTAGGAGTACACACACAATTAAGTCGAGTCTAAATACCAATTAAACCGCAACCTACCTCAACCAACAACTTTTGAATGTAGTTAGTCTGCAAGCTCCTTTTTCTTCCTCAGTTTCAGAATCTGTTTCAACATATAATCCCCATAAGAATACGAATCTAAAGCCAAAGTTTCCTATAATAAAAGAGACTACAATTTGTGGCTAAAGGTTGTTAAGATCATAATTACTGGGATTATCAAATCCAAAATTAGCTAACATTCTCGTTGTTCATCGTTGTAAGGCTTGATTAGCCATTATTGCATAATGATTAGAAGAAGGACAAAACTATTATATTATAATTAATTACTCATGAGAAAAGTTAATAGAAGGCTTCCAAGAAACTTATTTGCACCATTGCTTCTTATATACTACTAGTTTTTCTTACTTTAAAATAAAATAAAATACTGCTATCATTAGTCAATCATTATCATTATTTTTTAGTCTTGTAATGTGTAATACACCACTGCAAACATAGAATAGGAGTAATTCTTTAACAGACCTAAAGTTATCACGACCTCTTCTACAACGACGATAATAAATCGCTATTCCTCGTGTTCTCTTTTTTTTTTCTCTGTTGGTGTGAAAAAAAAACTAAGTGTTGTTTTGTGGAAATTTTGACTTTTGAAGAGGCACCACTTAATTTCGAAAAGGAATTAAGAAACTTTTATAAAATACTTAGACGATTCAAAACAGAAAAATCGTTTAAGTTAGAGATTCTGAATAAGCGGTTCCTATTAACATTTTAGGAAGATGTTAGGCACCTAAAACGTCCACTAACTTGCGGTTATTCGGACTGTTTGAAAACATCTTTTCATTAACTTCTAAAAAGATTAATTTGTTGAAAAGTAATTGATTTTTTAGAAAGCGATTTGTATAAAATAAATTTAGACGACTTGGTAGGGATTTTTAACTAGGTCTAAACGAATAAAGGCAAACAAACACGTAGAAGGGAAAAAGGAGGAGGAAATAAAAGACTTAGGCTATTGGGCCCAAATCAACCTGTCCTAAACTAGTTTAGGCTTTTGGCCCATTTCACCTGTCCTAGTCTAGTTTTGAGTCTTTTGGCCCGAAATTCACTCCACCTGTATTAAAATACAACTTGACTTCGAGGCCCAAATGAATAAATAAAATAAATAAGACAACAATAATAAATGAATAATAAATAAATGAAATGGAAACCGAGACTTTCAAGTCTCTTGGCCGCTTCAACGATGAGATTTTAACCCATTCTTTTCTTCTTCTATCTTCTTACATCCATACCCCTCATAATCGACTTTTGGACTTGGTCTCGGAGTTGACTCGATAGAGATAGTGGGCATCAATAGCCCATAATGAATATGCAGAAGGGAGAGAGTCCATGTGGGACTCAAAAACGGATCCACATGCAAGGAACGAAATAAGGCGATTAATATGCATCCAAAGTGCAGAACGCCATATAGATAAATAACATAACAAATCCATAGATAAAAAAAACTATTGTAATCCAAAATAACATAGCAAATAGTAGGTTAAGATGTAGAAAAGTCAAGGAAAAAGGGCATGCTCAATAGGGTAAAGTCATGCAACTATGGCTGTTATCAGTACATAAATAAACATATAAACTAAAAAAATAAGTTTTAAGACTAAATTGGCGAGGATTCCCGCAAGCAAGAACAAGTAAACAATGAGACGTACACTAGAGTTGGGAGTTAAAATAAACCTCATAAGCGACTCATGCATAACGTCGAGTAAGAAAAGAATCCCTCTTTTCGAGAAAATAAAATAGTGTTCTTCGCTGTACCATTTTTTTATAAGGACAGAACTTATTAACATATCTTACCTAAATTTAATAGCTTAGAAAACAAACACTAACATACAACGTCAACTTAAGCAAGAATTAATGAAATTTGACCTAAGAACTGTTCAGACAACTAAAAAAATCATAACTTTTCAAGAAGGTAAGTTTTTAAGTTAATAGTATATTTATACTATAGTGAGCAAAGAAGCAATAGATCTCTGAACAGTCAAAAGAGTCTTAGTAACTATGGCTTCAAGAACAATTCCATCACCATTCTTCCAATGAACAAAAACAAAATAACCAATGTAATACCATAAAGCATAGGCAAACATGACGAAAGGAAAACAAAAAGGGAGAGAATGTTTGAAATGAATCAAGCAAAACCTTCCTACCTAGAGTTTTGGCAGAAAAACTATGAAGATGACAATCAGGTATGATGAGACCCTGTTTCGTCTTCCAAATTTCTTTTGAGAGAAATCTAAAGAATTTTCTCCCACAAAAACCTTGTCTCTACACAATTTCTAAGATCATTTCCTGGAAACAGCCTTACAAAACTCTGAAGAGCTTTAGTGTAATACCCGTGCTTTTTCTTATCTTGAAAATCATCTCAAAGATGTTAGAACTTGCTTTGAAATAAGAATTCATTCTTATACATGTGGTATTTCCATAATTTTCACTTTCTATCACGTGGAAAATTTAATAAGATTTCCATTGATATATAATTCACCCAAATTCGACACCCGGACGAAGAGTTAGGGCTTTTTTAGTGAGACAGTATTTGACCTAAGCCTTCAGCGCGTCGCGGATATAGCTCAAATGAAAATTGTCAATTTCCAGTGTTGCTCCGTGATACTGGCACGTTGCGCCAAACTTCCAGGTCGTAGATAAGGTGGCAACACGATAGCTCCGCGTCGCGCCACTGTGAAATTTCTCATTTGTCAATTTCCAGTGACTTGGCACGATGGTGGCGCGTCGCGCAAAGGGCCCAATTCGAAAAATTTTACTAAAAATTAAATTACGTATCCAAGATTAAAAGGGTCAATTTGCCTCCCTATATAAGCTTCCAAACACTGGATTTAACCCTTATTCATCCAAAATATTGATGTTTTTCTCAAATACTCTCAAGAACTCAAGCTAGGGTTTTCATAGAAGGTTCAATTTCAAGAAGGTTTCACCATCAATCTTTACGAAATCATGAACTAAGGTATGCATAGTATTCATTCATGGACTCCTTTCGTCTATGAAGTTCAAGAATCTCTTTTCTAAACTCAAGTTATGGATTTTCTATATGTTTTCATGTTTTGGCTGCTCATGTTCATGTTTGATAAATGTGAAATTGGATTCTACTCCATGATTGTTGATAGTTTCTATGTGGGTTTAATTACTATAGACATAGATTCATGCAACCCTAAGATTTAAACCCTTGAATGATGAAATTGAAATTGAATAATGATGTTTACATGTACCATGCCTGTCATATGTTTGATTAAATGCCTAGATGAAGGAATATTGTCTAACTAGCATGATATCATGAAATCCCCATGTATGTACAAATTCATGCCTATTACATGTTTGATGAAACGCTCCTATAAATGTAGTATGTATTATGATGTTATTCAAGTCTTCAAGTAAATGACTATGTCAGTTTCCTTCTATCGAGTCCTGGGGGTACTTGTACCCGAAACATTAGCTGTGTGCCTAGAGGCATGTCATGTTTTCATAATACTCTCCATAAAGCTATGAAGTCTTAGACTTCAGATAGTTTTATGACTCAGGAAAAATCTCCATGATCTCATGACTCAGTCAGTTGTCAGATATCAGTAGTATTCCGTCAGCCACGAAAATTCAGTAACTCAGTCCATGCTCAATTCAATTCAGTAAATCATATTTAACGTCTATTCAGATGGGAGTAGGAATTAGCACCGAGTGAACCCAAGGATGAAGACTCACCTGTTATATGAAGGTGTGATTCCTAGAAGCAATCCTTGCATTCTAGAACTATGTAGACAACATAGGTTGAGACATCGTAGCCTACTATATGATGGTAAATGAGATGACTTAATTTGTTATGTGAGGGTTCCCACCGTTCTCGCTAGAGTTACCTGTTATATGAAGGTTATTCACATGTTTTCCTTACCAGTGGTGCGGTATTGACACCCTTTCAATCAGGGCATAGATTGGACCCCAGTTCAGCTATTATAGCACTTTTGATGCATGTCAGTTAGATACTACTTCGCACAGTTTCATGTTACAGAATCAGGACTGTTAGATACAGTCGATCAATATCAGTAATAGAACTCAGATAGTTCTTCAAATTTCAGGACTGTCAGACACAGTCAACTCAGACATGGTATGAAACTCAGATAGTTCCATCAAATTTAGGACTGTCAGACACAGTCACCCATGTTATCAGTTATATTCAAATACAATTATTCATGTTATCAGTTATGTCATGTTATCAGTGTCCAGACTCAGTAGTCATGCTACCACGGTATCAGTATTATGTTATCACGTTGTCAGTTACAGTAGCGTATTTATGTATGCATTCTCACGTTCATGTTAGACAGTCAGTTAGTATTGATCATGCATGCAAACTCTTGCATATAGCCTACCTCACATGTATACTCAGTATATTCCATTGTACTGACACATTTGCGCTATGGTGCTTTCTTTTTATGTTACACTATAGGTTTAGAGACACGAGTTCTAGATCAGCAGTAGATTCCAGATTCAGCAGTCAGAGTAGAAGTGAGTCCTCATTCTTCGAGGACATAATGATTTTCTAGTATCTCATTGATTAGCTTATTAGTTGGAGTTAGTTGGGGACATGTCCCATCAACTCTTTATTCAGATTCTTTAGATAATAGAGGCTTTTAGACTAGATGCAGACTAGATAGAGATTATCATATTTTAGACTTCAGTTTTGTTTTGGGTATTCTATTACTCCACGCAGATGTTACGTTATTCAGTTATGTTCATGATCGAACCTTATGGCCTTTCAGTGCATGTTTCCGTATTATTATGTTATCTTATGCAGTATACAGGTAAAAATATCAATCATGGGTTAGATTGTGGTCCTTCGAGGTCATGAGCACCGTGTAGCATTCCGGTTCAGCAAATTGGGTCATTACAAACTTGGTATCAAAGCCTAAGGTTCAATAGAGTCCTAGGAAGTCTGAAAGCCACATCTAGTAGAGTCTTGTGCATGGGTGTGTTGCATGCCACATTTATGCACAAGAGGCTATAGGATGTTTAAGAACAGTTTCCCTTCTTTCAGTATTCATGTTGTACTAGTGAGCATAACCACAAGTTAGTCTCTCAGTCTAATCCACCTCTTCTCTTTATTTCAGAACATGCCTCCTAAGAGAAGAAATCAGTCAGCCCCTCAGCCCGAAGAACCTTTGGGCGATCATATTTCTCATGCTGAGTTCAGGACCACATTTACCACTCCTGCTCAATCAGTCGCTACTCTTAATAAACGGCTAACAGTTGTTTCGACCAACCCATTGGCCAATTCAGTTACAACGAGGATTCGGGACTTTACCCGAATGAATCCTTCAACCTTCCTCAGGTCTAAGGTAGAAGAAGACCCTCAGGAATTCATTGATCAAGTTCAAAAAGTGACAGACATAATGGGGGGTGACTACTATTGAGAGTGCTGAGCTAGCTGCATATCAGTTGCAAGATGTGGCTCATACTTGGTACAAACAGTGGAAGTCTAAAAAGGTAGATGATGCAGGTCCTATAGAGTGGGAGGAGTTTGACACTGTATTCTTAGATAGATTCTTTCCCCAAGAACTTAGAGAAGCTAAGGTGCAAGAGTTCATCAACCTCAGGTAGGGATATATGATGGTGAAAGAGTATTCTCTAAAGTTTACTCAATTAGCCAGATATGCCCCTCATGTGGTTGCAGACGGTAGAGCTAAAATGAGTAAGTTTGCTTCAGGGGTGAACGACAATGTGGTTAATGAGTGCAGATCCGCCATGCTGAATAGTGACATGACCTTAGCCAGGCTTATGACTTATGCTTAGCAGATAGAGGAGTAGAATATTAAGCAGAGGGAGAAATAGAATAAGAGAGCGAAGACAGGTAGTTTCAACTTCGCTCAGCCTAAGTCAGAAGGAGGAAACCATTCCCAGTTTCATCTTAAGTCATCAATTCCAGCTTCCTCTACAACCAGTGCTCCAGTTCCTAAGTTCAGAGAGGGTAACAAAGATAGAGCGCCGGGCTCTAAGACCCAGGACAGTGTTAGCAGTTCCTACACCTATTCTCTTTGCCAGACTTGCGGTAAGCACCATCAGGGTGTGTGTATAGTGGGTAGTGGCATTTGTTTCAGTTATGGCAAGCTAGGCCATAGAGTTAGAGACTGCCCGTATTCAGGTCCTCAAGGTCAACAGAATCGCTCTTCATCTCAGTCCGATTGCCTAAATCAGCAGGGTGCCACTTCCAGTGCTACTAGCGGGCAACACCCAAATCGTCTCTATGCTCTTCAGACCCTGACAGGATCAGGAAAATTCTACTGATGTAGTTACTGGTACGTTACAGATCTTTCTTAAGCATGTTTACGCTTTGCTAGATCCAGGAACTTCCTTGTCTTTCGTTACTCCTTATATAGCAGTTGATTTCAGAGTCAGTCCCGAAATTCTAGCAGAACCCTTTTCAGTAGCTACCCAGTGGATAAAACCATCATAGCTCGGTGGGTATACAGGAAATGCCCGATTATGATATTTCAAAAAGTCACTTCAGCAGACTTAGTCGAATTAGAGATGACTGATTTTGATGTCATTCTCGGCATGGATTGGCTTCATTCCTGCTATGCCACAGTCGACTGCAGAAATAGAATAGTTCAGTTTCAGCTCCCAAATAAACTCGTCCTAGAGTGGAAGGGTAGTGTATCCGGTTTCAGTGGTCAGCTTATTTCCTACCTTCGGGCAAGGAAAATAATATCTAAGGGATGTGTTTATCATCTAGTTCATGTTAGAGATTCCAGTTCCGAGGCTCCCAGTCTCAAATTAGTCCCAATAGTGAATGAATATTTAGATGTCTCTCCCAAAGATCTTCCATAAATTCCTCCCGAAAGGGAAATAGACTTCGGTATTGATCTTTTTTCAGACACTCAGCCTATCTCTATTCCTCCATACAGAATGGCACCAGCAGAACTCAAGGAACTGAAAGAACAATTGAAGGATCTCTTAGATAAGGGATTCATCAGACCCAATATTTTCCCGTGGGGCGCACCAGTCTTATTCGTGTGCAAAAAAGACGGTTCTCTTCCCAGAATCGATGACTTGTTTGACCAACTTCAGGGTGCCAGTTATTTCTCTAAGATAGACCTCAGATCTGTCTATCATCATCTCAGAGTTAGAGAATATGACATCCCCAAAACAACTTTTCATACTCTGTATGGTCACTTCAAATTTTTAGTTATGTCCTTTGGTCTTACCTATGCCCCAACAGCTTTCATGGACTTGATGAACCGCGTGTTCAAATAGTACTTAGACATGTTCATCATAGTCTTCATAGATGATATTCTTGTCTATTCCCGCACTGAGCGAGATCATGCAGACCATCCCAGAATAGCACTTCAGACTCTCAGAGATCATCAGTTATTCACCAAATTTAGTAAGTGTGAATTTTGGATAAGGTCAGTAGCATTCCTTGGCCATATCATTTATGATGATGGAATTAGGGTAGATCCTCAAAAGACCAAAGCGGTAAGAAACTAGCCTTGCCCTGTTTCTCTATCAGATATCAGGAGTTTCTTGGGTTTGGCTGGCTATTACAAATGGTTTATTGTAGAATTTTCATCCATTGCATCCCCTATATCCAGATTGACTCAGAAGAAAGTCAAGTTCCAGTGGTCAGATCCTTGCTAGAAGAGTTTTCAGGAATTGAAGACTCGACTCACCTCAGCTCCAGTCTTAGCTCTTCCAGATAGTTCAGATGGGTTCGTAGTGTATTGTGATGCACCAGAGTAGGTTTGGGTTATGTCCTCATGCAGTATGGTAAGGTCATAACCTACGTCTCTAGACAGTTAAATCCCCATGAGAAGAATTATCCTTCTCATGATCTTGAGTTAGCAGCCATAGTCTTTGCCTTAAAAATTTGGAGGCATTATCTCTACGGAGTTCATGTAGATGTTTTCACAGATCATAAGAGCCTTCAGTATGTCTTTTCTCAAAAAGATCTCAATCTTCATCAGAGAAGGTAGTTAGAGCTCTTGAAAAATTATGACATGAGTGTCCTCTATCATCCGGGCAAGGCCAATGTAGTGGCCGACGCTCTCAGTATACTCTCTATGGGTAGTTTTTCTCATGTTGAGGATAGTTAGAAGAAGTTAGCTTAAGAAGTACACCAGCTTGCTAGACTAGGCGTTCTCTTAGTCGACTCTTCAGAGAGAGGTATATGTGTTCAGAGTAGTTCAGAATCATCTCTAGTTTCCGAGATGAAAGAAAATTAAGATAAGGATCCCAACCTTGTCAAGTTAAAAGAGTCAGTTCAGGATCAGAAAATAGAGGTTTTCTCCCAAGGGGGAGATGGTGTTCTTCGTTGTTAGGGTCGTCTTTGTGTTCCAGACGTAGATAACATAAGGCAGCGAATTTATGCAGAAGCGCATGGTGTGCACTACTCTATTCATCAAAGGGCCATAAAGATGTACCATGACTTGAGGGAGATCTATTGGTGGAGCGAGATGAAAAAAGATGTTGCAAAATTTGTGGCTAAGTTCTCTACATGTCAGCAGGTTAAGATAGAGAATCAGAATCCTAGTTGGTCCATGCAGGAGTTCAGTATTCCTACCTGGAAGTGAGAAGTTGTGAACATGGACTTCATGACGGGTTTGCCTCAAACTCGTCATCAACATGATTCAATTTGGGTCATTGTAGACAGAATGACCAAATCAGCTTATTTCTTTCTGGTTCATACCTCTTATTTAGCTGAGGATTATGCCAAACTCTACATCAAGGAGTTAGTCAGATTGCATGGTGTTCCGTTATCTATTATCTCAGACAGAGGTACCTAATTCACCTCTCATTTCTGGAAAGCATTCCAAAAGGGTCTTGGTACCCAAATTCATCTCAGTACAGCCTTTCATCCTCAGAAAGATGGTCAAGCAGAAAGGACCATTTAGACATTAGAAGATATGCTAAGGGTGTGTGCAATTGATTTTAAGGGAAGTTGGGATGACCACTTGCCTTTGATTGAGTTTGCATACAACAACAACTATCATTCCAGTATTCAGATGGCTCCATTCGAAGCTCTCTATGGTAGGAGATATAGATCTCTGATTGGTTGGTTCGAATTTTGTGAGGCCTCAGTCATAGGGCCTGACTTGGTATTCGAAACCTTATGGAAAGTCCAATTGATCAGAGAAAGACTCCATGCTTCTTAGAGCCGACATAAGTCTTATGCAGATGTTCGTAGAAAAGATCTCGAGTTTGATATTGGTGATTATGTCTACCTCAATATCTCTCCTATGAAGGGAGTGAAAAGATTCGGCAAGAAGGGAAAACTCAGTCCCCGATATGTCGGTCCCTTCAAGATTCTCAGTCGTTTCGACAAGGTAGCTTATGAACTTGAGTTGCCTTCAGATCTAGCCTCAGTTCATCTAGTCTTTCATGTCTCTTTGCTCAAAAAGTGTATAGGTGACCCATCAGTCGTAGTCCCTATTTAGAGTATCGATGTTTAGAACAGCCTCTCTTATGTAGAGATTCCAGTCGAAATTCTAGACTATCATACTCGTAGATTGAGGAACAAATAAGTCTCTCTAGTTAAAGTTCTTTGGTGAAATTAGTCTGTCTAGGGAGCTACTTGGGAAGCAAAAGCATATATGCATACCAAGTACCCTCACCTTTTCCCCGCCGACTCAGATCAAGCTCAAGGTAACAATTCTCCTTAAGCTTACTCAGTTTCATGATTAGTGTACATCACGAACTTAGTATTTAGTCTCATGTTCATGTTCCCATGATAATCTTGGTATCAAGTACCACCACATATTCAGTCGTGCATTCATGTATCAGATCATTTTTATAGTTATGACATGCATTCTCATTGTGAGAAAACTTAGCTCTTCAGAATTTTCAGTTATGCATTTATGAATTAGTTACGCATGCATCAGTTATGCATGTTCAGTAAGTTATGTTCAGCTTGTCAGTCGCGTCCGTCATGAGTTCATGTTCCAGTTATTCATGTTCAGTTTATTTTTTCCCCTCTCAGTCAGTCTCATTCAAGGACGAATGTTCTCAAGGGGGAGATATTGTAATACCCGTGTTTTTTCTTAGCTTGAAAATCATCTCAAGGATGTTAGAACTTGCTTTGAAATAAGAATTCATTCTTATACACGTGGTATTTCCATAATTTTCACTTCCTATCGCGTGGGAAATTGAATAAGATTTCCATCGATATATAATTCTCCCAAATCTGACACCCGGATGAAGAGTTAGGGCCTTTTTAGTGAGATAGTATTTGACCCGAGCCTTCAGCGCGTCGCAGATATAGCTTAAATGTCAATTGTCAATTTTTAGTGTTGCTCCGTGATACTGGCATATCGCGCTAAACTTCTAGGTCGTAGACATGGTGGGAATGCGATAGCTCCGCGTCGCGCCACCGTGAAATTTCTCATTTGTCAATTTCCAGTGACTTGGCGCGATGGTGGCGCGTCGCGCCAAGGGCCCTATTCGGGAAATTTTATTGAAAATTAAATTACGTGTCTAGGGTTAAAATGGTCAATTTGCCCCCTATATAAGCTTCCAAACACGAGATTTAGCCCTTATTCATCCAAAATATTGATGTTTTTCTCAAATACTCTCAAGAACTCAAGCTAAGGTTTTCATAGAAGGTCCAATTTCAAGAAGGTTTCACCATCAATCTTCACGAAATCACGAACTAAGGTATGTATAGCATTCATTCATGGACTCCTTTCGTCCATGAAGTTCAAGAATCCCTTTTCTAAACTCAAGTTATGGATTTTCTATATGTTTTCATGTTTTGGCTGCTCATGTTCATGTTTGATAAATGTGAAATTAGATTCTACTCTATGATTGTTGGTAGTTTCTATATGGGTTTAATTACTATAGCCATAGATTCATGCAACCCTAAGATTTAAACCCTTGAATGATGAAATTAAAATTGAATAATGATGTTTACATGTACCATGCCTGTCATATGTTTGATTAAATGCCTAGATGAAGGAATATTGTCTAACTAGCATGATATCATGAAATCCCCATGTATGTACAAATTCATGCCTATTACATGTTTGATGAAACGCTCCTATAAATGTAGTATGTATTATGATGTTATTCAAGTCTTCAAGTAAATGACTATGTCAGTTTCCTTCTATCGAGTCCTGGGGGTACTTGTACCCGAAACATTAGCTGTGTGCCTAGAGGCATGTCATGTTTTCATAATACTCTCCATAAAGCTATGAAGTCTTAGACTTCAGATAGTTTTATGACTCAGGAAAAATCTCCATGATCTCATGACTCAGTCAGTTGTCAGATATCAGTAGTATTTCGTCAGCCACAGAAATTCAGTAACTCAATCCATGCTCAGTTCAGTTCAGTAAATCATGTTTAGGGTCTATTCAGATGGGAGTAGGAATTAGCATTGAGTAAACCCAAGGATGGAGACTCACCTATTATATGAGGGTATGATTCCTAGAATCAATCCTTGCGTTCCAGAACTATGTAGCCAACATAGGTTGAGACATCGTAGCCTGCTATATGAGGGTAGATGAGGTGGCTTAACCTGTTATGTGAGGGTTCCCACCGTTCTCGCTAGAGTTACCTGTTATATGAGGGTTATTCACATGTTGTCCTTACCAGTGGCGCGATATTAACACCTTTCCAATCAGGGCATAGATTGGACCCCAGTTCAGTTATTATAGCACTTTTGGGGCATGTCGGTTAGATACTACTTCCCACAATTTCATGTTACAGAATTAGGACTGTCAGATACAGTCGATTAGTCTCAGTAATAGAACTTAGATAATTCTTCATATTTTAGGATTGTCAGACATAGTCAACTCAGACATAGTACGGAACTCAGATAGTTCCATCAAATTCAGGACTGTCAGACACAGTCACCCATGTTATCAATTATATTCAGATACAATTATTCATATTATCAGTCATGTCATGTTATTAGTGTCTAGATTCAGTAGTCATGCTACCACAATATCAGTATCATGTTATCACGTTGTCAGTTACAGTTGCGTATTTATGTATGCATTCTCACGTTCATGTTAGACAGTCAGTTAGTATTGATCATGCATTCAAACCCTTGCATATAGCCTACCTCACATGTATACTCAGTACATTCCATTGTACTAATGAATTTGCATTATGGTGTTTTCTTTTTATGTTACACCATAGGTTTAGAGACACGAGTTCCATATCAGCAGTAGATTCCAGATTCAGCAGTCAGAGTAGAAGTGAGTCCTCATCCTTTAAGGACATAATAATTTTCTAGTATCTCATTGATTAGCTTATTAGTTGGAGTTATTTGGGGACATGTCCCATCAACTCCTTATTCAGATTCTTTAGACAGTAGAGGCTTTCAGACTAGATGCAGACTAGATACAGACTATCATGTTTTAGACTTCAGTTTTGTTTTGGGTATTCTATTACTCCACACAGATGTTATGTTATTCAGTTATGTTCATGATCAAACCTTATGTCCTTTCAGTGCATATTTATGCATTATTTTGTTATCTTATGCAGTATACAGGTAAAAATATTAGTCATGGGTTATCTTGTGGTCCTTCGAGGTCCTGAGCACTGTGTAGCATTTTGGTTCAGCAAATTGGGTCATTACATTTAAACCTTGAAAATTATAACTAGAGAGAGAACCATAAACCCATCTTAAACGAATGCACACCATGAAATGATTTTCAACATCAAAGAGACCCCATCCATTCTCTTTAACAATAAAGCCATTGCATTTTCCTCGGGGATCAATCAAACCAAACACCGTCTTGAAATGAAATAACAAGGGAAATGAAAGACTCAAACTATGCAATTCCACAACAATGGGAATCCAACCAGGATGTTTCCTTTTTCAAAGAAAGGAGCTGGCAGGGCATATTATTTTATCCTTCTCCTCTTTTCGTCAAACTCAAAAAATGAATTTTTAACAGTCAAAATGGTCATCGGAGCATTATAAGATTTCTGGTATGCTTTTGGACATATCTCATTATTCCCTTTTGCATTGGAAAATCCAGAGGAACTCTCGAGGCAGTCCTGCTGGTGGTGTTACCAGTTTAAATAGAAAACAATAATCTAAGACTGTCAAACAGTAACGACGAACGAGTCAACATATCAGTATGGTCCTCCTCCTCATTCAAATGAAATAGCGGTCGATGGATCCTAGGATTTTGTAGTACATTTCATTATTGGAAATATTTTGGTCATTCTCTTTAGCATTTGAGAAGCCAAAGGAACTCGCAAAGTAGTCCTGCTAGTGATATTACTAGCTAAACAGAAAGACAATAATTCAATCAAAACAACATTTAGCAAGCTAGTGAAGCGAGAAATTGAAATAGGAATCTCGATGGAAATCAGTAAGTCAAACTCATAAACAATATACAATACGAAACAACAAATTGGAAGCTAATTAGCGATGTTGAAATCAAATAACAGATTGTGAAATTGAGACTTGCAAATAAGACTGAAAACCAAAAATTTTATCGACTAAACTAGAAGTTTAACATCAAACGTAATCACATGGCAGACATTTCCTTCATCCAACGCATCCTATGGTCTTACACGACCTCTACAACAGCTAAACCCAGCATACAAAATCATGAATACAACTACATCAGCTACTCCCAGCAGAATAAGATTTCTACTATGAGTACATCAGTTACAAAGAAAACGAGACAAACAAGAACAACGGTCAAATTAAAGGGAAATAGAGTGTATTTACCTCTTTAAGTGCAGCAAAACGAGACGACAACGTGGTACGGAGATCACAACCACCGAAAAACTTCTTTACCGGCAACTCGAGACTCTAATTTAGTTGACAAACTTTCAAAATAAGAACAGGATTTCTACTAAAGACTTAATTTTTCTCCAAAAATTTTCTTGTGTTTCTTCTTTTTTGAGAATTTTCCCCCTCTTTTCAGACCCAAAATTTCCAACTTCTCTTTTCGAACCCAAGAGAAAAATTTGTCCCCAAAATTCGATCCCCCTCAGATTGCTCCATGTTGAGATATTTATAGAAGGCTTAAAGGGGTAAATTAGGGATTCCTAAAATAAGAAATTTTCAAATTTCGAAATTCGAATCTCCCCCTCTTCGGTTTTCATCCCCAAAATTGTACCAATTTCGTTGTTTTTGATGAAATCCAAAAATGGATTAGACAATAGAAAGCAATTCTCCCCAAGAACCAAAGAGAAATCTCCACCAACGTATGAATTCGTACCATGGTACCCAAGATTCGCGAGATTTGATCGTTGGGTAGGACACCTCATCGATCTTCTAGAAGAATCGAGGGCTTTCTTCGTGTGAACCTATGCGAGATGCGTGAAGAGGGATACACATGGGTTGAAATCGGGTTGGGGTATGGTTATTGTTGATGGAGTCACGATTTGCTGGTTTTGGCTATTGTTTGAAGGAAATGGGAAACAATGGTGGGCCGGGTCAAGCTGTGTTGGGCCTGGTGGGGTGAGATGTTGGGTTAATTAAGCTGAAGGGAAAATTGGGCTTAAATTGGATGGATTATAATATTGTTAAGAATTTGGGGGTTATTTAAAATATAACCCCCAATTAAAAATTTAGAATTTGGCCAAAATTAATTAATATTTTGATCCAATTAAAAATTAGATTGGTCCATTGCATTACAAATATGATCAAGTAATTTCAATTAGGATCAAATTTAATAATTTGACCAAATTGAATCAAAATTCGATACGAATTAATACCTTGTTTAATCCCGAACTTTTTCATTTAATAAAAATCAAATACATATTTTTTCAAATAAATTATTTTCAAGAACAAATTATATTTGAATCAAGATTTCACCCTTTTGAAATAATTCTCAAGCTCAATCTAAATAAAAGTCCAATTTTGATAAAAATATTCATTTAAGCAACAAAATTTATGCGATCTCGTATATGTGAATACAAAATTAATCCAAATAAATATTTTAGAGCACATTTATCCGGATGAAATAAATATTTTTCTTTTTATTAAAAAATGAAGAAATTCTAAGGTTAAATTTAGTTGCGGAGGGCAAAAATTAGGTGTCAACAAGCGTAAATTTTGTGTTCAATGAGGGTTTTTGCTAATATATTTTTGTTTATAACATGTTAAATCCTTCCCACTTAAATAAATTCTGATACACAAGTCCCAAGAATTAAGAAAATATCAATTTAGACCATTAATTGCCAACTAAAATAATATCTAAGATACCCAACTAATGACTTAACTCACCTGTGACCCCACAAAAATTGGTACTATCTATCTCCGTAAGTCATAAATCACGTATACAAACTATGGGAGCGCTAAAAT
Source organism: Capsicum pubescens (assembly GCA_030864215.1). NCBI lineage: Eukaryota > Viridiplantae > Streptophyta > Magnoliopsida > Solanales > Solanaceae > Capsicum > Capsicum pubescens. The sequence goes on along the minus strand of CM061543.1, from coordinate 112,798,374 downwards.
AGAGAAGATGAGAAAATTTCACAAACGACCAGGAGGGTGGTTACATCAAATACCAATTAAACAACCGTTCGTCCCCAAACGGGCAAACTTAAGACAAGAAGGAAAAACAAGGAATTACCTAAATCCGTAAAAAAAATGTGGATACTTGCTACGTATGTCTGCTTCGGTCTCCTAAGTGACCTCCTTAATAGGACAATTCTTCCACTAGACGTTCACAAATGCAATCTCCTTAGTCCCCAACTTATGGACATCTCTATCAAGAATAACAATAAGTTCCTCTTCATAAGAGAGGTTTTCATCTAACAAGATCGAATCCCAATGAATTAAATAGTTACCATCACCATGAAACTTCTTTAGCATAGATACATGAAACATAGGGTGAACTCATGACAAGATCGGAGGCAATGCCTACCTATAGGCCACCGGCCCCACACACTTAAGAATATCAAACAACCTAATATATCTAGGACTGACCTTACTTCACTTCCCAAAATGCATGACACCCTTCATGGGTGAAACTTTAAGAAACACCTGCTCACCTTCCATAAAGTGCATATCTCTAACCTTTCGATCCACATATTCTTTTTACCTGCTTAGAGCTACTATAAGCTTATCCTGGATGAATCTAACCTTCTCCAATGAGTCTCTCAACAAATTAGTACCCCACAGTCTCACCTCAAAAGCATCAAATCACCCAATGAGAGATCTACACCTCCTCCCACACAATGCATCGAACGATGCTATGTCGACACTCGAATAATAACTATTATTATATGCAAACTCAGCCAAAGATAGAAACTGATCCCAATGACCTCCAAAATCCATCACACACGCACGAAGCATATCCTCCAATACCTGAATCATCCGCTCGGACTGCCCATCGATCTGAGGGTGAAAAGCTATACTAAGGTCAAACCTTGTGCCCAACTCCTCATGTAACTTCTTCCAAAAGGTAGAGATAAATTGAGTATCCATATCCGAGATAATAGAAATTGGGACCCCATGCAATCGAACAATCTCCTTAAGATAAATCTTGGCCAACTTCTCTGCATTATAAGTCACCTGAACTGGAATAAAATATACAGACTTAGTCAATCTATACACAATAACCCATATAGAATAATACTTCCCCAAGGAATTGGGAAGACCACCAACAAAATCCATAGCTATCCTCTCCTATTTCCATTCAGGAATGGGCATCCGCTGAAGAGTACCACCAGGTTTCTGATGCTAGTATTTTATTTGCTGGCAACTCTAACATTTGGCAACAAAATCAACTATATCATGCTTTATTTGGCCCCACTAATTATGCTTCCTCAAATCACGATACATCTTAGTCACTCCAAGATGTATAGAATACTTCGAACAATGATTCTAAACTAGAATAATAAGAATCAAATCATCAACACGAGGTACACAAACTCACCCCTTAATCTGCAACACACCATCACCACCAAGAATGTCCTCCTTGGCCTCACCCTGCAAAACCTTATCATAAATTTTGCTCAACTTAGCATCCGTAAATTGTTTAGTCTTAATTTGATCAAGAAATATGGACCTTGCCTTAATGCTGGCTAAAATTCCTCCTCTCTCAATCACCTCAAGTCAAACAAAATTGTTAGCTAGAGTCTGAATCTCTCTAGCCAACGAACGCCTGCTAGCATTCAAATAAGCCAAACTACCCATACTTGTTGACTTTCTGCTCAATGCATCAACGGCCACATTAGCCTTCCCCAGATAGTAGAGAATGGTGATATCATAATCTTTGAGCAACTCCATCCATCTATACTGTCTCAAATTCAAATCTCTCTACGTGAACACATACTATAAACTACGGTGATTAGTGAACACTTCACAATAAGCCCCATACAAGTAATGCCTCCATATCTTAAGAGCAAAAACCAAGAAGCTAACTCCAATCATGAGTGGGATAATTCTTCTCATTGGGCTTCAATTGCCTCAAAGCATAAGCAATAATATTCCTTTCCTGCATCAACAGGGAACCTAAACTAGAACGTGAGGCATTACAATAAATAATAAAATCCTTATCCTCTACCAGCAAGGCAAGAATAGGAGCGGTAGTCAACAAGGTTTTGAGCTTTTGAAATCTCTCCTCACACTTATAAGACCAAATAAATAGTATATTCTTTTGATTCAACTGCGTCATATGAGTAACAATAGAAGCAAACCCCTTCACAAACCTGCGGTAATAACTTGCTAAGCCAACAAAGCTACGACCCTTAATTACTGAAGTAGGTCTAGACCAATTCTTAACCGTCTCAATCTTTTGAGGGTCTACTATTACCTCTTTCTTCGAAACCACATGCCCTAAAAAGGATACAAAATCCAACAAAAACTCACACTTAGAAAATTTTGCATACTGTTTTTTCTCCTTTAACAATCCCAAAATAATCCTTAAGTGATTCGTATGCTCCTCTTTACTCTTAGAGTAAACCAGAATATCATCAATAAAGACAATCATAAAAGAATCCAAATAGGGAATAAATATCCCATTCACAAACTCATAAAAGCAACTGGGGCATTAGTCAACCCAAAAGACATCACAAGAAACTCATAGTGCCCATACCTGGTTCGGAAAGTATTCTTAGGAATATCATCAGGTCGAACCTTAAGCTGATGATACTCGAACCTCAAATAAATCTTAGAGAATACAGATTCACCCTCCAACTGGTCAAATAACTTATCGATACAGGGTAAAAGATACTTGTTACGAATGTAACTTTATTCAACTGTCTGTAGTCTATACACATACAAAGACTACCATCTTTCTTCTTTACTAACAAGATAGGAGCACCCCATGAAGAGGCACTAGGATAGATAAAACCCTTACTCAACAAATCCTTCAACTGAGCCTTTAGCTCCCCCAACTCAGCCGGAGCCATCCTATATGGAGGAATGGAAATAGGGCGAGTACCTGGCTTTAGATCAATACAGAAATTAATCTCATGGTCTGGCGGCATACTAGGCAAGTCTGAAGGAAAAAACTCTTGAAACTCACATACCACAGGAACTGACTCAATAGATAGGACCTCTGCGGAAGTGTCCCAAAGATGTGCTAGGAGGCCAAACAACCTCTCCCAATTAACCTCTTCACACGCAGAAAGGAAATAAGTTTCATTGGAGCAGGACTATAATCACCCTCCCACTCAAGTCTATCTATTCTCGGCATAGCCATAGTCACTGTCTTAGCATGACAATCTAATATAGCATAATACAAAGATAACCAACTCATACCTAAAATTATATCAACATCTACTATGTCTAGAATCACTAAATCTGCCCAAGTTTGATACCCCATAAACATAATAAAAAAAGAACGATAAACCCTATCACCAATAATAAAATCACCAATAGGAGTAGACACATGAATCAAAAAGTCAAGAAAATCACACACCATGTCTAATCCCACAACTAAATTAGCAGATACATATGAAAAAGTAGAGCTAGGATCAAATAATACAATGGATATCTGGTCACAGACAAGAATAGTACCTGTGATAACAACATCTGATGTCTCTGCCTTGAGCCTGCCTGGAAAGATATATATATAGGCCCTACCACCAATCTGAACGTTACCTCTGCCAAGCTGAGAACCACTTCGATGGGGCTGATTACCATCCCTACCTGACTAATGACCATTACGACCACCCTGTGGACAACCTCTACCATTACCACCACCTCCCCTACCTGCTGAAACTAGGGATGTAGGAGCCTGCTGCTGTCTATACTGGCCAACCTACCTCACATTTGGACAAAACCTCCTAACGTGACCCACTCTTCCGCACTCGTAATATTTATGATCCAAGGTAGGTTTCTGAGCTGACGAAGATGAACTAAGGTAACCACAAAAGTCTGAAAATGGCTGGCTAGCTCCTGATGGACAACCCACAGACACTGACATCGCTGACTGAATGGGGTGGGCAGTGTATCCCTGAGAACTCTTTCCCCTAGAATAAGAACAACTGAAACTGCCTCCTCTGCGGGCCTTCTTTTTCTATGCCTTAGCATAACCCTCTTACCTTATGCCCTCCACCTTCTTGACAAAATCAACCATCTCCTGGAAAGACCTACCTAAAGATGTCATCTGAAATATAGAAATTTGGAGGCCTGTATTCAACTCCTTCACAAAAAGATGAATTCTCTCCTCCTCAATCTTCAGCAAGTGAGATGCATACCGAGATAATAAATGAAATTTGGCCTTATAAGCTGCAATTGACATATTCCCTTGCTTAAGATTAGCAAAATCATCCCTTTTCTATCTCTCAAAGTATGAGACACGTACTTTTTTTAGAAAAACTGAGTAAAACTATGTCCAAGTCAAGGGAGGCAAAGCTGCATCCCTACACTCAACATAGGCCCTCATCGTAGCATCCCCCTGAAATTGGAAAGTAGCTAGTTCTACACCATACCTCTATACTACCCCCATCTTATGCATCCTCTCATAACAGTCAATAATAAACTCTTAGGCATCCTCCGACTTAGTTTCATGAAAAATAGGGGGTATTATCTTGATAAACTTACAGAATAACTCATGCTCAACTCTGGTCATCACCAGACCCACTACCTGTCTTGGAAAAATATCTTCTCCTAACGCTTCTTCCAATCGAGGGGCTACAACAACAACATGTTATATCCCATGATGGACTGCAAGTGCTGCAGGCATAGTCCCTGATCCTTCCAAACTACTCAGAAAACTCAGAACCTACTGAATCACAACAGAAGGCATCTGAATCAAAGATGCACTTCCCTGAGTTGGTGCAACCCCATTATGAACCGACACTTATTTATCCTGTACTGGCATAACTCCATCCCCTGCAACCTCAGGAAAATCCTTATATGACCCTGGTGGGAACTACTCTTCTTCCTCTGCCATGCCCTCCTCTTACCTGGCCTCTACCCCAAACTGTTGTCTTAACAGCTGCTTCAGTCACATCAACTCTTGCCCCATTCTTTCGTGTTCTTACCATTTGCGAGAATAAGAGTGAAATAAGTTAGATACCAATTGGAATCGCCAGATACCAATTAAAATCAAGTAATAGCAAGTATGAAAGAAGAATTTGAATTTTCCTATTTCCCTGTAGCCTCTCAAAGAAAAGTACAGGCGTCTCCATACTGTTCCGCAAGACTCTACTAGACATATTCTTATACGACGAGATCGACGAACCTAGGGCTCTGGTACCAATTTTTTCATGACCCAAATGGTCATGAGTGACACCCACACTAATCTTCCTGTGGGAGAACCATCTAAATCAAACTATTACCCAATCACTTAGTTAATATTAAGATGATAATATCATAAAATAAAAATAATAACAATAATCAAGATCTAATCATTAATTATGAAGAAATCCAACAACTACTTACTAAAATCTCCAAGACTCAAAAGTCATCGTACAAAAACGACTAACAAAAACCATGTCTAAAGAGATATCCAAAATAAAGTAAATAAGGAATATTTCATTGCCCGAAAGATAGACAATAACAAATAAGATGACCCATGGTAGCCTGGAGATGGAGTGCTCACCCTTGGGTCGAGATCTGCTATCAAACTCTAGAGGTGAGGTCATGTCGGAGTCTCTGGAACACTTTCTGCACTCAATAAAAGAAGAGTACAGGGTAGTTTAGTACAGACCACTATGCACTGGTAGCTATCATAGGCCAACTCAACTTAATAACATGTACACAACATAAATCAAATAACAAGTAGACAAGCATCATCACATAACTAATTCTCAATAAATCAGCAATACAACAACAACAGGTCAACAACGCTCACAAACAATCCATGTAACCATTAAGAGTATCCACCATACTGTAAACTTCCACAGAATCAACACAAATATGTACACATATGCTATGAGACTTATTTTTGCACAAATAGTCATGATCTGCAGGGAGCAATTTATGTTCATAAACCGTACTGGCATGGTACCCGATCCAACATATACATGAACGTACCGGCGTGGTACCCGATCCAACATATATATATCGGTACCGGCGTGGTACCCGATTCAACATATACATATCCATACCAGCGTGGTACCCAATCCAACATATACATATCCGTACCAGCGTGGTACTCTATCTAACATATATATATCCGTACCGGTGTGATACCCAATCCAACATATACATATCTGTACCGGCATGGTACCCGATCCAACATATACATATCCGTACTAGCGTGATACCCGATCCAACGTATACATATCCATACCAGCGTGGTACCCGATCTACCATAAATAAGTATTATCAATATTAAATTTACACAACCTCACAACATACAATACAATGCACCATGTTTATAAGTACACGCAAAATCATAAGACAATTCCATCAAGTAAAATTTCAATAATCGTTTATACATGCATTAACAATCTAAACATCAACAATTTCAAGCATGTCCGAATACCAATCAACAAGTATCTAATTTAGAATCATACACACAATTAAGTCGAGTCTAAACTCCAATTAAACCATAACCTACTTCAACCAACAAATTTAAATGTAGTTAGTCCGCAAGCTCCTTTTTGTTCCTCAAAGTTTTGGAATCTGTTTCAACATATAATCCCCATAAGAATATAAATCTAAAGTCAAAGTTTTCTATGATAAAAGACACTATAATTAGTGGCTAAGGGTTGTTAAGATCATAATTATTGGGATTATCAAGTCCTAAATTAGCTAACATTTACGTTGTTCATCGTTGTAAGGTCTGATTAGCCATTATTGCATAATGATTAGAAGAAGGACTAAACTATTATATTATAATTAATTACTCATGAGAAAAGTTAATAGAAGGCTTTCAAGAAACTTATTCGCACCATTGCTGCTTATATACTACTAGTTTTTCTTACTTTTAAATAAAATAAAGTACTGCCATCATTAGTCAATCATTACCACTATTTCTTAGCCTTGTAAAGTGTAATATACCACTGTAAACATAGAATAGGAGTAATTCTTTAACAGACCTGAAGTTATCCCGACCTCTTCTGCAACGACGATAATAAACTGCTATTCTTCGTGTTCTTTCTTTTTCTTTTTCTCTGTTTAACCGCTCCTATTTGAGGGTTTTTGCTAATATATTTTTGTTTATAACATGTTAAATCCTTTCCACTTAAATTAACTCTTATACACAAGTCCCAAGAATTAAGAAAATATCAATTTAGTCCATTAATTGCCAACTAAAATAATATCTAAGATGCCCAACTAATGACTTAACTCACCCGGGACACCACAAGAATCGGTATTATCCATCTCTGTAAATCATAAATCACGTATACAACTATGAAGAGTGCTAAAATAGGAAAGATGAGAAAATTTCACAAACGACCGGGAGGTTCGTTACATTAGGATTAATTCCAATGATCAATTTTTTTTTAAAATGTGAGGCTTGTAGTAAATCCAAAATCACAATAAAGGCCTCATTGTCAAGTTGAAAGAAAAACTGATTTATTCAATATTTGTGAACTTGGAGGAATTTTAACTCGTGGAGAAAATAGATATTTTATCACTTCCATTGATGATTTTTCTAATTTTACATATGTTTTTTCTAAGTTTACATATGTTTATTTAATGAAAAATAAAAGTGATGCTTTTAAAAAATTTAAAACTCTCTCCATGAAGTTGAAAATCAATTTAATAGAAAAATAAAACGAATAAGAAGCGATAGAGACCGTGAATATGAGTCACATGAGTTCAATTCTTTTGTTAGATCATTGGGTATAATTCATGAAATTACTCCTCCTTATTCTCCTGCATCTAATGGTGTAGCAGAAAGGAAGAACAAAACTTTAGTTGAGTTGACTAATGCCATGTTAATTGAGTCAAGTGCACCTCTAAATTTTTTGGATGAAACACTTTTGACTGCTTGTTATGTGTTGAATTGTGTGCCTCATAAAAAGATCAAATTAACACCTTTTGAGTTGTGGAAAGGTGATAAGCCAAATTTGAGATATCTAAGAATTTGAGTTGCTTAGCCTATGTATGGTTAATGGATCCTAAAATCTCTAAGTTGGGTAAAAAAGTTACTACTTGTGTTTTTCTTAGTTATGTTTCAAATAGTACAACCTATAAATTTTTTTAATCTTGAAGATTGTATTATAATAAAATCTGGTGATGCTATTTTTTATGAAAATACATTCCCGTTTGATTCTAAACATAGTGGAGGTCCAAGAACTAAAGAAAATATTTTGTCAGTACCTAATTCTTCTACTTCTACTTTGAAAAATAAAGAAAATGATGATTTTGAGTTAAGAAGAAGTAACGAGCTAGAGTAGAAAAAGATTTGAATCCTAATTATTATGTTTTTAACGTTGGAGATCACTCTATCACTTTAGAAGAAGTTTTGTCTTCACATGATGCTATTTTTTATAAAGAGGTTGTAAATGATGAAATGAAATCACTAATTTCTAATAAAACTTGAAAGTTCGTTGATTTACCATTGGATTGTAAAACAATTGGATGTAAATGGGTCTTACGTAAAAATTAAATTGAATTGATTTGTTGATAAATATAAGTCTAGGCTAGTGGTTAAGGGTTTTAAACAACTAGAAGACCTAAATTTTTTTGATATTTTTTCTCCGATAACTAGAATTACATCCATTAGACTTTTAAATGCTATTGCTGTAATTTTGTATTTATAAATTCATCAAATGGGTGTAAAAACTATTATTTTAAATGGAGACCTAAATGAGGAGATTTACATGAAACAACCTGAGTATTTTGATGAAGCTGGCCGTGAAAGTAAACTGTGTAAACTTACTAAATCCCTCTATGGCTTGAAATAGGCACCAAAGCAATGACATGAAAATTTTGATTTCGACATGATTGACAATGACTTTAAAACTAATGAGTGTGATAAGTGCATATATCAGAAATTTTGGAATAATTCACATGTTATTATTTGCCTATATGTTGATGATTTATTGATCTTTGGCTCTAAAATGAATGTTATTAATAAAACAAAAAATATTCTTAGAAGCCATTTTGATATGAAAGATCTTGGTGAGATAAATTTTATTCTAGAAATAAAAATTACTAGAACATGTGATGAGACTTTCCTTGACCAATCACATTATGTTGAGAAAATTTTGAAAAATATAATTTCCTTGATTGCAAGCATGTTGTAACTCCATTTGATTATAATGTTCACTTGTTTTCTATTGAGACTGAAAATTGTGTTATAAATCAAAAGGAATATGCTAGCATAATTAAAACTTTGAGATATGTGACTGACTGCACTAGGCCTGATATTGCATATGCAGTAGGAGTACTCGACAGGTTTATGAGCAAGTCAGGTAATGAACATTGGCAAGCTATAACGAGAGAAATGAGATATTTATCTGGAACGAAAACTTGTGGTTTGTTCTATAAAAAATATCCTGCTATACTTGAAGGCTTTTGTGATGCGGATTGGAATACTTTATCAGGTGATTCCTTATCTACTACTGATTATATTTTTACTTTGGGTGGCTGTGCTATTTGTTGAAAATCTAAAAAGAAAACTATTATTGCTAACTCTACCATGGGGGCTGAACTAATTATTTTAGCTTCAGCTAGTGAGGAAGCGAATTGGTTAAAAGATTTGTTATTTCAAATACCTTAGTTTAAAAAATCAATTCCTCTTGGTTTAATTCATTGTGATAGCACCGCTGCAATTGGTAGAGTTTAAAATTGTTATTACAATGGTAAATTCAGACCTATAAGGAAAAATATAGTAACGTGAGATCATATTTGACAAATGGTACCATTAATGTGATAATCTTGCAGAACTATTTACTAGAGCCTTAGAAAGAGAAAAGGTCTGAAGTACATTGAGGGAGATGAGATTGGAGCCTATTGAATCTTAAGTCATATGTGAGGAAACCCAACCTGAGAACTAAAGATTTTATAATCAGGTTCAATGGGAAAAACGAATCACATGATGACTTATTGTGCAAAAATGCACTATTTTTTATCCCTTCCTATGATGTGAGTGCATTTTTCTGTAATGGTTGTGGAGATTGAGTTTAAAAATCCTTAATAAAAATCTGTATCTCGTATGAGCGGGGTGCTAAAATTTCAGGAGCACTCTCGACAGATTTCACCTATGTGAGTGTGGAGGTAGGCCACTTTCTATGAAAAATAGGCTTATTCTCAAAGACACTCATGAAATTGGGATAGCACAAGGTCGTAATGTGCTGGCTTTAAAGCTCATGTCAACACCTTGACTATTATATGTATGCAATAACTTTTTATTTCCCTAAGCAGTCATAGTTCAAGTCTGAGATCATTACGACTCTGGAGTAAAAAATACTGTTTTACTAAGTGGAGGTTCAATACAGAGCACACCTTTATTATGCATAATAGTCTTCCTTCAGCTAGTAGACTCTCTTATCTAATATTAAAATGAGTGGGGGATTGAGAGGTTAGCATTCTAATTAGTATTTAATAACATTTATTTGCTTCCTATTGTTGGCTGCTACAGCTTTTTACGCTGGTTATACTAATCCAAGTGGCTGAATGTTACAACTCTACACCTAAAGTTGCATTGCACCAATGGCAGCACTAATTCCTTTCATTATTGTGTATTGTTGCACGTTACTCTTGTTGTCCATTAAGGCAATTGATTCTTAGTTAGTGGTGTCTGATTTGATCATCATTTACCTTGAAATTCATGTAACTTTTTACTTTTTATTCATCCATTACTCTTATTTCTTTATGGTGGTAGAATATGATAATTAGTGTCATTAGTTACATGTAACTCTTGTAACCTTTAGATAATTTATATTTCATCTTTACTATCCCTCATTCATTCTTATTCATTGCATGGAAGACTTCTTTTTCTATAAATAGAGGTGGTCTTGCATATTTTTAAATACATGAAAATATTGAATTAATAAAAGTTAGAAAAAAAAAGTTTATTAGTTGAAGGAGGGTGTTCTTTTTGTGGAGCTTTGAACTCAATTGTTGTTCAGAGTTGTGCTTTGTGAGAAGGCTATCATATCCTAGAAGGAATAAGTCAAGAAGATTGCTACTGGACCGGTGAAACTATTTGCTGCAGTGGGTTTGAATCTCCTTAAAGAGAGCGGTATATCCGTGCCTCAACCGAAAAAGAAGAATTTTTTTTATTTTCTTCACTTGAAATTTTTTAATTATAATATTATTATAATTTCACCAACATTGATAAGTCTAATTTGAATGCAATAGATGTATTATAATAATTTTGTCTCAGGTTAGGTCTATTGATTGTTTGATTGAATATTTTCTATAATTTATTTTTATTTTATATACTTATTTTCATGATTGTAGTTAATTTTTGATTGCATTGAATTATAATGTTTTCCCAACTTAAGATTTTTACATGCTGGTGTTAGTATTTTGTATTATTTTTTTTATCTTGAATTGTTGTTACTTACATGTTTTATCTGCTTGTTTTAGAATATTTTTTTGTTTACGTCAATCTTATGTAACTTTTATCTCAATTTAGTACATGTGTTTTAACTTTTTTATTTTGATGGATTGCTTTATTTGTTTGGGCGCTTATATACATGTCCAATAGACATGCGTATGTTGTATTTTTACGTAGGTGGTTCTCATAATTTTACCACTGTTATCTTCACACTAAGGCTCCATTTGTTTTTTTTTTTTTTTTTGTAAGATTCAGACATCTGAATTTGAATGCACATCTGAATGATTAAGATGTTGTCTCTAGATCTGAAAACTGAATGATTAAGACTGTTTGTTTTTCAATATCTGAATGTGTAAAAAAATTATTTGTATACATAATAAAAAATTAATTATAGATTAAAAAAGTATGCAATTTAATACAATAAAATTATTAGTATCTGATTGAGAAAAAATATTTATGTTTGTTAGTGATAGTGGAGATGGCTTATAATGGTGGTTGCGGTGATAATGATTGATGTTAGTGATTAATAATATTGGTGGTGATAATTGTCATGATTGGTATTGTAGTGATTGTTATGATGGTGGCGATTGATGGTGGTGGTTGTTGTTGTGATGTGACGTTGCTTCATGTTAGTAGTTTAAGGTGTTGATTGTGTTGGCTGAAACATGAATGCATGATGATTGACGATGGGTTGGTGCTAGTTGGAGATGTTATTTGTTATGATGGTGGAGATGATTGTTAGTAGAGATAAATTATAGCGATGGTACTGGTTGAAGTGGTGGTAGAGATAGCGTTACTAGTGACAATGGTGGTGGCGGTCAAAGAATGTGTAGAGGTTGTGATGTATTAGCGGTAGTTAGTGGTGGTGCCAGTTGTGATTGATGAGTTGGTTGGTAGTAGGGATTGACCGATAGTGGTTGCTGATTGTGGTGTTGTTGACGACAGTGATGTCGGTGAATTTAATTAGAATAAAAGAGGTAGTAGGTGTGGTAGCGGTTGACAATTGTGGTTGGTAACAATATTTTTTGTCGATGGTGGTTGTGATGGTGGGGGTGGTTGGTAGTGGTGGATGGTGGTTGATAATGGTGACGGTGGCAGAGGTGGTTAGTGGTGGCGACTGCTGAATATGAATAGAGTGGTGAATATTATCCATCACCAGAATATTCTTTCAGACCTATTAAGACTTGGTTGTAGATCTGAATGATTAACACCTATTCAGACCTATTAAGAGTTAAAAGTTTAATAAAAAACAAATGCACTTAATGGTCTGAAGTCTGAACCATTTAGATTCAGACCTCCATTAAGTGCAAACAAATGAGGCCTAAATAATGTTAGATTTTTATAATTTTTTCTGTTTATTTCTACAATTATTTGACAAGTTATTTTTTTATGTCTGCCTTATGAACTCATTGAAGAATGATTCAGAAAGTGAACTTGACCTAAGTATTAAGACACTATGCTAGAGCAGTTCGATTTGATATTTGCAAGGAGCTACTCTAATGAACTAAGCAAAAGGTAAGGTATTCTACGCCTCTAATTTATTGAGGCTTTTTTTCCTTTTTTAGCAATAATAGGTTCTATGTTATATGTAGAGAAAATGGTATGAAATATACTTAAATTTTGACGGAATTTATTTAAACACACCTGAACTTTGCGGGGATCCTATGACCCGCCCTCTCCCCACTCCCACCCCCAGAACTTTGTGGGGTCTGATGATCCCATAGACTATTTATTAGCATATTTTACTGATATTTATTTGCACTAGTTTATCCATAAATAAATCTTATCCTAATTTTTTTCAAAATTTTGTAAAGTGCCGACTTTTATTTTTTCAGATACATAATACTAAAAGAGATACATGATTGATGTTACATCTTAAGAAAAAACTAATTCACTGTAATTATAAAAAGTAACGATAATTAACTCATTTAAGGAGTAATTTACCTTGCAGATCTTCTAATTAACATCTAAATGTCCCCCAAATACGATATTTCAATAATAATGTAATTTCTTTGAAATATTTATCTCTATATTCAACTTCCAAATCCATTCTTCTTTAGCTTTTTTTTTTTGGTGTTATTTTACTTTTTCAACTTTTTGCAATGAATTTCAAACCCTAAAAAAGGAGATACAAATATTGGTTTAAAACGTATCATGGTAAGAAATGATGTATTGATATAAAAAATGAGATTTGAAATACAAAGATATAAAAATACATGAGAAAATTGCAGGAAAGGTGTCTTTTAAGTTTTGAATGAGGGATTGGTGACATTGACCAACTTAAAAGGTCAAACATCATTGGAAAACTTGATGAAGTTAATTATGGACTTGATTAATATTTTCAAAACTTTCTAATCTTTTTAAAAGTACAAATCAACCCACACCCCTCTTCAATCCAAATCAACCAGTCTCTCTCCTTTTTCTCTCGAGAGAGCTTCTCTCAACTCTCTCCCAACCAACAGTTCTGCAAAATTCTTTCTTCAATCCTCGGCGACTTCAACCTCCGGCGAAAAATAGTCGGGTGAGTTTCCTTTCGACTTTCAACCGTCAATCGACGTGAAGACTTCTCCGGCAAAAACAACTTTGAGTTCTTCATCGTCCCATTTCTTTTTTCATAGGTAAAAACTTATGAAGAAACAGAGGAACTTGAGCCAACTACTCTTCTAGTATTGAAATGTGGATTAAATAAAATCCTTATTTTTGACATTTCTTCTTCTTGTTGTCGTACTATTGATTTGAATTTATTGGTGATTTTTGTTCACAGTTGATGTTCTTAGTATGTGTGTGTGTGTGATGTATTGGTGTTGCTGGGTTGATTTGTTGTTTGTCTGGGTAAAAATAGTGTTGCAACAGATAAAACATCTGATGCGATAGATGAAGATATCTGATGCAACAAATGAAAACATCTGATGCAACAGATTAAAATCTGATGCAACTATGAAAATCTGATGTAACAGATGAATAATCTAACAGATCATTCATCTGTTGAGACAGACGACTCTTCTATTTGGAAGAAATTTAAACAATATTGATCCAACAGATAACTAATTTTGCAACAGATGAGTGATATGGTTCAACAGTTCAGTGATCTGTTTTTATTGTCTCCAATGATTTACTCATCCATTGCAACATGTCAGTTATATGTTGCAACAGATAACATACCTGGTGCAACAGATTAGTGATTTATTTTTATGGTTTTCAATGGATTACTCATTCGTTATAACAGGTCAGTTATATTTTACAACAGATAACATACCTAGTGCAACAAATTAGTAATCTGTTTTTATGGTTTCCAATGGATTACTCATCTGTTGCAATATGTAAGTTATATGTTGCAACAGATAACATACCTGGTGCAACAGATTAGAGATCTATTTTTATGATTTCCTACTGATTACTCATCCGTTGCAACAGGTTGGTTAATATATTGCAACAGATAAACTAACTGGTGCAACAGATTAGTGATTTTTTTACTATTTCCAACGAATTACTCATCCTTGCAATAGGTTGGTTATATGTTGCAACAAATAAACTATCTGGTGCAACAAATTAGTGATCTATTTTTACTATTTCCAATGGATTACTCATTCTTGCAACAAGTTGGTTATATGTTGCAATAAATAAACTACCTGGTGCAATAAATTAGTGATCTATTTTTATGGTTTTCAACAGTTTACTCATCTGTTGCAATGGGTCAGTTATATGTTGCATCAGATAAAATACCTGGTGCAACAAATTAGTGATCTATTTTTATTATTTCCAACGGTTTACTCATATATTGTAATAGGTCGGTTATATGCTGCAATAGATAACATACCTTGTGCAATAGATGTGTGGTCTGTTGGAACTGTTATTTTACCATTGTGCATGTTAGATTTACTTAGATTTACTGTTATCCCTTTTTAACGATGCATTAATCAATTATAATCTATTTTATGTTCCTGTTAATTTAAGATAATATGGTTCCCAAAAGAAAAGAAACCGAATCAAGTCCAAGTAAAGGAACAAGTGCAGATGCTCGACTACATCCACCACTCTATGAGCTTGCTTTACAAGTGTTATCTCAATCAGGAGCAGAAAATAATGAACACGGGAGGAGGAATGTCTCAAAAGGGATGATCCAAATGCTAATAGCCCTTCTGTCGAAGAGTTGGTCAAAACCTTCAGCATTGATTGTTATCCTGTGAGAATGCAGTGCGATGGTGCCATAGATTTAACAGGTGATTTCGTGGTTAAGTCATCCATGGGAAAATCTTTCGACGTCTTTAGAAAAATACTTCAAGAACAAAAATTAGATGCTTATTTCAGGGAAAGCTGCTTTGGGCAGTATCTTGATTTTTCGGAGGACAACAATGCTCGTTTCCAGATAAAAATGGTATACGATCTTCTCAAGCGTAGGTTTATGTATGAAAACAAAGACAAGATGGATGAGGTGTGGATAAATTACTGTGGCATGCCTATTTATTTTGGTTGGAAGATATTTTTCATAGTTACCGAACTAAAATATTATCGTCCTTCTCCTTCTCAAGTTATACCTACTCTGACCCAAAAAAAGCACCCTGCATACCCAAAAAAGGCAAAGGCAAGTTAGGTGATCGTGAGGACCTGCTGTCCATTGTTGGTCCAAGCTTCAAAAATAAAAATTTGATAGAAGCATTGAAAGGTAAAGGACTGTCAAAGAAGCACAAGCTATCATTGTGCATGGTTTGGTTTGTACATAATATTCTTTGGGCGAGAGACGTTAACAACAACATAATCCCCAGTTTAATAAATCTCTCTGAGGATCTTGAGGCATTTAACAACTATTCTTGGGGTTATGAAAGCTTCAAAATGACTGTTCAATATTTGTTGACTCCGTTAACGCCAAAGACAGTCAACTTATATGGCTTTTCATGGGTCTTCATGGTAAATATTTCTTTTATCATGATATGATTCATCATTTTTTTTATCCAATAATGCTTTTGATTTATTGGTGTTATGTTATAGGCTTGGGCATTTGAAGCCATTCCTTATTTAAGACAACAAGTGAACTACTACGAAGAAGTTTCCTATCCTAGAATCCTGAGATGGTTGTCGGCCAAAACTAATAAAAATGCAAAATTTCTTGATCTTTTCAACCCTCCGAAGGAAGCAGTAAGTCCAATTCTAATTAAGTTTTTATTTTAATTAATGATTATTTTAAATAATTTCATCATCATTCTAATATATGTACTGATTATTTTAGATTGTCCATCTGTGGCTTGTTCCGACCAACCGAGAGTTGAAGATGTCATTTTTCTTACTTTACGATCTGTGCAAACTTTATCGAACCTTAAGGTCGTTGGTGGAATAAAAATGGAATTGTTTGGAGCAACAACTATCAGAAGAAAAATAATTTTGGAGGGTAAACTTGTTGTTGTTGATGATGGTAGTGGTAGTGGTGCTGCTGTTTGGGCTAATGATGCTCCTCTTATAGTTTTTGAAACAAAAAGCCATTATGATTATGATGATACTGGTTGTACAGATTTTTTCACATCTAGTGAATGTTCTGCATGCAAATGTCAAGACTGCAAGGTGAAACATGATGGAGTGATTAATGCTATTAATGGACTAACTACTTCTGTAAAAAAAAATGGCATCTAAGAGGGGTGCCATTCCATCAAAGATGATTTCATATTCATACACACCATTAGAGATCAAGGCGGCTAAGAGGAGAAGGAAAGATACTTCCAAGGCATCATCAAGCTTTGAAAAAAGCAAAATTGTAATGCATCTATCTTTGTTTTGCACCATTTTTCAGTGTACAAGGTCCACAAGAGAGCAGTATGAGCCGAAAAAGGTGAATGTACATCATCTGTTCCAACAAACAAACATGCACATATCTGTTTCAACAGCTGATACATCTACTGAAAATTATCAAACAGATGTATACATCTGTTGCAACTGTTATCTGACCTATTGCATTACATGCGTTATCTGTTGCAATAGATGAGTCTTACGTTGCAACAAATGGGTCATCTGTTCGAAATTATCGTACTGCTCTGATTTACCTGTTTGAATTCATCCCAACAGATTATCCATCTATTGCAATATAAGGCTCATCTGTTGCAACAGATGGACAATCTGTTGTATACCTGTAATTAGCATTGATAATTTCTAGATTTTTAGGTGGATGTCCCAGTAGAAGCCACTGCTGAAGAGCATAATATCACAGTTAATAATCCATCTACTTCTTCCAAAGAAGAAGAAAAGGTGGAGCCTATCAGTTCGGGAGAATGAAAGAATTACCCGTTTGAAGGGTTCAACATCTCGAATGAGGCTCTAAAAAAACTAACACAGTTGATCAACGACTATTCAGAATGGATTGCCGATGGGCTGTTATAGCATCATGTTGGCAGGTACATAAATCAATTTTTAAAGATATTGGTTTATATAATTCTTGTTGTAAAAATGTGACATTAACACATATAAATCATCATGTAAAAAATAAAATGACAAATGCTACAAAGTGAATGAATCGAGTCTTCATTTTGATATGTTCGACTTTGTTGTTGCACATTCCGGAATGAAAAATTGGTTCTATTTATGTCATAGCCCCAAACTTACTGGAATGATGAGGTTTAGATGCCATACATATTACTATTAATTAATACTTTATTTAATTGCATCTGCATATTAAATTTTTCATCACGTAATCTAAAATGTTTGATAATATGCGCAGCACATCGATGTCATTCTTTGCTACCTCCAAAAGAAGGCCAAGTTATAAATACAAGAACAATACAAATATACGACAAGCAATTATTTGTATAAAGTTTACATCAATAATGCCTACGATAGGTATTGTTAATAACAATTGCAGTTTCCCAAAATAAGGAATGCTTAATCAATATCATCAAAGGGTTTAGCATTTCAGCTGGCTTACCTTGGTATTTGATCGACGAAGTGAACATCTCAATCAATTGTGGTGATGAATTCCATTGGGTGTTGGCTGTCGTCATTCTAAAAGAGAGGCGCATCCGAGTTTATGACTTGATGTCGTGAAGGAGACGTTTCGGGCTGTCGTCTGAGATACAAAAGTTGGCCAAAATATTGCCTACTTACCTTGATATGAGTAGCTTTTTGGACCAAAAGGTTCGTACTGATTGGTCGACGATTGAAGCATACCGGAATAAAATGGGTAATCTATTTGATATATAATATGTTGAAGGAATTTCTCAACAAACCATTGGTAGCCTGTAAGTAAGTTTAAGTGTCATGATTTAGTTTCATTTCACAAATTTCACAATGCTTGCATGAACGACAAGATATGAATTATCTATTTTTTTAAATGCAGGGATAGCGGTCTTTTTATTGTCGCGTACGCCGAGTATTTGAGCGATATATTACAAGTACCAAATGATGGAATTGATTCCAGATTACTCCGCAAAAGATATGCTGCTCTTTTATGGAAATATGGAGAAGCGAAAACTCAGAAGTCGTACGCAAGCGACATTAAAGATTCACGATGACCAAAGCCGAATTCCGCAACACCGGATGAAGAATAACTTGTCCATATTAAGTAGATCTTTATAGCTTAAGTCCGTCAATGTAATAACCTATCCTCCTTGGTTTAACTTGTTGATTTATTTGTAGAGTAGATCATTTGTACCCATAATGATTTTTTTACATTTCATTTATTTGTTGAGTTATTTCATGTAATTTCCGAAAGCTTCAACTTATTTTATGCTGTCTATGAATATAATTTAATCCTGAGTTTTGAATATGTTAATTGAAATGGAATACTAGATTCAAATATTGCAATAGATAATACATCAGCTGCAACAGGCGACATATCTTATCAAATAGATTTAGACATATATTGCAATATGAGACGCAACACGTAAGTCATCTGCTGGAAATTATATAACAGGTCTTCCTACTTTCTTGATTTTTTCCACAAGATTATCTATCAGTTGTAACAGATAGATTATATGTTACAACAGATTGGATATCTATTGCAACAGATAGACTAGGAAACATCTATTAATGCAACAGATGACCAACCTATTCCAACAGATAATCAATCTATTAAAATAGGTACAATATCTGATACAATAGATATACTATCTGTTGCATTATAAAAATTCAACTTGGCCAGTATAAAAATTATTGCCACTACATGTAAAGTGAAGTGGCTTGAAATGAAAAATTATTATCGTGTTCGTCTCCGTCTTTGTACATATTCTTCTTTATACACGGGCTACAACCATTTATTTAGTACCCCATAAGCCCAGACCCATTGCATCTTTCCCATAACAGCGTCGCACATACCAATCATTTCTGTGCCGGTCAGCAAACACTCAATGTATGCAAGCGAGTATGGCCCGCATGCTGTACCGATTTTATTTTTTGAGAGATGGATGTTCTTATTTCGACCTTTTGAATCTCATGATTCCTTCATCAAGACTTCAGCCGACAAATGATCCATCAGCTTACTCTGCGTCAAAAACTTGGGCAACAACATCAAGAGTAACTGCATATAGGCTAAAAACGTGTCCTCGCTGAAGACAGCTAAGTTGCAGTCATAAACCTTAACATTTACCTCATAGAGTAGTATCTCAACAGTGAGAAAATGTTTGAATTCTATGTTCACGACTACAAGGATTCTCTTTTCCTTGGTCCAGCTCTTGCCGTGTGGATATGGCCTCTTCCCTCTAACATATTTAATTATTTTTTCATCCCATTGGAACGTAAAAACTAACTTATCAAATCCCGAGCCACCAGAATCAGCTAGCTTACGGAGATCAACATACCTATTCTTGAAATTATTGTAGAAGTTGAGGTCCATTATCCTATATGTAGCATCATAAGCATTCGGGTACGCTAATTACCTGCCCCTCATGAGGCAGAGAATTTCATCAACATACTATGGTATAAAAAGACAATTTTTAAATAGGTTAGTAATTATAAAGAATAAAAACACAGTGGGAAGAATCCGATGCAGAGGGTTCTCTGAATTATTTCACAGATTACCCAGCCAACACAACTTATACAACAAATGTGTATTATGTTGCAACAGAATACCAAGCTGTTGCAATAGATTACACATCTGCTGCGTAGATTTTTGCTCATGGAGTAGATTGGAAGGCTAGGTTAGTAAAATTATACATTGTCCTCGTACTACTCACGCATATTTGTCATATTCGTGAAGTCTTTGGCGGCAAATGAATGCATGGTGTATTCTTTTTAAACCTTCGTCCTGCCATTCATGATTTCTTGTAGTTCCTTCTTCTTCTCCTTACCAAGTACCGCAAATATGTTCACCTTCTTCAGCGGTCCTTGAACTTCAACAACTCTTGGGCAAGAGGATTTGTAATTTTTGCTGTTTTCAGAATAGAGAGAATTTGTCTAATTTTTCTTCTCTTCCTCCTAACCGCCACTGTAGGAGTGGATGGCTCCCTCACCTCGTTTGAAGGTATGACACCCCTCTTGGATTTTAACTCCGCGGTAGCTTTAACAATAGCCTCTAGCTTTTCAAAGAGTTTATTCTCTCTGTCCTTGCACACTTTACATTTGCAATGAGAACATAAGGGTGAAGAGGGGTGAGAGAGACCACTATAAGGGTAGGAGGGACTAGTGTAAGAGTGAGAGAGACCTGTGCAAGGGGTGTATTCAAAAGTATTTATTTTTTGCTGAGCACCAACATGATCATAATCACGACTGGTAGCAGAAGCAGCATCAGGATGGCTTCCACCAACATAAATAACTCCACCAGCAACACCCCCAGAAGAAGCACCCGGATCTGTTGTAGTTTGAGGTTGGTCGTGAAGAGCTTCAACATTAGGCTGACCTTGCCTAACTGTTCTTCTTATGGAAGTTAATCCAACCAATTACTTCTTTATTAACTCCACCGTTGGGTCTTTTTTTGTATCAACAAGACCAAGAGTAAGAAAAAAAGTCATCCCCAGCTCATCAACAGTTGGCACGATCCAAGGATGCACAATCTATAAAAAAGACAGGAGGCATTTAAATCATATAATAATAATTTGCAGTCAGTTGGGTTACATAGATGTTAACACAACCAACTTATGCAATAGATGATCTAGCTGCCGCAATAGCTGATCTGTAAGTCGCAACAGATTGATAATTTATTGCATCAGATTACACATTTGTTGCATAATTTACATCAGATGGGTAATCTGTTGAGTTGGGTTCAGAGAACCAGAGCAACAGATGGTTAATCTGTTGTGAAATATGGATCGTCTGTCGCAACAGATTACCCATCTGTTGCACCAGTTATAGTTGATGGATAATCTGTTACAACAGACGACCCATCTATCGTAATAGATGGAACATCTGTTTTAATATCTTTCTTTGAGGCAAATTATTTTAGTTGAAAAATGGTGTACTGCATCATCCGAAGGGTTAAAAAGATCGGCCTCTTTAATATATTTTTTGTTACTCTTTGTTGCAGCCAACCACCTAAGGATCCTTGGATAAGAAATCTTATCCGAGTAATCCTTGAACTGCTTTCGGAGGGGAGGAAAGGTTTCACATTCCCAAGCCTAAAAAATGTAAATAGAAAGCAAGCATAAAAAAGTCATAATAACTATATTCAATATAAATTAATGGATGAGTAAAAATAGTGATCAATTTTATCATGAAAGTCCAGGGAAAGCCATATAATGTGATCATCTTTAGGGATAGCTTTGTCAGTAAATATTCGATAGTTAAGTAGTAGCTGTCATATCCCAGGGATAATCATTGAATTTCCCAAAATCATCAGTAAGCACCAAAAAATCATTTTCTATGACTTTCCTGACATCTCTTGCCAATAAAATGGAATGGATAAACCAAACTAAGCACAATTTCTCCCTATAGTGCTTTGGTATATTTTTATTCTCGAGATCCGCCATCAAATCCTCCCCTTTGTAGCTTGGTCCAACAATGCCCAACAACCTTTATTTTTTACCTTGCGTTTGTTGGATCCTTTGTGGGGTGTTTCCTTGATGAGAGGTTCTTCTGGACGATCACATCTCAAGACCGTCACTATGGCAAACTCTTTCAATCCAAAATAAACCGGCATGCCACAGTAGTTGATCCAAACTTCATTATAGTTGATCCAGACTTCATCCATCTTTTTTCCGCCCTTCTTCGAATCTTTATCATCCCTCGCATACTTGATCCTGCACTTGAGAAGGCCATATACCATGCTCATTGAGAAACAGAGAGTGCGGTCCTCAGACAACTCTAGAAAGTATGCAAAGCATCTCTTCTTAAAAAGTCCATCTATGTTTTCATTCTTCATAATACTCCTAAGTTCGTCAAAAGGTTTCCCCAACTGACATTTAAGTACAAGATCACCAAATACTGCGTTAGGGGTATTTATCGGCATCGCAACTTGAAACTTCTCAATACTAATGATTTTGATAAAATCATGCTGGGATTTTGATATTGTTTCACGCCCCATTGGTGAGAAGGAGTTATCACTTTCCTCAACTTTATTATGCCCTGACTGAGATTGTTCTGGAAGTTCCTCCGAATCTATCTGTACTCTAGCCTTTTTTGTTTGGTGATCAGAAGTTGATCCACTTTCTCCATTTTCAGTTTCTTTTCTTTTGGGAGATATCTTTTAACTACAAACAATAGAAAAACAAAAAATACATTGCATTTGATGTCTGTATAATTTTTTAAAAAAGGTAAGACAAATTTCAATAAATTATTCTACGCCACATTACAAAAAAAAATACTCCAATGGATAACCCATCAGTTGGAACAGATGGGAAATCTGTTTGAAGATCTATTTAATATCTCCCAACAGATTTTCCACCCGTTGCAACAGATGGACCACCACCAACACAACCAATTCTACCATCAATGCCACCAATACCACCACCAATGCCACTAATACCAATGCCAAGACCACCGACACCACCACCAAAAACATAAATACCGACACCACCAACAACACCACAAACACCACAAACACCATCCAATAATACCATGGCAGTCAACAAAATACTGAGATAAAAACTAGGATTTTCTTGGGTGCTTCCTACTTTTTTAGCATCAAAACACAAAATTGCTAACCCATTCTCGAAGATAATACAACTAAAAGTCTTTTTTTTCATCATTAACTAAAAAACCCTAATTTTTAGAATAAAGAACAAATATAGACTCTTCTCGAACCCTGTTACCTAAAAATACATAGAAAACAATGGATACAAACAAGAATAAAGTCAAAAATAATAACTATGTGGTCAGAAATGGGAAGAAAATCGATCTGTTTTGAAGAGTTGAGCAATATGTTGTGTAGTTGTTGTATGTATTATTGAGAGAGAGAGAGAGATAGTGAGGAGAAAGAACTTGAGATTTGAAATGAGAAAAAGTTTTTTTCGCAAATGGATGATTTGTATGGGTTGATTTGTAATTTTGGAAAAAAATGATAAGTTTTGAAATTATTAATTTGGTCTGAATTGATCTTAATTAATTTTTAAAATTTTAAAAGATATAGATTTTAAAATATTAAGTTAATGAGAACACACTTCAACTCAGAGTGATCGATCGACGACTTGGGTCGGGATGAACGCAATACCAGCACCATGCAAATGCAACGACTCAATTGAAGTTGTTATTGACCCTGTGAGCTCATTCATTCATCCCTAGTTCCATCTAAATCAATTTAGGTACTATTAATCTTAACATTAAGTTAATGATAACTTATTTCAACTCAGAGTGATCGATCGACGACTCGGGTCGAGATGAACGCAATACCAATACTATGCAAATGCAATGACTCAATTGAAGTTGTTGTTGACCCTGTGAGCTCATTAATTCATCCCTAATTCCACCTAAATTAATTTAGGTACTATTAATCTTAATATTAAGTTAATGAGAACTTGTTTCAACTCATAGTGATCGATCGATGACTCGAGTCGGGATGAACGCAATACCAACACAATGCAAATGCAACGACTTAATTGAAGTTGTTATTGACCCTGTTAGCTCATTCATTCATTCCTAGTTCCAGCTAAATTAATTTAGGTACTATTAACCTTAACATTAAGTTAATGAGAACTCATTTCAACTCAGAGTGATCAATCGATGACTCGGGTTTAGATGAACACAATACAAACACAATGCAAATGCAAAGACTCAATTAAAGTTGTTGTTGACCCTGTGAGCTCATTCATTCATCCCTAGTTACACCTAAATTAATTTAGGTACTATTAATCTTAACATTAAGTTAATGAGAACTCATTTCAACTCAGAGTGATCGATCGACGACTCGGGTTGGGATGAATGCAATACCAACACCATGCAAATGCAACGACTCAATTGAAGCTGTTGTTGACTTTGTGAGCTCATTCATTCATCCCTAGTTCCACCTAAATCAATTTAGGTACTATTAATCTTAATATTAAGTTAATGAGAACTCATTTTAACTCAGATTAATCGATCGACGACTCAAGTTGGGATGAACGCAATACCAACACCATGCAAATACAACGACTCAATTAAAGTTATTGTTGACCCTGTGAGCTCATTCATTCATCCCTAGTTTCACCTAAATCAATTTAGGTACTATTAATCTTAACATTAAGTTAATGAGAACTTATTTCAATTAAGCGTGATCGATAGATGACTCGGGGTCAGGATGAACGCAATACCAATACCATGCAAATACAACGACTCAAGTAAAGTTGTTGTTGACCCTGTGAGCTCATTCATTCATCCTTAATTCCACCTAAATCAATTTAAGTACTATTAATATTAACATTAAGTTAATGAGAACTAATTTCAACTAAGAGTGATCGATCGACGACTCGAGTTGGGATGAACGCAATACCAACACCATGCAAATGCAACGACTCAATTAAAATTGTTGTTGACCCCGTGAGCTCATTCTTTCATCCTTAGTTCCACCTAAATCAATTGCAATGAAATCTTTTGCAATAAATGACTGAGCTGTTGGATATTTTCAAACAGATAATCATATATGTTACAACAGATGACATATCTGATTTAATTATCAAATAGACATTTGCATCTGTTGTGACAGATGATTGAGTTGTTGGAATTTTCAAACAAATATTGATATATGTTATAACAGATGACATATTTGATTTAGTTATCAAATGGACATTTGCATCTGTTGTCACAGATGACTAGGCTATTGGGATTTTTCAAATAGATATTTATATCTATTACAACAGACGACATATCTGTTTGAATTTTTTTCTTTTAATTTTAAAGCAAGCTTCTATCCGAGTAGATAAAGTAGTACTACTAAAGGCGGTAAAAAATATTTCTTGGATAACTCAAAAATCTCATTGAGTAGTCTCGTCTTGTCTTTTCAATGTCACCCATTTTCTTCTTCGTGCCCCTCAAATTATTAATGAATATTAATTAATGAATATTAATTAATGATTATTGAAACCCCTAATACTTTCTCCGTTTCATATTAGTTGGACCCTATTGACTTAGCACACCCATTAAGAAAATATTAATTAGGGGTTTATTTTACCAAATTAGCCTTATTAATTATGCTTTGAAAATATAAATTTGAATAAATACACTTTGTTTAGTAATTTAATATTAAGGGTAGTACATCTCGAAATTATAATTATCTCATCTTTTCTTCAACCCTAAATTTATTTTATTCGTCTCTCATTTTTTTCTTTCTCTCCTCTTTAGGGTTATCACAACCTTTTTTCTCCCCTCTTTAGGGTTATCACAACCTTTTTTCTCCCCTCTTTCTCATAAAGATTCTTTCGATCTAAACCGATCCATATCTTAGATTCCTCAACTGAAATTATTGTTTGATCCTCTTTTGATATTAAGGTATGGTTCACTATTGCTCTTTCATTCTCGTCTTCTTCTTTGCAAGTTATTTACATTTGTTTTTTTATTTAATTATAATTTACCCATATCATATTTATTTTAAAAAATTGAATATACTTTTAATTGTTGAATAAACGAATCGAGAATTTTTATTACAATATGCAAAAAAAGTCATTTGTTGGGAGAATTTTAAAAGCCTTGTTGGCAATATCATTTTTTTGTATGTATTTTATTTTTTCATTGTTGTTGATGTTGTTGGTGGGGTTGGGGTTGTTGAAATTTGTGGTATGGTGTTGTTGATGGTGTTGGAACATAGGATGTTGCTTCTTTATTATTGATGATGTTGTTAGAACAAATGTTGTTGTTTTCTTTGTTGTTAATATTTTTTATTTATTATTTCTTTGTAGTTTATGATGTTGATGTTGCAACAGATGGAATTTTTTTTGGAACAAATCAAACCACCAGCAAGGCTGGTTTGATGTATTCCAACAGACTCCACATCTGTTGCAACAGATTCCACATATGTTGCATCATACTCCACATCTGATGAAACAGACTCCTCATCTGATACAACAGACTCCTTGTCAGATGCAACAGACTCTACATCTATTGCAACATATGAATAATGTTCTTTCTGTGACATTAATTTTTTTCCTCTTCTTTGTAGATATAAGAAACTAAAAGTTAATCAACTTTTGCCCGACCATCACAAGAGGCTGCAGTAAAGATGGGTTCGGAGGAATAAGTTGCATGCAGATGAAACCACTTCATATATGGGAGGTATGTATTACTGATAATGTTATCGTGGAAACACACATTGAGTACACTAATTTTGTGAATGTTGTTTTTACTGATTAACCATAAATCATTCAAATAAGATATCTGCAATTTTACAGTTATGTTTGGCAGGTCTAAACTGATAAGGCTAAGGGACCATGAATATGGTTCTGATACCATGTTAAGATTTAATGTTGGTTGTTGCTCATATTTATTTGTCAAATATTGTGAAGAAATCTAATTTTGCTGTCGTTGTAAAGAGATTCAATGGCGATTGGAATAACTTTTAGGATGCATTGGACTCTGAGAAGGCCTTTGAAGCCTAGCACTGCATCTAATAAAAATGGAAAACCAATATAGTTATTTCCCTAGCCCAAATTTATATGGTTGGATTGCTCGAGGTGATGATTATACGCCAGTAGATGCGGTAGGAGAATGCCTTCGAGGGAAAATGGGTGGTTGATGAAAGACTATATTATCTGAGAGCTAATTGAAGAAGAAACACAGGGTAGAAAGTAACTTCTAGTGAATCCGGCCGATGAAATTATCTTAAAACATGAGAAATCTATATCAAGTGCAAATATGAAAGTGTATCCGGTAATGTAAATTCGTTTGTTGTCTCTCTAAGAGAAAAATAGTGCAGATGGTCACTTTGCTAGGAAGCTGCGACTAGGTAGCATGGTCGGAATTATCACCTAGATAGAAAATAGCAGAAGACTAAGAAAGCAACCTTAAAGGCATCGAGGGTTGAAATAATGTACAATAAGTCTAGAAAACTTGCGCCAACAACAATTGTTGTTAAAGTAAAGAATCTAAGTGAAGGCGGCAATTTCTAAATTTTAAATTGCATCCTATGCCATCTTGTTTGTGGTTTCGATTAGGTCCACTGCTATTGACCTGATCGGACCACAAACGTGATTGAAAGGCAAATTGAGTATCATCACTTCCATAGCATTATGGTTATAATTGATTGTGTTTTATAGCCTTAGCATGCTTTCAACATTTCTTGGAGAAGATCAGAGGCTTGCTCTAGTTTGTGAATTTCAATAATTTTCAAGCTTGCCTCCAGCTTGCTGATTCTGTATTCAAGCTTGTCGTTGCCGTCTTCGAAGTTGGTAAAGAGTTCCTGATCTCTTGTGAGCTCGATCAGAAACACCACCTTCAAAGTTGTGGTATTGAAGAAGGCCTACAAAATACTTTCTTCAAAAGCCTTAAAGGATACATGGAGGGTCGTTGTGTTTGTTTTAGGTCAAAATATGTTGATGCACATAGAAGATGTGGTCCCAATAGTTGAACAACACACTTTTATCGAGCGTTGCTCAATGCATCTTGCTCAACTAATTTGATAAATTAATAAGCAAAAAGTTACGTAACGTTTGATCTAAATCGACTCTACCAAGCCTATTAAACGTTACGTAACTCCAGGCTCATTACCCTATAAAAAAACTTTGCTCGAGTTAGTGAACAAATCAAACGAGCTCAATCTCTCAGCCTTTCTGTTGATCACTCTTCTCCAATATAGATGACAAGATATCCGCTATGCAAAAGTCTACACCGTCGTAGAAAAGCTTGCCAGGGCGCAAGTCTTCAGAAGGTATCAACAACAAACTCTCAATATCAAGTGATATTGAGAGATTACTAGTCATGCCTTCTCAAGACTTTCGTTACAGCAAGAATTTCTGCTGATGACAAGATATCTGTCATGCAAAATTCTACACCGTCAGCAGAAATTCTCGCCAGAGAGAAAATCTTCAGAAGGCATTATTAGTAATTTCTCAACATTAAGGAAGTCTTGTACGAAAGTATTCAGAAGACGTTAAAAAATAAGAAAGTTTTCAGCAATGACTACACATATTACCATCAACAACCTCACCAGATTCACTCCTAGTTCACTTCTAGATCAAATAATACATAACTCCTTGCTTATTAATTTATCAAATTGGTTGAGAAAGCTGCATTGAGCAACGCTTGATAAAAAATTGTTGTTCAACTGTTGGTACCACATATTCAATGTGCATAAACACATTTTGACCTAAAACAAACACAACGACCCTCCATTTATCATTTAAGATTTCTGAAGAAAGTGTTCTGAAGGCCTTATTCAATGCCACAACTTTGAAGGTAGTGTTCCTGATCGAGCTCACAAGAGATCAGGTACTCTATACCAACTTCGAAGACGACAATGACCAGCTTGAATACAGAATAAGCAAGTTGGAGGCAAGCTTAAAAATTATCAAAATTCATAAACTAGAGCAAGCCTCTCATCTTCTCCAAGAAATGTTGAAAGCATGCTAAGGCTATAAAACACAATCAATTAATCCATATTGCTAAGGAAGTAATGATACTCAATTTGCCTTTCAATCATGTTTGTGTTTCTGATCAGGTCAACAACAGTGGACCTAATCGGAACCACAAACAAGAAGGCATGAGATGTAATTTAAAATTCAGAAATTGCTGCCTTCGCTTAGATTCCTTACTTTAACTACAGTTGTTGTTGGCGCAAGTTTTCTAGACTACTGTACATCATTTCAACCCTCGATCCCCTTAAGGCTGCTTTCTTAGTCTTTTACTATTTTCTATCTAGGTGATAATCTCGACCACGCTACCTAGTCATAGCTCCCTAGAAAAGTGTCCATCTGCATTATTTTTCTTTCAGAGAGACAACAAATAAATTTACATTATCGGATACACTTTCATATTTGTACTTGATTCAAATTTCTCATGTTTTAAGATAATTTCATCATCCAGATTCGCTAGAAGTTACTTTCTACCCTATGTCTCTTCTTCAATTAGCTCTCAGATGATATATTCTTTCATCAACTCCCTTTTCCCTCGCAGACATTCTCCTTCGGATCCTTCTGACGTATAATCATCTTCTCGATCAACCCTTCAATATAAATTTGGGCCAGGGGAATTTCTATTGATTTTCTGTTCTTGTTTGATGCAGTGCGAGGCTTCGAAGGTGTTTTCAGAGTCCAATGTACACTTAAAGTTAAGTCCAATCGCTATTGGTTCTCTGCAATGACACCAAATATTGATCCCTTCTCAAAACTTGACACGCATAAGCACGAGCAACAATCGTCAGTAATTCGTAACAGGGTATCTGCACCATCTTCATGAGACCCTCAGCCTTATCAATTCGAACCCATCGAACTTAACTGTACAATGCAAGATCTTGTTTGAATGATCAGTGTCTAATCGGTTAAAAACTACATTCACAAAAATATTATACTTTGTGTGTGTTGTCCTGGTGACCTTATCAGTAATACTACTTAACTCACACACATATGATAGTGGATCCATCTGCACGCACCTTATTCTTCCTAGCCCATCTATGGCTTAAATTGAATAAACAGATGACTAGCAAGTTGCAACAGATCCATATTTGTTGGAAAATCAAATTGATATAATCAGTTGTTGCACCAGATTGTCAATATGTCTAAGTTATCTGACAGATGGAATATATTTTGCAATAGATTACCCATCTGTAAGATTTATTTTAAAGAAATTTTCTTTTCTTTCCCAAATATAATAAAAAGATAAAATGTTGTATGTAGATTTATTTTTTTATTTACATATTCGAAAAGTCACCAGTTTTATTTAATTAAGGAATATGAACAGTCTTGGCTTTTTGTTTGACTAACCCCTTCCAATTCAATTATTTATAAATAGGTCTCTCCTTACTCGTTCATTCTACTACACTTACAAATATAGTTGATCCAGATTCATACAAAAAGATTCATATCGAGTCCTTGCAGGAACTTCAAAGGCAGTTTGATGAACTCCAGATGGATTTGGCCGACTTCAGAGAAAGGCTGAGGAGGGCCCTACTGCCGGATGAAAATTATCCGGTTGACAATACTAATAGTAATAATAATAATAGTAATGATAATAATAATAGTAGTAATAATAATTAGGTTATGTTTTTTTTTCTTTTAGGGTATGTATGTATTTTCCTCCTTTTGTATATCGAATCTTACTCAAGGGATTCAAAAATCTATGTATGGTGATTAATTTTGAATTTTTAATTCTTATTTAGTAATTAATTATCATTCTTGCTTATTCCTTATTCTCAACATATCAACAGAGGTTAATCTGATGCGATAGATCGATCATATGTTGCAACAGACGATTATTAATAAAAAAGGGTTAATGTTATTGAGAGGGTGAAAAGACATGACTTTCCGATTATTTAATATAAAAAATGGTTCGTAAATAAATAATAAGACAATAAATGATAAACACAATTTATAACCGTAACAGAACGGTTATTTAATTTTAATAGCTGATCGTGACTCTTCGACATATTTGTTTTTAAATTTATTTTTTTAATTTATATAATAAAATTCACCAAATGTGGATTAAAGATATGTTGATTATTAAAAAAGATAGCTTATATGTGCAACAAATATATTATCTGATGCAACAGATTATAGATTTGTTGCAACAAATGGTATATCTGTTGTAACACAAAAAATGGTTACTGAAAAGAACTATCAAGTCACAACTTTCCACAGTAATAAAAAAGCCACCAGTATTAATAAATGAAGGTGAACAGTCGCACCTTTTTGTTTTTGAATCTGTTTTTTAATTTATATAATAATAAAAAAGTCACCAAATTTGGATTAAAGATAAAGATATGATGATTATTAAAAAGATATATGTTGCAACATATATATTATCTGTTGCAACAGATCGGCGATTTGTTGCAACAAATGGTATATCTGTTGTCACAGATGGGTTATCGGATGCAACAAATATATAATTTGTTGTCACAACTCAAAAAAAGGGATCACTGAAAAGAACTTATCAAGTTACAACTTTCCACAGTAATAGAAAAGTCACCAGTATTAATAAATGGAGGTGAACAGTCACGCCTTTTTGTTTTTGAATCTGTTTTCTTAATTTATATAATTAAAAATTCACCAAATTTGAATTAAAGATAAAGATATAATGATTATTAAAAAGATATATGTTGCAACAAATATATTATCTATTGCAACAGATCATAGATTTGTTGCAACAAATTTTATATCTGTTGCACAGATAGGTTATCTGATACAACAGATATATAATCTGTTGCCACAACTCAAAAAAATAGTTACTGAAAAGAATTTTATCAAGTCGCAACTTTCCACAGTAATCAAAATCTCACCAGTATTAATAAATGGAGGTGAACAGTCACTCCTTTTTGCCTAACTCATTCAAATTTAATCCTCTATAAATAGGTTCCTCCTTACTCGTTCATTCTAATACACATGTCTATTTATTTATTGCTCTTGTCTTTCATATTACACCTTCAACTACTTTCTCTTCAACAACTTGTTTTCTTTCCCTGTTTCTGGTAAGTTTTTTCTTGATTTTTGGGTAAATATACATTGTATTACTTTCGGATTCTTTACATTTGTTTTTACGTTTTTTTGTCAATTTATACGTGTTCTAGATATGGGCGATCCAATGTGGGATGTCGCTATTTTACGAGACGACGTATGGGAAGTACAAAGGCAGGTATATGATATA
Source organism: Capsicum pubescens (assembly GCA_030864215.1). Lineage (NCBI taxonomy): Eukaryota > Viridiplantae > Streptophyta > Magnoliopsida > Solanales > Solanaceae > Capsicum > Capsicum pubescens. Next base: position 112,765,862 of record CM061543.1, on the reverse strand, counting down.
CAGTGGGAGTTGGCCGCTGTTAGAGTAAGGATGTTGCGGAAGATCCGCAGGATAAGAAGGGCGCTGATGCTTCCTGTCGAAGATGCGGTTGGCGATAATAATAATAATGATGAAGAATCTATTAATAATAATTAGATTATTTTGTTTCTTCTTTCTTTCTAAGTCTGTATATGTATTTTTATTTGTTTTAGTTTAATAAAAAAATTATGTTTGATCAACTTTGACCGTTTTAATTCATATTTAATTTTCATTTCATGTATTATCTTCTCAACAAACATGACAACGATTGGACGTAAGGAGTAATTTTGAATACAGTAGCAATATCAAGATTTAAGATTTATCTGTTGGGTTTGTGGTAGGGGTTGATTTATGTTATTCCAAACAGATTACTCATATGTTGCAACAAATAACTAGTCTGTTTCAATAGTTAACTCCCTCCGTCTCAAATTACCCTACCCGTCCCAAATTGAGATGGCACATTGATTAAGAAAAATAATTAATAGCATGCCTAGTTTACCATAATACCTCTATTAAATGATGTTTACATTTTAACTTGAAGAAAAAGTGATTAATGCAAAGGGTAAAACATGGAATTTTTTTATCTCTTCTTGATTAATAAATAAAAGAAAAGTAAAATGAGAAATCAAATTAGGAAATTTGGGATGGGTAATTTGAGACGGAAGGAGTATTTAATTTTCATTCTGTCTATTATATTCTCAACAAATATGTCAACGATTGGACGTAAAAAATAATTTTAAATTCAGTAGCAATAGCAAAACATATTGGTAATCTGTTGAGTTTGTGGCAGGGGCTAATTTGTGTTGTTTCAAACAGATTAATCAGTCTGATGCAACAGATAATCAGTCTGATGCAACAGATAGTCAGTCTGATGCAACAGATAACTAGTTTGTTACAACAGATATATCTTCTGTTGCAACAGATTACTCATCTGATGCACTAGATGAGTGATCTATTTAAATTGTGGGCACTAATGTTGGATTCATGATCGTCTTTTATCCATGTTGAAAAAAAAGCAGTGACTTTGTAACCCAGATGAAAAATTCGACTAAAAATCATAATTTGACTTACCAAGGTCTCTTATGAAGTAATGTCAAAGTGAAAAGTGGTGATGTTCGAAACAAAATTTGACCTAAGAAATTAGTAAAATAGCAACAGTAGCGGTAACAACAACAACAATGGTCGACAAGAAGAAAATGAAGATGATAATGAAGTAGAAGATGATGATAATGAAGCAGAAGATGATGAATAAAGTAGCAGCAACAACAATGAACACCAATAATGTGAAGAGAGAGAAAACAACAACGGATGAGAAGAGAGAGAAACATGATACTAACTAACATTTGGATCAAAGTGTAAATTTAAAAACTTGCGGGTTATTTTCATACTTCTCCAACTTTCTTAATCCATAATAAAGTAATTGTCACTTCCACCTAATAATTAAGACTTGTGTCACCTGCACCTCATTTTAAAACTCTTTTGTCACCTACAGCCCAAAAGCCCAAAATACATAATACTCTCTCCGTCCCATTTTATGTGTCGTCATTTGACTGGGCACGGAGTTTAAAAAATAGGTAAAGACTTAATGCTTTTTACCAAAGTGTCCTTCATTAAAACAATGCACTATTATTATTTTTAATTAAGTGGGCCCTTATAAGTGGGATCAATAAGGGTAGAAGTGTAATTATGTATTTAAATAGTTACCAAATAAGAAAATGTGACATTCTTTTTAGGACGGTCAAAAAAAGAAATGATGACACATAAAATAGGACGGAGGGAGTACAAAACATGTATCAGGTGCAAAGATACATATTTTAAAAGAAATACATACACAAACCTTTGAACTATAAACATGTATATGAAAGAGCTACATATCAAAAAAATGTATCGAGCGTAAAAATACAAGAATATGCACTTGAAACATGCATATAGGACTAAGCTAAATTATGTATCTCCAACAAATAAAAAATGTATCTCGAATTAAAATGCTTAGATACAAAAATTGCTAAATCTTTGGTAAGATGTCTCTTGTTGTGACTTGAACAACTTTTCTTTTCAAAACAACACTTTTTCGTCTAGAAGTGCTAGATTCTCTTTTCTTCGATGGAATGGGTTAATGGAGTTCACGGGGTTTCGTCCTCAACCGTCTATTGAATCATTATTTGCTAGGTTAAGAATTGACTGTGATCGGAGACATCGTAAGCTATCGTCGTTTTTTGTTTCTCCAATGGATACTCCGGTGGAGAATAGGGAGGAGGAAGTTTTTTGAAAAATACTTTGAAGGAGGAGGAGATTAGACATCAATAGTATTAAATTGGTGAAGAGAAGATATTAAGAAAATATTTTGAGAGGCAATAAATATATCCTAATTTTTAAGGTAAAAGTTATGTATCTGGAGATTTAAAGAGAGACTGTAAATAAGGAATATTTATAATTTTTATTAAGTAAAGAGATTTTTAGTAATTTAGATATCTTAAGTTGTGGTTTTTTTAAATTTTTTAATTTCATATGTATAATAGGGGTGGACATAAATACTGAAAAACCGAAATATCGAACCGAACCAAATTATTTCGGTTTTGATTTTTTGGTTTTCGATTCAGTTTTGGTTTATTTTCTTATAAATTCGATATTTCGGTTCGGCTTTCGATTTTTCGGTTGACGTAATTCGATTTTCGAATTAAACCAAAATAAATCAAAAATTTTAATATAGTTTTTTTTAATTATTATATACATATTAATATATAATATATATTTATTATTTAATATTTATAATATCTAAGCCCATTAGCTATTTAGGCTTTAGCTACAACCCACTACTGCCTACAACCCAAAGCCCCAAAATTCAAATACATTCAGCAATCAAAATTGTAAGTTACTTTTTGAATTAACTTTTGCAACCGAAAGTTAATATATAGTCGTCCATCTGATTTTTGCATTGGAGGTGATTATTCTCATTTGCCACCTAGAAGACTTTAAAAGTTTATATTGATTTTTCTTTAACGTAAGAAAGATAAACCAATTCAATTTACAAATATAATTTAGCCCATTAACCAGACCCAAAATCGAAAAACCGAAATTATCAAATCGAATCGAAATTTACATAAACCGAACCAAACTAACCAAACCGAACTAATTCGGTTCAATTTTTGGTACGCTTAATTTCATAACTAAAAACCTAAAAAATCAAAATAAAAAAATCGAACCCGAACCGAAGTACCGAATGCCTACCTCTAGTGTATAAGAAGCGTGAATGGGTGGGCTTTGATTTATAAGGAATAAAATCGAGAAAAAAAATTAAAAGGAATAACAGTAACAACAACAACGAATCTGATAAAATTTCACTAATGGGATCTAAGAGGGGAAAGATATATGCAGACCCACTACCTCGTCGAGGTAGAGAGACTATTTTCGAAAGATTCCCGACTCAAATATAGTAAATCCGGGTATAAAGAATATGAATACATTGGATATAATACGGTAACATGAGAATCTATCGTAAAAACAATAATTAGCCTCAAAATAGTACGATAATCAAAACACAATAAATGACAATAAAGACAGATATCTATAACTAAATCCTATGTTACCATACTATGAATAGTGCATGATAACACTCATACTCGATTAACCTTCCACTCTAATGCACGTCCTTCATATGTCCTTGGGGAAAACTTGCAAGTATAATTGGATAGTTGGGGGGAGACGGGCGTCAACCAAAGTTTGGTGTGTAGAAATCAGAGTCTCAATCAATTGGCATCTCTCTCCACTCTATTTACTCTCAGTAGCCATGAGATGATTGTCTTATGCTAATTCTTTTGTCGACGGATGTTCTTATTATGTGAGGTCATGTCCTCGAATATGAAAAAGAAATTGAGATACACTTGTTCCTTCTCCAAACCCACCCATCTCGAAGATATGGTTGCCAATGCTCCTCTTCTTCTCCATCACCACCACCTTTTCTTCTAAAATTGTCCGTGTCAATCATTACCTGAAGAAACCAATAGCTATGACATTTTTCATTTTTCTTCTGTTGACCCTTTTTGAAAGCAGAAAAGGCAAGATAGAAATATATCGTCATTAAAAAAAAGTAAAAGAAAAAAACATGTGATTAAACATAAAAAAAATTTATTCTATTTTGATTTTTTTAGACGTAAGAAAACCTTTTCAGAGAAAACCTAAAACAGCGTGAGGGATTCGATTATTGCTAAAAAATTATTTGACTGATGAATGATATTTATTCTTGCATGAGAAAATGGTCAAAGGACCCCCCAACCTTTACCCCAAATTCCAACTACACACTTATACTTTGTGGGGGTCTTATGACCCCCCTGAACTATTTTAAAGTGAAATATTTACACCCCTAAAAGCTCATGCCCAGACATTATTTCAGGCAGTGAGTTGCCCTCGCTGCCACATCATTTTTTTATTTTTTTACTCTAAAAATTAATTATTTAACTTTGTATATTTTATTTTATATATTTTACTTTTCTCTTTATATATTGTTTCTCCTTAAGAAAATTTCTCTCTCTTTCTCATTCCCCATTTTGTTCCATTTTCTTCTTCAACTCAATTTCATTTATATAATCCTCAAATCAAACAATTCAACTCCACAAGAGCATAAACTAAACATTCCAATGGCTCGTATGTATTATCCCGACAGTTCGGGTACATTGTGCTGACTACCTCAGTTGGTATCATGGACCATGAAGAGTCTAGGAGTAAAAATGTTGGTGGAAAGGTTCTTGATTTCTTTTATTGAGTCATGTTGACGAGGATGAAAACTTTGATTTTGTTGTTTGTTGCCCCTTTATATCCACATTTTGTTGTTTTTGCCGCTCCCATCAAATTATAGTAGGGATTTTATTGAAAATTTTAAGACAATTATCAAATTTTGTTGAAAAAGTTTGGTGCTTGTTGACATAAAAAAAACAATGGCTCGTACAAAGCTCTGTTGTTACTGCATTGCAAGTAGAATGGTGGAATGTCGACGTAATTATTAATTTTGCTATTTTGATGAATTGAAGGTGATCCATTTGGTGTGTGTGTGTTAAAATAATAGTTAATTGAGTTATTTTTTATGGAATTGCAGAATTTAGTGTGTCTGTGGAGCAGCCATGGTGTTTTGTTGAAGAGAAGAAAGAAAGAAAGAAAGAAAGAAAGAAAGAAAGAAAGAAAGAAAGAAAGAAAGAAGTGAGAAGAGAAAGAAGCATCCATGAATGCCGATGTAATTGTTAATTTTGCTATTTTGATAGAATTGAAGGTGACCCATTTGGAGTGTGTGTGTTGAAATAATAGTTAATTGAGTTATTTTTTATGGAATTGCAGAATTTGGTATGCGGGTGTAGAGCAGTCATGGTGTTTTGTTGAAAGAAAGAAAGAAAGAAAGAAAGAAAGAAGAGAGAAGAGAAGAAGCATCCATGGTGTTTTGTTGAAGAGGAAAGAAAGAAGAGAGAAGTGAAACATTACACAATTGAAAAAATAAATTAAAAATTAAAAAATTAGAAAATTAAGAGGTTAAAACGTCTTCACTCTCTCGAAGAGAGTGTGCTGCACCTTCCGTGCCACCTCAGCATTCAGGGAGGTATATATTCCATTTTTAAATAGTTCAGGGGGGTCATAGGACCCCCTGCAAAGTATAGTTGTGTAGTTGAGATTTAGAGTAAAGGTTGGGGGTGCTTTTGGCCATTTTCTCTTCTTGCATTGTCAATTTAATTGCTTGATTTATGAAAATCATTGAATTTTAAAATTTTATTTTTTTACTCTTTTATTTTCAGTCAATTGAAAAATTGTAGTGATGTTCACAAATCCTTCTTTTTAATCATTGAATCTGAAGTTTGGAAGAGAAATAAACTTTTGATATTTGCTAGGACTACCATTGTGGTTAAGCGGTGGTGATAAAATTTTAATTAGAAAAGACGATTAAAGGTATTAGGGTGGAGTACTAGTGTTGGAGGGTGAAAATTTTGAAAAATGGTAGGAATTTGATTTTTTTTAAAAAAAGAAATTATTGTAGAAATAAAAAATGATCTGACAATTTTTTCCTGACATGTATTGTTACATTAAAGCATTTATTGCCATCTAAACACTTAATTAAACTCAACTTTTAAATCCCTTTAACTTACTGGGTATCTCAATCGCTTTCATGTCACAATTTATTAAAAAGGGACAACTCAGTCACTAAATCACTATGCGCATGATACGTGGTCGGATTCTTTCTAAAATTCCTCCACATAGCAAAAGTTTTATTGCATCGAATTGCTTTTTTTTATGGATTGTGACATTACAATGATTGAGAGACATTGATTGAGTTTAAATATTTAGTTGACAAAGTCATTAGTAGATTAGTCCAGTTGATAATGTGAGTCAAGTACAGGAGCCTCCCAGGTCATTCCGCCTATATTTTTCTTTAGGAATGAAATACAATGAATGAGAATCCCGTTATTCCTTGGGAAAAACTGACTTCATTTTAAAGTAACTAATCCTAATTTTCTTCAAAAGAAAATGAAATAGACATTTACAATAATATAAATATATTTGTAACATTATTCCTTGTATGCGAAGAGCTACAAGTAACCCCAAGCTAACGCATAACATGACCTAACTTTAAATATTTTAAAATAGATAAGATTGAGTGAAAGCTAAACTGATTTAAATATGAAATAGTCTAAAATAAAATTAAGTTTGAACAATAGCACCAAGAAATTCTAAATGTTGAAACTAAAAAATACTAAAGGAAAGCAATAATAAAGTCTCGTCTCCGGATGATGAGGATTCACAATACTAGCTACAAAGTACTAATGGTGATACTAATATACTATGTATGCGATCTACACTTTAAATGTACTAAATATGTGAGATATACAACTACAAAATAAACTAAGCATGCTGAAAATATTGTTGTACTGAATGCAAACTAAGTGCAAAAATTAAACTGTAATACAATGACCCATAATGATATACATAAATATTGATATGCAAAGATACTCTGAAAAGTCATAACAATATGCAAGTAAAATTGAGCTGAGGGTCATGTACAAATAGACTTAATCTGAGTATGTGGGAGAGTCTATTAATCTGAAGTTCGATGTATATGACCCTTTGAGGGAACCTAATATATCTTGACAAGGTATAAAGATATGACTGGCATAATCACTAAACTGATGTTGGAGAGCTAAATAAACATATGGTGACACATAGTTCTACGAGTTAGGGTGAAACTGAGGCCCTAATTCAATTCGGTGCTAAGTACTACTCTCAAACTAATAATATATTGATAGCTCATTAAAAAATCTAATATTCTGAGAACTGGATCAAAACTTATTAAATCTGAAAGTTTGTATGGTGAAACCTTGTCATGCTTATTCATATTCAAACTCTAATAGTTTGAAACATGCTTTGAAATATAACTGAGATATATGAGATTTTCTTAAAGTCATGCTAGTGTTCAATTCATGGAGGATAATATTATATTGAATATAAAATGACTTAAGTCATCGATAGACCCTTAAACTTGTCGTGAGATTTCACTTGAACCCCTCAACTGAGTCTTATTCCTATTGAACACTTAAACAACTTAAAATTTGTAGCTATTAGAATTTTTTTGACAATCAGCCAAAAGTATAAAATAAGTGTAATTCACTCGCACTAACGTGATAAAAACAACCAATTAAAAAAGAACACAGGCAAATTAGTCAAAAAAATTAATTAAAAACATAATTATAAACTAAATAAGATATAATTTTAAATATTAAGCTTAATCTAATCTATCCGACCGCCTCCTTCATCGCTACTGTCACCACTTCGATCATATGACGGGAAAAATCGTCCCACAACTTTGAAGTTTGTAAACTGCTTCTATTTTTTTTTCCTTTTATTTATCTGTTAGAAAAAGAGATGTAAGGGTAAAATATTGCTTCCACGTATTGCTATTGATTTTCAATTTTCTTATTTTTCTATTTAACTCAACTAATTTTTGCTTTTTTTTTTTTGCTTTCCCGCACGTTTATTTTTCTTCAATCAGTACATAACCCCATAACCTCCTAACCATAATCAATGGAAATTCATTTGAAAAAATCAAGATATCACCAATTCATAACATAAAAATAGACATCATTAGTAACGCATTCTATCATCACCTTTTCTCTTCTGAACATTCCCTCTCTACCCTCAGCTTCCAAAAAAAAACCTCCTCCAAGGGGTCTTTAAGGTCGGAAGATCACTCCTCTTTAACAGCCATTCCCATCCAGGAGGAGATCAAAAGAACTGTGTTTTCGTTTCACCCCAATAAGGCTCCTGGACCAGATGGCATCCATCCCCTTTCCTACCAGAAATATTGGGGAATCTTAGAGCCTTCCATAGTTCAATTCTGTAAAGACACCTTCACATCTTGTTCTATAAATGAGAAGGTTAATTCAACCTACCTGTGTCTAATTCTCAAGTGTAAAAATGCTACTAATCTAAAAAACTTTAGACCTATCGGCCTCTGCAATACCCACTACAAAATCATTACCAAGATCATTGCAAACAGATTGAAATAACACTTGGGAGATCTCATCAGCTCCTCACAATTTAGCTTTCTTGCTAAAAGAAAGGCTTCCGATAATGCCATCATTGTTCAGGAATACACTAATCACTTCTCCAAAATAAAAGAAAAGACTGCCAATATGATGCTCAAAATTGATCTTGAGAAAGCTTTTGATAGAATTGAATGGTCTTTTATAAGATAGGCCCTGCATTTCTTCAACTTTCCAACCAACCTCATCAAACTCATCATGTCTTGTATCTCTACCTCCTCCATCTCTATTCTCATAAATGGGAGTAAGACAATTTTCTTCACTCCCTCCAGAGGGATCAGACAAGGGGACCCATCTCTTCTTATATTTTTATACTCTGTATGGAACTCCTATCTAGAAGGATTGATCATGAGGTAGATATTCTAAATTGGGATCCAATCTCCATCTCCAGGAAAGGTCCCAACATCTCTCACATTTTCTTTGCTGATGACCTTATCCTTATAGCCAAAGCTAATGACAAGAACTGTAGGACTATCACCACCACTCTTAACAGTTCTTCCCACCATTTTGACCAAAGAGTTAACAACTCTAAATCCAAAGTAATTTTCTCTAATAACTGCAGCACCCAATTAAAGAACCATCTTACTAACCTTCTCCAGATTGAACCTAAAGCTGAACTGGGCAGATATCTGGGATTCCCTATTTTCCACTCCAAACCCAATAATAGAGACTTTCACTTCATCATTGACTCCCTCAATACCAAAATTGCTGGTTAGAAAGCTAAGCTCCTCAATATGGCTGGTAGAACCACCCTCGCTAAAGCTTCCCTTAGCAGCATTCCCAATCATATTATGCAGTACATCTATATTCCTAAGTGTATCTTGAACCATATTGACAGAATCATAAGAAGCTTTATATGGGGATCCACTTTTGAGAAAAGGAAAATACACATGATTTCTTGGAAAACTTTGACTCTCCCCAAAACTGAGGGTGGTCTTAGCATTCAAAAAGCCTCAGTCAAGAATGACTCCCTTCTCATGAGTTTATCCTGGAGGGATATGACCCAGTCTGACAACCTTTGGGTCAAACTCCTGAAAAGCAAATATAGCAAAGATGGAATGACCTGCCAAACAAATGCCTCCAAGACTTGGAAGAACATCTACCATGGTTGGGCTAGATATAAGAAAATCTCTACCTGGGTTGTCAAGGATGGTTCTAATGTTCTCTTCTGGTATGATAGGTGGATTCCTAACTCCCCACTTCTTAGGAATCTCATCTATGGCCTTATAGCCAACTCGGATGAGAAAACCAAACTCTGCCAGATCTGGCAACAGAGATTTTGGAATTTCAACAACATCTCCATGGATATTCCTCCCGATCTTATCCATTATATTAAAAATTCCTTCTTTCCCAACACCAAAGTAGACAAGGACTCTCTTGTCTGTGCTATGAATGGTAAAGGGACCTTCTCTTCCAAAAGTGCCTATCTCCACATAGTCAAGGTTAATAAATGCACCTCTGGGAAGAAGAACAAGACCTTTCAATGGATCTGGCAGCTACCCACCCCTCCTAGGATCAAATTGTCCATGTGGCTCATGCACCATAACAAGATCCCTACTAGAATTAACCTGGCTAAGAGGGGTTTAAACATAAACCCTCATTGAAAAATCTATACTCACACAGTTAAAGATACCAACCATCTCCTCTTCAATTGCCCCTCTTTCTCTAGGCTTTGGGCTGACACCTTTAGCAAGGCAGGATGCCCTCCTACCTACACTATCTCAAATTCTTTATCTGATCACTAGTCCAATGCTTGGAAGACCACTAAGCATAAGGATTTTGACAACATCCTCCTCTGGCATAAAATCATCCCTCAATGCCTCTGGATTATATGGAAATCCAGGAACCATAATCTCTTTCAGCAAGGTTATGCCAAGCCTTCTTTTGCCCAGGCCTACAATGAAGCGGTAGAGTACAAGTTCCTCATGAATAAAGCCCATAACAGAGCCCTGAATTCCACCATTTATATCAAATGGAACCCTCCTTTGACTGATCACTATAAACTTAACGTTGGTGGCTCTTGTTTGGGCAACCCTGGAAAAGGGGAATTGGGGGAGTTATCCGTAACCACAATGGTGAATGGACTTTGGGTTTCACCCAAAGTTTCCTCTTTGCTACTAACAACCAAATGGAACTACTAGCTTTCAAGGTAGGTATAACTCTTGCTATCCAACACAACCTGATTCCCATTGAAATCAATACTAACTCACTTGAAATCTTGCGCATGCTCAGGGATGGAAATGAATATTATGATGGCATTATTAATCTTTGCAGGTCAAAATTGAGGGAAACGGGTGGTCCAGTAGTCCACCATTGCTTTAGGAAACAGAATCATGTTGCTGACAAGTTAGCCAAACATGGGGCAGCCTCAAATCTATTTGGAGAACCTCATCTTTTGCTAGTTCCACCTATGTATGCTCAACAAGACTTGGGAGCAGACATGAGAGGAACTTTTTTTGAAAGATCCATTAATTCAAATGCTCAATCTTTAACAGAGAAAAACTGCTACTCTTTTTTAATTAATCCAAGCTGAACCCTATGGTTGTGTAATACTCTCTATTTTATATATTAATATTGAATACACCCAGCTAACCAAATAAAAAACATTGGATTTCATTTAATAATCAAGAGAATGGATTTGATTAGAAAAAAATAAAATTCTTGACAGAACTAAGTGTGAATTCATTATCTTTCTTCTCTTTTATATTTTCTTTCCATCCACACTTTACATTTAATTTTATTTTTGTGCAATATTTTTCCAGATTTATTTGGTATGTAAAAAAAATCTCAAATCTATTGTTTGAAAATCAGAGTAGGAATAGAAAGAGTGAGAGGAAGATATAGAGAAAAACATATAAGATTTTGAAAGTTGTAATGATAATCTCCATTTTTTAGGTGAAAAAGGAGGACAACGATGGTGACTAATCTAAAATGGAAAATGTAATGGAGAAGAAGACTAACAAAAAAAGAAAAAATCAACCAAAAAGTGATTTTTCACGCGCTCCTTTTACGTGAATTACATCCACTATGTCATGTCAGTCAAAAGTGCTTAAATAAAATAAATTTGGAGTGGTTGAACGGTTCAATAGGTACAAGACTTAGTTAAGGGGTCCAAGTAAAATTTTCCAACAAGTTTAAGGATTTGTCGATGACTTAAGTCATGTAAAATCGTGAAAAACATGTCATAATAATATAGAAATCATGAAAAGACTGAAGTTTATGGAAAATCATAAACTAAGTATGAACTCTAAATCATAATACATAAAGAAAATTGAAATTTATAAAGTTATTCTGGGACACAAAGATAAAAGGATACCATTGTTGAAATCCCACATACCTGAGTTGGAGAATTTTCGCTATAAGGCTTGAATCTTGAAGCTTTTGGAAAAGAACCATAGGTTACTTTTGAGAGAGTTTAGTCACTCTTTCTAATATGTTCTAAGTGTTTAGGAATAACATGAGAAAAATAAATCGGCTAACTCCCCTATAATTACACTCATGATAACCCAAATGATACGGTTTAGGATTAGGATTTTAAAAAATACAAAAATATTTTTTTTACAGTATAATTGAAATTTCTGGCTCAGTCATCACTAATCTAGGTACGAGTCATACCTTAAACTTACAAGTTATTATCTAACTCGTGATTCTTGGATCGGTTAGATGGCTTGGGCACAATTTTTATCTCATGATTCATGAAGTCAACCAACGAGCCGTGGGGACTCGTAGCCTCTGAGAGAAAAAATATTATCCCTCTAATTTCTTATCAGTTAGAGTTAGTTAATGACTCGTACTCAGGACCTACAACTCGTGGCCACTGGGTGAAATTTCCATTTTTTAGGACTTTTTAATTTGTTGCTAAGAATGGGTTACATTACAACTCGTATTGGTAAACCACGACTCGTGGTCGTGTGCACTAAGACTGGACTGGTTCTTTTCTTCTTACCACGAGTTATTCCATGACTCGTGGCCTCACTGGACGGCTTGTACAGTAAGTTGTTCTGAGGAAAATCTATCGGTTTCCAACCGATTTCTTGTGTTAAGTTTGAGATATGATCTTAGGAATTTTTGGGGTATTGAAAGCTTTATGAAATGTGCTTTGTTTTACCTGGATCTATTCTCTATTTAGATTATTTATGTCGCATTATCTTCATACACGATTGTGGGTATTTTGTCACATATCAAACTATATTTTCCTCGAATGAGATGTATCATTAACCTCGACTACACATATTTTCAGCTTGCTTCATAAATAATTATTATCTCAACATATTTTGATGATATAGTCAAGATAGACTGATTTGTAGATCACTAAACTATGACAATACACCCATATATGAACAAGTAGCCTGTTTGAGATTGATTTTTCCATGTCTCAGATAAATATTATACATCAACATAACCAACAAGACCTGGATTGAAATTGTTAGAATAAAATAAACATATATCATTTAGTCCCTTTTAAATACCACATGTGTGTAATTCTGTTTTAGTGTCTCTACGTAGGAGTAGAGTTATATCTTGCTAATAAATTAAGTAAAAATGTTATGTTAGATCTTATAAATAACAACAATATGCATCAATCACACTAAGATATAGGACCAGAGGCGGAGCTAGCCTCCTTTAGCCGAACTCCCTTCGACGAAAAAATATACTATTTATACATGATTAAAATTATTTTTTATGTGGTTATAGTAGGTGTTGAACCCCCTCGACTAAGTTTTCTTTGAATATCGAACTCCCTCAGTTGAAATCCTGGATCCGCCTCTGTATGGGACTCCAGGACTTCTCCATGACATCCGACAAAAGGAATATTGCAGATACAAATAAGATTTATAGTATGCTTGGCAAACTTTTAAAATCAAGTACTTTTTTCAAAAATGCTTACTTTTAATAAAAAATAATTTATGTTTGACCAATAAATTTAAATATTCTTAACGAGAGTTCAATGTTCCACCTTGTAACGCCTCTATCATTTCCCTTCCCCTACCTTAACTTTTTTTTTGAAAAGTTAATATTTGGCCAAGTTTGTTCAAACAACTTGCATTTTTCACAAAAGTACTTAAAAAGTGTTTATAAGGAAGAGCTTTTCTTTTAGGCAAAATGATCTATTGGACCCCTGTACTTGTCCGAATTTGTAAAGTTGATACCTCTATTTAGTCCTTGTCATCTGAACCCCTTAACCCACCAAAACACAAGATTTCAAACCCCTTTGACCATTGACCGAGCTTACGTGACATTAAAATAACTGAATTGGACATGTTGCGTGACTACACGCGTTTAGAGCAAGTGAAACACCATATTAATATTAAAATTTTAAAAAAGTTAACAATATTTTTTTAAAAGAATAAAAAATCAAACCTCCCCTCTCCTTAACCCATTTACCAACCATCATTTCCCACCCCATCATCATCTTCTTCTCCACCCCAATTTTCTCTCCCTTTTTCTGCAATAATAATACAAACACTACAATTCAGTAAATGAAATGTGCCAGAACCAAATTCTTTAAATTTCTTCGCCCGAAATTGCAATCACAATTCATTGATATTAAAGTCGCCGTTACATGGGGTGTTGTCGCCACTACCATCGCCCTCTGAATTGTTCAACCATGGGACTAGTTAAAGAAGACATTTATTGAGAAAGGCAAAATAGCTCAATGGACCCTTATACTTTGGTTGATTTGTAAAGTGGATACTTCTACTTAGCCCTTTGTCATCTGAATCCCTCAACTCAATAAAACTCAACATTTTAAATACTTTTTTGGTGAGTGTAATACACTCGTCCCACGTTAGCTGTCACGTCATCTTTCATGCCTGTCATGTCATTTTCAAGTATTACATTAAATTCCTAGTCATTTTTAAAATGCTACATAAGAAATTAGCTATTAAAATAAATTTAATTAAATAAAAAAAATTATAAATTGTAGAAAAATTTAAATAATCATGTTTTTATTTTTGCTCAAAAATTAAACAACAAATTCATTTCAAATAATTAAAATTCTTCTCCAACTAATTTGAATTTTTAACTATAAATTCATATATACAAACATAACGAATTTTTGATTTTTAAATTTGAATATCTTTAATAAATTCACAAAAACTTTAAGTTTTTTCAAGCCTATTGATGAAATTCACTAATTTTTCGATATCCACTGTCACTCACTTTCAATTCAAATTTAAATTTTAATCCCCAAAGAATATGAAAAAAAATTAAATTTAAATTTTAATCCAAAAAAAAATATGAAAAGATTTGAATTGAGAGAAAAAATTAAAAATAAAATAAAAAGTGAATTCAAAGTTTTTTTGGTTTGGGGTTTGGGAGGGGGTTGGTGCTGAGGAATGGGGAGGGGGCTGGGCTGGTGCGTTGGGGCGTGTGGGTTGGCTGATGTGAAGAAAGGATGGTTGGGGTGGGCTATAGGTGGGGTGAGGGCTGGTGCATTGGGGGTGGGAGAGGCTGGTGCAAAGGAAGGTAGTGGTGGGGAGGAGGTTGGGGGTTGGGGGTAGGGGACTGGGTGGGGGGTGCTCGACGGGGCTGAGGTGGGGTGAAGGGTATTGGATAGGGCTGGGGTGGGGGTGCTGGACAGGGCTGGGGCTGGGGTGGGGGGTGCTGGATGGGGCTGGGGCTCGGGTAGGGGTACTGGTCGGGGCTGGGGATGGGGTGGAGGGTTCTGGACGGGGTGAGGGGTGGGGTGACCTTTTTTTTTTTAATTTATTATTTTTTAATTTTTAAAATATTTTTAAATTTAAAAAGGTTGACTACCCTTTTTATTTTATTTTTAAATTTTAATATTATTTTAATATAAATATATTATTTCCCTTGCTCATACACGCGTGTAGTCACGCGACATATCCTACTCAGCAATTTTAATGTCACATAGATCCGGTCAACGGACAAAGGGTTTAAAATGTTGAGTTTTATTGAGTTGAGGGCTTCAGATGACAAATGTTTAAGTAAAAGTATTCATTTTACAAAACAGACCAAGTAGGAAGGTCCATCGAGCTATTTTGCCATTGAGAAACCAAAAGAAGAGAAGTGAACAAAAATGTTGAAGAAGCTGGTCGATTTCTTGCTGAAAATAAGATGGAGAAAGTGAGTAGCCATCAATGGGACCACCAAGTTCGGCCGGAAAAACACCAAATCTGTCCAAAAAAGACTAGTAGAATTCAAAATTCCATCATTATTGGGGTCACCGGAGAACACCATAACCACCCTCCTTTCCCCATTAAAATTAAGTGAGCCACCATTGACTCTACCCACGGGCAAAATACACCATTATTACTACTTTTAGGTTTCTTTCAATTTGATCGAAAACTCCAAAATTCTATTTTTCCAACCTTTTTTTTGCTCAATTTTCAACTGAAAACTCACAAATTGAAAAGAAAATTCTATTTTATCCAATAGACTTAGCCCAATTTAATTAATGAATTTATTTTTTATACATGCGCCACCATAAAAAGAACTTACTGAATTAGTTGACGAAGTTAATCGATGGAGTAAAAACGAAGGAAAGAGGTGTGAGATTGGGGCGCCAAGAAATTGTAAAAAAAAGAAAAATGGAGGTAAAGAGTTGGCGTAGGGGTGGGGAAGGGGAAGGGGAAGGGGAAGGAGAAGGGTATTTGATTATTTTTTTAAAAAAAATCTTATGTGTCATTAAAAATGACATGGAATTCCACGTGTATATGTTTATTAGTGTAACCGCACGTGCTTCGCATGAGTAACGTTTGATTATTTAAAATTAAATGATTTTATCTATTGTGGTGATTTTTAATAAAGTGTAAAAATTTAAATTACTTTTCAAAAATCTTTCATACTTTAATATGATAATGTAAATATAAACATATACACATATATGTTTTACCAGTTCCAAGTGGTTGATGGATCATCACTTTTGCGTTTGCGCACCTCTTTCCCTTGTTGCCACGGGCTAAGAGAGATGCATCAATTTGAACCATATTTGTGCTATGATTATTTTTCTTTTTTATATATATATTTAAAATCTTTCCTTATTTTTAAAGTCAAATCTTTGCAAATTTATTGATTACATTCTATTACGTACTTAAAACATTTAAAAATCTGAAACTTCTTAATTCTTTCTTATTCTAATAGTTTTATATTTATTTTTAGATTTTTCAAATCTTCTTAAAATCAAATTTAGTTGATTTAGAATTCTTAAACTAATAAAAAAAATATCAATTGTCATTAATTTTGATGACTTCTAATAAGGAAAGGTTTACCATAAATATATTTAATTAATTTTTAACTTTTAAATTAAAAAAAGAAATAGAAATAGAAATTGAAATTCTGATGTATTCTAATAAGAAAAAGTTTTTACCATAAATATATTTAATTAATTTTTAACTCTTAAATATTAGAAATAAATAGTGAAAAAGACGATTTTGTCTAAAGTAAAGACTTTTAATGAAAAGCAAAAAATTCAATTCACTTTTCTAAGGGTCTTCACACTTTTAATATACTAGTTTAGGTGTATGTGCCTCGCGCGTGTACCTCAATTTAATGGATATAAGAAGCATGATAGCTATCACTTATCACATAATTATTATCGATTTGATCATTGATGCAAATAATAATAAGAATATGCGAGACAACGCTTACTTTACTATCCACCAAACCTTCTACCTTAATCTGAGTTCTCCACAACCTCCTATCTAAGTTCATTATTTTCAATAAGCTGAACTTGTGTCATGTCCATACCATACAACATAATCAATCAGAACAAATTGTCACAAATATTAAACTGCAAGGCATATGATCCTACTGTAAGTAATGATCTTTATACACAAAATTCAGATATTGTACTTAGCTGACGGGAAACTATTTAGTCTTTCATTTTCTGATTTTGTTTAAGAAAAATGCTCAGCTTGAAGTGTTAAAGGAGAACAAATCTCTAACTACTAAAGGTCTTTATGACAGTGAAGTCAGAACATTGTGCATCTATGACGCACAACAAATTGATCTTGATAAGGTAATTTTCTGAAGTAGGCGTTGTTTTGTGCTTGCAAGGCTGTGATTTGTGCCAGCTCTACAGAGTTTTCTGATTCTTTCCTTTGAAAACATTGTAGTACAAAGCAATTTTAATCATAATTGTGGTACGATCATTTTTTTTCTATATTTAAAATCTTTTCTCATTTTTAAAGTCAAATCTTTACAAAATCATTGATTACATTCTTATTACATAAAACTTTTAAAAATTTGGTACTTCTTAATTTTTTCCTATGTAACGTATTTATATTTGTTTTTAGATTTTTGGAATCATCTTATAATCAAATTTAATTGATTCGAAATTCTTAAACTAATGGAAAAAGTATTAGTTGTCATTAAACAGAAACTACTAACAAAAAAAAGATAATAATCGAGATATTAGAACAATATAATTAAAAATCACATTCTTACAAAAATTCCTCAAAATTTGTTCGAACACTCATCTAGCACACAAACCTAAAATTGATAAAATTCTTATAGACTGTATCCAAATAGTAGCTATAAAAAAATTTATGCCACCAACACACCTAAATATATATAAACATAAATTAAATAAAAAAATTCTCAAATATCATAAAAAAGTTGATGATAAACATGAAATAATAGAACACTTTATAAAAGTACATAGCTTGATCCCTTTTTAAATTGATTGTATTTGTTCCATCTTTATGTATAATTCAAATACTAAAAGAAAACAAAAAGAAGCAAAAGGTCAAGTTCCACTAGAAATATGTTAGATTAGAATATTTCAATAGAATTTTTATATTTCTATATATTTTAGGCAAAGTGTTTTTTTAAAAAAAAATAAAAAAATTACGTACTCAAAAACAAAAACAAAAAAAAAATCTTTTATTTAAAGCCAACCACCCATTCTTGGAGGAATAGTGACGCACCAAAAATAAAAATAAGATCAACTTCTTTTAGGAAAATAACTACTAATAAGAAAAAATTTATCATAAATATATTTAATTAATTTTTAGCTTTTAGATATTAAAAAAAAAAAAAAAGACGATTTTATCTAAAGTAAAGACTTTTAATGAAGAGTAAAAAGTTCAATCAACATTTTTAAGACCCTTCACACTTTTAATATATTATAGATATAGATATAGATTATAGATATTACACGCACCTTAATCAAATGAGAAGAGAATTTAAAATATTATATTTTAATGAGTTGAGGAATTCAGATGATAAATGGTTAAATAAAGTTCCACTTTACAAAAACTCGAACAAGAACAATGCTCCAATATGCTATTTCACCTTTGTTTTAACTTATGAAAAATAACTTTTGGTTCCACCTTATTTAACTATGGTTAACACTTTTGACTTCCTAAACTCGGCGGAACAAGCTATTACTAATAAGAAAGGATGTAGTGAAGTAAATGAAATTTCTTTTCATGAGATTTCAGCCATATTTCTTATGAAAAGATTTAAGAATTCAATTATTAAAATTACAAGGTACCAACGAAAAACAGACTTCTCTAAGAAATGAAGGCTATTAAAGATTCTTTCTTTTGCCTCTTTGATACTCGAGCTTTGTAAAACCAGGTTCCCTGAACCTCATGTTCTAGCCGAGCCTAAATGGATGGATGAATGAAGAAGCGCATCCGTGTAAATGTCAAGAACCCTCGTCTGCCTGTCCTCCTACTTCTCATTCTGGGAATCATGAAAATATACAAACCACCTATTCTTTAAAGCCCTATCACTTTTAATTAAAAAAATAAAAAATTTAAAGCCCTACCATTACATTTAAGAAATGAAAGCTGCTTCTCCTACATATTCATTGAAGAGAGCAATTTTGAAAAAGATCTGCTGATACCAGAAAAAATAGGCTTCCATTAAGATGAAAAATTGCATCGTCATGAATTACAAGGGCGCACACTGGATCTCCTTGGTGGAGATAGGGTGCATTGATCATACAGGGATTGTGATCTGTAGATGACATTTTCTATTTCACTCACTGGTACTCTTGGTTTAACAAATGAACGTGCCACTTCCAACATTATCACCAGCTCTTTCTTGTACTGCGTAGGTGATTGAAAGAGAGTAAACAGGGAAAATAAACCACTATAATTAGCGTCCCAGAAAATAAAAACGAGCAAAATAACTTGCTGAAGCAAAACACTACCTCGTTAATAGCTCCTGTCTTTATTTTAGACTGCATAATGCACCACTTCTTGAAATGTACACCTGTTGCAAAAGGTAGTTTTAACTTCATATCACATTCCACTCTTAAGACTGCAATTTTTGAATTTTGAACCTTCTAATCTTCATAATCATTCAAATAGAGAAACTTGTGCAAGGAAATCCAATGTTACATGGGTAGCTCCAAATTATGCTCTGGACTGACTGTATCATGCTAGCAACTCAACAGAAAAACAAAATTTTAAAAAAGATGACTGTCAACCGTCAAGTAGTGGAGATTCAGTTGGTAGCTGTTCAGAGGAGAAGATAAACATGATATTTTCAGGTTTTCAAGCTAGAATCTGAACTCGGGAAGGACAACATCTGTCTTTTCCCGTAAGTGGAATTTCCTTTCGTTGTGAAAGCAATCGAAAGCCTCAGCATTGCACCAGGCAAATAGCTTCCAATCCAATTTTATTCCAATTGTGGGTATCAATACTCCATCAGAGTCTAGTGAATGTGTAGCATTAGGATGACAGGCAGATGATTTTCCCAAAAGTATGTTAGATGATAAGCAAAATGGCTGGTTAAAAGATGCTATAAATATACATTTAAGTGGTAGCCACTCAACTACTAAAATGGTAGACATAGTCCGGGTGATATGTCACTGCTTGAACATTAGGATACCACACCTTGGTCTCTTATCACAGCAAGAATCTTTCATCAAGGATTACAAAAGAGATTCTCCCTACAACCAAAATGCTTTTGGAATTTTGATGCAATGTGGGATGTGAAAAATACACATAATTTGTTAACCATCAAATGAGAGAAGAGACCGGGGCCGGTAGATTAACTTTGACATGTACAGATGATAGATGTTTAGTGTCTTGTAAGCATTCAGAAGGACAAGAAACCAGGATAGAAGACACTTACCAGCTTCTATGTCCAAACTGCAGGATGATTCAGAAGTTGTTTCTAAAGACCACCTACAGTGAACCTGATTGAATAGCAAATCTAATCAGGGATTCAGATGAATAAGGAGCTCTCTAGGAGGTAAGACAGGTATAAAGAGTTCTATAGAATTGTACTAGGAAAAGAACGTGGCCTTACACCAAAGTCATTATTACCTCAAAGCATGACCCAAACGGAACATCATGGGCCTGTTGCACAGTCTCAAATACCTACAGGAAAGCAAAATATCTAAGCATACTCTCGTGACCTGTAACATACATAGTACAACATTGAAGGTGGAATATGAGAATTACAAGAGTTTTCTTGTCCAGTGATAGAACAGCATACTGATACTCCGTCACTGCTGTATCTGGAGGGCACATAGGGCTGTTACAAATTGTTCTAAATGTAATTTCTCTAACTTGACCATCATACTCAGAAGCAGAATTCCACTGACCCATCTGAGAAAATGAAAGACATTCGATAGTTAACTCGAGCAAAAGCAACTAGGTAAAGAAATTTCTATTGAATGTGAAAGGCATAATGGAACTAGCGTAATTTAGCTCTTTGTGTTACTCGAGCTCTTAGCAGAAGTAAATACAACAACTACCACTCAGTCCCGTACAAGTTGAGGTCAGCTATAATGATCCTCACTGACAATGTTTCTCCATCTAAGCTCAAGTCATCTCCATTCAAGCAGAAGTAAATGAACCAAAATAATATTTACAGGCAAAAGATAATCCAAAATGTGTAAACTCCATTGCAGAACAATTTAATCCTGAAACAGTGTTTAACACGTCTTGCCAAGATCATGAAAATTCTCTAAAATAAGTTCCGTAATTTTGACGCCACTTACTTTTTGTATTATGATATTTCTTTGTTTCTATACTAACTCTCATGATAAAAGACACCAGTTTTCAGTTGAAAATTACTGACAAAGCCAATTCAAAGGAGGTGCAGACAAGGAACACACTAGTTGTACCTGAAGAAAGGTAAAAAGACCGCTAGGTGTATTTATTAAAGTATTAATTCTGACTGAAAAAAGGGTACCTCTACTCTTCTTCCTCCACTACTGTGTAAAGGTCCAGACCCTAACTACCGAGGTATTTTCAGCTCTAACCTAACCATAAGAGTTTGGCGCCTCACGGTTCTGTCATTTTGGGTTTTAATCCAAAAGATGCCACGATAATTGAAGTCCTGAACTCACCCTTATCTGAGCCCTAACATTCCTCTCTCAATTCGCTGTGAGATTTGTCTAAAGCAAGATTCATATCAACCCTTTTCTAGTTCCTGTTATACTCGCCCACTTAGGGACTCATCATCTGAGCTGAGATTTGTCACACCACCATACTAGGAAAGATACCGGCTTTAATACCACATGTAACCGCTCAAGCCTAATTGCCAAGGTATTGTTAGCTCTGGCCCAACCTTTGTGGCCTCAAGGTCTGTTCCCTTGGAGTTTAACCCAAAAGACACCTCGATTGTTGAATCCTTAACTCGGCCACTTAATGGCCCCCTCCCATTCGAACGTAAAATTTGCCTAAAACAAGCTTCAAACGGAACCTCCTTTTCAAATTCAACTGCCAACGATCCATGGGCTATTACACTCACCAGTCACCCCAAGGGGACTCAGTGTCTTTTATGAGGTATGCTCAGCCATCATATTAGGGGAGGTACTGGATTTGATATCACATATAACTGTTCAAGCATATTTCCATGGTGTTGTTCGCTCTGGACCAAGCTTTGGGGTCTCGAAGTTTTATTCCCTTGAACTTTATCCCAAAAAGCAGCTCGATAGTTGAATCCTTAACTCGCCTCTATATGGGCTATAAATCTACCCTCCCATTCCGAGTTGCCTAAGGCAAGCTCCACAGCCATGGACGGTTGGCAGTTAATTTTAAAAGGTGAAGCTTGCCTAAGTTGGTCAAGGGAAGAAAATACCTTGACATTGGGTTTGGTTGATACATATTGATACTGATTTATTGATGGAGATCCCCTTGCCACCAAGTATGCTTTTTTTTGGATTGTGAGATGTAGTTTAACTTTGTGGTGTGATGCCCAAGTGACCTAAGAGATTTCCTTGAGATTTTCCTTTTTCTTTGCCAACCTCTTCCCAAATTCATCACCCCATAAAACAGCCTTGATCCTCTTCCTTCAGATTACCTTCAATTTCCTACCCATCACCTTGCCCTTTAACCTCTTCAATCCATTTCAAGCGGCCTGGGCATATCCACACTGCATTACACTTTATCAACATTCACATTTAACACTTGGTATCACTCACAAGATATTGAACTTGATCACATTCACTTCTTTCTGCATAATCCTGATTTTCAATTGTAGAGAGATACCAAGAAACTGCACAACAGGAGGTGTAACCTGATACTGGAATAACCAGCTCTTGAAGTTTTTCTGATTTCACTTGGCAATCACTTTTTGCTAAGTTGGTACTACCTTTGACCAGGTCCATACCCAGTGCGTTTTAGGTGAAATACATCTTAACTCATCAAAAGAAAAACATGAGACACCGGTACTAATCAAACCTCTTTGCTCACCCGCAAGAAAAAAGAGAGGAGGATACCATAAAAAAAGATATTAAGGACAAACTAGAAATGCATAAAGACGCATGAGCCAGAAACATGTTTTAGATCAATAGAATGTGAGGCTTACATTGAGATTGAAATCTTTCCCTGCTGCACGGTACTCATTAGTGAAATTTGAACCATCAGCCAGAAGCAAGTCAAAAAATTGCTCAGCTGTGCATGTCAAAACATCCTTACAAAATTTCAAGTGAGTCATAAATCTTGGAGAAAGGAGTTCTAGTCTCAAAAGTAAGATTAAATATCATACATCCATCAAAGATACCAGAGAGGACTTACTACATTATATACACTAGAGAGCACTTCTTCTTTAATAAATTGTTGAAATTTCTGAATTTTGGCCACACTTTCCTCCTGATTTATTTCCATCTTTTTACATCCTTTAACCGAGCTGCTATGTGCACGCAATGCTGACTGTTCCATCTCCTAGAAAGAGAAAGGACGGAAATTTAAAATAGGAAAGCAATAATGCAAAACCAAAGAAAGGACGGAAATTTAAAATAGGAAAGCAATAATGCAAAACCAAATACTAACAGATAGATGCAATTTATATGCAAAAGTAAAAACAAAGTTAGAGAGAATACAAAGCTAAAGTAAAGACAATGTTCTTATGTTCTGGCTGTAATAGAGAAAACAAAAAATGCTGAGATGAATAAAGAATCAGCTGGAATGTTGCTTCAAGAAGCTTACATGTAATTATAATTACGTAACACCATTACAGGAAACTTGAAGTAAATCATCAAAAACTGACGTCTACAAGACAAAGCAAGGAATTTTCTCTCGGCACATTTTAGCAAGGAAGCTAATGTGCACCTACACTGAAAAACCATGGCCCGATCAAAGAATCTCGCCGGCTCACCGGCAAAGCTGGTTACTCCCCAGGATGGTTCTAGTACTACACTTCTATCAATTACTTTTGGCACTTACCTCCCCACAAAATTTCAATCCATTCCAGAGGAGGCTGAAGAAGGATCAACAACTACTGACTCCCCAAAGTCGTTGCACCTACGCAACTACGGTGACTCAACTGACCCCCCAGCAAACCGGCGACTACAATTCTCGGAGACAACAACTCCAACTCACACCCCCCGGAGGTAAGGACTGAGTATAGTGAGAATAGAGCAGCTCAGAAGGGTAAAGCTCTATCATACATCCCTCCTACTGTGAAGCAAGGTAATATCTCTGTGAGTATTGTAGAAGATGACTTGCGTAGTCAAGTGGAGTACTGGAAATTTGCGTTAATAGGCTATGTAATTGGAGATACTCCTTACGTGAGGTCTATAGAACAGTATGTGTCCCAGATCTGGAAATGTGCTGTAAACCCACAGATTTTGTGTCATGATTCTGGGTACTTCACATTTAGATTTGAATCAGCTGAGGAATGCAATCGAATCCTGATGGAGGGTCCTTATACTTTCCATAATAAGCCATTTATTGTGCAAGCTTGGGACATTGATTTCGATTTTAATCCTGACTGTATTACAACTATTCCACTATGAGTTACCTAACTGGGTTTACCTGTTGGCTATTGGTCGAGTGAGGCCCTTAGCAAGGTTGCTAGTGCCATAGGTAAACCAAAGCACACGGATCAAGTTACTGCAAAAATGGAGAGGATTTCCTACGCTCGGGTACTAGTAGAAACAGATCTCTCTCAGCCATTACTGGACGATATTGAAATGGTTACACCTACAGGTATATTTCAACAACCTGTGGAATATGAATAGAGGCCTAAGTATTGTGCACACTGCTTAAAGTTTGGTCATCTCTTTGCAAATTGCTGGGCAGTACAGGACCAGGTGGAAAAAGAAGATGGGCAATTCAAGGAGGTGCCAAAGAGAAGAAGGAGAAATAGACGACGAAGGAAACCAAAACAACAACAATGGCAGAATAAGGAAGAGGACACCAAGCCTAGCCTAAACAACCCTGCTGCCCCTAAGCCAAATGATGCACAAAATGTTGAGCCAGCTACAGATAATTCTAGTTCATCTGGTGTGATACCTGCCATGGATCAAGCTGGACCTAGCATGGTCAATAAAAACAAATTTGCTCCTCTTGAGCATTTTCCAACAGATGAGGACCCATCGGGTTTGCCTGGTGAGGCTCCAAACATATGATTATCACCACTTGGAACATCAGGGGCCTCAACCAGCCCCTGAAACAGAAAGAGCTTAGACTCTTTCTCAGAAAATATAAAGCTGAGATGTGTGGATGCTTGGAAACTAGGGTCAAAGAGAATTAAGCCCCAAATATAATGAAGAAAGCATTAAAGGGATGGAAAACTAGCTGCAACTACTCAAAGGCTCAAAATGGAAGGATTTGGTTATGCTGGCTACCACATGTGCAGGTCTCTGTGTTAGTAGTCAGAGAACAATTCATACACTGTTATGTGACTGATGCAAGGGGATCCTTCTCAGCCTATGTCACCATTGTCTATGCAAAAAATACTATGCAAGAGAGAGTGGAAATGTGGGAGGAGCTAAAACTGATAGGGACTTCTATTCAGGAACCTTGGCTGCTCAGTGGTGATTTTAATGTTGTATTATCATCCGAAGACAGACTTGGCTCAGTGGTTACCCAAGCAGAAGTGCAGGACTTCAGAGACTGCCGCAACTCACTCCTCTTAAGGCAAAAGGCTGTCACTACACCTTCTGCAACAAACAACAGCAGGAGCTCAGGGTATATTCTAAGATTGATTGGGCACTTGGGAATTTCTACTGGCTGCAGAAATATGGAGCTGTTGAAGCTGAATTCCTCAATCCAGGGGTTTCAGATCATTCACCTATCCTTATTCAGCATTCAGCTCAGGTGATCTCTGAACCGAAGCCATTTAAACTGTATAATACTGTTTTAGAGCACAAGGATTTCCCAGGGATTGTAGCAGATACTTGGAGGAAAAAATTTTATGGTACAAAGATGTTCATCCTCAGTCAAAAGCTTAAAACCTTGAAGCATGACTTGCAAGGATTGAATACCTACCTTGCTTCTTATGCTAAGAGGCTGCAGCTTACGAGGGAGAAGCTGGACATTACACAGACAAGGCTTGCAGGAAATCCTATGAATCAGGAATTAATTACAGAGGAGCAGACCTTAACTCATGAACTTCATCAATGGAGTTTAGTGGAAGAAAAAGTGTTGAGGCAGAAATCAAGAGCAACATGGATTAGAAGTGGAGATGTTAACTCAAAGTACTTTCATGCTTAACGCAAAATCAGAGCTAGCAGGAACAATATTTCATCCATCTATGATAACCAGGGGAACAAAATCACTGACCCTGATCTTATAGAGAAGGAATTCACTGGGTTTTTCTCTGGTCTTATGGGGACAAATGCTACTGAACTCCCATGCCCCAACTCCACAGTGATCAAGAATGGTCCATGCCTAACATACTCTCATAAGCTAGAACTCCTCCAAGAGGTCACTGACCAAGAGATTATGCATGCTCTGAAGAGTATGCCAGGGAACAAAGCACCTGGAGCGGATGGCTTTCCTGCAGAATTCTTCACCAGCCAATGGGCTACTACAATTAAAGATGATGTTTTCAAAGCAGTTAGGGAATTCTTCCACTCTGGTAAGATGTTGAGATCTTTTAGCTGTACAGCAGTCACTCTAATACCAAAGTGTGACAACCCTACAAAAGTGAAAGACTATAGACTTATTGCCTGCTGCAACACATTCTATAAGTTGATTACTAAAATCCTCACAAACAGGATCAAAAAAGTAATAGGTACTATTATTGGCCCATCACAGACTGCTTTCATTGAAGGAAGGAGTATTATTGACAACATTTTATTCAGTCATGAACGGTTTAAGTGGTACACCAGGAAGGGGCTCTCTCCAAGATGTGTCTAAAAGGTGGACCTAAAGAAAGCATATGACTCAATAGAATGGTGTTTCCTCAAGAGTTTGTTAGCAGAACTGGGATTTCCTCAAAAGTTTATTGACTGGATCATGGTGTGTATCAGCTCAGTCTCTTATTCTTTAGTGGTAAATGGTGGATTAACTAAACCTTTTCCAGGCAAAAGAGGCATAAGGCAAGGTGACCCCATGTCACCTTACCTTTTTGTAATTGCAATGGAGTACCTAAACAGAAAGTTGAGTATGCTAGATCAAAATTAAGGGTTCCACTATCACCCCAGATGCAAAAAACTGGGGGTAAAAAAACACATAGTGTTTGCTGATGATTTATTATTATTTTGCAAAGCTGACCTCACCTCTGTCACACTACTCCAGCAGGCTTTCCAGAGATTTTCAGCAGCAACAGGACTTCAAGCAAATATTGAGAAGAGTTCTATCTTCTTCTCTGGAACAAAACCACAGATGAAGCAGCTTATTCTCACATCCCTGGGTTATGAGGAGGGCTCCTTGCCTTTCAGGTATCTTGGAGTGCCTTTGTCTTCCAAGAAGCTTACAATAGATCAATGCCAACCACTGGTGGATAAAATTGTTGCAAAACTGAACTATTGGTCTGCCAAGTTACTATCTTATACAAGGAGGTTGCAATTGATTAAGTCCATAATATTTGGCACACAGACTTATTGGGCACAAATCTTCTGGTTGCCAAAGAAAATCATGAAACTCATCACCAGCTACTGCAGAGTATTCCTCTGGACAGGTTCTACTTTAACCTCCAAGAGAGCTTTAGTCACTTGGGAAAAACTCTGCCTTCCCAAATCTGCAGGTGGCCTGAATATACTAAATTTGTATCTATGGCCTGTATACTAGTTATATACACTTATATTTGGGTTGGTATATGGGTATCGGTCCTAAGCCGGGGGTCTATCGGAAACAGCCTCTCTACTTCTCCTGAGGTAGTGGTATGGTCTGCGTACACTCTACCCTCCCCAGACCCCACTAGGTGGGAATACACTGGGTATGTTGTTGTTGTTGGAACAGAGCAGCAATCACTAAACTGTGGGCTTTAGCTGGAAAAAAGGATTTGCCTCTGGATAAGGTGGGTACATTCTTATTATCTCAAAGATAAAACTATTGAAACCTGTGAAATTCCCAAGAATGCTACTTGGGCAATTAGGAAAATTAAAAGCGCAAAACATCATGTCATGACAGCTCCAGGGCTACAGGGTGATCTATTGGTAAGATTGGCAAGCTGTATGCAGAATTCTAAGTCTCTTATCAAAAAGATGTATGGTGCAATGCTTCCACAAATCCCAAAAGTTCCCTAGAAAGGAATTATGTTGAACCACAATGTACATCCCAGACATTCCTTTATACTTTGGTTGGCCCTGTTAAAAAGACTCTCCACTGTAGAAAGGTTAGCTATAAGTTTGCCATCCATATACCATCTTCCCGTGTGTTCTGTGATCGTGCTGATGAGACTCATCAACACCTGTTCTTTGAATGCTGCATTACTAGAGGTCTATGGGTGAGAATGCTGGGGTGGTTAGGTGTGCAAAGAACTATTGGAAGATGAACGACTGAGGTTAAATGGGTTACACAGCAAGCAAAAGGGAAATCTTCTAATGGAGCCATCCTATGTAGTGTCTTTTCCATGATGGTAAACACCATATGGAGGGAAAGAAACCTCATCCGATTCCAAGAAGGGAGCTACCTGGTGGATAGAGTGTGCAGAGAAATTGCTTACCACATCCATGTCAGAGGTCAAGCGTACAAGAAGTGGGCACCAGTGCTACTGCAGCTGCCAACAATCCCATGATGAAGATGAGGATTCTGAATGTTGACCTGCTAAAACACTAGCTAGAATAGCTTAGCATCTAGTATATGTTAGTGAGGACCTCCTAGCTTGTTAGTGAGGACCTCTCTTAAGTATTGATTGTCTGTTTAAACTGAGAAGCGGGGGGTCTGAACCTGCTTGATGCTGTAATTGCTTTGGTGAAATAAAATGCTTTATTTACCAAAAAAAAAAGACAAAGCAGTCTTTTTATAGCCTTTGTTATTGTGCTCAGATAACATGGTATTGGAGAAATGTTTATAGGCATGTTGTCTAAACAGGAAAAAAATTATGGAAAGCTACAAAAAAAGGGTAAAATGTACGGACAAAATAGATACTTTAGATGTCAAGTTGCTTGTAACATCAAAGCCCATGTTTCTGCTCCTGTTGGTAAACATATAACCTGTTTGGCCAAGCTTATTTTTTCCCAAAAGTGATTATTTTTTCTCAAAAGTGCTTATTTCAAAAAATTGAGATGTTTGGCCAAGTTTATGGAAGAAAATAAGTGCTTCTGGGGAGTAGAATAAGCAGTTTTTCATAATCTAAAAAGAGTAGCTTTCCCTAGAAGCACTTTTGAAAAAATATACTTAAAAAAAGTTTTAAAAGTTTGGTCAAACACTAATTGCCGCTCAAAAGTGTTTTTTAAATTTATTGGCCAAACACAAACTAATTCTAACCAAAAGTACTTTTTTGAAAAACACTTCTTAAAATAAGCTGATTTTAGAAGCTTAGTCAAACAGGCTAATAGTGTCGGATAACTTTTATACATATGATGGTCCATGATGGAGATACGTTTAAGAAGGCCCTGAGAAATTCATTATGCACCAATGGAACAAAAATAAGGTTGGTTGTTGAGATGTGTGTGACTATCTTATTCAAAAATTTAATCACAAGTTATTAGATAGAGCGCACTTTTATTTATAATTAATGTCTTCCGCATGCCCCCCTCATGTGCAAGGCTGGTCGTTTTGCATTGGCCAAAACCTAGATTTATTTTATGAGAGTGGGTGGCGGGGAGACGCAAACTCAAGACCTTCGCCCGCTTGGATACCATGTTGCGATGCGTCTAACTATCTCATCTAAAAGCTTAAGTTGTTACAGAGAGCACACTTTTATTTAATTAATTATGCCTTCTACAGTCCCCCTCACAAATATTGAATGCTGAAGCCAAGTCATGGCAATTGCAACTAGTGAGCTTATATGGATCAAACAACTATTATATAGCTAAAGTTTTGAGAGACTACTCGGATGGAACTTACATATGATAACCAGGCTACACCCTATATTGATTTCAAATCCAGTATTCCATGAGAATACACAAGCATATAGGCATTGATTGTCACTTTTTTAGAAAAAGATACACCCAGCCTCTGGATATATTGTCACGAGCTTTATGAAGTCCAATGATCAATTTGCTGATATAATTGTCAAACTCTCATAGGTCCTCTAGTTAGTTATATATGTAACAAGCTCGGCACATAGAAATTGTATGCACTAACTTGAGGGGGAGTGTTAGATAGTAGACAAGCTAGTATAGTTTTGTAAAATTTCCCACATTGGACAAATATGTAAATACTTTCATAGAAAAGTTTGTATATAAATAGAAGCATGAGGCATAATATGCCACACATTCTCATAAACTCTTTCTCCCGTTTATATTTCTCACATGGTATTGGAGCCAAGGTTCATCTATGCTACTATGTCTCCCAGTGTTCGTACCCAATATTATGTGTCCACACTTTACTTGTCAGGCCTGGGTGCGCGGTGGGTGTTAAGTATCCCATATTGGTGGAGAATTGGGTTGTTTGTCTCCTTATATGGTTTTGGGCAATCCTCATCTCATGATCTAGCTTTTCCGGTCAACTTAGGCCCAATGTCCATTTCTTCACATGGTATCAGAGCCAGGTCCACCCCTATTGTTGTGTCTCCCAATGTTAGATCCTCATATTATCTTGTCCATGCCTGAGTTAACAGGTCTAGGCATGCGGGTCTTTCCTTATGTGATTTTGAGATTTCCTCACTTTATTAGCTAGATTTGGGGGTTGAGTTACACTTAAGTCCATTCCTTCACGAAGAAAGGTCATGCCAGTTCAGTATATGCATTCTAGTCTCTCTATTGTTTCCTTTACTTTTCCTGCTTTTTTGTGTAAGGAAGGGACACTGACATGCGTCAACATTGTTACATTAAATGGTATGCTACCAGAAGCTACACTTGCAAACGAATATCTGGAGATGGTAATCACCCTGATCTTCATACGGAATGTTCATACCTTGAGCACAAGTAAATATGGTAGCCATGTCCAACTAATTTCGATAAATAGAAATTAGAAAAGGAAGTTCCACAAAAATAATAAACATTTTTCTTTATGCTCAGTGGTGCAATTAACAAGAAATCTCATCAACAGAAAGAAAACCCACTTGTCATGAACGTCAGCACTTCAACCATGTCATATATCTCAATATTCAGAATACCTCTTGTGAGAATTAATGGAGAAAAACATTATTGAATTGTGTGTTTACATAATTACATCGAGACCCTATTTATAGACACTATAGTATAATCCTTTTTCAAGTAGGATTTTGTATATACTATTCCTATTTTTACTCATATTTTAGCACTCCCCCTCAAGCTGGTGCATACAAATCATATGTACCTAACTTGTTACAAATGTAATTAATACGAGGACCGGTGAGGGACTTGGTGAAGATATCTGCAAATTGATCACTTGACTTCACTAATTTTGTAACAATATCTCCTGAGAGTATCTTTTCTCTGACAAAGTGACAATCAATCTCTAGGTGTTTAGTCTCTCATGAAATACTGAATTTAATGCGATATGATGGGTTGCTTGATTATCACACACAAGTTTCATCTTACCGGTTTCTCCAAATTTTAATTCTCTCAACAACTGTTTGATCCAAATTAGCTCACAAGTTGCTACAACCATTGCTCGATATTCTGCTTCTGCACTAAATCGAGCAACCACACTTTGTTTCTTACTCTTCCAAGACACCAAATTAACTTCTACTAAAACACAATATCTGAAGGTAGAACGTCTATCAGAGGGTGATCCTGCTTTACCTGGAGCTGACTTTATATATCGCAAAATACGAACAACTACATCCCAATGACTATCACAGGGGGAAGTCATAAACTTACGTACAATACTCACAGGAAAGGATATGCCAGGTCTAGTCACGGTGAGATAATTCAACTTTCCAACCAACCACCTATATCTCTCAGGATCACTGAGTGGCTCCCCCGTCCTGATAGAAGTTTGGCATTTGGATCCATAGGAGTGTCAATGGGTCTACATCCCATCATTCCTGTCTCCTCAAGAATGTCTAAGGCATATTTGCATTGAGAAATAACAATACCTAATCTGGACTGAGCAACCTCAATACCTAGAAAATATTTCAGTCTATCGAGGTCTTTGGTCTGAAAATGCTGAAAGAAATGTTGCTTCAATTTAGAGATACCATCTTCATCATTGCCGGTGATAACGATATCATCAACATAAACCACCAGATAAATACACAAATTTGGTTGAGAATGTCGATAAAACACTGAGTGATCAGCTCCAATACGAATCAAGCCAAACTGCTGAATTACTGTGCTGAATTTTCCAAACCAAGCTCGAGGAGACTATTTCAGACCATAGAGTGACCTGCGGAATCAACATACAAGGCTACTAAACTCCCCCTAGCAACAAAACCAGGTGGTTGCTCCATATAGACTTCTTCCTCAAGATCACCATGCAGAAAAGCATTCTTAATATCCAACTGATAAAAAGGCCAATGATGAACGACAACAATGGATAGGAAAAGACAGACAGATGCTATTTTAGCCACCGGAGAAAAAGTGTCACTATAATCAAGCCTTAATATTTGCGTGTATCCTTTGGCAACAAGGCGAGCTTTAAGCCGATCAACTTGACCGTCTGGACCAACTTTGACTGCATAAACCCAACGGCAACCAACAGTAGATTTAGTAGATTTACCTGTAGGAAGGGAAACAAGCTCCCAAGTACCACTCGCATGCAAAGCAGACATCAAATCTATCACAACCTGCTTCCATCCTGAATGAGAGTGCTTCACCTAGTCTTAGGGATGGAACTCCCAAGTACCACTCGCATGCAAAGCAGACATCAAATCTATCACAGCCTGCTTCCATCCTGAATGAGAAAGTGTTTCACTTATAGTCTTAGGGATGGAAATAGATGACAAAGATGATACAAAAGCAGAATGGGGTGATGATAAACGATGATAACTCAAGAAAGTATAGTGTGGGTTAGCATTACGAGTGGAACGCATACCTTTTTGAAGTGCAACTGATTGGCTAGGAGAAGGCAAGTCCGTAGTAGGAGCAGCGTCCGACGCATGACATGAATCATCCGGGACTAATGGTGGACGCGGACGATGATGATAAGTCAGAAGTGGTAGCACTATAGCAGGAGACGTAGAAGTACCGTTGATTCCTTAAAGATTGGTTCAGGTAAGTCTGGAGATATGGGTAAGACCAAGGATAGTGCGGGTAAGACTGGAGATACGGGGAAAATCTCAGAGATATCAGGATGATCAAAAGATATATAGTAAGGTTGAGATTCAAAAAAAGTGACATTGGCGGACATAAAGTAAAGACGAAGATCCGGTGAATAACAACGATATCTTTTTTGAACTCGAGAGTAACCAAGGAAGACACACTTGAGAGCACGAGGGGCTAATTTATCTTTTCCAGGGGCTAAGTTATGAACAAAACATGTGCTCCCAAAGACACGAGGGGGGATAGAGTAGAGATGTGACTGTGGAAACAATATAGAATAGGGAACCTTATCCTGAATGGAAAATGATGGCATTCTATTAATTAGATAACATGATGTAAGGACTGCATCGCCCCAAAATTGCAGCGGAACATGGGATTCAATGAGAAGAGTGCTAGCAATCTCAAGAAAATGCCTATTTTTTCTTTCTGCTATACCATTTTGCTGAAGGGTGTACGGACAAGATGTCTGGTGAACAATTCCGTGATGAGTCATAAACTCCTGAAACTGTGAGGATAAGTATTCTAAGGCATTATAACTACGGAAAGTACAAATAGAAACACCAAATTGAGTTTGTATTTCAGCACAAACTTTTGAATATAGAAAATATCTCAGAACGATCTTTCATTAAGAAAACCCAAGTACATCTTGAAATATCATCAATGAAACTAACAAAATAAACTTAAAGGTGAACTGACTCTACTAGGACCCCAAACATCAGAATGTACTAATGAGAAAATAGACTCTGAACGACTCTTAATACTACGTGGGAAAGTAGCACGGGTGTGTTTTCCAAGTTGACATGACTCACAATCTTAATGTGGATAAACTAGGCACCATCTTTTGTAGCTTGGATAGACTCAGAAGTCCCAAACGTTTGTGAATTAGGTCTGGAGGGTCTGTAACGGAGAATGTTGTGAAGGAATTTGAAGAGGTGAGATGGTAAAGGCCTTGTGATTCATGTCCTGCACCAATCGTCTGTCCCGTACTGCGGTCCTGCATTAGAAAAAATTCGACCGGAGATGGTCTCACGTGCTGACGCGTGACGAAATCTCGCCGGAATTTCAGGATCCCAGCTGGCGCGTGGCGGCACGTGGCTGGTAATATTCCGGCGGTTTTGGTCGGGTTTTTATCGCCTGATCTTTCTGATCCTCTTGGTGGTGTTGTATTTTTCACACAACCCACAAAATAAAATACGACACAAATCAATCACCGGAATTGACGCACGGTGATTGAGTTATTTTTTTTCTCTGAAGTTTCTCACCAAGGCTCTGATACCATGTGAGAATTTATTTTTCACCTCTTTTATTGACTACAGAAATATTTTTAAGACAGCTAAGCTTAAATCTTCAATTTATTCCTGGTGGTTGTATCAATATTCAGAAGGGGAGCCTTGGAGTAACTGGTAAAGTTGTTGCCATGTGACCACGAGGTCACGGGTTCAAGCCTTGGAAACAGCCTCTGGCAGAAATGCAAGGTAAGGCTACGTATGATACACCCTTGTGGTGGGGCCCTTCCCCGGAAACCGTGCATAGCGGTAGCTTTAGTGCACCGGGCTGCCCTTTTTTGGTTGTATCAATATTCACTACCGATATATGATAGCCAGGACTGTTTATAGTCTCAGATAACACTAAGAAAAGGACTAATTAAAAGCACAGATACAATTAATAATATAACCTTCTTCTCAGCTTCTAGCATGTCATGATAATAATCTGCTGAACGTTGCAATGATCTCAACGCATGATTCCTATTCCAAAAAGATGCGAATTTATATCTTACTCTACCTGAAATCAGAAAAAGAAAGATACCATATCGACCATAATGTATCCAGAATATCAATTTCAAATTCAATTAGCTAACATGAGCAAAATAAACCGCCTCCCTTATCTCGAAATTGGATATCCAGTTTTCATTGGAAAAGTATGTAACAGAGCAGTTCATGGTAACGGAGAAACATATCCCACCATTACGCAAATTTAGTCCTAAGGTAGAAGAAACTGGAACTTGTTGTCGAAAATATCAAACGGCAGCCTAGCGCACAAAACATCTCGCTGTAGCAGGGTCCGGGGAAGGGCCACACTCCAAGGGGTGTGGGGTAGATAACCTACCCTAATGCAAGCATTAGTGGCTGCTTCCCAGCTCGAACCCGTGACTTATAGGTCACACGGAGACAACTTGACCATTGCTCCAAGGCTTCCCTTCAAATGGACAATATTCAGAAGTTCAACCAAAAAAAACGCTCCAAGTTGTGTTATATAGTTTGAGGTATAATTTTAGTTTCTTGTAAAGTATTACACATCAGTTTTGTCCCAATGGCGAAAGATTGGGATGGATAAAATACTTTGGTAGAACTTCTAGACTCACGACACCACTAGCACTGCTAGTGGTGCTATCACAAAAATTTCTCCCAACATATCAAAAAGGTAAACCTATCAAGGAGAAGCTCACTCACAGCTAGCCAACTTCCCAGTTCTCTTAAAACAAGAGAAAGATGTGTTCCTAATAAAATGAAAAATAAGGTAAAAAGATTGAGTTAAAAGACTGACCATCACGATTTCCTAAAGGAGGCACCCCATGGCCACCAGCACCCATGCGGAGAATTACTGTAACAGCAGGATTAACAAATGCATGCTGGCTCCTCCTAATCTGAAAGAAAAAAGTACTCTTTCTGATTCCCGCAAAAGGCCCAACTAAGCATTCCAAGCACATTGACAAGTTGGAAAGAAAAGATTATGATAACAAATAAAGAGAATATCACACCTCATCTATTTCTGCAAAAGGAATAATTACCTGCAAATGCAGAACTAAGCACAGTCAAATAAGCTAAACAATTCCAGCATAATTGAGATTAATTACCAAACATTGAAAAAGTACAGTCGTTACCAGTTATTCTTTGCTAAGTAATAGCATATACATCATTCACCTAACCTTGAGAATCTTACAAAAGGAAATAGTCTCTATCCAGATTTAAATACCTCGGTACTTAGTCAATCCAACATTTCTCCAAAGAAAACCCTTTTATGGCGATCTCTCCCCCCATAAACCATAACCATGCGCCAATTTTCAAAATATACAGATAAGGTGACATTATAAAATTTTGAACTAGGATCTTGATGGCATGAATGCAAATACCCAGAAGAAACACATGTCAACTATCAGGAAATTTGATAGACATCAGTAGAGAAATCAAATTGATAAGAATTCAACTTAGAAAAGTTAGGATAAAAAGCAGATTCACAAAGTTGGAACTCGGGAAGTACAAAAAAAAGATGGACCTGACCTTTATTTGCTTTGAGAAGACATTTGAGTGGAAGCAGATATGCCATGTTGAGACATACATACGGCCATGATACAAAAATGACCTCTCCAGAGCACATGAATAACTATGTACAACAACCTGAAATAACTACAATGATTAGCAATAAACTAACTCACAACAGTCAGAACTTTCCAACTTAGAGTTCTTCCAAACCAAGAGTAATTTATCAATAAAAAACTAGCTCTTGCCTCATCAGCAGGGAGATCAAATATCGTTTGCAGAGGCCCAGGTTTCTGATGAACTACTGTAGGTCCTTGCTTATCCAAAGTGATCCTTCTACGAGCATTGGCATACCCATGCAACCCTCTAAACAACCAACGAAGAAGGGGGAATAATATTATTGTCTTCTAGATAAGATGAATATTAATCTTTTCATGGAACAAAGTGATGAACCAGAAGGATTTACATAAATTTCTCCCTTACGGATCAAGAATCTTCTAACAATAAAAACAATAATCAATCCTAAATCAAGTCCCATTGACACTTCACAGATTGTAGTAATTCTCATAATGCTGCTTTAACTTTTTCTTTTTTCTAAACTTTAAGTGTCATCTAAACATAGCAAAATGAAGCTAGAATAAATATATCTTATCAAATGTTTACCAGCTGATGATTAAAGGTCTAGTGATTCGCTCTTTATCTTCCCCATTGCCCCCTTTCCTCACTAAGTGAGAAAGTGTTTCATTACCTGGTTACTTCTTCCCTATTCCACACTTTTCTTCCTACCAATCTATTGTAAGCATGAAATACTAAAACATCTATCACTTGTGTATCATCACCTAAGTTACTCAGACTCTTCACATTCGAGCAGCACCCGCATCAACACGACATGGGTGTGGGATCCGTACCGAAATATGGTCAACCGATTTTGGGTAGTTTGACCAAAATCGACAGAGAAATTCCAGACAGATTCAATGATTTCTGTAACACCGAAATCGATGGAGAAGTTCCAGACAGATTCAATGATTTCTGTAATCAAACAAAAGTTATGGTGAACTTGAAGAAAATGGAATATTTTCTATATAGAAATTTCTATGTTACTCCTTTTCCTTTTATCTCCTTCCAAGATTCTATTGATCAATATTCTCTCATCAAAATATCTCATATTTTAGGTTCATAACTCTATTTTTAGATATTTGAATTACTTTTAGCTGAATACCCCACTTGTTTCCATACCTGGATCCATATTCCCCAATCTTAAAGTTTAGATCATGAAGGCTCTGACCTCTAGATCCACACCCTATCGGTCGCCTGCACCCAAGTCCGAGCAACATAGATAACCACATCCATATCCTTTCAAACTATTAAAAAAATGAGATGTAGAGGAGAGGAAGTACTCTCCCCTAAATTCCTACTTTCTAGAACTGTTATTGAAAAATATAGATGCTAATTGCTGACCAGGCGTAAGCTATCTAGAATGGATCCAAGTTCTGCGAACAATTAAAATTACTCATACAGGAGCTGGTTATGCTACATTTTATTCTATGCACAAACTCATGTTTCACGATTGCACTGTCTCAAGCTACAACATGCTTTATAATAGCATGCAGAAGAAGCAAAATTTTAGGGGAGTGGGGGAAGGGAATTAAAAATTAATGTAACTGTTCTGTTTTCTTCATCATCACCACCATGATACACATTTTTGATAGGCAATCTATCATAAAATTCCTAATTGCACGTAAATACCCAACTCAACTCATCTAAGAGTATTACATTTGAGAGGCAGACGTTGCCACCCTGGACCAAAAAGAAGGAACCCTATGAGGGGGCAATAGCTTATTAAGTATTCTAATAACCAACAATAGTCTTATAAACAATGGTCGAATTCAAATAAGAAATAGCTCAAGGCACTATCAATAAGGGAGAAAGGAGCACCTTGAAGATTTGACAATGAGTTTTAATGTTTTAATATGAAGAAAAACCTGAAAAAGAAAAAAAGATAACGACCATAATTCTGTAAAAGTTAAACATCAAAAACAACCAAACAAAACATGTTGCATTATTCAACCAAAGAGGATAAAGTAATCAATAATACCTGTCCTGATGAACTGTCCAAGGTATACCATTCAGCACCACTTTGACCTTCATTTTCGACAGGTATCATCACTGAACCAAGAACAGCACTTTTCCATATAATATCCCAATCATATATTGTCACATTAATCTGCCATACAATCAAGTAAATGAATTATTACGAAAGAAAATAGAAACATGAAGCCACATGGTTATGTTGTTGTTGAAAATAGAAACATGAAACCAATATAATATTAAATGTTAAAAGTGACGAAACGATAAATATATCACACAATCTGAAGAGGATAACAAAACACACATTGCACTAAGTTTGTGCTTTATGTCAAAAGATTTTCTGGACAGCTACCTCTACTGGAAGCTCATCAACAGAGAAGTTGAACTCCTCCCCCCACATAGGATTTCTCGAACCAGGAACCATTGAACTGCAACACTAAGAAGAGTATAACTTGTGTATAATACAAGAGCAATAAGCATCTGAACATATTCTTTCACAACTTTCTGAAACTCCCCAAGCCTCATCGCACACATTGTTGACAACAATCCGCCGAAAAAGAATGTTATCTCACAGTTGACCTTGACATTCAAACTATCAAAAGACGTCTATTGGAGCAAAAGACCATCTCAAAATTAAGACTAACCCACAATGTAAATGTTAAATCTGGTTTCTCCTTTATATTATATAAAAAGGAGTTCAACTAATTTGGCCACTATTGTGAGAGCCATCAAAGTTGAACATGCTATTGTTTATTCCCATAAGAATAAATTGATATAAATTCAAGGATCAAAAGTATGGAAGTAGCTAAACACAATCATATCAGGTAGAAGGCAAGAACAAGCATGCACTTCCAATAAAAGAGACTAAGATGAACAAAAAAGGTTCTCAAATTGAACATCCACCCACCCACCCCACCCCACCCAAAAAAAAAAAAAAAGACGTATGCTTGTCTAAGCAAATTTGAATACCAATCATAATGGACCAAATAAACATCAGTAATGTTTATAGAATCTATTATACATAGAGTATAACGATATATATCCACTCAACAACATTATGAAAAATATGGTATTTGATGTCAACAATAATAGAAAACCATATGCATAACTACACCTAGACAAGGTAATCTATTTATAACCCGAGATAATAAGATTAAAAAAAATGACATAATCACCTAAATCTCTTTTGTGAGCCACAACTGATGATTGCATATGGATCTGAAGTCCCATTCAGATTAGCAGAAGTAAGATTCTTAGCAGCTAACAATTCAACCTGAAATACAAGAAAAAATAGTAGTCAACTACGAGTTGCAGAATGGACATCACATGAGTAGTTTTTAGTGCAATAAACATTCAAAAGTAACAGTAATGGTGTATAATACCAAATCTATATATGTAAGAATTATAAGTGCAGGGACATGAAATACAAATATACCTTGATTACATAGCCAGAAGTAGTTTGAGGATCTCCTTTTAACTGTCCCATCTACAAAATAAGTGCACAACTGCATGTCAAAGAAGTGGAAAATTACATGATGAAAACCAGAACACAAGTTCATAAATTCTCAATCAAGGGAGAATTTCCTGTCAAATGAAGTAGGAACTCCTGCTAATGATTGACCATTGAGGACTCTTGAGAAGCTTAACATATACTCTTTCATGCCAAACAGA
This sequence comes from Capsicum pubescens, assembly GCA_030864215.1. NCBI lineage: Eukaryota > Viridiplantae > Streptophyta > Magnoliopsida > Solanales > Solanaceae > Capsicum > Capsicum pubescens. The sequence goes on along the minus strand of CM061543.1, from coordinate 112,725,351 downwards.
TAATAATCAAGTACAGTTAACCTCAACAATGGTACGGTTTTATACCTAATAATTAGTTGCATGCTAATTGACAAGTTTCTTATAAGCACTCTCCATAAAGCATTAATATCTCCGATCAAGTTATATTATTTGTTTTGACTTGGAAAGATTATTCTCAGTAAGATTTGGTAGTGACTGAACATGTGGACCCCCAACTGATTACTTCAAATTTTGAGGATTAGACTAGAATACAATGAGTAATTAAAGTTAAAAGTAGTGTCGCCTATATAACTTCTGAAGAATAGTCAGGAACACAGATCTTTTCAAGAACTAGAAAGTACTAAGGAGATGCAATCAACAACAACAACAACATATCCAGTGTATTCCCACAAAGTGGGGTCTGGGGAGGGTAAAGTGTACGCAGTCCATACCAATACCTCACATGAAGTTGAGAGGATGTTTCCGATAGGCCCCAAGGAGATGCAATCAGATTGACAAATTAACAGATGTACAAAGAATTCAGATAAGACCAAAGAAGTGGTGATAAATTTCTACATGAATCTGTCTAAAGAGGAAATAGAGTTGGAACACACCTACAAATGGAGAACAGATTCATTTTCACCAAGAAAGGAAAGTACACTGGCATTACCTGATTTCCAACTCTTTATTTTAATTATTTTATTTGGTTTTATTTTCGTTACTAGTTAGTTATTTGTACACATAAAGACATCTTCATTTTGTTCTTCTTCTTTTGGTAGAAAGAAGAACACAAGGAAAATAGATTAGAAAAAGATATACATCTAGATTCCGAATATAGCCTCCCCCAGTTCAGTTAATGTAAAGGATGATACTAAGAATTCCTAATCAAGAGAAGTTCATTGCAGTTTATATAGAAAACAATATTCTTTTGAAACTGGGAATAATGACAGGGAATGAGAACCTTAGCTTGACATATGATAAGCTAAAACAAAGAGATTGGGCAAATAACAGGAAGAACGCCTTGGTTTCGCTCTACATAGAACAGTCAATTGACCCACAAACGAGTAAAACATTTCAATACAACTTACATATAGAACAGCTAAATGTACAGTATCATATTCTTTACCTTTTACAACAAGTTTTGAACCTAGTCTAATTCATATTATATTGTAAAGATATGGCACCTAGGCCTAGCTCAACCCCAAAAGCTATCTTATATATAAAAAGACCACCCCGACCATTCCCCAACCGATGTAGAACTCTAACTCCCCACCCCCACACACCCACCCCACCCCGTTCACGATCAGGCCCAACTGTAAAGTGGACCGGGAGCCCAAACAAGGATTGATTATGATATTATGTAAAGATATGACACTTAATGCACATGATCAGGCATTTTATCCTTCCCAAGAACTACATCTACAAACTACGGATGCTTTTCAAAATTTAAGTATAAAGAGAAAACTCGAGAAATATCATATTCTCCTAACCTTAATTATAATGTTACGTTAACTTCTGATATTGGTCATTCCGAATCAGGATTAGTTAATATGTGGTACCATTGTCACTAGATAGACCATAATTCAAATATGCAAAATCAAATTTCAACTTATCATTTAATCGATGATAAGCACGCATGATTATTTAGATACAACTCAACAACTGATTGATTATTCGTTATAGTAATCAATGTGGATATCATCGCTCGAGAACGCTTGACCAGTGATCTCTCTATTTCATTTTCTGAACTTTTAGTCCACAATTACAATTCTGCTCACTTTAACTAACCACCTTTATTTACACATAATTTTGAAATAGTCAAAGAAAAATATTGTGTAGTGTGTGTGCGCGCGCGTATATATAGTAGACTGTACTTACACTATCCCTGCATGCTGGATCATCGTCCACTTTCTCATTGATGACGTCACTACTGACAGTACTGGAACCGCCAACCCGAGGGCGATAATCAACTACCTCATCTTCGCTGAGGTTGAAGAACCAGCAACAGAGGATGACGAAGGACGCGGCGGCGACCGCGACTTGCACCTCCCACCACGACGGCAACAGAAACTCCACAATCATCTATTCCTCCAACTCTAACTACACTTCCCCAAAGTGCACAAAAAAAGAAAATGCTGAACAACTTGGGGCAGCTATCACAATATTATAGTGGTCCAAAACCATAATTTAGAGCAGAGAGACATTCTTCTTCTCGTTGTGAATAAACAATAAACAGAGCCACTGTGTGTGTGAGAAAGAGGGACGCAAAAAGGGAGAAAAGGGAGGGAGTGTGGAAGCGTGATTATAAATAGTCAGAATTTTAAATGACCATTTTACCCCTGTTACTTTTTCGTTGATGGTAGATGTGTTTAGGGGGAGTTTAGGGTGAAAAATAAGGAGAGTTTAGGGGTATTATGGTGATTACGAGGCCTGTAACGACAAGAATATTTACTATGAGAACGGTGGAATTCAAATGGAAGGTTGTTTTCGTCTCTTCCTTTTTCCATGTGAGTTTTGGTGGGAATTCAAGCTTTTGCCACTTGTGGGTCCAAAAAGAGTGTGTTTAGAAGTTTGGGAAAATCAATTCATTACACGCTACTTAGCAAATTTAAAAAAAAAAAAGTTTGATATTTACTTATTTCTTAGCATCATTTGGTTATAAAGGAGTTATTTTGAGATAATTAATTCTGAAATAATATGAATTAGTTGAATATGAAATAATTTATTCCATTATTATAGTGTAAATGGTGAAATAAGTAATTCGAGTACTAACTAATACTTCAAATCAAACATAAAAATCTCGAGAGGTACTGAATTATTTAATCTTATACTTCCTCCATTTCAAAAAGACTGACCTACTTTTCTTTTTAATCTGTTTCAAAAAGAATGATTTCTTTTCTTTTTTGACAATATTTTAATTTCAACTTTCTACATGCATATTTAGGACCACAAGATTAAAGGACATTTTGATACATTTGACACAATTTTAATTTAAAGCCATAAGATTCAAAAATCTTTTTTATTTTTTAAAATTTTATGTCAACTCAAAGTAAGTCATTCTTTTTTAAACGGATAAAATAATAAATAGAAACGCAGGAAAAGCAAAAGCGTGGAAGGGGTGCGAACAATAATGATGGGTAACAGAGAACAATCATGATGGCACGGCGCACAGCCTAAAAAAATACTTACTACTATAGCGCAAGCTTACTTTTATCAAGGAAGGTACAACAATTCAAGAATTTTATAATTTAGATGAGTCAATCTAGATAATTCATAATATATTTTATTATGCTTATAAAATATAAATTTTAAAATTTAATAACTTTTAAAATTATATATATATATATATATATACTAGTCAAGAGTACGTACTTTGTATGTGTGTATGAAGATAATAATAAGTGTATATAAAAGAATAAATTTCTATCATTTATATCAAACAATATACTTGATCCGTCTTTAAAAATTCTGCTTTTATGAATCGGATCCATTTAAAGTCACGTAAGGCTAATTTTTTTATAAAGAAAAGCTTACCCTTCAAAAAGATTTTCTATTTCTCTCTTTTCATACTGCTCACGTCAAGGCACTAAAATCATATTCCATTTCATGCATCTTCTCATTCAAGACAAATAATTATAAATTATAAAATAAAGATATGGACAAAAAATTGAAAAAAAATATGACATACTGAAATATCAATTATTTAATAGCATACTTTGAAAGGAAAAATATACTTTAGAGTCTTGACGATGATACTAAAACATAAAATGAGCAATTCTCGGTTATAAATTTGATTTACTAACGCATGACATCTTTAATTACCATTATGTTTTATCTTCTAGCCAACTAATGACTTTGTTTAGTACTTGTTTAACACTATGATTTGTTTGCTATTATGAAAAATCATAATTTTCACTTTATTTTTATCTCAATAGTTTTTTTAATGTAAGTATGATTTTGACAAAAGAGTATTAACATGAATTACGCCTTAATAAGAAGTAGAACTAATATGAACAAAAAATAAAATTTAGAATAGAAAAAATATACCTTAAATTCACTTGTAATCGATACGAAGTTTTGTCCGCGTGTTTCACATAAATCTTTCTTCATCTGCACAAACATATTAAAAATTAATAAATAATGATTTATTTACAAAGGCAAATACAAATAATAAAAGATTATGAAAAAATCATCTTAGAAGTTAAAGGATCTTCAATTTTGTTAGCCAAATTTAAAGCAACAATAAAAAAAGACGAACTTATTTTGAAGGTAAATTTAAACAAACAAACAAAAAAAGACATCAAATATAGAAGCTTAAAACCCCAAACGAACTTATTTGCAATCAAAAGAAAACGTTGAAAAAAATAAAAAAGAATTTAATATGATTCTTTACATATATTATTTTAGGACTGTTAATTTATTTTCATATATTTTAGGATTCATATATTTTATGTAGTTTAGGATTTTTAATCTTTCCATATATTTACTTTATCAGGGTTTTCCATATATTGAAGGAAATGGGTTAAAATGCGATTTTGTCTATTGCAGAGTGTTTTAATGAAGGACAAAAAGTTTGAATCACTTTTCTAAGGGTATTCACACTTTTAATATATTATAGATGTGTGTGTGTATGTGTGATAAGAAGGTGTCTCATAAGTTTAAAGGTAAGTTCTACAGAGTGACAATTCGATCGACTATATTATATGGAGCGAAGTGTTGGACAGTTAAGAACTCCCACATCCAAAAATTGAAGGTGGCGGAGATGAGGATGTTGCAATGAATGTGTGGACTTACCAGGAAAGATAGGATTAGAAATAAGATTATTCGAGACAAGATGAGAGTGACTTCGATAGAGGACAAGATATAGAAATTGAGATTGCGATGGTCTGGGCATGTGATAAGTAGGTGTATGAATGCTCTTGTACGTAGGTGTGAGAGGTTGGCTATGGATGATTTTAGGTGGGGTGGAAGGAGATCGAAAAAATATTGAAGGAAGGTGATTAGGCATGATATAGAATAGTTACAACTTACAGAGGACATTACTCTTGATAGAAAGGGGTGGAGGACTCAGATTAAGGTAGAGGGTTAGTGGGTAGGAGTTCGACAGTTATAGTAGGGAAGACTGCTTTGGTTGTATCTGCGCCTGGAGTTTCTTGTTCGTGGTGTTTCGATGATGTCTATGATTTTGGATAGATAGTTTATAGTAGTACCTTGTGGGTGTCTTATTTCCTTTATTATCTAGCAGTGTGTTATCTCATTTTGTTATATACTTTTATGTTTTTTGTATGTTATACTGTTATATGTCTTGAGCCGGAGGTTTATCACAAATAGCCTTTCTACCTCATATGAGGTAGCAGTATGTGTTGCGTACACTTTACCCTTCCCAGAACCCACTTTATGGAAAATACATTGAGTATGTTGTGGTTGTTGTTATATATATATATATATATATATATATATACACACACACACTACTTGAGAAATAATGAATAGTTGAATTCATCTTAAGTTTACTTGTTATTCGCTTTTGTAAACAGACAGTCAGATACAAGAGGAAAGTAGGCAACAATAAGATTTTCTTGTCTTCAAAATCGTTATGTAGGCTATTTTGACTTTTGGTTGTCAAGCCTACTAGAAGTAACTTCAATAAAATGGCATGAACTCTTTGGGATGTGTTTTTTTATATGGTTCTTGTGTGCTACTTGATACTGAAAAACATTAAGATTTATCAACAAGCATGGCTAAGAGCATTGAATTACAATACCTTGATCGATTTAGACGAAAAGTGGCTATATTGAAGGAATAGGTCTTCAATTCATAAGAACTAGTAACCTACCATACAATAAATTCTGATATTCAATTAGTCAGATGTTAAGACTAAGGAACTTCATTATTGTAATGACCCGAATTTTGTACCCGGAACGCTACACGGTGCTCGTGACCCCGAAGGACCACAAGCTAACCCATGACTGATATCTGTACCTGTATACTGCATAATATATCGTAAAATACGGAAACATGAACTAAATGGCCATAAGGTTCAAAACTGAATAAACATCTGATAAAATAATGTCTGAAAATGGTATAACAATACCAAAGCAAATCTAAAATAACTGTCTAACATGCTATAGTCTGGAAGCCTCTAAACTGTCTGAATAAGGAGTTTATGGGACATATTCCTAACTAACTTCGACTACTGAAATAAACTAAAAACTGAAATAGTAATATGATCATCATGTCCTCGAAGGATGAGGACTCACTGCTAACTCTGATCGCTGAACTGGGATGCTACTGGTTCTCTGGAGCTCGTGCTTCTAAACTTATGGTATAAGATACCACAGCGCAAATGCGTCAGTACTTTGAATGTACTGGTATGCAAGTGAGGTAGGTTGAATGCAATAGGTTCATATGCATGAACAATACTAACTGACTGACTAACATAAACGTGAGAATACATGCATGCATACGTAACTATAACTGAGATCATGATAGGACTGAATACTGAGTTTTGACTACTGAGTCTACTAACATTGGCATCTGAGTCACTGATGAGTGAGAAACTGTTACTGTATTACTTAATACTGAGGGACTGATACTATGTCGCTGATACATGGATAATTGTGTCTGACAATTCTAATTATGAAGAACTGGTCTGGTCGACTGTATCTGAGAGTCCTGAAGCTGAATGCTAATAACATAAGTTCTGATAACTGATTTACTGATAACATGAGTGACTGTATCTGACAGTCCTGAATCTGATGGAACTAGCTGAGTTCTGTACTGTATCTGAGTAACTGAATCTGAGATCAGTCCTATCTAGCGGGTGATCTCTACATCTGATAATACTGATACTGATTGACCATAGTTAAGATCAGTCCTGTCTGGTGGGTGATCCCGGGGTCTATTTATAATAATAAGGATTGACTGTATCTGATAGTCCTAAATCTATACTACTGATCTGAATTGACTGTATTTGACAGTCCTGATTCTGTAACTGAAACTGTGGGATGTATTCATCTAACCGCCATGCCCCATACTAAGCTAACTGGGGTCCAACCTGTAACCCCAGCTGGAAGGGTGTCAGTACCGCGCCACTGGTAAAGACAACTGTTGTGGAGTCAGTCATAATCTAGTGGGTGACCCCTGGGATCAGTCCTATACATTTAAATGTGCTAATGGGTGATCCTTGAGTATGTCAGTCCTATCTAACGGGTGACATCTCGTTCCTACGCTGGCTACGTAGTTCTGGAACTTAGGAATTTCTTCTAGAGATTCCAGTCCTATCTAGCGGGTGAGTCCTCATCCCTAAGCTCGCTCGGTGCTGAATCCCACTCCCATCTGAAAAACACTGAACTGATTAACTGAACTGAGTTGATTAACTGAACTGAGATGATTCTAACGGTATTGTTTAACGGAGCTAAACTGGATTTACTGAGTTACGTTGACTGACGAAATATACTGAGTTATGAGGACTGACTGAGAATACTGAAGTTACTGAGATTGACTGGGAATACTGAGGTTACTGAGATTACTGAGTACTGAGATCACTGAGATTACCGAGATTTCTGAGATTTCTAGGTTTTCCTGAGTCATATGGCTGACTGAGTTCTATGGATCATAGCTTGACTGAGAGTATCGTGAAAACATGATATGGTTCTAGGCACACAACTAAATTGTCGGGTACAAGTACCCCCAGGACTCGATGGAAAGAAACTGACATAACATGACTTACGTGAACACATGACCAACAACACAATTCATAATTCATAAATTGAAGCACTTCATCAAACATGTTATATGCATAAACTTGTACAAACATGGGGATTTCATAATATCATGCAAGTTGGGCACTTTTCCTTCGTATAGGCATTTAATCAAACACATGGTAGACATAATATATGTAGACAACATTATACAATAATCAAACATCATGATTCATATCTAATTTCATCATCCAAGGGTTTTAATCCTAGGTTTACATGAATCTACATCTTTACTAGTCAATTCCACATGAAATTTATCACCAAACATGGATTAAAACTCAATTGGTCATTATCAACATGAGCAACACAAACCCAACATGGAATTCATACAAAAATCCATACACTTGAATTTGAAAAAAGATCCTTGGACTTCATAGACGAAAAGAGTCCATGAATGAACACTATGCATACCTTGGTTCGTAAATACACGAAGATTGACGGAGGAAATTCTTGAACTTGAATCTTCTATGAAAAACCCTAATGTGTTCTTGAGAGGATTTTGAGAGAATAGAGTATATTTTGGTGTAATGGAGGCTCAAATTAGTGTTTTGAGCTTATATAGGGTAGGAAAATTGACCCTTTTAACCCTAGGACACGTATTTAATTTCTGAGAAAATTTCTCGATTTTCATCCTTGGAGCGACGCGCCACTATTGCGCCAAGTCACTGGAAAGTGACAAATGGAAAATGGCACGGTGACGTGATGCGGAGCTATCGCGTTGCCACCTTGTCTGCGACCTGGAAGTTTGGCGCGACGCGCCACTATCGCAGAGCAACGCGAGAAATTGACAATTGCCATTTCAACTATCTCCGCGACGCGCTGAAGGCTCAGGCGATACACTGTCTCACTAAAAGGCTCTAACTCTTCACTTGGGTGTCGGATTTGGGCGAGTTTGGTATTAATGGAAAGCTTATTCGATTCCCCACATGATAAAAAGTGAAAATCTTTAAAATACCATGTGTACAAAAGTTGATTCATCTTTCAAAGAAAGCTTCTAACATTCTTGGGAAAAAAAGTTTAAGCTAGGAAAAGTACGGGTATTACAATTATTATCCTGTAATTTTACCAAAAATGTCATATTTATTTCAAGTTCTTGAAACTTAGGTTTAGCAAGCATTTCTCATGAAACGCAAAAACAATGTCACCACTTAAATCCATCGTAAGTGACACCCACAGAAACCTTCCGGTGGAAAAATCATCTAATTCGAAGTGATCAATATCCAAAACACTTCAACCTTTTTTACTGTAATAAAACCAATTCATTCAATAACAATATCTCTAACAGTTTTAAATTAATGTTGAATAATATCAAAATTAGTGCCCCCAAAAAATGAACATCATCGTGCAAGAACACCTAACTAAAAAATTCACGGGTACAACTCAGAAAATTAATAATAAAATAAAAATTGTCTTTGTCCGAAAATCAAGATGTAAACAAGATAGATCTATAACTATTCCGATAATGATTGCTCACACTTGCTCTAAAATCGCGCTACGGTCTACAGATGAGGTCTCGTTGAAGTTATTGAAATATACTCAACACTCAACAAAAAGAATAGCATATGGTAGTATCACTACAAATGTACTGGTAGGATAATAGATCAAATTAATTTAACCAATGTGGACACTGAACTAACAGTTTGTAAATAAGAAGCAAAACATGTTTTATTAGCCATTATGCATACAATCGGTCTTTCAACGGCTATTGTCCTTTAATTAATCAAGTCAAGTGAATAATCAATCACCTTTTAGCAAACAATACTCAATTCAAGCAAAATACAAAAGATCTCATAAGAACAATTCAATTTACTATTTTCTCGTAAAAATACCTCATTATTATTCATCAGCAAGTATTAACTCATTTCAAGTAATATCAAACAACCGAACCACACAAGGATCCAAATATAATAATCAATACAATATAAGTCGATTCACTCAAGGAACCATTGAACCTTCCAAATTATTGTGTATACATGTGTTATGAATCTTATAAATGCCCATTAGCCATGATTTGTTGAGGACGGGCTCACGTCATGTATCTAGACAACTAGTGTCTATCACTCTTATCCTAAGTCAAGTGTTATACCACCCTTATGTCAATGTCCCCACTCTTATCCTCCCTGAAGTTCTTCAATTCCATCATGATCAATCTTTATCGGTTCATCTCACAATAATAAACAGTTCCATAAAACAAATATAATCACATAGTGAGTAAATCAATCACCTTGCACATCAAACAAGGTTCTTTTTACCACTCTCAATATAGATTATCAATTTTCAGATTTATATTCAATACTTAACTAGTTCTGCATTCATTAGCATGCATTTCAATTAAATAATAAATATTCAGCTAACATACACACATACAATCAACTTGAGTTTTAACTATAATTAAACCACCACCTACCTCGATCCAAGCCTTTCAATGCTTTAAATGATTTGAGCTTTGTCCTTTCTCGTAGCTTCGGCTTGATCTTGATTTGAAATAAAACATAAAACATAATTTAACCATTGTTTTACTAATTCTAGGTATTATAACCTAAATTTATGACTTTGTCAAGTTCATGGATAATTCCACTACTCTATGATTTTCCTACACTTCATTCCACCCAATTCTCCAAATATTATGATTAAGAGGCTAAAATCTAGTTTAGAATACCTATTTTACCACTTCTAAATCATTAACAAACAATTCAAATCTCACCTTAAGCAGATTATATCACTTTTCCTGGCCTAGGGTTAAACCCATCATCCCTACCATAATCAACCTAAAAAGATTCTAAGAGTTTAAAGATTAAATATAGGTTAGATTGGTGGAATAACTTATCTCAAAGGTTGAAGTCAAGAAGAACTAAGAAAAATCGCCCATAATTGCCACTGAATAACCTCTAGATATTTTTGATTGAAAAATAATATTTAAGTCTAAAAATTGCTATTTACTGCATTGAGACCACTATAGCAGCCAGATCATCTCTATATTTGTGTCGCTATAGCGAGATCTGCCTGTTATAGCAGAGCTGATCCAAACTAACTTTTGTGATAGCGAGATGATTTCTGCTATAGTAGGAATGCGTAGTTGTCTGCCATGCACTATAGCGGGTGGGCGAGGTAGTAACTCCAAATAGCTTCTCAGTTTTTGCCATTTTTACAACACACTCTTAAATTTCAACCTCACAAACTTGTCAAGATCCGATTTCTCAAGTTATGATGGCGCTTACCTTATCCTATCAGTAGGTAAGCTGATAGCCTAAAGAAAGGCTAAAACACTAAATTGACACTAGATATGCAAAAATCAACAAGCACACAAAGAGAAAACAAATCTTAGAAAGGAGATGAAGAAGAAAGATTGCATAAATGTAAAGATAGTAGAGTGACCCTTACTTCCACTAGATGATTAACAAAAAGAAATGTATCAAATCTCCAATCACACCTCACAAATGAAAGTTCAAACCACTCCCTTAGGTAGACACAAATGGAGTCACCTTTCCCAAGCACCAACTTTTCTTACCAATTTGTCAACACAAGTGAAATCCATCACTTAGTGTAAACCTTAATTTCAGATTCTCTCTCTAAGAGAGGAAGAAAACTATAACTAAAGAGTATCTCTCAATAATTTCATCAAAGTCTAATAAAAAGAGAAGTAAAATGGTCTATTTATACTATTACATGCCAAATGACAAAAATGCCCTTAATGAGAGTTTAGAAATGGGAGCCTATGAAGTGTATATTTGGAGTGTAAAATGTCTTCATTGTCCTTCACTTGAGGTGCCTATGAAGTGTATAAGTTCCCCTTCTTCCTTCTCTTGACCAAGGCTTCAAAATACTCCAAAAGTCTTCAATTGCTTGCCAATTCCGAAGCCTTAACCCTTAGACAATACCTTGTGCTCTTGATGCTCATTGTGTTTGTATCATAAGCCAAGCCATAGCCCGAAATGATAGGTAACAGGCTAATGTGCAAAAACCAGAAAAAGACTATAAATAATGATAACAGTAGTAATGATAAGTGATAAATAGAAAGGAGTCATATATAATATATCAAAATGAGAGAGAAAAAGAATCAAATATACATACGAATTCCTCCCAAGACCTGGTAAGATCGATACTAGAGTCACTACTAAAAGATACACATAGTACTAGAAAGAATCCAAAATATACACAACATATATACAAGCAGTATTGAGTACAAAAGACTAAACTAAAATAGATAGAAGAGGATCAGCCTCGAACGACACGACATTAAGCTCAACCTGCTTTAAATCAGTATTGAAAGGTACGGACAATGTCAACTGCTAGTACTCGGATCTGCATTGAAATTTTTTGCAGAAGTTTAGTATGAGTACCAAAGCAACCTGTACTCAGTAGGCATCATTGATCGACTAAGCTCAATACAAGAAAAGTATAACTAAAATGCGAGGGTGTAATCTAAGTCAATAGTAAACAGGGATAAAAAGGTAAAACAACTAACAAGCTACACAAATGCGATAAAGAAATAAATATAAGAGATACAAAATAAATAACACAATAACAAAGTCAAAACAAACATAACCTAAATGGGCCCCCATAAGTCCGCTAGGCACATCAAAGAAGACAGTTAACCCAACTATGCCCCATAAGTCGGTGGAACACACAAGAAATAATTAATGAAAATAAACATAAACAATACGAAACTGAACCCGATCCCACGAAATCATAGTAGCCATCTAGATGTGCATCGAGCTTGAACTGACACCAATGGGTAGTAACAAGAGGCCATACGTCGGGCTTGAATCAGTAGTGGTGGATAATAACAAGAGGACATATGCCAGAATCGAACCAAAAATAATGGGTAATAACGAGAGGCCACATATATGATATACAACAAAACTCATAATTAGATGTCGGATTCGAATTGGAACTCAAAGGAACCACAACTTTTAGAACAATACTAATCAGTACTAGAACTCCCAAATCATCATACCTAGATGGTGGACTCGAACCGAAACTCATAGTAACCATACTTAACTGTAATATTAAAACCTCAACCATACCATAACCAATGCTAAAGTGATACGAAAATTCACAATCAATGACAAAAATAAAGTATATGCTGAACCTAAATCAAAACTAAAATACATTTAATTAACAATTCGCATATCTTAATAAAAAGGGATAAATTCAAGGTTTCACAACTTAATTCCACATCCTAAAGTGATAGATTCTATGTCATACTGAAAGATAAGGCATCAAAATTTACTAAAACAGGGGTCATAACGGATAAACAAGGCATGTTATATATATATATATATATATATATATATCAAATAGTATACAAACTACGAGTACTTGTCCAAAACTAACATAATAGTACACAATAACTGTAAATAAGCTCAATTTAAATGTAGGGTAATCCTAACCTCCCTGGACGCCAAAGCTAAAATTCTCTCCAAGAAAACTCAAAATAATGTCCCGTTAGAACCAAAGTTGAATAAATATAGTAGTATCTTGAAATTTACTTCGTGATGCAATAAGCATGAATGCAAACTCATTAATAACAATCTTTTAAGAAAGATCACTGGAAGAGAATGTTCACACTTTCATGTTAGAATGGATTTTTGCACTTTTTTATAAAAAAGTTATAATTCTTAAAACATATGTTTGAAATGATTAGTCACTATGTTATTAACATGGTGACACCACTTAACTTTGGTGTCCTTTTGCCTATGTTCCACGTGAACGGGTATGACAACACCACCCCTGCTCTCTGTTATATCCGCACTCGGGTATTGCATAGGTTTGTGGTAAAATAAATATAATATTTTGAATATACCATAATTAAAGAAAAATTATTTTTAATAAAACCTCTATTTTATGTAATAATAATAATAATAATATTTAAACATATTTAGATTTACTACCCCCACTTAAAATATCAATAGACTATAAAAGCTATTATAAAGTAATATTAATATAACATAACTTAAAGAATTTTATCAATACCGAAAATATTTTAGAAGGTTAATAAATTATATTTCTACCAAATGCTAAGTTAAATTAAGTATTCCACAATATATTTGGTATTACTAAAATTCTCAAATGAATAGCCCGAAAACTAAACTATCAGTCCCAGCAAATCATAAATAACTTGGGGCAGTTATAGAAAAGCTCTAGACACCGAAAGTGTGTGAAAATAAGAAAAATGACCGTCTGGGTCATTACAACATTCACTACTAAAAGGACTTTCTTCCGTAAATGTAAAGGATAAGGAAATACCTGAAGGCTCAAATAGGTAGGGATACTGGGCACGCATATCATGCTCGATATCTCAAGTAGCTTCCTCAACTGGATGGTGACGCCACTGAATCTTAACTACTGGAATGTCTCTAGAGTGCAACCATATGACATCTCGGGCCAAAATAGCCACCTGTTCCTCTATAAATGCCAACCTCTTGTCCATCTAAACTGATTCCCACCGAAGCACGTGCGACTCATCTAGAATGTAATGCCGCAACATAGATACATGAGACATCAGATGAATGGATAAAAAGGCAAGAGGCAATGCCAACACATAAGCTACCTCCCAACTATCTGCAGGATCTCAAAGGGTCTAATATATCTGGAGCTAAACTTGCCCCTCTTCTCGAATCTCATTACGCTCTTCATGGGAGATACTCGTAAGAAGACCTTATCACCAACTTTGAATCTCAATAAACGGCGTCTACTATCAGTATAACTCCTCTCTCTACTCTGAGCTGCTTGAAGCCTGTACCTGAACTCGGTCCAGTGACTCGTGAAGTAAATCTGTGCCACAAGACCCAGCCTCCAGTGTCTTAAACCAGCCAATAGAAAATTGACATCTTCTATCATACAATGCCTTAATGGTGCCATCTGAATACTCGAATGAAAGTTGTTATGATATGTAAACTCTACCAAAGGTAGAAACTGGTCCCACTGACCTCCCAAAATCCGATACATAAGCACGGTGCATGTCTTCCGAAACTTGGATAGTCCGTTCTGACTGCCCATCAGTCTGAGGGTGAAATATGGTCCTAAGATCAACTTGGGTGCCCAACTCTTCCTGAAATGTCCTCCAGAAACTACAAGTTAACTGAGAGCCTCAATCTAAAATAATAGACACATACACCCCATGTAAGCGAACTACTCCCTGAATATAAACACAAGCTAACCTCTTAGCACTGTCGGAAACTTGAACAGGGATAAAATATGCAAACTTGGTCAAACGATCCATGATGACCTAAATACTATCAAAACCACAGGAAGTGCAAGGCAATCCACCTACGAAATCTATATTAACTCGCTCCCACTTTCACTCGAGAATGGGTAGCTGCTGAAGTAATTCACCAGGCCTCTGGTGCTCGGCCTTTACCTGCTGACAATAAAGGCATTAAGCCACAAACCCTACTATATCTCCCTGCATACCACTCCACAAGTAATGTTGCCTTTAATCTTTATACTTCTTAGCTGTCCCAGGGTTAATTGAGTATCTGGATCTATGAGCCTCACAAAGAATCAACTAAATCAAATCTCCAATCCTTGGAACACATTTACGACCATCAAACCTCAGGACACCCTCAGAATTTAGGGTATACCTCCTAGACTCACCTCTCAACACCTACCCTCAAATGCTACGAAGCATGCTATCCTCAAACTGACGACCCTGAATCTGCTCTAACAAGGTAGATCTGGCCTCAACACTAACAATAATCCTCTGAGGGTCAGATATATCCAGACAAACCATCAAGTTAGTTAAGGACTGGATGTCTAAAGCCAACGGCCACTGAGAAACTGAGATAAAGGCTAAGCTACCCATACTCACTGACTTCCAACTCAAGGCATCCACTACCATATTTCCCTTGCCCGGATATAGAGAATGGAGATATTATAGTCCTTCAATAACTCAATCAATCTACACTCCTCAAATTAAGCTCCTTCCGAGTCATAATATACTGAAGACGATGGTGTTCATTTAATATCTTATAGCCCATACAAATAATACCTCTAAATCCTAAGCCCAAACATTATCGCTGCCAACTCTAAGTCATGAGCGGGGTAGTTACATGAGTTTCCTTGATGCATATGCAATAACACAACCCCGATGCATTAGAACAAACCCTAAACCAACACTAAATACAATGCAACAAATAGTTAAACCCATGCCCTCAACCAAAAGAGTCAGAACAAAAACTGAAGTAAGCAAATTCTTGAGCTTCAAAAAGCTCGCCTCACAGCTCGCAGACCACTGAACTTCTTTCCTGGTCAATCTAGTCATAGGGTTTATAAAAGAAGAAAAAACTTCAATGAACCTCCATAGTAACTTGCCAACTCGATAAAACTGCAAACCTCAAAAGGTGATGTAGGCGTAGCCCAACTATGAATAGGCTTAATCTTTATTGGGTCCACCGTAATACCGTTCTTGGACACTACATGCTCCTAGAAAGCTATAGACTCAAGCCAAAACTCACACTTTGAGAACTTGTCATAAAGCCAATGATCTCTCAAAGTGTGGAGTACAGTCTTCAAATACTGCTCATGTTCCTCCCCACTCCTCAAATATACTAGAATTTTATCAATTAATACTATCTTAAAGAAGTACAAATACGAGCTGAACAGGTGGTTCATCAGATCCATAAATGATGCTGAGGCATTAGTCAGCCCAAAAGACATCATCGGGAACTCGTAATGATTGTAACAAGTCCTGAAGGCTGTCTTTGGGAAGTCCGCAGCCCTAACTCTCAACTGATGATAACCAGACCTCAAATCTATCTTAGAAAACATTGTTGCACCCTGAAGTTGGTCAAATAAGTTATCAATACGAGGCATAGGATACTTATTCTTAATTGTGGTTTTATTGAACTATTTGTAATCGATGCACATATGCATAGATCCATCTTTCTTCTTCACAAATAGAACTAGAGTACCCCAAGGAGATACACTTGATCTGATAGAACCCTTACCCAAAAGATCCTGAAGTTGACTATTAAGCTCCTTTAGTTTAGTAGAAGCCATACGATAATAAACCATAGAAATAGGTCGGGTGTCTGGCTTGAGGTTAATAATAAACTCTATATCACGCTTAGGAGGGAGGCCAGGTAGGTCGATCAAAAACACATCAGGAAACTCCCGAACAATAAGGACAGAGTCAAATGATGGACTCTCAATACTAACATCCCGAACATATGTAAGAAATGACTCACAACCCCTCAATATCAGTCTCTCATCCCGAATGTAAGAAATAATCCTCATTGGCGCACGACTAACAAAACCCTTCTACACAGCCGATGGTACATCAGGCAACGCTAAGGTAACGATTTTAGCAAAATAATCTAAGATGGCATGGTAAGGAGATAACCAATCCATTTTTAAAATTACATCAAAACCTACCATATCTAGGACAATGAGATCAATCTGAGTATCAAACTCCTGAACAGTTGCCAAACAAGATCTATATACCAGATCCCACTACAAAAAAATTGATATATAGCTACGAGATGAAATTCGTCACTAATTGTTCACCTTTTATGATGAAAATTATATTTCGTATCTAAATATATGAAGCACATACTTTTAGTGACCAAACGTAAAATTTCGTAGCAAAGTTTTGTTCTCTAAAGTTTCCTACCAAAAATTATTTTGGCGTCATTTTATTGAGTATCATTAGTGACGAATTTTAAGTTTTCAGTGACACCCTTTTTTATCACCAATAATGGATTCAATTTGTGACAAACTATTTTTTATCTTGAATTAGTTATAATTGTAGACACCAAAAAAATTCGTCATAAAAAATAAGTTATCGCAATAGCGATAAATTAGAGTTTGTAGTTAAATATTGTAAGTTTTAGCTACAAAATTTGATATTTAATTGTGACCTCAATTTTTGTCACTAATACTATAAACAATTAGTAACGCTCATTTTATTGTCTCTAATAATGGATCCAATTCGTGACAAACTATTTTTTGTCTTGAATTAGTTATAATTTTAGACACAAAAAATTTTTTATCATAAAAAATAAGTTATCTCAATAGCGACAAATTAGAGTTCGTAGTTAAATATTGTAAGTTTTAGCTACAAAATTTGATACTTAATTGTGACCTCAATTTTTATCACTAATACTATAAACAATTAGTGATGCTCATTTTATTGTCTCTAATTAATCTATGATTCAGTAACAACATAATTTTATCACAGAATATGTCATCGTTAAGTAGTGATGATTTGGAATTTGTAGCTGAATAATTTAGTTATTTTTTTCTACGAAAAAATGTCATAGCTAAATATAAATTGATCTTTGGCTATTTTTGTTTATGATTATAGAAAATTAATCGTATATTGATATATCTATAAAAAACAAGACTCGATCTAATTGTGTGAAGGTTGAAGTGAACTTATTGAATGAATTTTTCGGAAGGTATAAAGTTAGTATGTTAATCTTGTACCTGTGAGAAACATTTTAAGTGGACCGACGTTGAATATGATCAACTAAATAATTAAAGTTTGAAGCTATCATATTGTAAGTTTTAGCCACAAAATTTTATATTTAATTGTGACAATAGTTTTTATAACTAATAATTCAAACAATCAGCAACGATGATATTATCGTCACTGTTTAACCGGCAATTAATCACAATAAAATTTTATCACAAGAAAATAATTACGACTTTGTTTTGATAGTTAAATAGTGTAATTATTGAATACGAAGTAATTCATAGGTATAATTATAAGATCATCATCTTTCGGTTATGTGTTTCATGATATGTTGTCATGTTTATTTTTTAGAGATATTTTATGTGTCTTGTTTGTTGTATTACAAACTTCCTTAGGCAATTTCTTTTAAACAAAAGTGCTTATAAGAATTTTATTCATTTTAAAGGTTAATTTTCGACACTAGATAAAAGTCGAGGTCTATTTGGATTCTATTTACAATAAGAGATGCCTTCTTCTATCCCTTACTAATACCGTAATTTAAAATGTAGTAAGTACTCGTTCACTTTTACCTATCACATTTTTTCTTGATAAATCTATTGAGAAGAAGAATTAATAACACAATTATTTTACTATAGTATCCCTATTCAATGATGTTTATATTGTGTCTTGAAAACATACACAAGCTAGAGTAATATTCCCTCAAGACCAATCATATATGCTTTATTTTATTTGAAATGCCCCACATGTTGAAGATAGTAGAAAAAATATATATTAAATGTGTGCTCATTTTCATTTATATTTATAAGACTACATATCGGAGCGCCCGCGCTAGTATGGGCTCAATATATGTTAATCCCTCGGCCCTTCAATAGTTGTTCACTATTAACTTTGACACATATGTTTAAAACTAGTAAATGATAGGGATAATGTTAATATGTTATCTTTTGAATATAATAAATTTAATATTTTAAAAAATTTATTGGATAATGAAATAGTATTTAATATCAATGGTAAAATCGGCAGAAATGAAAAATTATCCATTGATTTTTCAAATTGAATAGTATTATTGTACATCTATTTTTGATAAAATGGACAAGTAAATATGGACGGAGGGAGTAATATTTAGTCTCAATTATGTGACACAAATGTAATTTGGCATTAATCAAATTTTTTATATGTTTTTAAAAAATTTAATTATTAATTATTATAATTTATAGTACTTTTAAAATAGCTTCTGTATTATATACGTTACTTTCTCTATCCTTACTTTTTTACACATATAAAAATTTATCATATTTAATGTCGAGAATATCCAACATTAAAATAAAATCGCCCAAATAATATTTTCAAATTAAGAGTTTTTTAATTTATTATTTTTTAAAAAGAGATTATGAGTGGCAATGTCAAAATAGTAAAAATATATTTTTTAGAAATTATGCAATTATTTTTTACACCAAACAAAAAATTGCCTAAATAATATGCAAACATAACTATTCAAGCATTAGTAATACACCATATTTTATATAATTCGTATATACCCTACCAAAGGACCCTTTAATTTACCCATAGTTTCTTTTTTAAAAATATTTATTTATAGCTAATCAGATTTAATTATAATTAAATAAAAATTTGTATATCTTAATTAATTATAATTTTGTGATAATTTATTTGTGAATGCACTGTAATATGTTTATTAAATTGGTGTAACCATTTGCTGCAAAAATAAATATTCACTTTTTTCTTGTATATACTTTTTGGTTTACATCTAAATATATATATATATATATATACACACACACACACACACACACATATATATATATATATATTGTTTTTAGATGTGAACCATAAAATACATTAAAAAATGTAAATACTAAGCAATAAAAAATAACAAAACAGAAAATGTCAACATAAAGACAAAAAGAAAAAGAAACATCAAAAATCAGAAAAAGGAAAGTAAATGTTGAAGATAAATCTAGAAGCACGCAATTCATCTTCTTCATGTTAATTCAATCTTCTTTCTCTACCAAATTGGTGTTGAAGCTCGATTTAGATACATGTAAGCACTTTCCAACCTTGATATACCAAATAAATCTAGAAGAATTTCAATTTATTCTTTGCAATCTACTTTACTGTTTCTCAAAGTCACCCTTCTCAAATTTCAGTACCTATTGAAATTTTGGTGAAATTTCACATAATCATTTATGTTTTTTTCTGCATATCCAAAGAGGACCAAGCAAAAAGAATGAAACTCTTGTATACGATACTCCAAGAAATAACCCAATATTGTGCGAAAAATGAAATTCTTGATAGGACTGTAGTTGAATTCTTCATCCCTGATGCACAACCAAGACACTTAAATCAATTATTCGAATTGTAAAAATGCTCTCAGCCTTTGTTTACCAGGTATGCCTTCTTAAGTTTTTTTTTTTTCAATTTAATAGGGATTTTATTAAGGGAAAAGGAATGGGTTGGCCATTTAAAAAAAATGGCCCATAATTGAAAAGGTGGGCAACCTTAGCCAGTCGGCTCAATTTAATTCTCCATTTTAGCCATTTGACCCAATTGGGCACATGGAGTCTCTATACTTAATTGATACACTTTTATACCACATTGGTACAATTTTATACTATATTGATACACTTTTTAAAAAAGAGAAAGGAAATTCTATGCAAGCTCATGCAGTTCCTATACCCAGTTAATACTCTTTTATACCATATTAATATACTTTTATACTACATTGATACACTTGCAGTGTCCATATACTCAATTGATACTCTCTTATACTAGATTGATACATTTTTAGAATGCATGTAGAAACTATATAGAGTCGTATAAAATATGTATCTAAATAATAATTATAGTTAAAAATTATATAAAATGTGTATAAAAATGCTATAATTATTATATAGAATATGTATATATATAGAACCTGTATCATTATTATATATAAATATATATCATTAACAATTGTATTATATATTTACTCTTTTGGTTTATTGTATCAAACTATGGAGGTGAAACACATCGTCTATTGTCTAAAACATGTGTGTAGTTTAAGTCGGACAAAGATTTGTTCCAGTATCCTTGGAACAAAGATTTGTTCCAGTACCCAAAATAAAACATCTGACCTGACCCTATTCTGCTTAGTACAAAACCCGTGAAGATAGGATTTCCTAATCCAATTCCAAAATTATCCGTCACTTCTTCAAAAACCTAAGAAATATTATTCTTGGTTGAGTTCAATCTGAGCTTCGTCTTGTTTTATGTATGGGTGATAAATACTCTTCCTCGTATCCTCAGCATATATGCTTCTGATAAATCGGTTGTCAGAGTAAGTATCCTCTTCACCTTTGTCTTCTTCGTCTTCATTTGCATCTCATTATTTTTGGTTGTTGTTCCTAGCTGTGATTAGGAGAGTCCCTGTTTAGCCAGGGTAGTAATCGTAGGACTGTGTCGATAGGTAGGAGCCGCTAGTCAGGAGAGACTGGGTGTGGTGGGTGGCTTTGGTCTGTGAGTGTAGATTACTACTAGGCAGGTACCCTATTCCAGATTTCGTTTTTATTATTTCTTATATCTTATGGCTCTTAGTTCTCCTATCCTGTATTGCTCTGAGTTTTATTTTACTATTTTTGATTCTTTACTTCTGTTAAGCCACCCATCCTGCTTCACGTTTCATTACTTTTTTTTTATTTATCTTGAGCCGGGTGTCTATCGGAAACAACCGCTCTACTTCTTCGGGGGTAGCAGTATGGACTGCGTATATTTTACCCTCCCCAGACCCCACTATGTAGAAATACACTAGGCTTGTTGTTGTTGTTGTTGTTCCGAGCTGTGATCTCTGGTATTGGGATTTAGAGCTGTTTTTTGGTGTTGAATGAGGGTTTGAGCCCTCTGGCTGTAAAGAAATGACCAAGTAAGCTCCTTCTGTTGATTCTAGATCTATCCGCACTTACTTGAGTTAACAAATTCTCCTTGGTGTAGCTATGGCTGTGATTAGGGGGTGTACATAGGTCGGGTTGGTTCGTTTTTTATTAAAAAAAAGTCAATCATGTCGGTTTATTAAAACTATAAACCAAATCAAACCAACATAAAATTGTTTTTTTTATTTAGGTTTTAGTCATTTTTTTTAGGTTTTTCATTTTTTTTGGGGGGTTTTAATAATCTTTAGTTTTTACAATTATATTGTGATCGAAGACTAGATCAAATATGTTTTCACTCATGTGCTAATGAAAAACCATAATTATGAAAAAATGAGGAGAGAAAAACTCTCTTGAAACTAAAAAGTGAGATGAAGAGTGAAAAGTTTAGGTTTTAAGTTTATATTGGGTTTTCGATCATTTAATTAGCAATTAATGGAAAAATATTACAACTTAAAGGTCCAAATCTAAATATATATCTACATCTGCTTTTAAATTATTGAAAATTACTAAAAATAGTTGAAAAAGTATTTAAAAAGTAGATTATAATTAATATTTTATGTATAAAAAAGTTTGAATATTATATATATATATATATATTTGAATATTATATATATATTATGTCGGTTTGCTTCGAGTTTGGTTTGACTTTTTTTGATTAACACCAAACCAAACCAAGAATGGTCGTTTTTTTTTCTAACGCCAAACCAATCAAACCAAATCATAAGTCATTTTTTTCTCGATTTGGTTTGGTTCGTCGGTTCGGTTTGACTTGACGGTTTGATCTATGCACCCCTAGCTATGATGAAGATACCAAGATGCTCAGACCCGAAAAATAGTTGCAATGTCTTTTCATTCTCAGGTGTATCATTCGTAAATCTTGTACAAACTCTCCCCTACACTGCGAGTCCTTCTTGCTGGCTGCATATCTATAGGCTAGGGGGCTAAATGGGAGGAACAACTCCTTCAGCCTACTACAACTGCTCTTGTTGCACCAATTAATCTACCTGCTGGCAGGCAACAAGTGCATCCTGCTGCGCAGAAGACAGAAGAAATGGCTCTTTGGACAAGTTATTTCCATTCACGTTCCCCTGTTGCCACCGAAATGTTAAGTCAAAGAACTTCTGATTTGTCTTTTTAAAATTTCTAATTACCTTATCATAGATTTCTATTTACATGGGAAAATTACAGATGAGACATGCTATAGTTTAGATATATCCTAAAACACTTCTTATTTCATTTTCTATTTTCATTTTTTTTTCTTTGTGGTGCGCTAGTCCCTGGGTTGGGGTTTCGTGGATGGTAACTAGTATCCAGTTTCAGCACTTACATGTGGATTATATCAATCGATTGATATGGCTCTTAGGTTTCTAGCTTGAATGATCTTAAGTTGTCAAAGGAATTTTCAAGATGGGCTTAACGAGTATGAATATTGTGCATTCAAACTTGTTTAATTGAAAAGAAATTGTCCGACTCATATACTTTCACCTCCCATCTAGGTATGGATAAATGTGTAGGACACAATTAAACGCCTTCTTATTTGCTTATCAGTTTGCTTATGTGACTCTACTCTCGACTCTTAAGAACCAACTAAAGATTTCTCTTCACTCACTTTGTTCTCTACCGGTCTACCCTTGTGGAAACCCTATTTGAAAACAGAAAAAGGAACCTTTAGGCCCAATAATTATTGACACCCAATTTTGACCTCTCGATACTACATTTAGGCTGCTATTTTAGCAAAATTATTAATTTTTAAATGTTAGTATTTTTTACACATTTTTCTTACATCAAATAGATTTTTGAAGTGTCACGTTCATGTTTTAAAATGTACAAATTATTTTATTAATTTTTTATGTCATTTTTTTACAATTTATTAATTCAGATACAACATTTTATATAATTTTATTAATATTTATTAAATTATTTTATTCACAAAATATGCTCACTTACAATTTACAAATACATTGCTTATTAATATTATTAGCAATAATCTTCTATGACAATTTTTACGTAACATTAATTTTACATGCGTAATTTATTTTAACCTCGACACCCTATTATTTTTTTTTGTTATTATTATATCTGTTAAATAGTAGCCTAATTCAATTCAATTCAATTTCCTAGTTCATTTAAATGCTAGCCTTTTTCTATTCAATTTATGACAATTGTAGCCTAATTTTACCTAATTTATTACAATTTTAGTTACATTTAACTCCATTTCAATTCATTTTCCATTTTTATAATTCTTTTAATCTCAACCTTGGATCAATTTTGATCCAACGGCTGAGATCATATCACTCACTCTTTCTATTTTAAACAACACTCAAACCCTAATTCCTCATTACACAAAAACATCCACCTCCCTTGGCTCTCTCTCTCTACCTTTTCTCTCTTTACCTTCTCTCTAGCCTCACTTTTATCTATACCATAACCATGGTTGCCACTGCCGGCCATCCACCATAGGTTGGAGAAAAATCTGGCTTCCTCCCTCCCGCTCTCTTCCGACTCTCACTTTCATCGATGACTCGCCAGAATTGATGACCGACGAGTCTGAGGCAACATCAACAACGTCAATAGCCACCAATGTCTAGGGTACAAGCCAACCACCGCATCGCCCTCCCCTCTCCATCGTCATCCATCGGGAAAATCAAGGAAAAACTGCTCCGACCACCAATCCCGCCGTCGGACAACCAAAATCAGCACCTCCCAGCCGGCGCCACTAGTCGTATCTTTCGGTGGGTAAACTGGCTAAGCTTCCCTCGAACGGACATCAATATCATCCCGCCGTTGCTCCAGACGGCGGAACCAGGCCCAATCAACGCTGCCAACAACAACAGCGGTATTCTGCCGCCTGTTCTCCGCAGCTCCGCCATTGCCTTGGCCGCCTCCAACAGTCGCGAACTAGCAATGCAGCCCGAACCGCGATTCAACCTCCCCCTCTTCTCACCAGTCACGTTCTCTTCAAAATTGGGGACTGGTGAGGTCCCTTTTGGTGAACCCGACTATTATACGGTTTGATTCCTCAATCGTTTAATTGCATGATTGTTTTCTTTGGTTTAATTTGCATGTTCTTTTTTTTCTTTGCGTGCAAATTACCTAAATTAATCTGTTAGATCTAAAGTTTGTGATATCTAACTTTGAATGTTGATTCAATCCGTTTAATTACGTGTTTATCTCTATTTGTTCTCAAAAGATGTTATACTTGTATTACGTTTGATTTAATTGATATTGACAGAAATTTGAATCTGCATTTATGATAAAATATTGATTATGCCTATTCCTAAATGACAGTACTAAATTGATTTAGTAGATTGATGGAATTGATTTAGTTTGATTTTTGCGATTAGTTGCCTTATGATTTGTAAATCAATTTTTTATATATATGGTAAATACTAGCGTTGATACATGTTGCTATTATTATTATCTCTTCTCTTTTAAATTCACGTCCTCTTTTACTCATCTATTTATAGTAAAACATTGAAAAATTGATTGAGTCCATTTTTAGTTTTCTTTCTGCAAATTAAATGTATATTAACTGTTACCTGCCTTGATAATGTGATTTTTTATGGTAAATATGACATTAAAGGGATTGAGCTTTCTCCTAATTGATTCTTGATATTTTTCCCTTTAATTTCCGAAAGTGATTTTTTTTATAATATACTTTTTCCTTTTGTGCTACTGTATTCCTACTACTGTATAAACCACCCTTCTTTTCACTGGAGGGACAGTTCTTGAATGACAATTACTACTCTCTAAAATAAATAAAAACAAAAAGAATTACTGGCTATTTTAATACAAGGCAATTATATATTTTGAGGGTACTTCGATTTTCCTTCAAGGCTTACTAAAAACATCTTGCATATTTTACTGTTACAAGTGCTTGGCCTTTATTATTCTTATTATCTCTTTTACTGCTGTTCACTGGTAAGTTCTCGAAATGATGTAATTTTTATTCTCTATGTGTGTTGACAGCATCACGTTGTGAAAACCTTTAGAAAACAAGTCTATAGAAATATTTCGATGTTTGTTATTATATGTTCCATTTTGCTTGCCATTATATCTTGTCTCGCAGGTTTAAATAGACAATTACGGGTTTCTGATGAGTCGTCGGAATATTTATAATAGATTGTATTAGTTCTACTTAGTTTTGTTTTCTTATTAAAGTACTACTGAATAACTGAAACTTCTTTAACTTGTATTAGCTAGAAGTGTGTTGTACCGTTGTTGTGGGCTTTTATGTTTTTTTTTGTTATACTGTTATCTATCCTGAGTCAGGGTTTATCGAAAACAATCTCTATACTTCATTCGAGGTAGAGGTATAGACTGCGTACACATTATCCTCCCTATACCCCCACTATGTAGGAATACACTGGGTATGTTGTTGTATAATTCGCTTAAGGTAGTGGTATGGACTGCATACACTTACCCTCTCCAAACCTCACTTTGTGGGAATGCACCGAGTATGTTATTGTTGTTGTTATAGAAGTTTGATGTGTTTACTGGATAGTATTTATCTAGTTTTTGGGCAGCCTCACTTTTCATAATTACATGTTTAATGGATTCTAGTTGTGGCTTGGAGAAGCAGTAGCATGTAGAGTCATTTTAACTATCAAACCTGAAAGCATCATCATCAATCTTAATTTTCTTCTCTTTTCCAAAGGTGTAAAAGTGAGTTGAATGAAGACTAATTACAAGCGCAACACGTTATTGGTACTTTGGAAGAAACCTCTACATATCTGCCTTAGTTTAGGATAGGAGTAATATTTAGTACTATATTTTAGTTAGATTTCCTTTGTGTTGGACTAGTTTTACTTTTCTTTGCACAGTGAGGAGATATTACCTTAGTACAATTTTAGTTTTTTTAATTGTATGATTGTGGGTGAATTTTATCAATCTGACATGTTTTATAATTTTATTTTTGATTTATTCAATTCTAATTTAAAAAATAATATCAATATGAAATAATTAAGCGATTTCTTGTAATTGGTGACAAAAGATTTTATTAGCAAAGATAACTTTTAGCAACGATTAAATTAAACTTTTCAAGATAAATATTTTCGTCACGAAATAAACTAGTTCGTCATAAGTTTGACTATATTTAGTGACATATGTATTGTCTCAATATCTTCCTTTTTATTTGATACAAATTAATTTTGTATTTTATGACAATCATAATTGTCAGTAATCATAATAATTTAGTGATGATTCTACATTGTCGGTAAAAAAAATACTATTTTTAGTGACAAATGGTAGATTTAACTATAAAATTATTAATCTTTATTATAATAATAAATTTATCACTAATTCATACATTTAAGGACGAAATTTTTTGTTGTATACAAAAAGTTGCCAATAGTGACGAAAATACATTTGTTCAGCCATGAAATATATATAACTCTAGCGACAATTGGTGTCGTCGCTAATTGAACTAAATAATTAGGGACGGTGAAATTTTGTCGGTATTGATAACTTTTTAGTGACAAAAGCTTATCATCAACTACAAAAAAATTATATTTTTATAGCAAACAAATTCGTCATAAATGTTACACATTTAGGGACAATTTTTTTTTTGTAGCTAATTTAAATTTTTTAGCGACGAAGCACTAAATCGTCTTTGTCTACTTTTGGCGACCCACTTTTAGAGACAATTGATTGACAATTTTTTTTTTGTCACACTAAATCATTTGCAACGAAAAATGACTTATAAGTGACAAAATAATTCGTCCCAAATAATCAAATTTGTTGTAATGCCCACTACTAAAGAATCGCCCACAGGGGTAGCTATACGCAATGGCACAGATAAGGACTCCGAATATAAACCTAGCCACTATGCAAAATAAGCAGAAACATAGGAAAATATGGAACCGGGATCAAATAAAACATAAGCTGGCTAACAACATATGGAAATCATACTTGTTATCACAGTAGCCGAAGCCCCAGCCTTTGATCTACCTGGTACAACATACAAATGACACTGTCCTCTACTGGACTGGGTGCCTGTCAGACCACCTATTCTACCTCCTTGCGGACCACCTCTAGAACCCTGGGGACCCCCTCATGACCCTGTGCACCACCCCTACCTAGCGGCGTCACTGATCTGATGGACTGTGCAGTCAAAACTGAAGTTTCAATCATCCTATCCTAGGGACAGTCACAGACAAAGTATCCAACAACTCCGCAGTCATAACATGCTCCGGGCAACTGCTTTATCTAGAAGGTCCTACGGATTTGGAGTGACCACCCCTCGGTGGCTGACTACTACTCTAAACACTAGAGCCATTATAACCGAGCTGACCCCTATATGATATCTAAAATAATGTCTGAACTGGCCAACTAGGTTGGCCCTGATGCTGAGAAGGTTGCAGTAGAAGGTACCTACCATGAAATCCTCAGCCAGTGAATTGTGAACCGCTATGGCTCCCACTATAACTACCCTGGTGATAAGGTCTCTTATCACTTCCTCCTTAGGCCTCACAATCTATTTCCTTTATAGAATAAAAATGCTCAGCTATCTCAGAAAAAGACTTTCCTGACGTCACCAAACTCTGTGTATCCCTACGAAGAAATAATCTCAATGCCCTAATAAAACATTGAATTCCTCATACTTTGCAGGAAGAATTATAGTGGTGCACTTGTATAACTTATGAAATAACGCCTCATACTCAACCACAGACATAAAACCCAGTATAAAAGTAAAAAACTCATCCCGAAGATACTCGCACACGTTGCGAGGCATATACTTCCCCAAAAAGACCTTGGAGAGCTGAGTCCATGTCAGTGGTAGAGATCCAACTGGACTAGAATCAAGATAACCTCTCCACCACCTTCTCTCTACTGTGTCTAGATAATAAAAAAAGGTCCACTCCTCGCGACTCAACGAATCTCAAATTCCATAACCGTTCCTCGCAACTGGATAGTAACTCATAAGCATTCTCTCCCGGGGTCTCACTAAACCTAGATGGAGTCAATCTCAAATATTAGCACAACATCTTCTGCTTCTTTGAATACATGACTAGATGGGATATTGCTGGTTGTGGGACTACTGGTGTTGGCGGAACCTTTACCCTAGGCGCCGCTGCCGCATGCTGTTTCCCTAAATCAACACTAGCTCGTGCTGCTGGTTAAGCTACTTTAGCTGATGGACCATCAACTAACCCTAATAATTATACCAATGTATCCCAAAGGATCGAAGAAGATATAAAGTCGGGTGGAGCCTGGGCTGCCCCTTGTCCCACCTGCTGCTGTAGTGGTGAAATATTTGGAGATCTCTCAGTCTCAAGAGCTATTACAGGATCAGATGATGGATCCCTGACCTGATCTCAAACTAGGGTTGCTGCTCTATCCTGCCCCCAACCTCTGGGTCGATCTCAACCCCAAGATAGAACTTTGGCAACAGGTTGAGTGTCCTGATCCCTGGCTCCCCTGCCCCGCATCCTAGCTATCTGTGTGTGAATTGAAGCAATAAATATTAATAACCAGCTAAGACCCAACGAAAAAAAATAGGTCAAGATCAAATTTTTCCCTAAGAATACTCTATAGCCTCTCGAAGATAGGATACAAATGTCTTGTACCGATCTCCAGGACTCTACTAAATATCGACTCCAGTACCAATAGTACCAGTGAAACCTAGGCTCTGATACTAACCTTTCATGACTCAATTTCTAAAGTCATGATGACGCTTACCTTATCCCACCAGTAGGCAAGCCAAGCCATAGCCCTAAATGATAGGTATCGCGCTAATGGGAGGAAACCAGAAAAAACTTTAGATAATGATAATAGTAGTAATGATAAGTGTTAAACAGAAAAGAGTCACATATAATATATCAAAATGGGAGATAGAGAAAGGATCAAATTTACAAAAAAATCCCTCCCAAGATACGGTAAGGTTATTACTAAAGCCACTACTAAAAGATACCCAGAGTACTAAATAAAATCAAAATATACACAACATATATACAAGCAGTCTCGAGTACAAAAGACTAAACTAGAATAGATAGAGGAGGATCAACCTCGGACGACAACAAGCTTACCCTACTCTGAATCAGTACTGAAGGGTAGGAACATCATCAACGCCGACTACTAGTACTCGAATCTGCATCAGGAAAATATGCAGAAGTGCAGATGAGCACCAAAGCAATGGGTAATCAGTAGGCATCATCGATCGACTGAGATCAATACAAGGAAAGTATAACTAAAATGCGAGGGTATAATCTAAGCTAGCAGTAAATAGGGATAGAAAGGTAAAACAACTACCAAGCTACACAAATGCGACAAAGGAATAAGTATAAGAAATATAAGAATAAATTACATAGTACTAAAGGCAAATCAAACATAACCTAACTGGGGCCCCATAAGTCCGCTAGGTACACTAAAGAAGACAAATTAACCCAACTGTGCCTCCATAAGTTAGTGGAACACACAAAAAGTAATTAATGAAAATAAACATAAATAATCTAAAACTAAACCCTATCCAACAAAACCATATTAGTCATCCATATGTGCATCGAGATTGAACCAACACCAATGGGTAGTAACGAGAGGCCAGACGCCGGGCTTAAATCGGTAGTGTTGGATAATAACAAGAGTCCATATGTCAAAGTTAAATCAGAAATAGTGGGTAAAAATGAGAGACCACATATATGATATACAACAGAACTCGTAATCAGATGCCAGACTAAAACCGAAACTCAGAGGAACCATAACTTCCAGAATAATAGTAATCAATACCAAAACCCTAAATCATCATACCTAGATGGCGGACTCAAATAGGATCTCGTAGTAACCATACTCAACTATAAAATTAAAATCAAAACCATACCATAACCAATGCTAAAGTGATATGAAAATTCACAATCAATGACAGAAATAAAGTATACGCTGAACCTAAATCTAAATAAATGGTACGCAAACTACGTGTACTTTTCAAAAACTATCATAATAGTACATAATTACCGTAAATAACTCAATCTACAGGTAGGATAAGCCTAGCCTACATGGATACCAAAAATTAAAAACTCTTCAAGAAGCCTCCGAATAGTATCCCGCAAGAACTCGAGTTGAATAAATGTAACGGTATCTTAAAATTTACTTCCTGATGCAATCAAGCATGAATGAAAATTCATAAATAACAATCTTTTAAGAAAGTCCACAAGAACAAAATGTTAACACTTTCATGTTAGAATGAATTTTTGTACTCTTTATAAGAAAGTTACAATTCTTAAAACATATGTTTGAAATAATTAGTCATTATGTTATTAACATGGTGGCACCACTTAACTTTTGTGTCATGTTGCCTATATTCCATATGCAGGGGGTTTGGCAACGCCACCTCTTGCTCTCTGTTATATTGTAATGCCTCAAGACTTCACCCTGGGCATCACATGGTGCTTACGACCCCAAAGACCATAAGCTAACCCATGACTGGTACCTGCTGTGAGCACTTAATATAATACTAAAATATGTATGCGAAAGAAATCTGAAAATGCCATAAGGTTCTTAAAATACTGAAATAATACTGAGCATAACTAATAATAACATTTGAAAAATAAATAACTGTCTAATCTAGTCTGAAAGCCTCTAACTGTCAGAATATGGAGTTGATGGGACAAAGCCCCAACTAACTCCGACTGAAATAACTATTGAACTGCTGAAATACTATAATAAATAAACTCTGTCCTCAAAATATGAGGACTCACCACTATAACTACTGTTGATAGCCTGAGCTGCTAAGTACGGTCAGGAACCTGAGCGTCCGAGCCTATAATATGAGACATCATAGCGCAAAAAAAGAGTATGTATCAGTATGTGAAATGTACTGGTATGCTAAGTGAGGTAAGGCTGATATACATGGGTTTATATGCATGAGTTGATAACTGACTAAATATACATCATGAAGTAACTGGATGAAAGTACATGTAAAACTGTAACTACTGAACATGCTATACTGCACATATAGATATACATCGTGTATTTGAGATTATACTGAAACTGAGTGCTGAATTTTGATGGTTGAGTAACTGATAACTGATAGCCATGGTTCTGTAGAACTGTCAGAGTTCTTTACTGAATATTGAGACTAAAACTGTAACTATGGAAGTGTTTATCTAACCAACATACCCTGATATAGACTGATTTGGGGTCCAACCTGTGACCCTAGTTGGAAGGGTGTTAGCACCTTTCCACGAGATACTAATAATGCTGGGTCAGCCCTAATCTGGAAGGAAGACTTATAAAGTATATATATGATTGTGTTAACCCTAGTCTGGCAGGAGGACGATTTACCCTATGCTGGCTACGTAGTTCTATAACGCAGGGACTGCTACTAAGGGTAAAACCATCTACTGGCAGGAATGCCCCAATCCCTGGGTTCACATCGACACTAAACTGATTACTAAATTGTACTAGGCTTGACTGAACTGACACTGATCGTGTTGACTGACTGTACTGGACTGAGTTCACTAAGTTCTGTTAGCTGACTGAGTACTACTGTTCTTGACCTTTACTGGGACTAGTCTATAACTACTGCAACTAAGTAAACAACTAGATTTTGGGTAATAAATACCCCCAGAACTCGATAGCATAATAGATAAAACATAGCAAATCTTGAAAGAATAACAATAGTCAATTGTTCACAATTCAATCACCGAGATATTTTGTCAAACACTTGGAGGTCATGAACTTGTACATAAATGAGAACACATGCTAACATGTCATGATTACACTATTCAATTCACATGGACATTCTATCAACCACTTGGGGAGGATAATTAATGCACATGATAACGAACAACACATAAGCATCATGACTATACTTAAACTTGCAATTTTAAGGGTTTTGGCATGGGAATTACATCAATCAACATACATGTTATCTTATGTTCATAAAACTTATAATTAAATCTTGAATTGAAAACCCATACAATAACATAAATGTGAATACAACCCAATTTGTGCATGTAAATCATGAAACTGAAAGCTTGTAGTTTTAAAATGGGTTCTTGAACTCCAAGGGTGGAAAAAAACCCAAGGATGAACACCTAACATACCTGAGTGAAAGAATTCATGAAGATTGTTAAATATTTCTTGGAACTTAATCTTGATCTTGAAGAACTAGGGTTTATTTCTTGAGAGGATTTTGTGAATAATGAATAATTTTTGCCCTTTGGGGGTTTTAATTTCATATTTTGGCTTAATTGGGTAAGGGGAAAAAGACCTAGTTACAATTGGAAAGTCAGAGTTTAATGAGAAAAATATGCCTAGAGATGCAGAAGGCGACACGCTATATTAATGGTGTTGATACGATGACCGACGCGTCGCATTGATGTTGTCGACTCGTTAGCCAACGCGACGCGTCGAGATCTCATTGGCTTGCTGTTTTGGTCATCCAAACATAACCCAAACGATGTCCAAAAATTCTAAAATTCACCCAAGATGACCTATTGACATCTCTGATCATGAATCAATTTAAAAATCGACAATCTAAGGTCGTAAGGATAAAAAATAAGATCATCCAATTATGAAGGCTAAAAATGATTCTAAGTCTTAACACTTAGCTGAATTTTTCTAAGTTTGGGACCCCTTATTCCAAGCTATATGGGACTGAATTAAACTGGAACTTTTCTTTGGGAACATTGGTCCTCGAATGAGACTGACTGAACTAAGAGGAACTGAGGAACTGTACTTACACTGACATGCTTAACTGAAGCATGACTGAATTATGAAGACATGACTTATAACTGAACTGTTTCATGAATGCATGAATGATATGAGATTGTTATACAACTGTAATTGAGTATGGAATATAGTAATCTAAGGTAGGTTACCTTATGCTGAGTCTGAGTTTGCAGAGAAGAGGTGAGGATACTTGGTTCGCATGTCTGCCTCTGCTTCCCAAGTAGCTCCCTCAATAAACTGATTCTGCCAATGAACTTTGACCAAAGGAATTTTTTGTTCCTTAGTCTGCAAATTTGACGATCAAGGATTTCGACTGGGACTTCCTCATAAGAAAGACTGTTCCAAACATCTACACTCTCTATAGGGACTACAATTACTGGGTCACCTATGCACTTCTTTAGCAAGGAGACTTGAAATACTAGGTGCACTGATGCTAAGTCTATAGGTAACTCAAGCTTATAAGCTACCTTATCGAAATGATTCAGAATCCTATAGTGACCAATATATCGGGGACTAAGCTTCCCCTTCTTACCAAATCTCTTCACCCCCTTCATGGGAGAGATTTTTAAATACACATAATCACCAATCTCAAATTCAAGATCTTTTCTTCTCTTATCTGCATAAGATTTCTGTTGGCTCTGGGATGTCTTAAGCCTCTCCCTGATCAACTGTACTTTTTCTACAGCATAAAACACCAAGTCAGGACCACCACCGCGGCCTCACCTACCTCAAACCAACCAATGTGAGATCTACATCTTCTCCTATAAAGAGCCTCAAATAGAGCCATCTGAATACTGTAATGATAGTTGTTGTTATACGCGAACACAATAAAAGGTAAGTGGTCATCCCAACTTCCCTTAAAGTCAACGACACAAGTTCTCAACATCTTCTAAAGTCTGAGTGGTCCTTTCTGCTTGACCATCTATCTGAGGGTGAAAGGTTGTACTGAGGTGGACATGGGTACCAAGACCCTTTTGGAAGGCTTTTGAAAAGTGGAAGGTGAAATACGTACCTCTATCTAAAATAATAGACAATGGAATACCATGTAGCCTAACCAACTATTTGATATAGAGCCTGCATAGTCCTCGGCTAAATAAGAGGTATGAACTGGCAAAAAATGGGATGATTTGGTCATTTTGTCCACAATGACCTAAATCGAATCATGCTGGCGATGAGTACAAGGCAAACCTGTCACAAAATCTATGTTCACATCCTCCCACTTTCAAGTGGGAATACTGAACTCCTGCATAGACCCACTAGACTTCTAATGTTCAATCTTAACCTGCTGACACGTGGAGCACTTAGCTACTGTAATATCTCTCTTCATCCCACTCTACTAATAGACTACCAGCAAGTCGCGGTATATCTTAGTGGCCCCTGGATGAATAGAGTAACGTGCACCATGTGCTTCATCAAGAATTTGTTGTCTCACGCCATCCACATATGGCACACATAACCTACCCTGGCAATGCAACACACCATCTCTTCCTTGGGAGAAAACCTCTACTTTTTAGTCTATGACTGACTCTTTCAGCTTAACTAAACTGGAATCTCTGTCCTACTTTTCTTTCACCTTGGACACTAATGAAGACTCCGAACTATTCTGCACCCAAACACTACCCTCAGCCGAATCAACCAAACGGATACCTAGTCTGGCAAGTTGATGAACTTCCTGAACTAACTTCTTCTTACCATCCTCAACGTGAGAACCACTATCCATGGACAACCTGCTGAGGGCATCTTCTACTATATTGGCCTTGCCGGGGTGATACAGAATACTCATGTCATAGTCCTTCAACAACTCTAACCACCTTCTTTGATACAAGTTCAGGTCTTTCTAGGAAAATACATATTGCAAGCTTTTGTGGTCTGTGAACACATCAACATGCACCCCATACAAATAGTGCCTCCAAATCTTTAAGGAAAACATAACAACTGCTAATTCATGATCATGGGTGGGATAATTCTTTTCATGGGGCTTAAGTTGTCTAGAGGCGTAGGATATAACTTTACACCTCTGTATCAAAACACACCCCAAACCAACTCTGGAAGCATCATAATATACTACAAATCCATCTGAACCATTGGGTAAAGTCTAAACTAGGGATGTGGTGAGTCGAGTCTTCAACTCCTGAAAACTCTTCTCACAAGAATCTGACCATTGGAACTTGACTTTCTTCTAAGTCAATCTAGATATAGGGAATGCAATAGATGAAAACCCTTCAACAAACCGTCAGTAATAGCTAGCCAAACCCAAGAAACTCCTGATATCTGATAGAGAGATGGGTATGGGCCAGTTTCTCACTACTTTGGTATTTTGAGGATCAACTTTAATGCCATCACCGAAAATAATATGACCAAGGAAAGATACTGACCTTAGCTAAAATTCGCATTTACTAAATTTGGTGAATAAATAATGGGTCTGAGCAGCTGTAATACTATTTTGAGATGGTCTGCATGGTCATGTTTACTGCGAAAGTAGACAAGAATGTCATCGATGAAGACTATGATGAACATGTCCAAGTACTTCTTGAACACGCGGTTCATCAAGTCCATGGAAGCTGCTGGGTCATTGGTAAGACCAAATGACATGACTAGAAACTCAAATTGACCATACCGGGTTCTGAAAGCTGTTTTCAGAATGTCACATTCTCTAACTCTGAGCTGATGATAGACTGATCTGAGGTCTATCTTAGAAAAGTAACTGGCACCCTGAAGTTGTTCAAACAAGTCATCGATTCTAGGAAGTGGATACTTATTCTTGACTGTAACTTTGTTTAACTGACAGCAGTCTCTACACATTCTAAGAGAATTATTTTTCTTTCGCACGAATAGAATTAGTGCACCCCAAGGGGATACGTTGGTCCTGATGAACCCTTTATCTAAGAGGTCCTTTAACTATTCTTTTAACTTTTTAAGTTCAGATGGAGCCATTTTGTATGGTGGAATAAAGATGGGCTTAGTATCAAGAAGAAGGTCTATTTCAAAGTCAATTTCCCTTTCGAGAGAAACTTTGGGGAGATCTTCAGGAAACACATCTGGAAATTCACTTGCGACTAGAACTGACTCAAGATTAAGAGTCTCGGAAATAGAGTCTTTGACTTGCACCAAATGATAGATACACCCCTTGGATATCATTTTTCTCGCTCTAAGTTATGAAATAAGTTGACCCTTAAGCGCTGTGGTACTACCCCTCTATTCTAGGATAGGTTCATTCGGGAACTAAAAATAGACAACTCTGTTTCTACAATCAACTGAGGCATAGTATGAATGGAGCCAATCCATGCCGAGAATGACATCAAAATCCATCATCTCTAACTCTACTAAATCTGTTGTAGTAACTTTCTGAGACACCATAACCAGACAGTTCCTGTATACCTGTCGAACTATGATAGACTTACCCACTGGTGTAGAGACTAAGAAAGGCTCTGTTAGGATTTCGGGACTGACTCTGAAGTTGGAGGCTATATAAGGGGTTATAAAGATAGAAAAGCTCCTGGATCTAAAAAAGCATAAATATGTAAATGGTTAACTTGTAACGTACTAGTGACCACATCAGGAGAACTTTCCTGATCTTATCGGGACTGGAGTGCATAGAGCCTATTTGGGAATTGCCCACCGGTGGCACTGGAAGCGGCACCCTACTGATATAGGCGACTGGACTGATCTGGGGGACGATTATGTTAACTCTGTGAACCCACCTAAGGACACTCTCTAATTCTATGACCTGGTTTACCACACCCGAAACACACGTTGTTGCCAGCCCTGCAGACACCCTGATGATTTCTTCCATATTTTTGGCAGAGTGGATTTGTTCGAGCACTGCTAACACTACCCTGAAACTTAGAGCCTAGTGCCCTATCTTTATTACCATTTCTAAATTTAGGCATTGGAGCACTGACTGGGGACGGAGCTAGGACTAAGATTTTGGGCAGAACTAAGGACGATTACCACCCTCTGACTTAGGCTGAGTGAAGTTGAAGCTACCTGTTCTAGCCCTCTTGTTCTGCCTCTTTTTCTCCTTAGTCTTCTGTTCCTCAATCTATTGAGCATGGAACATCAACCTAGACAAGTCCATCTACTTAATCAACATTATGTTCCTACACTCCTTGACCACACTATCAGACACTAGATACAAACTTGCTCATCTTAGACATGCTATCAACTACCACATGGGGAACATACCTGGTCAATTGATTAAACTTGAGAGAATACTTCTTTACTGTCATGTTGCCCTACTTTAAGTTAATGAACTCGAAAACCTTAGCTTTTCTCGACTCCAATGGGAAGAACCTATCTAGAAAGGCAGTAGCGAACTCCTCCTATTTTATAAGCCCTGCATCTACACCCTTATCTACCTTCCACTACTTAAACCATGTATGAGACACATCCTACAACTGATAGACAACTAACTCAGCACTCTCACTAGTGGTTACCCCCATAATATTTGTTACCTTCTGCACCATGTCAAGAAATTTTTATGGGTCCTCTTGAGACTTAGAACCTGAAAATAAAGAAGGGTTCTTTCGGGTGAAGTATCGAATTCTAGCTGCAACAGTATTGGCCACTAGATTGGCCTGAACAGCAGCTGGGCATTTATTTTGAGCTTCCATAGATTGGGCTAGAGTGGTGAAAGTTGCTCTGAATTCTACGTGGGAAACATGATCATTCAGAGGATCTTCCTAAACGGGTGGAGGTACTGGCTGGTTTCCAGTTCTTTTTCCATTGGTCTTTTTGAGAGGCATGTTCTGTAAATGAAAGGAAAATTTGGATTAAACAGAGAGTTTAACTTAAGCTCATGCTCACTCACATGATATGCACTCTAAAAGAAGGGAACTTTTTCTTAAAACACCTCATAGCCTCTTGTCCATAAGTGTGGCACGCTATACAACCATGTACAAGACTCTACTTGACGCGACTTTCAGACTCCCTAGGACTCTTTAGAACCTTAGCCTCTGATACCAAGTTTTTAACGCCCTGAGACTGCACACTGGGCGTCACACAGTGCTTACGACCCCGAAGGACCACAAAATAACCCATGACTGGTACCTACTGTGAGCACTGAATATAATACTAAAATAAATATGCAGAAAAAATCTAAAAATGACACAAGGTTCTCAAAATATTGAAATAATACTGAGCATAACTGATAATAATATCTGGAAACTGAATAACTATCTATGCTAGTCTGAAATGCTCTAACTATATGAATATGGAGTTGATGGGACAAACCCCCAACTAACTCTGACTGAAATAACTATTGAACTGCTGAATACTGTAATAAATAAACTCTATCCTTGAAATATGAGGACTTAACACTATAACTACTATTGATAGCCTCAGCTACTAAGTACGTTCAGGAAACTGAGCATCTGAACCTATGATATGAGACATCATAGCATAAAAAAAAAGTGCATCAGTACGTGAAATGTACTGGTATGCTAAGTGAGGTAAGGCTGATATACATGGGTTCATATACAGGAGTTGATAACTGGCTAAATGTACATCATGAAGTAACTGGATGAGAGTACATGCAAAACTGTAACTGCTGAACATACTGAACATGTTATACTGTGCATATAGATATACATCGTGTATTTGAGAGTATACTAAAACTGAGTGCTAAATTCTGATGGTTGAGTAACTGATAACTGATAGCCATGGTTCTATAGAACTGTCAGAGTTCTTTACTGAATACTGAGACTATAACTGTAAATGTGGGAATGTTATCTAACCGACATACCCCAATATAGACTGATTTGGGATCCAACCTGTAACCCCAGTTGGAAGAGTGTTAGCACCTTGCCACGGGATACTAAAATTGCTGGGTCAACCCTAATCTGGCAGGAAGACTCATGAAGTATATATATGATTGTGTCAACCCTAGTCTGGCATGAGGACGATTTACCCTACACTGGCTACGTAGTATTGTAATGTAGGGACTGCTACTAAGGGTCAAACTATCTGCTGCCAGAAATGCCTCCATCCCTAGGTTCTCTCAGTGCTGAATCCTACTCCCAACTGAATCAACACTAAACTGATTACTAGATTGTACTAGGCTTGACTGAACTGACACTGATCGTGTTGACTGACTGTACTGGACTGAGTTCACTAAGTTCTGTTAGCTGACTGAGTACTACTGTTCTTGACCTTTACTGGGACTAGTCTATAACTACTGCAACTAAGTAAATAACTAGATTTTGGGTAATAAATACCCCCAGAACTCGATAGCATAATAGATAAAACATAGCAAATCTTGAAAGAATAACAATAGTCAATTGTTCACTATTCAATCACCGAGATATTTTGTCAAACACTTGGAGGTCATGAACTTGTACAAGAATGAGAACACATGCTAACATGTCATGATTACACTATTCAATTCACATGGACATTCTATCAAACACTTGGGGAGCATAATTAATGCACATGATAATGAACAATACATAAACATCTTAACTATAACTTAAACTTGCAATTTCAAGGGTTTTGGCATGGGAATTACATCAATCAACATACATGTTATCTTATGTTCATGAAACTTATAATTAAATATTGAATTGAAAACCCATACAACAACACAAACGTGAATACACCCCAATTTGCACATGTAAATTATGAAACTGAAAGCTTATAGTTTTAAAAAGGTTTCTTGAACTCCAAGGGTGGAAGAAAACCCAAGAATTAACACCTAACATACCTGAGTGATGAATTCGTGAAGATTGTTGGGGATTTCTTGGAACTTGATCTTGAGCTTGATGAACTAGGGTTTATTCTTGAGATATTTTTGTAAATAATGAATGAATTTTGCCTTTTGGGGGGATTAATTTTGTGTTTTGGCTGAATTGGGTGAGGGAAAAGGACCTAATTTCCCTTGGAAAGTCAGAGTTTAATGAGAAAAATATGCCCAGCGATGAGGCAGACGACGCGCCACATTGATGGTATCGACTCATGGCTGACGCACCACGTCGATACTGTCGACGCGATAGCCAACGCGATGCATCGAGATCGCGTTGGCTTGCTATTTTGATCATCCAAACATGACCCACATGATGTCTGAAAATTTCGAAACTCACCCAAGATGACCTATTGACATCCCTGATCATGAATCAATTTTAAAATAAAAAATCTATGGTCGTGAGAATAAAAAATAAGATCATCCAATTACAAAGGCTAAAAATGATTCTAAGCCTTAACACTTAGCTGATTTTTTCTAAGTCTGGGACCCCTTATTACAAGCTATATGGGAATGAATTGAACTAGAACTTTTACGGCGTATTACATATATTTGCATTTGAGTATTGTATAGGTTCGTAGTAAAATAAATATAATATTTTGAATATACCATAATTAATAGAAAATTATTTCTAGTAAAACCTCTATTATATAATAATAATATTTTAGCATATTTAGATTTAGTATCTCCACTTAGAATATTAATGGACTATAAAAGCTATGATAAAGTGATATAAATATAGCATAACTTAAATAATTTTATCAATAGCAAAAATAATTTAGAGGGATAATAAATTATATTTCTATCAATTGCTAATTTAAATTAAGTATTCCCCAATATGTTTGGTATTACTAAAATTCTCAAATGAACCGTCTGAAAACCAAACTACCAGTCTTAGCAAGTCATAAATAACTAGGGGCAGTTACATAAAAACTATAGACACCAAAAGTGTGTGAAAATAAGAAAAATGACCATGAGGGTCATTACAGAACTAATTCTTTTATGACAAATGCTATATCCAGAGTGCTACTAACCCAAATCCCATTCCAAAAATTTCTATAAACTCAATGACCTCTTTACTAACAAGTAATGATCTTAAATCATTGAATCACCATCCTACCAAATATTGGATTTACCTAGACCGGATTTACCTAGATCGTACTACACCTGAATTTTATCAAAGACTGGCCTAGTCGAAAATTTTAACACTTTATCTATGGAGAAACTTAACCTAAATTTTTCCATGCTAAGTTATACCATAACAATGAACAGAGTCATTACAATTGATATAAATTTGCTCATCTTTTGTTTTTGAATGACAGATAAGGAAAAGAAGGGAAAACTAGCCAAAGAAATCCATAACTCCTCAAACAAGTGGGGATACTTGTCACACATATCCGTTTTAGTCTCTCAAGTGGCCTCCTCAACTGGATAGTTCTTCCACTAGGCTTTCTCGGACCTAATCTCCTTGGTTCTCAACTTTCAAACATCTTGATCAAGTATTGCCACTGATTCTTCATCATAGGAGTGGTTCTTATCTTACAACATTTAATCTCAATGAATGATCAAATCTCAATGAATGATCAAATCTCAATGAATGATGTACTCACTATCTCCATGGTACTTCTTAAACATAGAGGCACAAAATAGCGGATGGAATTTCTACAAACTTAGAGGCAACGCAAGTTTGTAAGATACCAAACCCACATAGATAAGATTTTTGAATGATCCAATAAACTTGGGGCTAAGCTTGTCCCTCTTGCCAAACTGCATCATTCCCTTCAAGAGAGACACCTTACGTAGTACGTGTTCACGCTTCTTGAAGAACACGTCTATCTCCTGTAATCTGCATACTCCTTTTGTCGACTTTGGGTTGCTAACAACTTTCTTAAATAAAACTTACTTCTTGTAACATTTTTACCAAGTCTATGTCCAAGGGATTCACATCACCCACTTCAAACCAGCTTATGGGTGATGTTACACCCCAAAATTTCTATAATTTTATTTTGATACCTCCATCATATTTAACAGTGATTTCTTAGTTAAGTTATATATGGAATGATAATGGGACCATTAGAAAGTGTTTCAGATTTTTGGAATGCGTTTGGGTTCATTTTGGGAACCCAAACTAGTGAGGGTCCACGATAAGAGCGTGCCATGCTCTAGGCACACCATGATATGGGTTGGCCATGTCCTTGGAGTAGCACGATAAGGGCATTCCATACCCAAGGGCACAGAAATGCCAATTATATTTTTTTGAGTTTGGGTTGAGGGTTTTTTTACCCATTAAACGACTTCCCATCATAAATAACATAATTCCTACCCTCATAACTCAGATTAAAAAGACTTCTCTTCTCCCAAATCCTTAAAAGCACAAAAAAGGAGTTTCTTCTTCAAAATATACGCTTCCAAGGGTTCAATTCAAGTTTCCCTTGAGCAATTTACTAAGTCCAGCATGTGGGGTTTGAACAAGAGTAACATTTTATACTTGTGCCCAATAGTTGAGTTTTACATTGAATTTAAGAACTTTACAAATAGGATTTATACCCATTTTTTTATGCTTAAGTTTATGATGTTTCATCATGAGTTGCATATAATTTCATGCTTATATAAGTTTTATCCATCAAAATTATCTCAAGCATTGAGTTTTGACATATTGTTATGAAGTTTCCATGAGATATTAAATGATTACAATTTAAGCACAAGCACTTAGTTTACAAGAAGTCCAAGTTTACTAGTTTGAGACTTAAAAACATTATAGCATGATAACAATTTTAGTTTTGATATGAGATTTCAGACCAGCTATGAAGTTCACATAAGAAACCAAGATTTTGAGATAGAAATAGTAGCATATTGTGATTTCAGATTTATCATCTCATATGTTTATTTTAAGGTTAACTTTACAGATATAATACAAGCAATAGTATGATTTTTGGAAGTAGTATCCAGTACATCCATTTTTTTAGAAACTACGTGCCATCATAGGTTATTTTCAGTTTGTCCAAATGGGCATGTAGTTTGTCCTAACTGATATGTCATTTATATTATTTAGCTTGTCTAATCGAACATGTTCAGGTGATCACCACAGTTAGCCTTTATACCCTAGCAAAGTATATTGGGCCCTTTCGATAGGGTTTTTAGACATCGGACTTCATGTTCCCACATGATTTATGTCGGTTACGAAAACCTCCCATAGAAAAGAGGAATTTATAAACTAAGTGTAATGACTCACAATGTTGTTTAGATATTATCTTAAGAGTTATTCTTTATAATATTTCAGCTTTTTGTCTTATTTATGATCAAGCTGAGTAACACTTAGCATGCATGATTTGTAAGTATGTTCAGCTTTAGTTTTACTTATGCATTCACCCCACATACTCAGTACATTCCAGAAGTACTAACCATATATATCTCTATGTGGCTATATTATTTCATAATATAGGTTCTAGTGTTCATCCCCAGTAGCACGATTAACCACGGGCACCACTTTTGATATTCAGACAATTGGTGAGTCCTCATAGTTCGAGGGCCAAGATTTGGTTGGTTCCAGATGTTCATTGTTATTATTTTAGTTGTTTATTTTTTAGTTCGGGTCAGCTGGTTTTTTTCCCAATGACTCTTCAATTTTTACTT
Source organism: Capsicum pubescens (assembly GCA_030864215.1). Lineage (NCBI taxonomy): Eukaryota > Viridiplantae > Streptophyta > Magnoliopsida > Solanales > Solanaceae > Capsicum > Capsicum pubescens. The sequence continues at coordinate 112,681,248 of CM061543.1, read as the reverse complement.
AGAGGCTTGTCAAGACTAGTCAGACAATATATTCTTTCAGTTTCACATAGATCTGAATGCTACCGAGTTACAGTATTTTGTTAAGATTATTCATCTAATTGAACACAGTTATAAATTTCTCCAGTTTCACTCATGTTTTAAGTTTAATTTACTAAAGTTCAGTGCCAAATAAATATCATGGGTTAACTTGGGGCTATTCATAGTTCTAAGTACTGTGTGATATCCAGAAGGTATCTTTGGGGCGTTACAAACTTGGTATTACAACCTAAGGTTTTAAAAAGTCCTAGGGAGTTTTACAAGTCACATTACGTAGAGTTTTAATCATGGATATGAAGCACACCAAACTTATAAGCAAAAGACTACGAAATGCATTAAGAAAATGCTCTTCTTTCATGATATCTACCATTCTTTGAAGTTATTTCTATCTGCTCTAATTCATGCTTTTACATGATAGAGAATGCCTTCTCATAAAATTTATGCATGAAGAAATGAGGATCAACTAGCCCCACCCCTACCTGCAACCTTTTAAATGAGAATATCTCTCATGCTGAGTTTCAAACTGCTTTCTAAGAGTTAGTTTAGGCTGTGAATGCAAATGCTTAGGGTAATTAAATAGCAGCAACCCCACTTCAGCAGAATGGTAACTTAGCTGCAACCATAGCTTGGGATTTTATAAGGATTAACCCACCTGAGTTTTTTGGGTCGAAGGTAAATGAGGATCCTCAATTTTTCATTGATAAGGCGAAGAAAATTAATCAAATAATACATGTTACTAAATACGAAAGTGTGGAATTGGATTTGATTAATTGAAAGATGTTTCTTTTGACTGGGTTACTATATGAAAGGAAGGTACGGATGAGAATGCAACTTCTATGAATTTGAATATATTTCAGATGGCTTTTTGGATAGGTTATTTCTCGAAGAGATGAGAGAGGCTAACATAGAGGAGTTTATAAACCTGAGACAGGGAATGCCGAAAAGGAATATCGCCTCAAGTTCACTTAGCTAGCTAAGTTTACACCAAAATTAGTTCTGAATTTTAGAGCTCGTATGAGTAAATTTGTCACTAGTGTGTCTAACTTAGTAGTCAAGGAGTGTAGAACTGTCATGTTGATTGGGGATATGGATATTTCCCATTTTATGATTCATGCTCAGTAGATTGAGGCTGAGAAACTGAAAAGAAAGGAGAAGGAAAACAAGACGGATATGACTGGATAGTTTCAGTATAGTCAGCAAAAATCAAGAGGGGGAAATCATTCTCAATTTCAAGACTGTTCGTCAGCACCTACCCTATCCTCAGCTAGTGCTCTTATGCCCAAAACTAAGCAAAAACAGCGGGGTAGAGCACTTACTTCTAAATTCTGGGGTAATGTTGCTGGGGGATCTAGTAATCCACCCTACAAGATATGTGGTAGAAATCATCGGGATGAGTGTTTGGCTGATCGATAAGGGTGTTATGGATATGGAAAGATGGACCACTCGTTGAGGGACTGCGCCTTCACAAAAGTGGGCATCAACGATGTTCACCCTCAGGCTCAACCCACTACTTCAGCAGCTCAGTCAGGCCGCACAACTCCATAGTGGGGTGCATCATCCAGTATCGGTCACATTCAGCATCAAAACTAGTTTTATGCTATACTGTCCCATTAGAAGCAGGAGAGCTCCCTAGATGTAGTCACTAGTATGCTTCGTGTTTTACCTTGATGTTTATATGTTATTAGATATAAGTTCAACCCTCTCTTTTATGACTCCACTTATTGCTGTGAATTTTGGTGTAAGTCTCGAAAGTCTTTCTGAACCCTTTTCAGTTTCTACTTTAGTAGGTGAGTTAGTTATTGCTAGATGAGTGTACAAAAACTACCCTATTATAGTCCTCCATAGGATCACTTTAGAAGACTTAATAGAGATAAAAATTATAGATTTTGATGTCATTCTGGGTATGGATTGGCTCCATTCATGCTATGCATCAGTTGATTATCGCACTTGTAGGGTGAAGTTTCAATTTTCTAACGAGTCAGTCCTCGAGTAGAAGGGTAGTTCAGTATATCCTAAGGGTAATTTCATCTCTTATCTCATACACAAAAAGTTAATATCGGAGGGTGTATCTACCACTTAGTTCGAGTTAAAGATACTAAGTTCAAAACCCCAACCATTTAGTCAGTTTATGTAGTCAATGAGTTTTTTGAAATCTTCTCCGAAGATCTACCCGAGGTACCTCCCAATAAAAAATATAGAGTTTGGGATTGATCTCCTTCCATATACCCAACCTATCTTCATTCCTCCCTACCGTATGGACCCGACTGAGCTTAAAGAGTTGAAAGAGTAGCTCAAGGACCTTTTAGATTAGGGGTTCATAAGGCCTAGTACTTCTCCGTAGGGTGCTCCAATTTTGTTTGTGCTCAAGAAGGATGGTACTCTCAGAATATATATAGATTAAAGGCAATTAAATATGGTCACTATAAAAATAAGGGGCCCCATACCCAAAATTAATGACTTATGTGACCAACTTCAGGGTGCCCGTTGGTTTTCAAAGATTGATCTCAGGTTGAGGTATCATCAGTTGAATGTCAAATAATGTGACATTTTGATGACTGCATTTAGAACCTGGTATGGTCACTTTGAGTTTGTGGTTATGTCTTTTGGACTAAGAAATGCTCCTACAGCCATTATGGATTTAATGAAAAGGGTCTTCAAGCACTATTTGGACATGTTTGTCATTGTTTTAATAGATGACGTACTTGTATATTCTCGGAGTGAGGAAGAGCATACATACCATTTGAGAACAGTATTGCAGACCCTTAAGGATCATCAGCTTTATGCAAAGTTTAGTAAGTGTGAATGTTGGTTGAAGTCTGTCAACTTTGTAGGGCATATGATTTCGGATGCTAGTATTCATGTAGACCCTCAGAAAACTGATGTAGTAAAGCATTAGCCTAGGCCCATTACTCCATCCAATATTTGGAGCTTTTTGGGTTTAGCTAGTTAATATATGAGGTTTGTTAAGGTTTTTTGCTCAATAGTTGCACCATTGATTAAGTTGAAACAAAAGAAGGTGAAGTTTATATGGGCACATAAATGTGAGAAGATCTTCCAAGAGTTGAATAATAGATTGACTTCAGCCTAGTGTTAGCTTTGCCAGAGGTGCTAGATAGATTTGTGTTGTATTTTGATGCCTCCAAAGTTGGGTTAGGTTGTGTTTTGATGCAATATGAGAAGGTAATAGCCTATGCTTCTAGACATCTTAAAGACCATGATAAAAATTATCCAATCCATGATTTAGAGTTAGTAGTTGTTGTGTTTGACCTGAAGATTTAGAGGCACTACTTGTATGGTTTGCATATTGATATTTTCACTAATCATAAGAGTTTCAAATATGTATTTATGTGAAAGAAGTTGAATCTCCATCATAGAAGGTGTTTGGAGTTGTTAAAAGAATATGATATGAATGTGATTTACTATCCGGGTAAGGCAAATGTAGTGGCAGACGCATTGAGTAGACTGTCTATGGGCAGTGTGTCCATCTGAAAAATAAGGAGTAGGAGCTAGCCAAGGAAGTACATAGATTAACTTTATTGGGTGTATGTTTTCTTGATATGGATGATGGGGGAGTTGTGGTTCAGAACAGTTCAAAATTGTCCTTAGTGGTGAAAGTAAAAGAGAAGTAGCATAGTTACCCCATATTTAGCCAAATATTTGATGCAGTTCGGCAGCAGAAGGTTGAGGTTTTCTCCCAAGGGGGAGATAATGTCCTCCGTTATTAAGGTCGGCTATGTGTTCCTAATATTGATGTATTAAGAAAAAAGATATTAGCAGAAGCCCACATTTCTAAATATTCAATTCACCTTGGTGATACTGAGATATACCGCGACCTGTGGGAAATTTATTGGTGGAATGATATAAAGAAGGACATAGTAGAGTTTTTAGCTAGGTGTCCCAATTGTTAGCAGGTGAAGATTGGGCATAAAGGCCCGGAGGTACACTTTAGGATATTGGCATTTCTACTTTGAAGTGGGAGGTCATTAATATGGATTTCGTTAATAGACTTTCTTGCACCAGGCATCAGTATGATTCGATTTGGGTCATCGTGGATCGAATGACCAAATTTGTCTATTTCTTACAAGTTATGACCTCAGATACAATGAAAAGTTATGCTAAGATACATACTCGTGAGTTGGTAAGGCTCCATGGGATTCCCTTATCCATTATTTCAGACCGAGGTTCATAATTCACTTCCCAATTTTAGCAATTATTTCAAAATGACCTTAGTACGAAGGTGAAGCTTAGTACAACTTTTCATCCGCAGACAGATAGTCAGATTGAGTGTACGATTCAAATATTGAAGATATGTTAAGAGCCTGTGTGATGGACTTTAAAGGAAACTGGATGATTATTTACCCTTAATTAAGTTAGCCTAAACAATAGTTATCGTGCTAGTATTCAGATGGCTCTATTTAAAGCATTGTATGAGTGCAGATGTTGGTCACCTATAGGTTGGTTCGAAGTTGGTGAAGCAGCTTTGGTTGGGCATAATTATGTTCTTGAAGCTATGGAGAAAGTTTAGTTGATTCGTGAGAAGTTGGAAACCACTTTAAGTCGTTCGAAATCATATGCAGATGCGGGGAGGAGGGAACTAAAGCTTAAAGTGGGTGATTGGGTTGAAGGTGTCTCCCACGAAGGGAATAATGAGATTTGGGAAGAAAAGAAAGCTTAGTCCCCAATATATTGGTCCTGATAAAATAGTGAAATGCATTGGAAAAGTTGCTTACGAGTTGGACCTTCTCTCAAAATTAGTCGTTATCCACCTAATTTCCATGTGTCGATATTAAGAAGGTGCATTGGGGATCCATCTTTAGTAGTGCCCATAGAGAGGTATTGAGGTGAAGGATAGCTTATCTTACGAAGAGATTTCAGTTCAAATCCTTGATCAACAAATTCGAAGTTGCTTCAGTGAAAGTTCTTTGGAGAAATCAAACAGTTGAGGGAGCGACTTGGGAAGCTGAGGCAGACATGATGAGTCAATATACTCACCTATTCACTTATAGTTCGAGGGACAAGCTTTGGTTGGTTCCAGATGTTCATTGTTATTATTTCAGTTGTTCAGTTTTCAGTTCGGGCCAGCTGGGGTCTATCCCAATCTTTTCAGTTTTTAGTTAGAGGCTTGTCAAGACTAGTCAGACTATATGTTCTTTCAGTTTCACATAGATCTGAATGTTATCGAGTTGCAGTATTTTGTTAAGATTGTGCATCTAATTGAACCCAATTATAAATTTCTTCAATTTCCGCTCATGTTTTAAATTTACACTTACTAGCGTTCATTGCTGAATAGATATCATGGGTTAGCTTGGCGCTATTCGTAGTCCTAAGCACCGTATGACGTCCAGGGGTATCTTCGGGGCATTACAAACTTGGTATCAGAACCTAATGTTTTAAAGAGTCGTAGAGATTCTAAAAAGTCACGTTACGTAGAGTCTTGATTATGAGTGTGAAGTGCGCCACACTTATGAGCAAGAGGCTACGGAACGTATTAGGAACCATCCCTTTTTTCATGATCTCTATTGTACTTTAAAGTTATTTCTATCTGCTCTAATTCGTGCTTTTACGTGATAAAAAATACCTTCTCGCAGAGCTTACGCATGCAAAAATAGGGATCAACCAGCCCCAGGGGGTAGTCTTTGAAATTTCAGTTTGATTTGGGTCTTTAGAAAGCAGAAAAAAGGGACAAATATATATGCTTAAATATAAATTTGTCAAATCTATTGGGTCAAAGAAAATTAGGAAAATATTTTTTTGTTTTATCTTAAACAAAGATGCATTCTCTGCCTAAAGCTTCTATGAAGATACTTTAATTATTTTCCTTCATAATTCTGAATTAAATATTCTAACAGGATAAAGCTATGTAATTACAGTTAAGGAATTAAAAATTTATATTCAAGGCTTTGGAAAAGAAAAAAATTAATAGTATTTTATAATAGTGAAAAGTAATCAATATAATTACTTTACTATATATAATAAGTGAGATAAGTAGGCACGTCTTCGACATGCCTGCTTTTGCTGTCTGCTTCATCTGCTTCAATCTTAATTTTATTATATTATCTCTAATTAATTAATATAAGTCATTTAAGTATTTAAAAAATTAATAATATTTAATAAAAAAGATAAAATAATAAATAAAATAATATTTATAGTAATTTTGTTTTATCACTTCTAATTAGTTGTTATAAGTTATTTAAGACATGTCTGTTTCGTTGTTTTAATTGTGATTTTATTACATCACCCTAATCAATTTTTATGGTCATCTAAGCATTAAAAAATTAATAATATTTCATAAAAAAAATAAATTCACACAAAATGATATGTCTAACATAAAAATTTATTTGACTATCAAAATTTATATTAGTGCAACAAAAATTACGATGGGAATAAGTGGGGATAAGCAGGCACGTCTTCGACATGCCTGCTTGTGCTGCCTAGTTCAGTTGCTTCAATCGTAATTTTACTATATTATCTTTAATTAATTAATATAGGTCATTTAAGTATTTAAAAAATTAATAATATTTAATGAAAAAGATAAAATAATAAATAAAATAATATTTATAGTAATTTTGTTTTATCACTTCTAATTAGTTGCTATAAGTTATTTAAGATATGTCTGTTTCGTTGTTTCAATTGTGATTTTATTATATCACCCTAATTAATTTTTATGGTCATCTAAGCATTAAAAAATTAATAATATTTCATAAAAAAAATAAAAAATTCACACAAAATGATATGTCTAACATAAAAATTTATTTGACTATCGAAATTTATATTAGTGCCACAAAAATTATGATGGGACAGAGAAAGACATAAAGTAACATATATTATTTAAAAATGAGAAAACACGTAAATTGGGACTGAAAGAGTATTAATATCTTATAGAAAAATTATGCTAAAAACATTATAAATCACATATTTAACACTTAAAAATATAAAAGATATAAAATATTCGATTGACTCTCGAATTTATATCAATGTCACTTAAATTTAAATAGAAGAAAAAGTATTATAAATAACAATAATTAAAAATTTAAATTATTTTATTGATCGATTATCTAAATTATATTTGTGTCATATAAATTAAGACAAAAAATAGTATATATTGAGCCGTGCTCAGCACGACCTTTAATGTCTAGTATAAAGATATATATGTACACAACTATAAGTAAGACACCAACAACAGTGGTGACGCAGCGGAAAGGGGCTGCCCAACCTACCCAGAGGTCGATGGTTCGACCCTGGGTATGGACAAACACTCTGTTGGGAGCTCTTCCCCCAAATGGAGCCCGACGCGGGGCGAATTCGAATATAATCAGACTCCTAAAAAGCGGGTACCGAACGCCGGGTGGTTTAAACCAAAAATACTATAAGTAAGACATCTGATCTAATCTGAAATTTTTATTTAAGCAATATTTTCTATATATTAGAAGAGCTATCTTCAACATGGCAGCTTGATTTCATTGGTGAAAGATTAGGGGTATAATGGTCCTTGTAATAATTGTTGTGTTTTTTAGCTTTGTTAATTGAACCACCATATACCAATCATTTAAGAAAAGGTTCATTCTTCCCCCATTATAAATTACAGACATGCCATACATTGACATGCCTAGTGAATTTGGTGAAGGACACGGAAGCACTACACAATGTCATGTTAGTAAACAATGTCACTTTATATTTCTTATCATCGTTTATTACATTTATTTCTTGTATTTAATTCTTTAATTGTCATTATATTTAGTATCAGATAGTGCACAATCAATTTGAATCTGCCACAACATATCAAAAGGAAAAAAGTCTACTCTATTAGAGAAAATTGCTTGCCTGTGGAATGTCAAATTCAACCTACAATATATTCATGATTTTAATTCGTTTTCTTTATCTTGATATTCAATTACTTACTTTTCTTTCTTATTTTTCAGAGAAGGTGATTTTTTATTTTGGTTAAACAAAATATATAAAACATGATTATTGAAGAATGATGCTTTGTTTTGATGAATATTTTTAGGTTTTTGTGCTATTATAATATTTAAATTCAATGTATACTTATTTTATAGAGTTAATACATAAAAATGACTCTAAACTTGACACCAAATTATAACTTTGACCTTAAAATTTGATAGTGTACAAATAGGACCTTTAACTATTCAAAACCTGAACAAATATGACCTCCGATTTTGCAACCCCATGCGTGAGTTTCACTCGCGCCTACGTGGAAAGGTAATCCAATCATACGGTGCCACATCGTTAAAAGGGCTGATTGGAGGGAGGTCATATTTGTGCAGTTTTGAATAGTTAAAAGTCATATTTGTGCACTGTCAAAGTTTTGCTTTTTGTGTTATAAAGGCGTCGTTTTTTTTTTATTATTATTATTATTATATTTATTTCTATAGCTGCAACACCTAGCTTTTTTTTAATTAAAAAATTGAACCCGCGCAGTAGGCTGAAGGAAGCGCCCAAGAAGAGCAAATAACACCACTGGGCTATCTAAGTGTCTTGTTTCATGTGGTTCAACATTAATATACGTACATAAATATAGATTTTCTATCTTATCTATATAACGTAATTTTTTTACCGAGTGGGTTCGGGTGAACCCCATGGCAACCACGTAGGTCCGCCCCTGCATTAATTTAATAATGTTTTAATAACGTTAATTTAATAACATTGTAATAACATTAATTTAATATACTACTACTACTATCCTTAATAACGTTTTATTAAAATTATAATTTTTTTAGTATTAGTATAGTTTCATCTTTAATTTAATATTTAAATAAATTATATTTAGATATATTAAATAACTTAAATTCGCCCTTTGCTTTATAATATATACACATACCCACACGATTTTTTCGTATGAGGCTGACCCACCTAATTAATAAATCTTCAATATTGCTCTTTTTCCGCAATGACAAAAGAAATTAGATGTCATTTTCATCTTTGAGCCAAAAATAATAAAAAATAATAGTGAAAAGTCATTTAAAGGTCATATTTGTGCAGTTTTGAATAGTTACATGTCATATTTATGCACTGTCAAAGTTTAAGGTCATATTTATGTATTATGCCCTTAGATTTTTTAAGCTGGACGCGCCCAGTTTTGCGTGTTGAACACGCGTTTTGCCACGTAGGATTGGAGATCATATTTGTGCAGTTTTGAATAGTTAAAGGTCATATTTGTGCACTATCAAAGTTTAAGGTCAAAGTTATAATTTGATGTCAAGTTTAGGGTCATTTTTATGTATTAACTCTATTTTATATCTTCTCTTCTTATTTTCAAAACTAAAACTAGAATGAGACGAAGACTTTCATCCATAAAATTATCAACTTCAAAGAAGGAAATTTTTCTAATCAAGGAAAACCAATCAATACAAATATAGAAAGTTTGTTATTTTCCTAATTTTAACTAAAATTATAACATTTTGAAAATTTGAGTTAGATTTGAATAGTTAAACTTTGGTATATATATTCCACATTCCACGTGAGATATCAGTTACTAGTATGTCTAGTATCGTATTGTACAAAGAAACTTATTTGCCATTAGGATTCATAGTGTTCATATGTTTATAAAACTTGCGTCTAGTATCAATAATCAAAGAACTTGTGTCATATTATTTCTGGGACTAGCAAGAAAAAGAGGGTGGCGATTGAATTGAAGAAAAAATAGAAAATAAGTTTCAATGAATTGCTTAAAAAAAAAAACTTTCCTTATCTGAACTAGGCAATTTTTTTTAATATTAAGATATTTAAGGCTTTGATTTCTCTTTTAAATACAAGTTTTATCTTAAATATAGCGTACATACTATAATTTGTTTTTTTATACACATTTATTTTCAATCAACGTGATACACACATGTAAAAAACACGTACACTTGACTAGTTATTATTATATGTATGTGTATATAAAATTGAGAAATTTATCACAGTTTATATTCTACATAAAGTTTACTAACAAAGAAAGGCTGTAACTGGAGTATCAATGCACTATGCATATATTTGTAATCAAAATGGGTTATTCAGATTTTAGTTTTAACACTTATTAGTTATGAGATATATTAAAAATTTTAATTTTTATTATATTGGGTCTGTGTAAAACGTATCATTTCTTTCCTAATTTATACTATATTAAAAGTGTGAAGAGTCTTAGAAATATTATTTGAATTTTTTGCTCTTTATTAAAAGTCTCTGCTTTGGACAAAAATCATTTTTTCACTATTATTTTTAATATTTAAGAGTTGGAAATTAATTAAATATTTATAGTAAAACCTCTCTTTATTAGAAGTCATCAAAACTAATGACAACTAATATCTTTTTCATCAGTTTAAGAAACTAAATCAACTAACGTTGATTTTAAGAAGATTTAAAAAATCTAGAAATAAATATGAAAGCGTTAGAATATGAAAAATGAAGAAATACCAAATTTTTAAAAGTTTTAAACAAGTATTCAGAAATTTTCTAAAGATTTAACTTTAAAAATAAGAAAAGATTTTAAATATAGAAAAAATAAGTAAAAAATCTTATTACAAGTATGGCTCAAATCGATGCGTCTCTCTTAATCTGTAGCAGCAAGAAAAAGAGGTACTGCATGACAAATACAAAGGTGACGATTCATTAACCACTTGAACTTCTAGTGGTAAAATATATATGTGCTTCCAATAAAATATATGTTATGTTTACGTTATTATATTAAAGTATGAAAGAAATTTAAGAAGTGATTTGAACTTTTTATACTTCATTAAAAATCTCCGTACACGTGCGAGTCACGTGGGATTAAACTAGTTTATATAAATAAGGCACGTAAGTTAATTGAAACTATCTAGACAATAATATTCTTGTCGTTTCACAGTACTAGTCAGCTTACAACAATGATTACTCTAAGGGGTCGTTTGGTTTGAAAACAAGTTATACCGAGATTAGTTATGCTGGGATAAATTGTGATGGGATAAGTTATATTGGAATTAGTTATGTTGGGATTATTTTTTATTGAGTGTTTGGTTTGTTGTATTCAAAGCAATATGCATGGTATAATTTCTAAGAATAAATTGATTGATTACCAAAATACACTCCATCTTATTTAACTTTTTTTTATATATATATACATATATATATATATATATATATATATATATATATATATATATATATATATATATATATATATATATTTCTTTTTAAGCTTTAAATATTCATTCTTAATTTTTTTTTATTTTTTTAGAGAAATTAAAATATATAAATAAACATAATTTATATATTTTACAACCATTTTGAACGGTAAACTATTCAAAATTTATTTATTTATGAATATATTATACGTTAATTAAACATAATTTATGTGTGTGTGAGAATATATTATGTTATATATAATTAAATTATATATAATTAAACATAATTAGCATAATTTAACATAATATATTATAATTAAATATATTAAAATAATATATATATAATTAAACATAATTAACGTATATATATTCATAATATTATACGTTACATATTACGTAATTACGTGATATATTATATTCATAATTAATGAATATATTATACGTTAATTAAACATAATTTATTATTTATGAATATATATAATATAATATATATATATATATATATATATATTACAACCAAACGTATAATATTATGAATATATATATGTTAATTATGTTTAATTATATATATATTATGTTAATATATTTAATTATAATATATTATATTAAATTATGTTAATTATGTTTAATTATATATAATTTAATTATATATAACAATCCCAAGAGGGTATTTTTGTCCTTGTATAATTTTATACCAAAAAAAAATAATCCCGAGATTGTTATCCCACCATTTGGGTGAATAACTTATCCCGAGACTAATTATTAATCCCGAGATAAGCTATCCAAAATATTTACAACCAAATGACGGATAAATTTTTTTATCCCGGGATTATTATTTTATCCCGAGATTATTTTCAAACCAAACAGCCCCTAAAAGAGAAGTACTTATTTATTTTTGTAAGCAAGGTTTAGAGTTAGCGCAATGGTTAAGGGGTCGCAAAAAATTTATATTGCAGTGTGTTCAATCCTAGCTCCAAATTATGTTGACTGTATCGTTTTGGCTTAATATATAATCTAAACCTTTAAATTTGTCGCGATATTTTATTTAGACACTAGAACTAAGTCTGTTTCAGTTGAACAACGTGTAGTTAACTTTTAAGGATAAAAAAAAAATAAAAAAATAAAAAAAATTCTCTAAAGTGGACAGGTAAAAGCAAAAAAATCTAGTATAGTGAACAAATAAGATAAATAGAGGAGTAATTACTATTTAATTAAAAGTTAGTTATTAAATCACTTATTTGTTTGTAGAAGTGAATAAATTTCTTAAATGATGTGTTCAAGATAAAATACCGCTTAATATAAAAATGAAGGGAGTAGTAATTACTCACCCGTCCATCTTTACTTTTTTTTTTTTTATTTTGAGATGTCTAATAATACTTGTCTAGTTTATTAAAATCAACGGATAATTTGATTATTTTTACCCACTTTATCCTTGGTATTAAATACAATACATCACTTATTGTATTTGTCAAAGCAAACAAGTTATTATATTCAAATGATGATATAGTAAAATCACCCCTCTATTTATTGTTTCTAAGATATGTGTCAAGTCAAAAGTGGACAAGTATTTATGGATTGAAGGAGTATGAGTTTAGTTTCTATCAAATTCAGTAGTAATTATAAAGAAAAAAATTCACAAGTAGCAAACTTAAGTCCATAATTATCCATTTTATATTAATAATTTTATAATCACACAAAATACAACTTGGATATATATTTGATGCACAAGACAACATTAAATACATACATAAATATAGTTAATTACCTTAATTTTAGGTAACAATTTGAGTTTAAAAAGGCAAATTTAGAATTTCAGTTTTCTAAAATCACGTTCACCCAATTAATTAAAGATTGTATTTCTAAAAATAGAAAGCCCTTTTCAATGGGTTTCAAAACTCAAAATAGGTTTGAATGATAAAAAAAATATTTTTCTATTTTTCTCTCTCTTCTTTTTCTTCTCTTTCAATTTTTTCCTTCATATTTTTCATTTTTCGTATTTTACTGTTTCTTTTTCTCTTTGCAATTTTTTTTTGTGTTTTTTTTTATTTTTTATTTTTCTTCATCAATTTTTTTTACATTTTCTTTTTGTCTTTGCAATGATTTTTGTATTTTTTTTCTTTATTGTTTCATTTTTTTCCATTTTATAGTAAGTTTTTTCATTCTTTTTTGTTGTTGCATTTTATGTTTGTATTTTTTTATATTTTATATTTATTTGTATCAAATAATATATTTTAAATAAACTTATTATTTGTATTTGAATAGTTTAACTGTGAATATGAATAATTTATCATTTGTATTTGTGTACAAACAAGTATATGTATTAATTGTATTTGCTTAAATCTAAAATATATAAATATGCAGTGTACCATTTAATATAAATGTAGCGTTAGTATTTGTATGTCAAATTTATCATTTGTATTTATATATATATAAACATGTATCATTTGTATATGTACGGTTCAAGTTGTATAAACATGTATCATTTGATACTAATGTAACATTTGTATTTGTATAATTTATCATTTGTATTTGCATTGTTCAATTTGTATCACTAAAGGTGGGTAGTGGTGTAGTGGGGTACCGGGTTAGGTGCCGAGTGAGCCGGAGCATGAGCGTGAGAAAAGGACGGAAATAATGGCACAACGCCAAGTGGATTGGGGGAGTATGGAGTAGAGGAAAGACTTGTGTAAGGAAATTGTTCCTCCACAAAACGAACATGACGGGAAACATATGTTTTCTGAGATACAGGATCGAAACATTTGTAACCTTTGATAGTGGGATGATAGCCTAGAAAGACACAAGGGGTGGACCGAGGTTGAAGTTTATGTTGAGTGTGCGGACGCAACCAGGGATAAACTAGACACCCAAACGGGCGGAGATGGATATAGTCGGGTGGATGATTGTAGAGACGGGCATATGGAGTGGAGTTGGAGAGAGTGTGAGTGGGCATGCGATTTATGAGGTAGTTGGCAGTAGCAAGGGCATCAACCCAAAAGGAAACAGGTAAGGTGGAATCATGGAGGAGCGCAACAACTGTTTCTATTAGGTGACGGTGTTTGCGCTCAGCAACGCCATTTTGTTCAGGGGTATATGGACATGAAGTGTGATGAAGAGCCCCTAGATTTTGAAGAAAAACACCAAATGCATTGTTGACAAATTCTTTGCCATTGTCACTTCGAAAAATTTTGATTTTGGCATTAAATTGATTTTGAACCATTCGGTCAAAGTTTACAAAAATAGTATAAGCTTCGGATTTAAATTTCAGAGGATAAAGCCAAGTGAATTTACTGTAATCATCAACAAAACAGATATAATAACGAAAACCTTGAACAGAAGGAACTGAGGTTGGACCCCAAACATCAGAATGAATTAATTGAAATGGCGCAGTGGCCTTGTGTTCAGACAGTGAAAAAGGTAAACGACAAGATTTAGACACTGAACAGGACTCGCAATGTAATTTTTCTGAAAAATTAAAACCTAAGGAAGATAAAATGGATTTGGTGATGGCGGATGATGGGTGCCCAAGCCGGCGATGCCAGGTTGATGAGAGAATGGCTTGACTCACAACAGACGGAGACCTGGATGGAAGAGTGTATAGCCCATGCTCACAGCGGCCCGTGTACCGCACCCGGTTCGTGGTATTGTCCACTATCTGGAAATTGGTGTCATTAAAAATGAGGGTGCAGTTATTTTCTTTAGTAAAGCGATAAACAGATAAAAGATTGGATGTGAGGGAAGGGACGTGGTGAAGGGTTGAGAGATGAAATTTACCATTTGGGGTATAGACATACCCAGAGCCGGTGTTTGTGATGGGAAGGGATTGACCATTGCCTACTGTAATAGTTTCTGAGCCATGATACGGATGAGGAGCTTGAAGTTGTGAATAATCCGACGTCACATGGGTGTTAGCACCTGTGTCTAGATACCAATCGCCAGATTGAGCGTTTGTGGACGCATGCATCGCCCTTGATCCTCCGGACTGGCTATTTACATTCTGCGAGTCATCATAACGATACCAGCAATTAGCCGCAGAATGGCCCCGTTTAGCACAAATTTGGCACGTCGGAAGATCTCGTGTGGGCATCCGCTGGTTTCCTCGTCCCTGTCCGCGGCCTGACTGGAAGCCGTCCCTCGGTGGAGGCCCGCCTCTGCCTTGCTGCCCGGTGTTTCGACGGTCACCGCCGCCGCTGCCTCGCCCTTGGTTACGACGATCGTCACCGCGACCCCTGGCCGAGCCTCCGCTGCCAGCCGAGTAAAGAGCCGTGACGCCAGGGGTGGAACTGGCTTCTCCGAGCAGTAATTTGTGTTCCATGTCTAGATTCAATTCTTCTGCATTAAGCCATCCAGACAGTTGATTCAGAGTGATTTCGACAGGCGAGAGGCGAATATGCTGTTTGAGAGAGGAATAGCCAGCCGGAAGACCACGTATCACGGCATTCACCACGTCTCGTTCAGGAATAATCTCGTTCACAGCATCTAGGTCAGACAGAATAGAGGCCACATCATCAAGGTATTGAGTCATCGTCTTCGTTCCCTTCCGAAGAGTATGCAATTTGTCACGCAACTGAAAAATATGAGCCGTGGACACAGAGTTGTACCTTGTGGCTAGTGCGTCCCAAAGTGAAGCCGATGTGAGAAAACCCCGGGCGTGTTTGTGCACAGAGGGGCTAATAACTGCGAGAAGACAGGCTCGGATCTGAGTGTCTACGATCATCCACGGAAGGTAGTCGGGATTTGGGAGCTTGACGCCGTCCTTCTCGGCTGTCTCGGGCTGCGGCTTCTCCGCACCGTCAATCCATCCGAGCAGCAAGTTGGCTGCGAGGGCGGTGCGGACGTTAAGTGCCCAGGCCGGGTAGTTGTTGTCAGATAATTTTTCGGGGATGAGATTGTGGAGATTCCTGAGCAGTAATTTTACTCCAGACGGTAATTTTGACAGAGGATCAATAACCTTGTCCATGGCGCCGACCTACGGCGGAGGAGGGAGGCCGTGCGGCGTGGTGTAGACGGTGGCGGCGGCGCACACACGTCGGAAAAGAGGAGAGATTAGGGTTTGGGCGGAAGAAGAAACCCTAGCTTTGATACCATGATACAGATTTAATAATAATTGATCTCTTTTGATATTGAAGGGGTTACAGCTGTATATATAGAGAACTGAAGAATAACTAATTACAGAATAACCCAGATGTATTTAATAATTATATATGTAGTCTATTAAATATAAACACAAAGTGTTTGTAGAAAGAAAAATAACAATTCATTTTCACTTGTTTAAAAAGAAAAATGATAATTCTTTTTCACTTGTTTTAAAATGCAAATGATGCAATAACCTACAAATTTAAATATGAATAAATGAAATTACAAATACAAATCAATATACGGTCAACTTAAAATGCAAATACAAAATAGGTTTTTAAAAATACAAGTGTATCAATGAAAATAAAATAAAAAATAAAAATACAAACAAAATAAAATCACAAGATAAAAATACAATATGCAGTCAATAATAAAATACAAATGCAAAACAATATTTAAAATACAAGTGAGAATTATATAAAATATAAATGAGAGTGTGCACTATAAAATATAAATACAAGTGCAAACGATAATATACATACAAACAAGTTCCAACTATAAAAATACGATTTAAATTGTATCAATGAATATAAAATATAAACAACGATGTTATATAAATATAATAAATAGTTGTGGTGTTTTCATTATCATCCATGACTTGTGTTCGACGTAGTCATATTTTTTTAAAATTCAAAGAAAATATAAAATAGAACCCAAAAGAAAATGAGAAAGACAAAAATACAAAATAATATAGAAAAAGAAAAAAAAAATAGAAGCTAGAGATAGAAGATTAAAAAAATGAATTAAAAAAATAAAAAAAAATGAAAAAAGAAGAAGAAAGTGAAATAGAAGTTAGAAATAGAAGAATAAAAATAAAAGCGAAAAGAAAAAATAAAAATAGAAAAAAAAAGAAAATAAAAATAGGAAAATAAAAATAAAAATATGAGAAAGAAAAAATAAAAAAATGAAAAAGAAAAAATCAATAAAGAAAAACACGAAAAAGAAACGAAAAAAAAGGAGAAATAGAAAAGAGAAAAAAAAAGTGAAAAGAAAAAAATAAAAAAGAAAAAGAAATCAAAATAGAAAAAAAACTAAAACAATAAAAAAAAGATGAAAAACTAATAAGAAAAAAAGAAGAGAAAAAAAGGTTAGAAATATAAGATAGAGAAAGAGAGAAAAATAAGGGAGGATAAGGAGCCATTACAAATATTGCTATTATTGCCATTCCACGTAATTTTGTAAAGTATTGCTATTTAGTTTAATCATGATTTTAAGTTTATCACTTCTTATATTTTTTCAATTACAAACTACTCCACAAAAAGGCTACGAGCAAGAGATCAACGAGAATTTAATGATACTAACTTAATTAACTAATTTGACATACAAAATAAAAAATAATATCCTCAAAAGTGCATTAGAGAAAAGATGTACAATACTTAAATTAAATAGTCAACACACGTCAAAGAGAAAAAAAAAAAAAGTTACTCGACAGATTGTAATTTGAATTATTTGACCTCGATCTCATTCTTGTTGAACTTGGCTTTCCTCCTGAAAAATGCATGGATTGAAATAATTGGATAACCTCATAAAGAAAAAAGTAACATCGATATAGTAAATTAACTTTTTAGATGGTCACTCTACTTATAGTTATTGCCCCAGAAAGTGACTTTTTGAGATGAAAACTATTGTTGAGTAATTAATCATTAATATAATTGATTGACAATTGTAAACTTAAGTCATAAACTCATAAATCAGTTCAATCAACAAAATAAGTGGAGGATTGTAAACTTAAGTCATAAACTCATAAATCAGTTCAATCAACAAAATAAGTGGAGGATTGTAAACTTAAGTCATAAACTCATAAATCAGTTCAATCAACAAAATAAGTGGAGGTACAACTTATGATTAATTATATTGATAAGAGAACTTTTCAATTTCCAATATCGATTATTTGGATCGTAGATATTCACTGATTTCTATCTTTAATTGGCAAGCCTTTTCTGAACTTATTTCAATGTAATACTACAAAAAATTAAATAAACAACATATGTATAAAAAATTCTAGTCATCATGATATCTTGAATATTTTGACAGATCTAATATTTAATGATAGGATCCAAAGTATATATAAAAGTGTTGATTATTCAATAATAATAATTGAAAGTAAATTAAAGATAAACTTTAATCACTATAATCTAGTAGTCAAAGGTGTTCCAAAATTCTGATTCTAAGTCTAAAATCAAACCCTTAATTGTTATGAAAATAGATAAAGATTGTTGCATGCGAAATGAAGAATCTGAAATTAGCAAATTAGTTAATTGAACATTTTATGACAAGTAGATAAATTAACAGGATGTTAATCATTAATTTATCATTTATTTGTTGCGGAAGAGATTTCGTTTTTTCTAACACGTACTTCAATTTTTCAACCATTAAACAGGATGAAATTATTAGCATTTTTTTTTATATTTGTACCGTTTTTC
This sequence comes from Capsicum pubescens, assembly GCA_030864215.1. NCBI lineage: Eukaryota > Viridiplantae > Streptophyta > Magnoliopsida > Solanales > Solanaceae > Capsicum > Capsicum pubescens. The sequence goes on along the minus strand of CM061543.1, from coordinate 112,662,560 downwards.
TCTCTATATTTTCTCTAGTTGACACTTGTGGAGGATACACAACCTTTTTATAAGCCCTTGTAGGGTTAGTTATTTCTTCTGTCAATGATGCATCATTAGATTTGGAAATGTAAACCTTTCTTTTACATTTCGAATCTTTTAAATCAATCTTACTAAACTACTTTTGAACAATTTTCATGTGTGATCATTTCTTAATCATCTTTCCCAGTAATGTTTTTTGCTTATTTTTGATCATTCATACAAAATTGGCCATTACGTCTTTGTGAATTTGACCAGTTTAAATTTTTTGATTGTTGTAATGACCCTTCAAATCGTTTGTGAAATTTTCTCATCTTTTCTATTTTAGCTCTTTTCGTAGTTTGTATACGTTAATTATGACTTACAGGGATGAGTAGTACCAATTCTTGAGGTGTTCGGAAGCGATTTACGTCATTACTTCAGTTCTTGTATTTTAAGAAAGTTAAGCTTGATCGCGGTCAGTCTTCGATCAAGTTGGCCCCAGATTAGTATTTTAGTGATTCCAATAGATCCAGAATGTACTTTTTAGTCAATTTACATATTTAATTTAATTTTATAGGGTTCTTAAAATTTTTTGAGGGATTATTAAAAGTTTTGGGCATTTCAAATAATTAGTTTAATTAGTGATTTAATGAGTCAAAAACCCTTATTTTTTTTCTTCCGATATAACCTACGTTCAGATTAAATTGAAGTTTAGGTTTAACCTTTCAAATCATAATAGAGAAAAATAAATCAAACGCCAAAGGGAGAAAAAAATGTTGCAGCGTAATACAAGGTACAAGTGAGTTTTTTTATGGCTTTATGATGCTTATAATTTTGATTGAAGGCGGATTGGATGAATGAAAAGGTAGGTTGTGGCATAACTGATGGTTTAGGATGATAATGCGAAATAGGTATATTAGGCTAATGATGGAATGATGGAATGATGGAATGATGAAATAATGATTACACAGGCCAACCATTAGGATAATGATGGAATGGGGAATATTTTATGGTTTCCAATAGAACTCGGAATCAAAATAAGCCACAAAATAAAAAAAGTGATCAAAATAGGTCACCTATTTAAAAAGTTATCAAAATAGGCTAAATGTAATAAATTATTATGTTTTTCACTTTTTTCTTAACGGTCAACATGGTTTGTAAAACGTAATAATTTGTTACATTTTTCACAAAAAATAAAAACAAAAAAGCAGTGTGTTATCACATCTTCTTTATGTCAAATCATGTAGTTTGTAATAATTTATTACGTTTTACAAACAATGTTTGTAAAACGTAATAATTTATTACAAACTGCAAACAGTGTTTGTAAGTTGTAATAAATTATTACAACTTACACCTTTACACCTACCCACATCACATCACCTTTACTTTTTCCACTTTTAAATTTAACCCACCCCATCCCACGTAGAATCCTCCCACCCCACCCCACGTAGAATCCTCCCATCCCACCCCATGTAGAACCCTTTCCCCCATGTATTAATACTTTTACAAATTAGAATCTTGTTATTACAATTCAAAAATTGTACGTAACTATTAATTACGTTTTTAGTCCAACAAAAATTTAAAAAAAGTTATTGCTTCATTTTGTTAATTCAAGTACTACCTAGCCCACTTTTTTGATTTTTTTTTTTCATAAATAGTATTAAAAAGTTACTTTTTATAAATAAAAAAGTGCTTAATTAAAAATTTCATTTTACAAAAACGTAGTGAAAAATTACATTCTTTTCTAAATTTGTCAGTTGAATGTATAATTATTGATGTGACCACTCATACACAAGGACTGAATAATTAAAAATGCCGTAGTTGATTTTTTTTTAATTTTTTTTGGACTAAAAACGTAATTAATAGTCACACAAGGACTACATTTTTGTAAAATAAAATTTTTAATTAAGCATTTTTTTATTTATAAAAAGTAACTTTTTAATACTATTTATGAAAAAAAGTCAAAAAGTGGGTTAGGTAGTACTTGAATTAACAAAACAAACCAATAACTTTTTTTAAAATTTTTTTTGGACTAAAAATGTAATTAATAGTTACAATTTTTGAATTGTAATAACAAAGTTCTAATTTGTAAAAATATTAATACGTGGGGTGGAAGAGTTCTACGTGGGGTGGGGTGGGAAGATTCTACGTGGGGTGGGGTGGGAGGGTTATACGTGGGGTGGGGTGGGTTAAATTTAAAAGTGAAAAAAGTAAAGGTGATGTGATGTGGGTAGGTATAAAGGTGTAAGTTGTAATAATTTATTACAACTTACAAACACTGTTTGTAGTTTGTAATAAATTATTACGTTTTACAAACACTGTTTGTAAAACGTAATAAATTATTACAAACTACATGATTTGACATAAAGAAGATGTGATAGCCAATTGCTTTTTGTTTTTTATTTTTTGTGAAAAACGTAATACTTTATTACGTTTTACAAACATTATTTGTAAAACGTAATAAATTATTACGTTTTACAAACCGTGTTAACCGTTAAGAAAAAAGTGAAAAACGTAATAATTTATTATATTTAGCCTATTTTGGTAACTTTTTAAATAGGTGGCCTATTTTGGTCACTTTTTTTTATTTTGTGGCTTATTTTGGTTCCGAGTTCTTTCCAATATATTAAAAATGGTAATGCTATTATTTTCTTGGTTAGGTTTAGATTCAAATTTTTCTGTATGAAATCAATTGCAACTTTTGATAAATTAGGTTTTCAGTTATTTTTAGAGTAAAAATTTATAATTGGGTGTTATTAGTTTTATATTTTTATGTGAATTATGTATTTGAACAAATTTTAATTATTCAGAAACTTTACGAAAGGGCAAGACTCTTGCAAATTAGCTTGCATTCAAATTCTTCAATTGAGGTAAGTTATGGTTTAATTGGAGTTTAGACTCAATTTAATTGTGTGTATGCTCCTAAATTGGATGCTTGTTGATTGGTCATTTGACATACTTGAATTTGATGATATTTGGATTGTTGACACTTGTATGAATAATTGTTTAAAATCGAACTTGACCGAATTTCCTTATGATTTTAAGTGTATTTATAAATTTAGTACGTAGTATTGTTTCCTGAGAGATAGTTTGAAGTTGATAAAATGTATATAATATGGTTACGGAGAATCGGGTGCCACACCGGTACAAATATGGATATTGATATTACTGTTTATGAAGGATCGGGTACCACGCCGGTACAATACATGGACTTAGATTGTCCCCTACAGGTCATGACTAGTTGGGCAGAAATAGGTCCCTTAGCATGTATGTATAGTTTAGTTTTGATTTGAGAGGTTATGTGATTTAATAAGTCGATAACGAGCTAATGGTGTTCTAATTGCGAGGTTTAGAAGGACATAGTTGTTACTTATGGTCTTATTGTTCATTCAGTGGATGTTTACAGTATCGCTGATACTCTTAATGGTTACGTGACTTGTTTGTGAGCTTTGTTTGGCCTATCATTGATGTATTTGTTGATTTATTGAATACTTGCTATGTATTGATGCCTATCTACTTGTTATTCGATTTATGCTGTATACATGCTATTAAATTGAGTTGACCTATGATACCTACGAGTACATAGTGGTTTGTACTGATACTATCCTGTACTCTTTCTTTGTTGAGTGCAGAAAGTGTTCTAAAGGTTTAGACACGACCTTATGTCTAGCATTTGATATCTAACCTCGATCAAAGGGTGAGCACTACATCTATAGGTTGCCATGGATTATCATATTAGTTCTTTTCCATCTTTTGGCCAATGAGACATTCTTTATTTTCTTTATTTTGAATCTCTCTTTTAGACATGGTTTTTATTTTTGAAGTTCTTGTACGATGACTTTTGATTCTTGAAAATTTTAATAGGTAGTTTGTTTGATTTTTTCATTAATAATGATTAGATTTGGAGTTATTATAATTAAGTTGTTTTTTTATGATAATATCATTTTAATGTTGACTAAATGATTGAGTAATTGTTTGGGTCAGATGGTTCTCCCATAGGAAGATCAGTATGACTGCCACTCATGGCCATTTGGGTCGTGACAAAGTTTGTATCAGGGCCTTAGGTTCATCGATCTCATCGTACACAGATATGTCTAGTAGAGTGTTGTGGAACGGTAGGGAGACATTTGTACTTTCTTCGAGAGGCTACAAGACACTAGGAAAATTCAAATTCTTCTTTCTTTTGTTCTATTACTTGATTTCAATTGGTATCTGGCGATCCAAATTGGTATCTGGCTTCTTTTATTCTTATTCTCACAGAAAGTGAGAAGACGAGAAAATGGAGTAAGAGTTGCGGTGTATGAATCGGCTGTTGGGGCTGAGGTTTGAGCCAGAGAACGAGCAAAGAGAGGATGAGGTAGAGGATAGAGAGCAGCGTCCACCAGGGATAGAACTCAGGCCATGAGACCAGCTAGGGAGAGGTTTGTACCTCTTCCCCATATGAGGATATGCATGGGATAACAGTGGATAGGATAATACTAGTACAGAATAAGGGGATGTTGGTTTATGATAGAGTCACACCAGTGCGGGGGTGAAACTCCAAATCAGATGTCTTTTGATATGATTCAGTAGGTTTTGAGATTTTTGAGTGGGTTGGTGGAAATTGGGACTATGCCCGCAGTTCAGCATCCAGGGGTGCAACATGATGCTTCTGTAGCTTCTCGAATAGAAGAAGTATCAGGGTCAGATATTTTTTCAAGATAGGTAGGGAGTTCGGCGATGACTAGAGATAAGTATGATTTATTTTGCAAGTTTATCTAGATGAAGCCTCCTGTTTTTCATGAAACCAAGTATGAGGATGCATATGAGTAAATTATTGATTGTCATGAGAGACTTAACAAGATGGGTGTGGTTGAAAGGTATGGTATAAAATTGGTCACTTTTCAGTTTTAAGAAGATATCAAAATGTGGTGGAGAGCTAATGTAGAGTGTAGGGCTCCAGGTTTGCCTCAATTAACTTGAACTCAGTTTTTCTAGAGAAGTATGTGCCTAGTACATTTAGAGACAAAAAAATATATGAGGTCACTAATCTTGAGCAGGAGAGTATGTCAGTTGCGGCCTATGAGGCTAATTTAATTCATTATCTCGGTATTCATCTCAGTTGCTGAAAATTGAGGAGAAGAGGATCCATCTCTTTGTGAAGGGTTTGAATATAGGCCTCCAGATTTTTGCTCTTTAGATAAGTCTTTTTAGGAGATGGTTGATTTTGTTAAGAAAGTGGATGACATAAGGCAAGAGGGTTTTGCTAAGAAGGCCCGAAAAAAGGGTAGTTTTAGTGGTTCTTATTCTAGGGTTCAGAGTTCACAGTGATAACCTACTTTCCCCATTCAATAGTAATACAGGTCTGCTGGGGCTCCGTCAGGGGCTAGCCAACTGTCTTCAGACTTTGGTGGTTACCTCACTTCGTCTTCATCAGCTTAGCGACACCTTGGATGATATATGTTATGAGTACAGTGAAGTTGGTCACATCAGGAGGTATTGTCCTAATTTGAGGAAGTATGGTTAGTCTATCCAGCAACAAGATCCCCGACCTTTGGTTCCAACAAGTAGGAAAGGTGATGGTAATAGTAGAGGTCATCCACACGGTGGCCGGTCATCAGGCAGGTATGGGTGGTAATCATCCCCATCGAGGTAGTTCTTAGCTTGGTAGAGGTAGCACTCATACTAGTGATAGGACCCATATGTATGCTTTTCCAGGCAATCCCGAGGAAGAGGCATCAGATGTTATTATTACGGTACTATTCTTGTTTGTGATCGGATGGCCACTGTATTATTGATCCTGGCTCTACTTTCTCAAATATTTCTATCAGTTTTGTTATGGGGTTAGACATTGTGTGTTTTCTGCTTAACCTATTCACGTGTCTACCTCTGTTGATTATTTTGTTATTGTTGATAGGGTTTACCACTCTTGTTCTATTGTGTTTAAGGGGTATCAAACTTTGGCAGATTTAGTGATTCTAGACATGGTAGATTTTGACATAATTTTGGGGATGAGTTGGTTGTCTCCGTATCATACTATATTAGACTATCATGCTAAGACAGTGACTGTGGCTATCCCGAAATGGATAGACTTGAGTGGGATGGTGATTATAGTCCTACACCAACGAAACTTATTCTCTTTATTCCTGCAAAGAAGTTAATTAGGAGGGGTTGTTCGACCTTCCTAGCACATCTCCGGGACTCTACTGCAGAAGTCCCATCTATTGAGTCAGTTCCTGCGGTGTATGAGTTTCAAGAGGTGTTTCCTACATATTTACCTGTCATACCACTAGATCTTGACATTAATTTTTGTATTGATCCAGAGCTAGGTAGTCATCCTATTTCTATTCCGCCCTATAGGATGCCTGTGATGTGCTATGGTTTTATGACACTTTTGATGCTTAAAATAAGGAAATTCTACAAGTACTTAGGTATTTTTGTTAGATGTGATGTGATTATGTGTTGTTTTGTAGGAAAATAGAGTTTGGGGTCAAGAATAAGCAAAAAGGATGAAAAAGAGATGAGAAGGCTACCTATGAGCCCTATCTACGGGCTCGTAGGTGGGCCACATAAGTAGAAGTGCCAAAGTTCTAAATGTTGATGTTATTGAGTCCTACGAAGGCTACTTATGAGGCGTAGGTAGTACCTAATACCCCATAGGTACCCTGTAAGACCCCGCAAAATCCTAAACTTAATTCAGTCCATTTATGCTTGTTAAGGGGGTCCCATACTTAGAAGGTTCTAACTAAGTTCCCAGACTTTGCCTATTATTGCCCTTCGAAAGTTGGCAATCTCATTTTACCACCTTAATGTCCTTTAATAGTCCATATTTTTGTTAATTCATGATCAGAGAGGTCCATAGGTGGTCCCGGACAAGTTTTGGATTTTTTGAACCACGTTTGGAAGCCCAAAACAGTGGACCAACGCGATCTTGGCGCGCCGCATCGCCAATCGCGTTGGTTGATATTTGTGCAGGCTGGTAAAGCCAAAAACTTCTGAGGCTCGATACGATCATAGCGTGACGCATCGAGTATCGCATCGCATCCACCAATGCGCCGCATCGATAATAGCATCGATGCCCAATTTTAGTCATTAAATATCCGCATTTTTAAGGGAAAAAGGGTCAATTTCCCACCCCTATATAAGTCTAAAACACGTAATTCATCCCTATTCCACCCAAAATATAGTGTCTCTCTTAAGTTTCTCCCAAGAACAAGTTAGGATTTTCAATTGGGGATCCAAATTCAAGGGAATTCCACTACCAATCTTCGTAGAATCAAGGACTAAGGTATGCATAGTGTTCATTCATGGATTTCTTTCATCCATGAAGCCCAAGAATTAAGTTTTAAATCATGTATTATGAATATTTTGTTGTGGGTGGATTATGTTCATGAGATTATGATTACGTGATTCCCAAGTTGAAATATTTATTTGTTTTTATGAAACTATGTTAGCATGGAAGTTGAAAACTATGAACTTAGTTGGTTATGATGTGTAAATTTGATGATTATGCCTATGCTCTAAGTGGTGCATGTAAGGTGTTTGATAAAATGCCTAAGATATTAAAAATTATGCATTATAGCTTAATTGTGACCCAAACGATAAATACATATTTTACCCGTATGTTCAAATGACTCCCATGTTATTGTTATGCCATGTAATTGCTTGATAGAATGTTCATGAGGTTAGAATGATAAAATCATGCCATGTTTATATGCATTCCTACCATGTACAAGATTATGATAACCACGTGCTTCATGAAATCCCCAACTTATTGTATTATGGATTGTTGATGTTGGTCATGTGTTCAAGAAGTGTCATGCCTTGTCAGTTTCCTTCTATCGAGTCCTGGGGGTACTTGTACCCAAAAATTTAGCTATGTGCCTAGAGCCAGTGTCAGTTTTCACAATACTTTCATTAAGCCATGATCATTAGAATTCAGTAAGTTACATGACTCAGGAAAACCCAGTAATCTCAGTACCCTCGGTAATCTCAGTAACCTCAGTAATCTCAGTAATCTCAGTCAGTGATCAGATCTCAGTAGTATTTCATCAGTTAACGGAAATTTAGTGAACTCTGTTCAAATCAACTAAACAATAATATCTGTAACAATTTAGTTCAGTTTAAATCAGTTCAGTGTCTCTTCAGTTGGGAGTAGGATTCAGCACCGAGTGAACCCAAAGATGGGGAATCACCTGTTAGCCAGTAGAGGGTGTGATCCTTAGAAGAAATCCTTGCGTTCCAGAACTATGTAGCCAGCGTAGGTTAAGATGTACCTTACGAGTTTAGGTATTATACACCTCATCCGAGTTTTTCTACTAGGAGGGGTTGACGGAAAAGCTTCCTGTCAGAGAGGGTTTACTCACAGTTTGTCTTTACCCGTGTCACGGTACTGACACCCTTCCAGCTGGGGTTACAGGTTGGACCCTACCAGTTTAGTTTCAAGGCATATCGGTTAGATGATTACCTCTCACAGTCTCAGTTTTGGATCCAGTCTCATAATAGAACTCAGTTCAGTTATACAGTTTCAGGACTGTCAGATACAGTCGCTCAGCTCAGTACGGAACTTAGCTAGTTCCATCAGAATTAGAACTGTCAGACACAGTCACCCAGTTAATAGTATATTAATTTTACAAAATTCATGTTACCAGTATTCAGATTTCAGGACTGTCAGATACAGTCAATCAGACCAGTTTTTCATAATTAGAATTATCAGAAACAGTCATTCCTTTATAAGTAATATGACATCAGTACGTCAGTACTCAATAGACTTAGTCATTCAGTATCCCAGTATTAGTACTCAGATATCAGTAGATCCACGTTATTAGAATCCATGAGTCAGTGTTATTACGATCTCAGTTACAGTTATGCATTCATGCATGTATTCTCACGTTCATGTTATTCAGTTAGTTAGTATTGCTCATGCATATGAAACATTGCATTCAGCCTACCTCACTTGCATACCAGTACATTCAATTGTACTGACACATTTCCTCTATGGTGTTTTATACCATAGGTTCAGAAGCATGCGCTCCGGAGTATCAGTAACATTCCAGTTTTAGCAATCAGAGTCAGCAGTGAGTCCTTATCATTTGAGGATGTTATTATTTGATTATTTCATTTTTTGTTTAGTACTTAGTTTATTTTAGCAGATGGAGTTAGTTGGGAGATTGTCCCATCAACTCTTTATTCAGACAGTTCAGTTTTAGAGGCTTTCAGACTACAACACGTTCAGATATCTATTTCAGTTGTTTTGGTATTGTTATACCATATTTTTAGTTATGTATCAGTATTGAACCTTATGGAATTTTAGTTCATGTTTTCATATTTATGATATTATTATTATTATTATTATTATTATTTAGTGCTCAGTTACAGATATCAGTCATGGGTTAACTTGTTGTCCTTCGAGATTATGAGCACCAAGTAGCATTTTGGGTACTAGATTCGGGGCATTACAAACTTGGTATCAAATCCTAAGGTTCAACAGTGTCTTAGGAAGTTTGAAAAGTCGCATCTAGTATAGTCTTATACATGGGTGTGTTGTGCACACACTTATGTGCAGGAGGCCATGAGATGTTTTAGGAACAATTTCCCTTCTTTCAGTATTCATGTCGTGCCAGTGAGCATAATCTCCAATTATTTTCTTAGTCTAATTCACTTCTTCCTCTCGCTTATAGAATATGCCTTCCAAAGGGGCTAGCGAAAGAAGAATCAGTAATCAGTCAGCACCTCAGCCCATTCAGGCAGATCCCCTGGATGAACTTGTTTCCCATGCAGAATTCAGGAATGCATTCACTACTCTAGCCAATTTAGTCACAGCTTAGAATGAATGGCCAGCTGTTATTCCGGCCAACCTAGTGGCCAATTCAGCTGCAGCCAGGATTCAGGACTTCACCCGAATGAATCCTCCCCTATTCTCCAGTTCTAAGTCTGAAGAGGATCCACATGAGTTCTTTGATCAAGTTTAAAAAGTCACAGATATCATGGGAGTGACTTCCAGTGAGAGTGCAGAATTAGCCGCCTATCAGCTACAAGATGTAGCCTATACATGGTTTAAGCAGTGGAAGGTAGATACGGGTGCAAATGCAGAGCCCATGGAGTGGAAAGAGTTTGCTACGACCTTCTTAGGTAGATTCTTTCCTCTAGTGCAGAAAAAAGCCAAAGTATTAGACTTCATAAACCTCAGACAAGGTAGCATGAGCATAAAAAAATACTCCCTCAAGTTTACTCAGTTAGCCTGGTATGCTCCCTACGTAGTAACAAACAGTAGATCCAGAATGAGTAAGTTTGAGTCTGGAATATCAGGTAGAGTGGTTAAGAAGTGCAAGACTGTAATGTTGATTAAAGAGATGGACATATCTAGTATTATGGTCCATGCTCAATAGATTGAGGAACAGAAATTTAAGAAGAGGGAGAGGGAAAATAAGAGAGCCAGAACTGATAGTTATAGTTTTTCTCAGCCAGGGTCACAGGGTGGTAACTGTTCTCAGTATAGATAGAAGTTTCCAACCCCAGTTCCATCTTCATCTAGTGTACTAACACCAAAGTTTAAAAATGACCGTAGAGATGGGGCACTAGGCTCCAAGGCCTAGGGTAGTGAGAGCAGGGTTTTAAATCATCCATTTTACAAAGAGTATGGTAAGCATAATAAGGGTATATATAGAGCTGGAAGTGATGTGTGTTTTGAATGTGGTGAGTAAAGTCACAAGGTCTGAGATTGTCCTAGGCCTGGCCCTAGAAGCAAGCACGATCGTCCTTCAGCTCAGTCCGATCGCCCGATCAGCAGGGTGCTAGTTCCAGCGCTATCAATGGGCAACACCCAAACAGACTCTATGCACTTCAGTCCCGACAGGATCAGGAAAGTCCTCCTGGTGCCGCCACTGGTATGTACAGGTCCCTCATTTACATGTTCACGTTTTTTCAGATTTAGGAGCTTTTTTTTTGTAACTCCTTCCATAGCAGTTAATTTTAAGGTCAGACCAAATATTAACAGGACCTTTTCCAGTCTCTAACCCAGTGAGTCAGTCTAACACAGCCCGACAGGTATTCAGTAACTGTCTGATTATGATATCTCAGAAAGTCAGGCCTTCAGATTCTAGTAGTAATGCCATTATATATAAAAAATCAATAAGGAAAGATGATTCCCGACCCATTCCTACCTCAGTGCAAAGTTTTGTACTTCAACCCTCCCGATACTTACGCATGCTTTACATTTCAGTCCCACAAATACAACTTATATCCATGCACTTTTCATAGAATAATGTGTGTTTCAAGTTCCTTGTATGAGGAGTCCAAGTTCATCCAATGTTGCAGATCATGTTCCACGAATTCAGAAATTCCAAACCCAGTTCATGTAGCTCATGACTCATGCACTCATGTCATGCTTTACAGTATGCTTAGCCCACACGATTCATGACTTCACTCCTAGTGTTTAGTCAAACTCAGATTATGCCACGTATACCCTTAATTTAGATCCCTCGGTGAATTCGTAGTGTTAATGTTTCATCCCGTAAGCCTCAGTTACAGTGTTAGTTCAGTAATCAATATTCAATAAAGGAATCAAATAGTCCTACAGAACTATGGCTTTCAGCTATCAGTTACTTAGCCATCAGAATTCAGTACTCCTATACCAGTCTAACCCTCAGTTATAGAAAACCAATATTCAGTCTCAATTATTGTCTTAACTACAATCTCCATCCCAGTCCTAGTCCAGTCAGATCAGAAACTCAGTCCAGTTTTAAGATTTCCCGACCATAGCATATGACCATCAGTTACTCAGATATTAGTATTTTAGTACCTTAGTTTATAAAATGTTCCCGAATCATGTTAAATGCCTGGTCTTGCGTTCCTAAGGTAATACAGTTTTCCCTCACTCATACTTAGTTACCTCATGTTACCCAGTCAATTATTACCTTCTATACATAACACTCTATAGTTCAGTCTAGTTATCCCAAATCAAGTACAATTCAGTTTTACATGTCCAGTATTTAACTATTAGTCATTCAGTTAATAAGATAAATTAGTATATCCATGCATTCATGCTCAACACCCATGTGAATCTCTTCATTAGTCTCATTTGCAGTGCATAAGGTTTAGTCACCTTATCTTAGATGATGTTTCATAGGCCTTGCCTCCTAATACAAAAAAATCCCAGCCATGTTGCAATCTCCTATTCAGATGTCCTGCTCAAGCCAGACCAAGATTCATTTTCTCTATACAGCCATTAAAACTCTATAGAAAGAGTGTCATAGAAATGCTCCAGTCGAGTATAAGTTTTCAGTAAGAGTTAGTCCGCAGAGCCAATAGTTTAGTTTAGCAGTCAGGCGAACAAGTTTGGACGATGTGATTTCCATCTTTCCATCCAGTCGCACTATACGGAGTCTCATGAATGTGATCATTCTAAGATGGACTAACCAGGTAGTTGCATGTTCAACCCAGTTCATGCATCATGTCTTAGTTTCAGATCCTAGATAATCAGTCATGATTCAGTTCCTAGGTGCCTTGTGCATCGCCCCAGTTTTCCTCAGTATCTCAGCAAAGTCAGCCCAGTATTTTTCAAGGGACATAGTGTCCCAAGGGGGAGATACAATATAATTCCCCGAACCTTCATGACATAATTATGCTGCTTTCTCTTTTCATAATGAATCCAATTTGGCGTAAGGAGTACTCATGAGTAGAGATGTAATCCTTGCATTCCAGAACTAAGTAGCCAGCATAGGTTGAGATGTACCTTACGAGTTAGGGATTATACACCTCATCCGAGTTTTCCTACTAGGAGGGGTTGACAGAAGAGCTTTCTGTCAGAGAGGGTTTACTCAGAACTTGTCTTTACTCATGGCACGGTACTGACACACTTCCAGCTGGGGTTATAGGTTGGACCCCACCAGTGTAATTTCGGGGCATGTCGGTTAGATGATTACCTCCCACAGTCTCAGTTTTAGATTCAGTCTCAGTAATAGAACTCAGTTCAGCTCTACAGTTTCAAGACTGTTAGATACAGTTGCTCAGCTCAATATGTAACTCAGCTAGTTCCATCAAAATTAGGACTGTCAGACACAGTCACCCAGTTAATAGTATATTAATTATACAAAATTCATGGTATCAATATTTAGATTTCAGGACTGTCAGATACAGTCAATCAGACCAGTTCTTCGTAATTAGAATTGTCAGAAACAATCATTCCTTTATCAGTAATATGACATCAGTTCCTCAGTACTCAATAGACTTAGTCATTAAGTATCCCAGTATTAGTACTCAAATATCAGTAAATCTACATTATCAAAATTCATAAGTTAGTGTTATCACGATCTCAGTTACAGTTACGTATTTATGCATGTATTCTCACGTTCATATTATTTAGTCAGTTAGTATTTTTCATGCATATGAACCATTGCATTCAGCCTATCTCACTTGCATACCAGTACATTCAATCGTACTGATGCATTTGTGCTATGGTGTTTTATACTATAGGTTCAGAAGCACGCGCTCCAAAGTATCGGTAGTATTCCAATTTCAGCAGTCAGAGTCAGTAGTGAGTCCTCATCATTTGAGGATGTTATTATTTGATTATTTTATTTTTTTAGTACTTAGTTTATTTCAGCAGATGGAGTTAGTTGGGGGATTGTCCCATCAACTCTTTATTCAGACAATTCAGTTTTAGAGGCTTTCAGACTACATCATGTTCAGACATTTATTTAAGTTGTTTTGGTATCATTATACCATATTTTCAGTTATGTATCAGTATTGAACCTTATGGTCTTTCAGTTCATGTTTCTGCATTTACGATATTATTATTATTTAGTGCTTAGTTACAAATATCAGTCATGGGTTAGCTTGTTATCCTTCGGGATTATGAGCACCGTGTAGCATTCCGGGTACCAGATTTGGGGCATTACATACCCCTTGTAGGTAGGGTTTTGAAGACCTGAAGACTTCTCTGATTCCTACAGCCTATTTACGCCCCGTAGGTACGACCTACAGCCCGTAAGAGGGGTCGTAGGTTGGTGCCAACTCTGATTTCCTACTTTATTTTGGATAGGTTTTCTGAGGTAATTATAAATAACTATTGGATGTTTCATGATTAGGTTACAGATTCTATACACTTATTACATTATTTTGAGTTATGAGATATATTTTTTATCTTGGAATTCTTGTTCTTAGTTTTTAGGGTTTTAATATATAGTTGAGATTTTGGTTTGCATTCTTATTATTTGTGAGATCATTCATATGCTTTCAATTATGAATTCTATGTATGTTATTGCAATCATGAGAAGCTAAACCCTATAACTAGGGTTATGGGAACCCTGATGGATTAAAAAAATATAGAAAGTGTAAATCATTCTAAATTGGTGTTCGTTCATATATTATGATTTTCTTCACTTTGATTATTTTCTTAACGGTTGCAAACATTAGGAACTTGCCTGTATTTGATACTAACTTGAGAGAGAGGTATAGATGGTTAGGTGATACATAACTTACTAAGATAGTTTGATGAGTTTGATAAGTCAGTGGAATTAAGAAGTCAGGGAGAACACAATCCTAGTGATCATCTCATATTGATAACAACCCTATTTTTTAGCATTGTTACTTTTACCACAGCTCTACAAAAACCCCATTTACTTTCTTCACTTTCCAATTTTGTCAGCAAACTTGTGACATCCTCATCCCTATTAGATCAACCCTAACCTTTTTGGGATCTGTATTTGACAAGCGATCGTATTATACTTTCTTAGAGGTGTAATTTGGGAGACATCAAATTTTAGCGTCGTTGCTGGGGAATACGATTATAGATTTATTGAGTGAGTTTGTTTTGGTTGTTAGTTTTCAATTTTTTATTATTTTTAGGGTATACACTGTGTATGCCTAGTACTTAGAGTCAAGGTAATTCCCTGATTCCACTTAATCCTGAGCGTAAATGGACCTTTCGACAAAATCATAAGATGGAAGAGTATGATCATGGAGCTCGGTACATGGGTTTTAAGATGACCCAAATGTCTTGAACCCACCACCTCCGAAGGGTGTTCAAAGAAATTGCTGCGCAAACTACTGCTCAGTTTATAGTTGAAGGGATTATGAGATTGGCAGCTGCCCATAGTGTAGCTTGTGAGGAGGAAAGAGTTAGATAGGAGAAAGAGCATCAAGAATCACTTGATAGAGCTAGAGCTAAAAGGGATAGAATTAAACCACCCACTTATTAATACTTACCAGTTTATGATGTTTCGGAAGAAGATTTGGGGTATACTGAACCAATTGATACAGGAGCTATCATTCCTCTAGAGTTGCCCCATGGAATTAAGTTTGACACTATGAGTGCAATAATTTAGTTTCTTAATCTAAAAGGTTTGTTTGCTGTTTTTTCGACTGATGATGCAAACAAACACATTATGAATTTTATGAGAATTTGCACTTCATACAATCTATCGAGGATGAGTCAGGAAGCTTTATGACTTAGGTTGTTACCATTCTCTCTTATGGGTGAAGCAACATTATGGTTAAGAGAGCTGCCTCGTAGGTCCATTACCACTTAGAATGTGTTTAGGACAAAATTCTTGGATCATTCTTTCCCACCTTCTAGAATGTTGTAGTTGAAAAATGAGATTTATAATTTCAAACAGTTGCATTCAAAGGCATAGTACGAGACATGGTTGAGGTTCAACAATAAGTCAATAAATGTTCTCAATCATAGAATTTTCCAGAGAGGAACCTACTGAAGATATTCTATAGATCCTTGAATACAAATACCAAGGTTGTGGCTAATACTATTACTGGTGGGGCTTTCATGAGTTTTCGTTGGGAGCTAGGTACAGAAATATTATATCGGGTTTCTAGAACTAACAGAGGGTGGAATACTCTGGATTCATAAAGAGAAGATAGTACTTATGGTATTGGTGCCTCCAGTGAGTAGAGAGCGCTAGATGATTTAGCGGCCAAGAGGTGGCACAATTAATGACTGAGATTGGGTTGCTTACCAAGAAATTTGCAGTTATCGAAGCTGAAAGGTGAATGCCATGGGAGCATAAGGTAAATCTTCTAGGAATTATGAATTTTATACTAAGAAGGAAGTAAAGTACTTGATAGAGAGATGGACGGTTTTCAAGTCAAGGGCCAAGGGTCTGCTCAAGACACTTGGAACTCAAGGAAAGAGAATCAAGGTTAAAACTATTATGGAGATAGGTATAGGGATAATATTAAAGAAAGACACGGTGAATGGAGGAAAAAGGGTGATTACAAGGATAAAAGTGGTATTTATGTTGTACGGGGAACCATGATGTTGCCTATAGAATGGATACGTTACTGGCTAAGCTTGTGAAGGGTTCAGAGAACTAAGAGAGTTAACTTAAGGAGATTAAGGTAGATATATCAGGATTGAGACAAAAAGTAGAATCACATGCTATCGCAATTAAGAATCTTGAGGAACAGTTTGGGCAAATATTAGCTATATTAAATCAGCGTCAACTGGGCACTCTTTCAAGCAACACTGTTCAGAATTCAAAGAATGATAGTCGCTGCTTAGATATCACCACTCAGAGTGGTAAGACTACTATTAATCCACCTATGCCTGTGGTTGTGAGGAAATGAGTGATACTATGGATGCAGATGATGCACTTGAAGATAAAACTGGGAAATTGGTGACTAATGGTGAGTCATAGCAAAAATCGACAGGCGTAGAGAAATGAGATGATAATGATAAAAGAAAGGGTAAAGAGGCAAGTATTGAAACCCATTCCATGACCTCCACCACCTTTTCCTCAAAGATTGAAGAAGAAAGCAGAAGAAAGCAGAAGAAGAGAATTATTAGAAATTTATGTCGATGTTGAAGGATTTGTCTATGAATATCCCTCTATCAGAAGCATTAGAGCAGATGCCCGATTATGCAAAATTCATGAAGGATTTGGTTACTAAGAAGCAGACGGTGAGTTTTGAGCTCACTGATACTATACACCATTGCAATGCTATTGCGTTCTGATCTTTGGTTGAGAAAAAAAATGATCCCAACTCTTTTACTATTCCTTGTACTATTGGGTCTTTTAACTTTGCTCGAGTACTATATGATTTGGAAAATAACATTAATCTGATGTTGCAAGTCGTGTATAAGAAGTTGGGGTTGGGAGCTCCTAAGAAAATATCTATGAGATTATTATTGGCCGATCGCATAGTGAAGAAGCCTGTCGGTATATTATGTGATGTGTTGGTGAGGTGGATTCTTTTATATTCAGAGTCGACTTTGTAATTCTTGATTGTGAGGTGGATTTTGATGTTCCTATCATCTTGGAAAGGCCCTTCTTAGCCATGAGTAGGGCATTAGTTGACATAAAGATAGGACATATGAAATTCAGGCTCAATGATGAACATGTTACTTTCTATATGTGTCAGTCGATATAGCAGTTAAAAAATATGTGAGTAGTTTCTGTGATAGACACTGTAGGCAAAGATACATTAATTGCACTTATTAATGAGAGACTTGGGCTCTAGGCATTGGCAACAGTGATCATGAATTTTGATAGTTATGGTATCTATAATACCCCGCAAAGCCCTCTTCCAGTCTGAGCCTTAGAGCGTATTCAGTAAAGCGGAAATCTGAGTTTAAAAGTTTTAGAAATATCTTCCTAAGTATGAAATACTTTGAATCATGTGAAATTTCTCAAATTTCTACTTTTTTGCATGTAGAGCATTGAATAAGCTTTTCATCAATATAAAATTCACCCAAATCGGACACTCGGGTGAATAGTTAGAGCCATTTTAGTATGACAGAGTGCCACATGGCACCTTAGCGCATCGCGGAGCCATCCAAAATGGCAATTGTCAAAATCCAGTGAGCTTCCGTGATTATGGCGCATTGTGCCAAGGCTTAGTTTCAGAATTTGTCAATTTTCAGGGAGCCTCCGCGATTCCACCGCGTCGCGGTATAGTTCCAATTCGCAACCAAGATGGCAACGCGATTTCCATCGCGTCACGCCGTCATGCAGTTTCCCAATTTTCCAATTTCCAGTAAACTGGAATGATTATAGCGCATCGCGCCAGCATGTAAAATCGGGGATTTTTCAGTTTAATTCTAAGGACTTTTTGGTGTTTTCCACCTTTCCCTAACCTCTATAAATACCCGGCCAAGGGATCTCAACCTCATTTTCTCTTCCACTTTAAAAAAAACTAGGTTTTCCCAAATCAAAACCCTCTCTTTTTCTTCAAAAAAAAATCAAGAGAGAGTCAAGAGGAATCAAGAAATCTTTCCAAGAACCTTCAAGAAAAGAGTTTCCCCAGGTATGTAGATGTTGATTCTTGGGCCCCTTTCATCCAAGAAACTCAAGTACCCTTTTCTAAAACTCAAAGATTTTATGTTTATGAGTTGTTAATGATTCATGTGAGTTGAAATTTATGTTACATGTGTTATTGAGTTTTGATTTATGTTTGTTTACAAGATTCATGAGCTTTGACCCTAGTATGTGGAAGCCATGTGATGTTTGTGATAAACCCTCTTAAAGTTGTTTTCTATGTGATATGTTCATATTCTTTGGGTTTAGAAATGGTGGACTAAGTGAAGCATGCCCCCCATAGGTTTGATAAAAAGCTTAGGTGAAGCATAAGGGCCATTATAGTATGTTGAATAGGAAACCCCAAATTATGAGCTAGTCCATGCATGCCAAGTGTTTGATAAAATGCCCGAGTGAGTGAAATGTGCCATGATAGTATGAAATCCTCAAGTAGGTGTAAACCCATACTTGCTTAGTATTATTAAAAGACCTTAGCGAACAAGTTGATATATGATGGTTGTAAATCCCCCAATTATGTGCTCCTTGATATTTGCTAAGCTTTTAATACATGCCAAGTGGTTAGCAAGTAAGTTATGACATAATAGTATGAAGCTTTCCCCAAATTATGTGATGTCCAAATACATGTCAATACTGATTTAGGTGTGAAGTACCTGAGGTAAGACCTTGTTGAAGGAAGTATAATCTAGTAGCATGTTTCCCTACGCTAGTATATGTTGATATTTCATAAATGCTTGACGCGATGCCTTAATGATTGTAAAGGTGAAGATATGTTATATTTCCTAAATACTTGAAGAGATGCTTTAATGATAATGATGATGAATGAATGACTGTGATGATGAATGAATGGTTGTGATGATGGAGGAATGATTATGCTTTATTTTATGTTATTGAGTCCAGGGGGTATTTATACTCGACAATTTAGCTGTTGTATAGAGCCCACGTTAGTTTCACGATAATTCCAGTCAAGCCATGACTCTTAGAACTCAGTGAGCTATAAAACTCTATATCTGCAGACAATTACAGAGCTTAAAAAATCACAGTAATCTCAGTTACCTCTGTAATCTCCGTATCGCTAGTAATCTAGTCTCAGTCCTGTTATCGGATCAGATCTAATAGTATTCAAGTGTTCAACTCTAATCTCAGAAGCGCTCCGAGTAATCTATTCAAGCTCTGTATCGTCAGTCAGATACCATGATTTAATACCATTTCCGTCAGATTCAGAACTAAGTGATCTCAGTGTAACTCAGTCAGATCTTTTGAGAAACAT
This sequence comes from Capsicum pubescens, assembly GCA_030864215.1. Lineage (NCBI taxonomy): Eukaryota > Viridiplantae > Streptophyta > Magnoliopsida > Solanales > Solanaceae > Capsicum > Capsicum pubescens. Next base: position 112,643,042 of record CM061543.1, on the reverse strand, counting down.
GATCAGTATCAGATTCAGTTCAGTTGTGTTTAGTTAAGAATTCAGTCAGATTCTTTCAGTTGGGAGTAGAAACTATCACCAAGCAAGGAAAGAGATGGCGGCTCCTCCCATCAGCGAGAGAGAGGTCGAAGTTGTCAATAGCAATCCCTGACCTCCAGAACTGCGTAGCCAACACACAAATATAGGAGTCACCATCAGGAAAAAGTCTGTCACCTCCAGAGAGAGAGTATTTGACTATTATATTGCCTTAGGTCGACTTCCTGGTAAGGATCATCCGCTAGAGAGGATTGACCAGAGAGATGTCTTTACCAATGACACGGTATTAACACCCTTCCAGATGGGGTTACAGGTTGGACCCCACCTGTGGTAGGTTGGGGCATCTAGGTTAAGTAACTACTTCCCACATTTTCAGTTTTAGTTTTAGATTCAGTCTCAATCTAAGTATCAATATTCAAAAATCAGGATTGTCAGATACAATCATCTATCTCTATGAGGAACTCAGATAGTTCCATTGATTCATGGACCATCCGCCAGATAGGCTTGGTCTTATATACGGTTATTTGATAGCATATTCATAGATATACCGCCAGACAGGCTTGATCACAGTCTCAGATTCTATTGAGTATTCTTGTTGTCAGATTTAGATATGATCATTTCCTTACCATTGATAATAGCTTCCTTAATTATCCGTTAGAGAAGTTGATCTTTAATCTTGTCAGTCAAGAGAAGTAAGCTCAGAATTCAGTCATCGATGTAAGTACATCCAGTTTCTAAGTCATCAGTATCAGATGAGTCAGTGTCTCAGTATCTCAGTGTCATTAGTGAGTTCAGTCTGTAGTAAGGCAGTATCTGAGTTTCAGTTTCTAGAGTTATAATGATTGCGACTATGGTCTATGCATTTATGTATGTGTATGTGTTTTCGTGCGGCATTTTCATGATTATTCAGTTTAGATATTATGCATGCATGAGCCCTTGCATTTAACCCTACCTCGTCTACATACTTGGTACTTTCTTGTACTGATGCATTTGCACTATGGTGTTCTATTTGACATCATAGGTTCAGAAGCATTGGATCCAGAGTTTCCCCAACAGTTCAGTCCCAGCTAGAAGTGGTAGCCATAGCCGTGAGTCCTCTTCTTTCGAGGATGAATCTCAGTTTACTATTATTGGATCGGATTTTATTTACTTTCAGTTGACGGAGTTAGTTGGGAATATGTCCCATTAACTCCACAGTTCAGATAGTTTAGAGGCTTTTCAGAAGGATGTATTAGTATTCATTTTTCAGTTTTGTGTATTCATAGATGTGTTGAACCTTATGGATAGTTTCACATTTATTTCAGATATTATACAATGCATAGGTACAGATATCAGTAAAAGGGTTAGCTTGTGGTCCTTCAGGTCATAAGCATCGTGTGAGGTCTCGGGATAGAATCTCAGGGCGTTACAATATTAAGGAGTATGTTGTGATAGAAAGTGCAGTTATGGGCAGGGGTTCTTATTTTTATGCACCAAAAAAGTTGGATGTTGACTTGAAAAATAGAGCAACCCCACCATCTCGACCATCTATTGAGGAGCCAGTAATTTTAGAATTGAAGGCTTTTTTCTCTTATTTGCGTTTATGCATTCTTGGGGGACAACAATACCTTATTGGTAATCACTACTACAAATTTGTTAGATACTTAGGTTGAGTCCTTGATTTCAGTATTATTTGGACTATTGTAGATATTATCGGTATTTCACCCAAAATTTACACTGATAAGATTCAGTTTAAACCAAAATGTATGCCTAGAATTTAGCATCAACATCATTTAAATCCACCTATGCAAGAGGTGGCGAAGAAGGATTGTTAAGTGGTTAGATGCAGGTGTGGTTTTCCCTATTACCAACAATAACTGAGTGAGCCAGGTTCAGCATGTGTCGAAGAAGGATGGGATCCTGTGGTCCCAAATAAGAAGAATGACTTAGTTCCCATGAGACCTGTCACAGGGTGAAGAGTTCGCATGGACTACTAAAAGATGAATACTTAGACACAGAAGGATCACTTTTCTATGTTATTCATGGATCGGATATTTGACCATCTCACAGATAGAGGATGGTGTTGTTTTCTTGATGGTTATTTGGGGTATATTTAGATCTCTATTGCACTCAAATATCTAGAGAAAACCACTTTCACATGTCCATATGGCACGTTCATATTCAAGAGGATACCTTTTGGTCTTTGTAATACTCCCGCCACTTCTAAGCATTTCATGATCTCTATCTTTTATGATATGGTAGAGGATACCATTGAGGTCTTCATGGATGATTTCTCGATCATGCGTGACTCATTTGATAACTGTTTGGCTCACTTGGCTAATGCACTTCAGAGATGTAAGGAGTGCAACCTGGTTTTAAATTGGGAGAAGTGTAACTTCATGGGTAAAGAGGGAATCATTCTTGGACACAAAATTTCAAAAAAGGAGATAAAGGTCGATTAGTCAAAGATTGAGGTGATTGAAAAATTGCCTCAACCAACTTTTGTGAAACGCATTTGGAGTTTTTTGGGTCACGTAGTTTATTATATGTAGTACATCAAGGACCTTTCTAAGATTGCAAATCCATTGTGCAAGCTTTTATAGAAGGAGGTGAAGTTTTTTTTTGATGATGTTTGTCTCAAGGCTTTTAAGTGTCTTAAAGAGTAGTTGATCTCGAATCCTATTATTGTGTCTCCAGATTGGAACCTTTTATTTGAGGTAATATGTGATGCCAGTGGTGTGGCTCTATGAGCTGTAATAGACTAAAGACTTGAGAAAATTATTTATCCCATTTATTATGCTAGAAAAACACTCAACCCACATAGAAAAATTACATGGTTAGTTAACATGAATTGTCTGTGGTGGTGTTTTCTTTTGAGAAGTTCCGATCTTATTTGGTTAAGGATGCTGCCAACCTAATTGTATTACGTAGAGTACAACCTTCAATGTTTTCTAATGTGGCCCACTTTGAGGGGCGTTCTATTTTGGCTGAGCTTATTGACAAGCTGATTTTGGGTGGTGATGTTGGAATGGACAGTCAGAGAGTAGAGCCTACGACTACTGCAGCAATAAGGGGGCTACAGGAACTTCATCTATAGCTCATACTTCTATGTTGCCCTCTCGCCTACCAGTTTTAGCTTTAGTTAGTGTGCCTCGAGAGTTCTTACAACAGATGGTAGATCGGTATCAGAAGTTGGCTAATCAACAACTACATATGAAGACCTAGTTGGCCATATTATTTTGACTGATCTAGCCATGGGTCCGAACTACTTTGGAGGCCTCTGAGGCATGAGTTGAGGCTAGTATAATGGTCTCCATAGAATGGTTCTCAAGAGAGTTACATGGTGCATAAATAGTCTTGAGGCCCGAATGAGAGCATGACTTTGTGAGGCTTAGACACCTGATTTTTCGGTCCTATGCGAAGACGTGGGCACATTGAGATCTAAGGTGCGCTCTCTACATAAGAGACACATTCCAGTTATCCCTCCAATGATTCCTTCTTTCACGCATCCACTGCTTAGACCACCACCACTTGTATTTAATTTATTTATTGAAGATGATGTGGCTCTGATCGATGGGGCTAAGGGAGGACATGATAAGGAGGAATTAGTGACTCCATAAAGTCAATAGGCCTTGAAAAAAGCCGCTACAGAGTTTGTGCTACAACTTGATATCGATGAGGATAAGCGTGCTCAGATTGCATGGGGCTTCTCATCTAGTCACATACCACCGCCTCCTCTCGGTGATAAGATAGAAGATGCCCCAGCTGGGGATGATCCCATTTGTAACGCCTAGAGCATCCCAGGTATGTACTAACACCCTTTTGTTTGTTAGCTTTCTAGTATGCATTGGGGATAGTACATCAACTTTAAGTTGGGGAGGGGGTGTACCAAACCACCCAGGGTTTTTGTTGCCATGTCTTTTTTCCTCAGTGTCTGCTATCATAGTATAACTAACATGTTTAGGCATTGTGTTGTGTCATTATATGTGTTATGTGTTGTTTTTTCTAATTAGAAGAAAAATAAGGAACCTAAGTGCAGTTGACATATTTTTGTGTTGTGGTTTTAAGTATTTGAAAAAATATACCCATCTTAATTTTGTGAACTATGTAATGTGAGATAGGTGTGACCATTATTTGAATCTTACTGTGTCATTAGTATTAGGAATAATATAATCAAAGCTTAGCATTGCATGAATCAGATAGTCAATGGTTGGTAATGTAACCCTGTACTATGTGTGAGTGAGGCATTTACTTAGTTCACTTTGTGTCTTTAATCCAAAACTTGCCCCGTTAGTCTTTACTAGGTTGTAGGATAGTTGGTTGAGACGTGATCATAGGTCATTTTTGAAATAGACCATTCTTAGCCTTAAAGACTGTCCAAATAAGAATAAGTATCCCTTTATCCTTGATTCAAGCCTAAGTTGACCTATTATCTTGTTTTAACTCTTTCACCTTACTATTTAATTACAATGAACCAGTTTTGGGCCTGGTTCCTCTTTGGATACTGTGCACCTTAATTCAGGCAAATTGCCTAAGTTGAGGGTGGCTATCATAGGGGTGCGTAGTTGAAATTGAGTATGAAGAAGGATGTTGAATAAAAAAAAGTAAGGTTGGGTGTGAAAAAATAGAGAGGAAAAGAGAAAAATAAAAGGAAAAGAGAATTGAATAAACGAAGAAAATAAATAAACCACACCCAATCCAAATAAGCAATAAAGGAGAAAAAGGGAGAAGTAAAAGAAGTACGGTTAAATAGTAGAGTCAAGACTGTAAGTGTAGTGTCAAGGAAGGTGAGTCACTATATCCTATATGTACCATAACTATCCTAGCCTATATCACAAGTTGAGAAAAGTCCTATAGTGATCTCTGTCCAACTGTTAAAAAAACTAAGGTATAGAAAATAAATGCAAGCCTATGGTATTTTATGCACATTGTTGGAATTTCTTGTTGTGAGAGTGAGTGTCTTGATATAGTCTTTTATGTTAACATACATGGTGATACTGTGAGAGTTAGTACTTCTTTGTTATGAGGGTACATGGGTTGTGTTGTTGACTGCTTATCTTTTTAGGTAGTGTCAGTTGCATATATGCTTGGTTGTTTGTTGCTAATATAATGCCATCACTTGATTCCTTTGTGTCATACCATTGTGCTACATTAATCCGCACAATTGTTTTGAAAGATATGAATAGGAAGGGGTAAGAACTTTGAACTAAATTGAGTTAACTGCCATAGGTGTCTTAGGTTTCTTTTAGTTAAGCATCTGTTTATTAGTTATGTGTTAGTTTCTTGAGGAAAAGCAAACGTTCTAAGTTGAGGGTGTTGATGATTCATGGTTTCATGGACCTTTTGATGCTTAAAACAAGGAAATTATGCAAGTACTTAGGTATTTTTGTTCGATGTGATGTGTTTTTGTATTGGGATTGCAGAAAAATAGAGTTCGAGGCCAAGAATGAGAAAAAAGGATGAAAAAGAGACAAGAAGGCTACCTATGAGCCCATATAATTTGAAACTACCAACCTTCATCTATTTAACTTGAGACCGAGAGAAGATAGTAGATTTAGGATTCAGAACAAAGGTTAGTAATACGACACTCTAAGATTGAGAGAAGATGAGTAAAATTCACCCAAACCAAGGTTGAGAGATGATTAGGTGATGCATAAATTGTTAGATTCTGTATGCAATACACTAAGATAGTTTGACGAACATGATAAGTCTATGGAGTTAAGAAGTCATGGGAAACATAATCCTTGTGATCATCTCATACTAATAATAACTCTATCTGCCAACATTGTTACTCTTAATACTGTTCTTAAAACCCCTTATTTTCTTTCTTTATTTTTCCAGTTTTGTTAGTAAACTCATGATAGATTTCCATCCTATTCCCTGTGAAATCAACCCCAACCTAGTTGTGTTCTATATTTGACAAAAAACCACGTTATGCTTTTTTTGAGGTGTTATTTGAAGCCTAAGTTGAGGGAGATAAAAGCTCAATTGCAGGATTTATAGGGTAAGGGCTTTATCTATCCAAGTGCCTCTCCACAGGGTGCTCTTGTCTTATTTGCGAAGAGGAATGGTAATATTTGTATGTGTATAGACTACAAGAAGTTGAATAAGGTTACAATCCATAAAAAGTATCCTTTAACCCATACTGATAGTCTATTTGACCAATTACTGGGTGCATCCATATTTTCTAAGATTGATTTGAGGTCTGGTTATCATCAACTTATGATTTGGGCTGACGATATTCCTAAGACTATTTTTCAAACCAGGTATGGGTACTATGAGTTTCTTGTGATTTCTTTTTGGCTGAGTAATGCCCCAACTACTTTTTTAAGTTTGATGAATGGGATATTTAAGACCTACTTGGATTCTTTTGTGATTGTCTTTATTGATGATATTTTGGTTTATTCCAAGAGTAAAGAGGAACATGAAAATCACTCAAGGATTGTTAAAAGAGAAAATACTTTACTCAATTTTCTAATTGTGCATTATGGTTGGCTTTTCTATTCTTTTTGGGTATGTGGTTTCAAAAAAGGGGTAATGTTAGACCTATAGAATATTGAAATAGTTAAGAATTGGACTAGGCCTACTTTAGTGATGGTGGTTCATATCTTTGTGTGGTTAGAAAGTTATTATCATAGGTTTGTGAAAGGGTTTGCTTCTATTGCTACTCATATGATGTAATTGACTCAGAAGGATGTACCTTTCATTTGGTCTGATAAATGTGAAGAGAGATTTCAAAATCTCAAGACCTTATTGACTACCACTCCTATTCTTGCCTTTCCTGTAGAGAGTAAGAATTCTATTATTTATTATGATGCCTCACATTCTGGTTTAGATGTTGTTTTGATGCAGTAAAGGAATGTTATTGCATATACTTCAAGGCAATTAAAGCATCATGAGAGGAATTATCCAACTAATGACTTAGAGTTGGCTGATGTGTTTTTTCCTCTTAAGATATAGAGGCATTATTTGTGCAAAATTTGTTGGGCCATGTTTACTGATCATCGCAGTTTACAACATGTGTTCACGCAGAAAGATTTGAATTTGAGATAACATATATGGATGGAGTTGTTCAAAGTTTATGATATCACCATTTTATACCATCCTAGAAAGGCTAATGCGGTAGCTGATGCATTAAGAAGAAAGTCAGCAAGTATGGGTAGCTTGGCTTACTTGAATACTACTAGGCGTTCGATGGCTAAAGAGATTCAGACTCTATCTAACAAGTTTATACGATTTGAGGTGACTGAAAGAGAAAGATTTCTATCTAGTATAGAGGCAAGGTACACATTTATTAATCAAATCAAAGGTAAACAATTTGATGATACTAAGTTGAGCAAGCTTCATGATAAGATTTTGTAGGGTGAGGCCAAAAAGGCCATTCTTGATGGTGAGGATGTGTTGCAAATTAAAGGTAGAGTTTGTGTGTCCCGTGTTGATGATTTGATTCCTACTATTCTAGTTGAGAGTCATTGTTTGAAGTATTCTATACATCTTGGAGAGACTATGATATACCATGATTTGAGGCAACATTACTGGTGGGGTTGAATGAAGCGTGGTATAGTTTATTTTATTGCTAAATGTCAGAGTTGCCAGTAGATAAAGTACGAGCATTAGAAGCTTGGTGGTACTCTTCAAATGATGCCCGTTCCTGAATGAAAATGGGAGAGGATAACTATGGATTTTGTGGTTGACGTTCCTAAAACTTTGTGGTAGTCGATTCTATATGGGTTGTAGATAGGTTAACTAAGTCTGCACATTTCATACTAGTTCAGGTGACTTACAATACAACAAAATTAGCCAAGATTTATCTTAAGGAGATTGTTTGATTGCATGTGTCCCTATTTCTATTATCTCGTATAGGAGTACTCAATTTACCGTTATCTTTTGGGAGAAGTTACATGAGGAGTTGGGTATAAGGTTGGACCGTAGTTCAAATTTTCACTCTCAGACCAGTAGGCAGTCCGAGTGAATAACTCAGGTGTTAGAGGATATGCTCCGTGCATGTGTGATGGATTTTGGAGGTCATTAGTATCAATTTCTACCTTTGGTCGAGTTTGCGTATAATAATAGTTATCATTTGAGTATCGACATGGCGCTATTTGAGGCTTTATATGGGAGGAGGTATAGATCTCCCATTGGATGGTTTGATGACTTTGAGGTGAGAACGTAGGGTACTGGCCTATTGAGAGACTTGTTGAACAAGGTTAGGTTTATTCAGGAGAAACTTATAGCGGCTCAAAGCAGGCAAAAGAAGTATGCAGATCAAAAAGTGAGAGATATGCACTTTATGAAGGGTGAACAAGTATTTCTTAAGGTTTAACCCATGAAGGGTGTCATACATTTTGGGAAACGAGTTAAGCTTAGTCCTACTTTATTAGATCATTTGAAAATTTTCAGCTCGTGGGGCTGATGGCCTATAGATTGGCATTGCCGCGGAGTATGTCGGGAGTTCACCCTGTGTTTCATATATCTATGTTAAAGAATTTTCATGGTGATAGTAACTAAATAATTTGCTTGAATTCAGTCGTGTTAGATGATAGCTACTCTTATAATGAGGAACCTGTTGCTATTCTTGACAAAGACGTTTGTAAGTCAAAAACTAAGGACATTGTATCTGTGAAAGTCTAGTGGAAGAATCGTCCTATTGAGGAGGCCACTTGAAAGACCGAACCAGACATGCGTAATAAGTTACACATCTTCTTACTGATTTAGGTAATTTATTATTTTCCCTTTTTGTTTCTTGCTTGCCTATTTGGGGACGAACAATTGTTTAATTGTTATTTGATGTAACGATCCATGCAGTTGTTTGTGAAATTTTTCCGTCTTCCCTATTTTATCTCTTTCCGTAGTTTGTATACGTTAATTATGATTTACGGGGATGGGTAGTACCAATTATTGAGGTATTAAGAAGTGATTTAAGTTATTACTTTGATTCTTGAATTTTAAGAAAGTTATTCTTGATCGTGGTTAACCTTCGGTCAAGATGACCTCAGATTAATGTTTTAGTGATTTCAATAGATTCAAAATGTACTTTTTAGTCTTCAGTTTACATATTTGATTTATTTTTAAGGCGTTTCAAAATAATATTGAGGATTTATTAATAGTTTTAGGTATTTTAAATATTTAGTTTAATTCGTGATTTAATGAGTCAAAACCTACTATTTTTTTCTTCTCACATAACCTACGTTCAGATTAAATTGAAGTTTCAATTTAACCTCTCAAACTATAATGTAGAAAAATAAAATAGACGCTAAAGGGAGAAAAAAATATTGCAGTGTACCACAAGTTATAGGCGAGTTATTATATGGCTTTATGATGTTTATAATTTTGGTGGAAGGAAGATTGGATGAATGAAAAAGTAGGTTGTGGCGTAACTGGTGGTTTAGGATGATAATGTGAAACATGTATATTAGGCTAATGATGGAATGCTGAAATAGTTATTGCATAGGATGCCAATCATTAGGACAATGATGGAATGGGAGAATATTTTATGGTTTCCAATATATTAAAAGTGGTGCAACTACTGTTTTCTTGATTAGGTTCAGATTCAATTTTCTTTTTTTATGAAATCAATTACAACTTTTGATAAATTAGGTTTTTGGCTTAGATTTTTAGAGTAAGAATTTATAAAATGGGTGTTATTAGATTTATATTCTTATAGAAATTATGTATTGGAACAAATTTTAATCATTCAGGGACTTTATAGAAGGTCAAGGCCCTTGCAAATTAGCTTGCATTCGGATTCTTTAGTTGTGGTAGGTTATGATTTAATTAGAGTTTAGACTCGGTTTGATTCTGTGTATGCTCCTAAATTGGTTGCTTTTTGATTGGTCATCGAAAATACTTGAATTTGATGATATTTAGATTGTTCACACTTGCATGAATAATTATTTAAAATTGAACTTGACCGAATTGCCTTATGATTTTAAGTGTATTTGTAAATTTAGTACGTCATATTGTATCCTAAGAGATAGTGTGAAGTTGATAAAATGTATATAATATGGTTATGGTGGATTGGGTGCCACGCCGGTACGAATATGAATATTGATATTACTTTTTATGAAGGATCGGGTACCACACCGGTATGGTACATGGACTTAGATTGTCTCCTGCAGGTCATGACTAGTTGAGCAAAAATAAGTCCCTTAGCATGTGTGTTTAGATTAGTGTTGATTTTGAGAGGTTGTGTGGTTTAATAAGCTAATAACGATCTAATGGTGTTCTAATTGTGCGGTTTAAAAGGACATAGTAACGATATTACAGATTATTCTGTAGATATTTACAATATTGTTGATACTCTTTATGGTTACGTTGCTTTTTTTGTAAGCTTTGCTTGACCCGTCATTGATGTATTTGGCGATTCATTGAATATTTTCTATGTGTTGATTCTTGTATACTTGTTAGTCGGTTTATGTTATATACATGCTATTAAATTGATTCGACCTATGATACCTTCTAGTACATAGTAGTTTGTATTGATACTACACTGTACTTTTCCTTTGTTGAGTGCAGAAAGTGTTCCAGAGGCTTAGACATGACCTCATCTCTAGCATTTGATAGCTAACCTCAATCTAAAGGTGAGCACTCCATCTCCAGTCTACCATGGATCACCATATTAGTTCTTGTCAATCTTTCCAGCAATGAGACATTCTTTATTTTTCTTTATTTTAGATATCTCTTTTAGACATGATTTTTATTTTAGAAGTTCTTGTATGATGACTTTCGGGTCTTGGGGATTTTAATAGGTAGTTTTTTTTATTTTCGCATGAAAAATGATTAGATTTGGAGTTATTATCGTTAATTTAGTTTGTATAATAATATCTTCTTAATGTTTACTAAATAATTGGGTAATGGTTTGGGTTAGATGGTTCTCTCATAGAAATATCAATGTGAGTGTCAATTATGGCCATGTGGGTCGTGACAATTTTTCCATCAATCACCTTCAAAAAGTGAATTAAACTAATAAAATATATCATCATAACTATTCATCACTTTGTATTTTACTAGATAGATAGAGAAAAGAATTTAAGAATAAAGATTTTGAAAAAAAAGTATGAAAAAAAGGAGAGAAGACTCTTACAATCTAATGATGTGAGCGAAGAGTAAACAATATCTGAGTTGAGATAAGAATGAAAAAAAAACTAGTCCAGATCTATTTTTGGATTTTTAGAACTTATACCCATAATTTTTTTTAAAATATTTTAAATAAATTCATAGCCAAACATAATTTCAATTTTCAAAAGGAATTACAAAAAATGGGCTTCATTTTTAAGCTTCTTATTACTTACGCGAGTGCTCCCATTGTTATTAACACTTCTTTTTAATACTTCTTGAGTTAGTATCTTATAATAAGTAAAAACTCAAATTTTCAAATTTCACTTCAAAATCTATGGTGAAAAATAAGCTAGATTAAGATTATTATTATTATTTTTCAGATCTTTTAAATTAGTCTCACTTTTTTATACTTGACAACCATCTTCTTGTATGACCATTTTCCAATCATCGTCATCTTTAAATTTTTTCTCCTCTTTGGTCATCATACATATAAGATCAAGTATCATCGGCTTTATAGATTTTATCCCATTAATCACCTTCACAAAGTGAGTAAAGCTCATAAATTATATCATGATAATTATTCATTACTTTGTATTCAGCTAGATATATAAAGGAAAGAATTTAAGAAGAGAAAAAAAAAAGAGTAAGGAAAAAAAGCAAAGAATCTTTGATATAAGTGAAGATGTGAAAGAAGAGCATAAAGTATGTGAGTATAATTGAGTAATTTAACAAAATAGAAAAATATTTTGATTCAAACTAATGAATGTGAGATTGTAAAAATTTTGATACAGACTGATGAAGATATGAGATTGTAAAAAATTTGATACAAACTGATGAAGGTGTGAGATTGTGGACATTTAGAATGAATTAAAGAAAAAAGAGTAACGAAAAAAAGAATAGTTTATGTAACGACACATTTTTCCGTTGCTAAATTATCCATGATAAATTCATGAAAAATCTTATTTTTTATTCCTTAATATTAACTTGAGTCCAAAATAACCATCATTTTATTTATTGTGTCACATCAATTTTTTTGGCTAAGATTTAAATCTTTCGATGTGTCTAGATAGACTCAAACCCGATGAATTTAATTATTCATGAGTACCAATATCAAAAATTTAGTTTCAAAGTTATTTAGGTATGAATTAAGGCCGTACAATATCCCTAACACAAAGTTAAGTTTAAAACTTTCTTTCTGAGAGTTTTCAATATGGGTTTCTATAAGGGACAACTTTAAACGATCATATATCCTTTAATATAAGGAGTTAGGGGTCTCAATACCCACCAAATCAAATATATATGAGTCTTCTTTCCAATGATATAAACCGTTTGTCAATCCTAATTCGAATTAAAATATTATGACTGTTTTACTCAGCACTATCCGGACTGAAATGGGAATTTCATTGTTGCGAGAATTCTGGTGGTATTTGAATTAGTTTCAGCCGTCTTCTAGGTTTTAAAACCCCAAAATTCATTCTCCAACCCTAGAGAGGTGATTTCCCAAACCTTAAGGTGAAAGTTATTCGTTGAGGTAAGTTTTTTCATTATTTTCTTCGTCTTTTAATCCTTTACCATCTTAGAATCCTTAGAAACACCTTTAATGGTGGATTTTTTTGGGAAAAACTTATGGGTGTTTTTAATATGACCTAGATTTGATTCTAAATTATAAATGAAAGATTCCTAACATGAATTTCATAAACTAGATTATGAATTTTGATGGTTCGAAACTTAGAATTCCGTAAATATGAGAGCTTTAGCATAAAAACTCCATTAACGGAGATGAGTTAAGCTTGAAAGAGCTAGCTAGTTAATGGCTAATTGACCTTGAAGAATAATATAAACCTTGATTAAGGATGGAATTAGTGGATTTTAATCCCCAAGATATTTATTTGAAGAGTTATTACTTAATTACTCTTATTATTGTTTGATTTTTAGATGATTGATTAATCCAAGTCATGAAGAAAAGGCAAGCGCATCCTTGTTGCAACTTGCTTCTTCCAAAAGCTTGACGTCTACGTAGGCTAGGTTAATGAGTAAAAGACTGTGCTATTTCATATTTTCATAATTTAGAATTGTTGTGAGAAAACATGTCTAAGCCTGCAGGCATCGAGTTGAGGTGGATAAAGACATAAGAACTTACTTTAATCCCAAAAATTATTTTATTGATTGATTGTGTTACTTCTGTGATACTATGTGTTGTATGCCAGAAAAAAAATTATTTATGGATAAAGTGTGCAAGCATGATGTCATTAAGTTGTTCTAGTGATGAATATAGTTGAGTTACAAAGATATTAAGTTGGATGTAGTGCGATAATATGATGAGAAAAATTACGCTAGGGTCAAATATTGATGAGCATGGTAATATCTACCGGATAAATGACTTGAATCATTATTAGAATTGTATTATATAGAAAGAGGTAAAGGATAATGATATACTTGAATGTGCTAGTTATAGGTGATGGTATTTGAACCCAAGTTACGGTATTTTAGAAGGAAGTGATATTTTAATAATTAATGAGTAATTAAGGCTCCAATAGTGACTTGTATGCTTAAGTGTTAAATTGTGATTTATTTTCTGATATTCTTGTTTTGTTATTGATAAAAATACTTTATCTATTGGATGTCCATGAGAGCCTAAGTTGTTGATAATGTGAATTATTGAATTGTGCCTAAGAGAGTCTTGTTTGATAATGATAACTCCTTGAAGCAATGGCATGAATGACTTGTTGATAATCATGATGAATTATTAAAATAATTCTTGGAGGGCCAAAATGTTAATTATTGAAAGTGCTTGATCAAATTGTCATATGATTTTAAGTGAACTTGTAAATTTAATAGTTGTATTATATCTTGAGAGATAGTGTGAATTTTATAAAATGTATATAATATGGTTATGGTGGTTCGGGTACCACGCTGGTACGAATATGACTATTGATATTACTTATTTATGAAGGATCGAATACCACATCGGTCCGGTACATGGATTTTGATTGTCCCCCCTGCAGGTCATGACTAGTTGGGCAAAAACAAGTCCCTTATATGAATTTAGATTGTCCCCTGCAGGTTATGACTAGTTGGGAAAAAATAATTCCTTTAGTATGTGTGTGCATATTAGTGTTGATTTTAAAAGGTCATGTGGTTTAATAAGTTGATAACGAGCTAATGGTGTTATAGTTGCAAGGTTTAGAAGGACATAATTGTTACTTATGGAAAGATTGTTAGCAACAATGTGGCCGATGTTAACTTTCGGTATTGCTGTGAGACGTGATTAGGTCGGATGCCACGAACTGACATGGTGATAATAATAGTAACGAAACTGATAATGAAGTGATATAAAGTGATGAATCCAATGAATAATCCAAACAATGATTCTGAAGTTCTAATAATTGAATGAATACTTCTTCAAGAGTATTTATAAGGTTTCTAATGAGACTTGAATTCTCAGGTGTGTTTTACTGATATGTGAGTTGACTTGTATTTCCTACTTGATTGTATCTTTGAGATTGATTTTGTGACATGTACTTGGAAAAGTGAAATTCTGTACTTACTTATATGTTCGTCGACTTGCTTCATTTATACTTGTTGTAATCATAGCTTACCCGATTGGCTAGTTATCATTCTTTAATATTATAATAGAGAACTTAGTTGTTGTCCCGAGAGTTTAGTATGGGTTATCTATGATCATTGGATTTTTCTTGTGAATGTGAGTAATGAAAGAGGTAAGGTAAATCAAAAGGGATAGTGATGTATTAGTATTGGATTGTGGTTAATGGTGTGAATTAATGAGGCTGGAGTACATTTGAATATATTACTGATGAAGTTGGAAGAGTAGTTAGATGATGTCACTTATATAGGTAAAGTATTAATGTTGTTACAACTTGAGTTGGATTGTTTTTCTTTTAAGATGTCATGATTTCTTTTCTTTAATTCTATTTTATGATTATGTGGACTAACATTGATCGATCAATGATGCCCTACCAGTTGGTGTGTTTGTATTGACCCTACTCTTCTACATCCCTTTTTGGGGTGCAGATTGGATGCAGGTTTGTTTTGTAGTTACTAGATGATTGTCGATATTCAGTACCAACTTTTGCACTCCATTTCTAGCAAAAATAGAGTCTCTTTATTAATTATTTTAGTACCAGTCTATTCTTTAATAGGTCTCTCTTGTACATGTCTGACAGGTCTTTGGGTAGTGAAAGACAGTTGTAAGGTGTTTCTGAAAAATTTATTTATTGGTATTTAATTTACTTCGTTATATTGAATTCAGTATTCTCTTAAAAATAGAAGTCTTCCGCATATTTTTGATTGAGTAATAAGAGTTCTCCTAACTAATTAGGATAGCATAGGTGTTCGCACGGTTTATTAACTTGGGTTGTGACAGTTTATTATTTAAAAAAAATTACAATGACAGAATCGGGACACACGTGCAACACTTGTGTTCAAAAACTAGTATAATAAAGTTCTTTTCAAAATTTTTATTTGGAGTAGAGATAAGCATTTTTTTAAGAAGGAATTCTATAGAATTTAGGACTTTCACTCATAAAATTTTGAACTTTTTACAAATAAATGCATATCAAGACATAATTTCAACTTTCAAAGTAGATTACAAAACAAGGGCTTCATATTTTAAGCTTCTTATTACCTAGAGAAATTCCAATGTTATTAGAACTTTTTTTAGTACTTCTTGAACCAATACGTATTATATTATTGTAAAAACTCAAAATTATAAATTTTACAATAAAATTTATGGTGAAACAAAAGCTAAGATAAAGATTGTTATAATTATTTTTCAGATTTTTAAATCTATCTCACACTTTTGTACATGTGCACCATCTTCTTATATGATCATTAATTTTTCGGTCATATTCATCATAATTTTTTCTTTTCTTTTTGTCCATTCATATAAGATCGAGAATCATTATTTTTGTATATTTTATCATTTGAAGTTTTTAAATAGTCCCATTTATCACCTTGAAAAAGTGAATCTACCTTACAAAATATATCATTATGATTATCCATCACTTTGTTTTTAGCTAGATAGATAAAAGGAAGGATTTATGAAAAAATGGGAGAGCAAGAAAAAAGGAGAAAAGACTCTATAATATCGATGCAAAATATGAGAGAAGAGTAAAAGTGTGTGTGTATACATTAGAGTAGGAAAAAATATTTCGATACAAACGAATAGAGATGTGAGGTTTTTGAAATTTCAATATAAACCGATGAAGATGCCAAAATTGTTAAAATATTAATTAATGATAAAGATGTGAAATTGTAGAAATTTAAGATGAATTTAAAAAGAAAATAAAAAAGAGAGAGTAGGACAATAAAAGAAGAATTTATCCTTAAAAACTTATACTGACAGAATTGGGAACACGTGCAACACATGTGTCCAAAAACTAGTATAATAAAGTTCTTTTAAAACTTTTATTTGGTGTAGATAAAAGAAAAAGAAAGAGCAATGAAACTCTGGTTTAACGATTTTTAAAGAATTTAAGAAAGAGAGAGAGAGTAAGAAAGCAATGTCACGACTTGATTTCTCATTTTATGTTGGCACCTATTTTATCCCCCCAGTAGGCAAGCCATGCCATACCCCGGAATAATAAGTAACGGGCTAACGGACAGTAACCAGGAAAAACCACATATAATAATAACAATAGTAATAATAGGCAAAAAACAAAAATGTAACATATAAAGTATATCTAGATGAGAGAAGGAAAAGGACCAAAATATACAAATGAATCCCTCCTAAGACTTGGTAAGGTCGGTACTAAAACCACTACTAAAATATACCCAGAGTACTAGACAAAATTCCAACTATACACAACATATATAAGTAGTCTCGAGTACAAAAGACTAAACTAGAATAGATAGAGAAGGATCAGTCTCGGATGACAGTAAGATCACCTTGCTCCGAATCAGTACTAAAAGATAGGAATCATGTCAACACCGACTGCTAGTACTCGAATCTGCATTAGGTAAAAGATACAGAAGTGTAGTATGAGTACGAAAGTAACGGATACTCAGTAGGCATCATAGGCCGACTGAGCTCAATACAGGAAAAGTATACTAAAATGCGAGGGTGTAATCTAAGTCAACAGTAAACAGGGATAGAAAGGTAATCAACTATCAAGCTACACAAATGCGATAAATAAATAAGTATAAGTGATAAAGAAAGATAAATAATGTGGTAATAAAAGGTAAATCAAACATAACCTAATTGGGCCGTCATAAGCTTACTAGGCACACTGAAGAAGATAATTAATCCAACTATGCTTTCATAAGCCGGTGGGACACACAAGAAATAACTTAAAGGAAAAGTGTAAATAACTCATAACTAAAATAATCCCATGAAACTATAGTATCTATCCAAATATGCACCGGGCTTGAACCGACACCAATGAGTAGTAACGAGAGGCCAAACATAGGGCTCGAACCAGTAGTTGTAGATAATAACTAGAGGCTATATGCGGGATTTGAACCAAAAATAGTGGATAATAACAAGAGACCACAAATATTATATACAACAGAACTCATAATCAGATGCTGGACTCTAACTAGAATTCATCGGAACCACTACTCCCAGAACAACCATAATCAATACTAGAACTCCCAAATTATCATAACCAGATGTCGGACTTGAACCGAAACTCATAGTAACTATACCCAACTTTAAATTAAAACCCATACCTTACCATAACCAATACCAAAGTGGTATTAAAATTCACAATCAATGATAGAAATAAAGTATATGCTGATCCTAAATCATAATTAAAATACATTTAAATCACCATTCACATATTTAAACTAAAAAGGAACGAATCCAAGGTTTTGCAACTTAATTCCATGTCCTAAAATGATAGATGTTATATCATACTAAAAGATAAGGGACAAAAATATACTAGAATGGGGTTCTAACCGGATAAATACGGCATGTCACACCCCGTTACGTGTCTACCAGGCATGATATATATGTGTGTGTGTGTATATATATAATCTATATATATATATCAAATGATACGTAAATTACAAGTACTTGTCCAAAACAACATAATAGTACATAATTACCGTAGATAAGCTCAGTCTAAAGTTAGGGTAAGCCTAGCCTACCTAGATGCCAAAGCTAAAATCTTCTTTTAGAAGCCTCTGAATAGTGCCTTACTGGACATGGACTTTAATAACTTGATATGGATAGTTATGTTCTTCCTCGAATTGAGCCTGAACAAATTTTAACGCACTGATTTACTAAAATTATTTAACCAATAGTTGTTTTTAAGTCATGAAATGGTGGAAGTGATTTTCTACTATAGAGGATTATATCTTACTTACCCATCTCTAATGGAAGAAAATTAACAAAATTTAATGGTCACATACAGCCTAGGCAGTGGCAACAATTTCAAGAAGAAAAAGGCCTTGTCTTTAGCTTTTTAATTTACTAGCTTCTCCCTTAAGTGACTAATGTACCAACATAATAGTCATCTCCCTACTTTGTAATGGAAACATATGGGCAGCTTATGGTTATGTCAATGCTTACTAACATATTTAATGGGAACTCGTCCACTTCCACGTGGAGTGAGGTGTCCATACGAAAAAAATTGGTCCACTTTGTATATATTCGAGTATTGCATAGGTTCGTCGTAAAATAAATATAATATTTGAATAAATCATAATAGCTAGAATATTAGTTCTAATAAAATCTCTATTTTATAATAATAGTAATAATAATAGTTACCATATCTAAATTTAATATCTCTGCTTAAAATATTAATAAATTATAAAAGCTATTATAAAGTAATATAAATATATCATAACTAAAATTTTTTATCAACATCAAAAATATTTTGAAAAGGTGATAAATTATATTTCTACCAAATGTCAATTTAGGTTAAATATTCCACAATATATTTGATATCCCTAAAATTCTCAAACGAATAGCCTGAAAACTAAATTGTCAGTCCCAACCAGTCATAAATAACTCGGTGAAGTCATAGGAAATATCTAGACACCAAAAATGTATTAAACTAAGGAAATTGACCATGAGGGTACACTACTAAAAGGACTTTCTTCCGCAAAAGTAAAGGACAAGGAAATACCTGAAGACTCAAACAGGTAGGGATACTGGGTGCGTATATCACACTCGGTCTCTCAAGTAGCCTCTTCAACTGGACGGTGATGCCACTGATCCTAAATTACCAAAATATCCCAGAGCGCAACCGTCTGACATTTCTGGACAAAACGGACAGTATCTCCTCCACAAATGTCAATCTCTCATCTAACTAAATCGAGTCCCATTAAAGAACATGTGACTTATCTAAAATATATTGCCATAACATAGAACATGGAACACCGAGTGAATGGCTGAGTAGATAGGAGGCAATGCCAACACATAAGCTACCTCCCCAACTGTCAGTAGAATCACAAAGGGTCCAATATACCTGGGGCTAAGCTTGCCCCTCCATGGACGATACTTAGAGGAAGACCCTATCACCAACTCTGAACCTCATGGGCGACATCTTCAGTTAGCATAACTCTTCTGTCTACTCTGAGCTACTCATATCCTATCTTGAATCACCTGAACCCGATCTAATGCCTTACGAAGTATATTTGTGCCACGTGGCCTAGCCTCAGAATTGTCAAACCAACTAATAAGTGATCGACATCGCCTACCATATAATGCCTCAAGTGAGGCCATCTGAATAATTGAATAAAAGCTATTATTATATGGAAACTTTGCTAAAGGTAGACACTGGTCCCACTAACCCCTAAAATCCAACATATAAGTGCAAAGCATGTCTTCTAAAACTTGGATAGTCTGCTCTGACTGCCCATCAGTCCGTGGATGAAAGCTATGCTAAGATCAACCTGGGTGCCCAACTTCTCAAAAAATGTCCTTCAGAAGATAGAAGTGAACTGAGATCCTCGGTATGAAATAATGGACATGATTACCCCATGTAAGCGAACTACCTCCTGAATGTAAACATGGGTTAACCTCTCAGTACTGTAGGAAACTTGAAAGGGGATAAAATATGCAGACTTGGTCAATATCCATGATGACCCAAATGCTATCAAAACCATGGGAACTACGAGACAATCCACCTACAAAATCCATAGTAACTCGCTCCCACTTCTACTCGAGAATGGGTAGCTACTGAAGTAATTCACCAGGCCACTAGTGCTTATTCTTTACCTGTTAACAATAAAGATATCTAGCCATAAAACCTGCTATATCTCTGTACATACCACTCCACCAGTAATGATGCCTCAAATCCTTATACATCTTAGCTGTCCCAAGGTGAATAGAATATCTAGAGCTATGAGCCTCGCAAAAAATCAATTGAATCAAATATCCAACCCTTGGAACACAAATATGATCATCAAACCTCAAGACACCCTCAAAATATAGGGTATCCCTCTAAGACCACCTCTTAAAAACTTTCCTCAAATGCTACGAAGCCTACTATCCTAAAATTGACGACCCCAAATCTGTTTCAACAAGGTTGATTTGACCTCAACACTAGCACTAATCCTCTGAGGATTAGATATATCTCGATAATCTATCAAGTTAAGGACTGGATGTCCAAAGAAAATAGCTACTGAGAAGCTGAAATAAAGGCTAAGCTACC
Source organism: Capsicum pubescens (assembly GCA_030864215.1). Classification (NCBI taxonomy): domain Eukaryota; kingdom Viridiplantae; phylum Streptophyta; class Magnoliopsida; order Solanales; family Solanaceae; genus Capsicum; species Capsicum pubescens. The sequence goes on along the minus strand of CM061543.1, from coordinate 112,622,346 downwards.
CTTACTCACTGAATTTTGGCTCAAGGTGTCTGCTACCAAACTCGCATTGTTTGAATGGTAGAGAATAGAGATATTATAACCCTTCAGCAATTCAATCCATCTACGCTGCCTCAAATTAAGATCCTTCTGGGTCAAAATATACTGTAGACTATGGTGGTCAGTAAATATCTTATAGCAAACCCCATACAAATATTGCCTCTAAATCCTAAGTGTTAATACTTCCACCGCTAACTCTAAGTCATGGGTGGGGTAGTTGTTCCCATGCACCTTCAGCTACCTCGATACATATGTAATAACACAACACCGCTATATTAGAACACACCCAAACCAATACTAGATGCATCACAGTAGACAGAAAAGCCCCCGCCCTCAATTAGTAGTCATAAGAGCTAAAGTAAGAAAGTCCTTGAGCTTCAGAAAGCTTGCCTCACAACTTGCAGACAAACTTTCTTCCTAGTCAATCTGATCATAGGGTCAGTAATAGAAGAAAAACCCTCAATGAATCGGCTATAGTAACCTACCAACCAAATAAAACTATGAACCTGAGTAGGTGACGTAGGCCTAGCCCAACTACTAATAGCCTTAATCTTAGTTGGGTCCACCGTAATATCATCCTTGGACACTACATGCCCCAAGATAGCTACAGACTCAAGCTAGAACTCAAACTTTGTGAAATTGGCATAAAGCCGATGATCTTTCAAAGTGCGGAGCATAGTCCTTAAATTCTTCTTGTGCTCCACTCTACTTTTCGAATATACCAGAATGCCATCAATAAATATTATTATGAAGGAGTCCAAATATGACCTGAACACATGGTTTATCATCTCTATAAGGGCTACTGAGGTATTGGTCAAACTAAAAGTCATCACCAAGAACTCATAATAATCGTAATAAGTCCTGAAGGTTGTCTGACCCTAACTTGTAACTGATGGTAACTAGACCTCAAATCTATCTTAGAAAACACAGTTGCATCCTGAAGTTGATCAAACAAATCATCAATACGAGGCATAGGATACTTATTCTTCACAGTCACTTTATTCAACTGCCTGTCGTCGATATACATACGCTAGATCCATATTTCTTTTTCATAAATAGAACTGGAGCACCCCAAGGATATATACTTGGTCTGATAAAACCCTTACCTAGAGCATCTTAAAGTTGACTATTCAACTCCTTTAGCTCAGTAGGAGCCATATGATAAGGATCCATAAAAATAGGGTAGGTGCCTGGACCAAGGTTTATAATAAACTCTATATCATGCTTAGGAGAAAGGACAGGTAGGTCAGTTGGAAACACATCAGGAAACTTATGAACAACAGGGATATAGTTAAGCGATGGACTCTCAGCACTAACATCTTGAACATATGCAAGAAATGTAATACCCTAAGTTTTTAAGCTCTATACCTATAAAAATATAGGCTATTAAATTAGTGTTTCAATGCTACTAGTCTTGCCTTAATATGATATCGTGGTAAAAATGTATGACGTCTTGTATAAGAAACTATCAAATTTCCAGTGGTAATGATTCAGGCATTGACCCATTATCAGACGTAATGAGTTATGTCCTAGACTTATTGCCATGAAATTAAATGACAAAGAAATCCAGCTTAGTAGCAACAAGTCCAACACACGACTCGTTATCAAACTAAATGAGTCATTGTGTGTGGACCCACTGTCACAATAGTGAGGAGCCAAGAAATTATCCCTTGACAACGACCCTTCACAATGACTCATTATGATACCTAACAAGTCATTAGGAGAGAAGTGTTTGTCATAATAGAAAGATCAGAACTTAGGTCCTCATGTCATGACTCAATCCACGACTCGTGACCAGTCATAATAAGTCGTTACCCAAGTCGCGACAACTGTTTCTAAAAAATTCTTGAGTATTTTAAAAAGAGTTGTTTAGTTTTTTCCCATTTTATTAACTCCTAACCCAAGTTGTTTAAACTTCATGAGGAAAACTACCCAACTTATTATATTGAGTTGGCAACAATTGTCTTTGCCTTAAATATTTGGAGGCATTATCTTTATGGGGTTCATGTTGATGTGTTTTATGATAATAAGAGCCTTCAATATGTTTTTAGTCAAAAAGATCTAAATCTTTGTCAGAGAAGGTGGCTAGAGTTGTTGAAAGATTATGATATGAGTGTCTTGTACCACCCAGGTAAGGCTAATATAGTGGTCGATTCCCTTAGAATATTGTCTATGGGCAGTGTTGCTCATGTGGAGGATGATAAGAAAGAGTTAGTTTGTGAGGTTCATCAGCTTGCTAGGTTGGGAGTTCAGTTGGTTAACTCGACCAAAGGTAGTCTTTGGGTTCAAAATGGGTCAAAAAATCTTCTTTGGTAGCTGAAGTAAAGGAAAAAAAAGATAGAGATCCTATTCTTCTTGAGTTGAAGAAATCAGTTCAAACTCAGAAGGTTAAGGTTTTCTCCCAAGAGGGAGATGATGTTCTTCGTTTTCAGGGTAGATTATGGGTTTTAGATGTGGATGACTTGAGGCAACAAATGTTAGCAGAAGCTCATGGTTCTTTATATTGTATTCACCCAGGAGACACTAAGATGCACTGTGACTTACGGGAAGTCTATTGGTGGAATGGCATAAAGAAGGATATCATGAAATTCGTGGCTAAGTGTCCAAATTGTTGGTAAGTTAAGGTTGAGAACCAGAGGCCTAGTGACATGCTTCAGGAATTCAATATCCCCACTTGGAAGTGGGAAGTGGTGAATAAGGACTTCATCGTAGGGTTGCCTCATACTCATCATTAGCATCATTCCATTTGGGTTATCGTAGATCAAATGACTAAGTTAGCTCATTTTTTGCCAGTTAACACTTCAAATTCAGTCAGATTATGCTAAGCTCTATATTAAGGAATTGGTGAAGTTGCATGGAGTCCCTCTGACCATTATATCATATAGAGGTACCCAGTTTACCCGTCATTTTTGGAAGGATTTTCAGAAGGGTCTTGGTAACCAAGTTCATCTTAGTACCAGTTTTCACCCATAGATAGATGGTCAGGCCAAGAAGACCATTCAGACCTTAGATAATATATTAAGGGCGTGTGTAATTGATTTAAAGGGTAGTTGGGATGATCACTCTCCTTTGATTAAGTTTACTTACAGTAATAGCTATCACTCTAATATTCAGATGTCCCCATTTGAGTCTTTCTATGGTAGGAGGTGTAGATCTCCTATTGGGTGGTTTGAGGTTGGTGAAGCTAACTTGATAGGGCCAAATTTTATGCATCAGGAAATGGAAAAATTTTAGCTGATTAGGAAATGGTTGAAAACTACTAAGAGCCGTTAAAAATCTTATGTATATGTAAGGAGGAGGGAACTTGAGTTTGATGTTGGTAATTTCATCAACCTAATAATTTCTCCCATAAAAGGGGTGAAGATATTTGGTAAGAAAGGGAAGCTCAGTCCTCATTATGTCGATCCTTATAAGATTTTGTGTCGATATGGTAAGGTAGCCTATTAGATGGAATTGCCTCCAGAATTAGCATAAATGTATCTAGTCTTTTATGTCTCCTTGTTGAATAAATGCATTGGTGACCTAGCATCAATAGTCCCTTTAGAAAGGGTTGGTGTGAAGAGTAACCTCTCTTATGGAGAGATCTAAGTTGAGATCCTTGATCGTTAAATTCATAAACTGAGGAATAAATATGTCGCTTTAGTAAAAGTTCTATGGAGAAATCAGTCGGTTGTGGGAGCTACTTGGGAAGTAGAGTCAAATATGATGACCAAGTACCCCCACTTTTTCTATTCGAACTCAGTTCAGGTAATAGTTTCACTAATTAATTAATTCTTTCATTTCTATCTCAGACTATCCAACTATTTTCATGTCATAGAATGTATTCATGAGTTTAGTTTAGCCCATGCATCAGTCATAGAATCAGATATCAGTTCACGGTTCACCTCATAAGAATTTAGTGCAAAAATCTCAACTCTTTCCTTAGTATGTCAGCTTAGTCAATTTCATTCGAGGACAAATAATCCCAAGGGGAGATATTGTAATACCCCAAGTTTTGAGTTCTAGACCCATAAAAAAATAGGCTATTGAATTAGTGTTCCAATGCCACTAGTCTTGATTTAATATGATATCGTGGCAACACGTTATGGCATTTTGTCTAAGGCACTGTCAAACTGCAGTGGTAACGGTTCAGTCAATGACTCATTATCAGACGTAACGAGTCGTGGGCTAGAATCATTGCCATGGCAATATATGACAAAGAAATTTAATCCAATGGCAGTGATTCCAGTGCATGACTCATTATAAGACTAAATGAGTTGTTGTGTGTGGACCCGTTGTCACACCTGTGAGGAGCCATGAACTCAGCCCTTGACAATGACTCATTATAAGACCTAACATGTCATTTGGAGAGGAGTCATTGTTATAAAATAAAGGACTCAAGACTCAGGTCCTATGGTCACGAATCAAACCATGACTCGTGACCAGTCGTAATGAGTCATTACCTGAGTTGTGGCGATTGTTTTGCAGAAATTCATAATCATTTTAAAAAGGGTTTTTTAGTATTTTCCCATTCTATTAAATCCTAACCCACGTCATTTAACCTTCCCCGAGGGTGGTATATAATCCTAAACTTCTCCCAATTCACCATTTAGTTTTGAAATCAATCAACAACAAGAAAAGAAGAGATTCTCTCATCTCTAAAAGAAGATTAGGGTTCTTCAATCTTCAAGTACAATTTTAGAAAGTTCATCAAGGCTTCCATCTACAGATATGAAAGATTTCATCATTGAATCCCTTCTACCTATTGGGTCCCAAAAACTTTTAAAATCTGCCAGTTTAATTTTCCTCCAAGAATTGAGTTCCAGGTCAAGTATGAGTTTACTTAATTCCTTCAGTCTATTTGTGTAAATAAACCATGAGTACATGTTTTCCCACATGATTTGCATCTTCCCATACTCACTATCATTAATTTCCTTATTATTGATAAATTATTAAGTTTGGGATGTATTTTGTAGAATTATCTACTATAGTCAACTTTAAAATTTTAACATGTTCTGCTGCAATAGACAAAGGTGTGGGTTATGAATGCCCGATACCAGGATTTCATGCATGTATCAGTTGAAATATCTTGAATACATCAGATTATGCATATGTTGCTATTTTCACATTTTAAAACCATATTGAGCATATATATACCAGTTTCTAGTGTTGTTTAGTTAGGAGTGGTACTTAGCACCGACTGCACACATGGATAAAGGATCATCAACCAGTTGAAAACTGAGACCTTTAGTAGAAGTCCTTAAGTTCCAGAATTATGGTGCCATCGTAGGTTATGAGGGGTCACCCTCCTGTAGAGGACTAATACCTTAGTCCTTTGGGACACCAGCTTAGTGGATCCACACCATCCAGTGTTCGTAACCTTGGCAAGGTACAAGCACCCTTCCAACTGGTGCTACTGGTTGGACCCCCATTTTGCTCAGATTAGGGTATGACAATTATTGCTAGCTCCCGTAGTACTCAGTTAATGCTTCAGTTCAGGTTTTCATTGACCTTGTATTCACTTTACACGTTCATCTTATACTATTTTGTTCCCATCTCACATACTCAGTACATTCAAAGTATTGATCACATATTTCCTTGCGCTATATTGTCCCATAATATAGGTTCAGATACTCAGTACTTGGAGACCATAGTTAACACGTTTCTGCATCCCTGAGCAGCAACTTTGGTGAGTCCTTATCATTTGAGGTCTAGTTATCTGTTAGTTATTTCAGTATTTTATTTTATTTTATTTCAGTCAGTTAGAGTTAGATGGGGGCTTGTCCTAATATCTCATCATGTCTTAGAGGTTTTCAAACAAATTTTTGAGGTTATCAACATGTTGGGTTGTCAGAAAGTTCTATTTCCAGTTTTAATCGACATTCAGTTTTACATTTTTGCTTCTATCTGTTATGTTAGTTAGCTTCCACCTAGCATTTTGTTATTTCTTTAGTATTCTAATGTATGATAGGCCATAAGTTAGATTGGGGTCACTTGTGGCTCTAAGTACCATGTTATGACTAGGGGGTAGTCTTGGGTCGTGACAAGAAATGACTCACAACCCCCCGATATTAGTCTCCTGGCCCAAATGTAAGATATAATTTCCATCGGCACACGACTAAAAGAACCTTTCCACATAATCGGGGGTACGCTAGGCAAGGCTAAGGTAACAGTCTTAGCAAAACAATTCGATACCACATGGTAAGGATATAGCCAATCCATGCCTAGAATCATATCAAAATCTACCATATCAAGGACAATGAGATCAATCTGAGTATCAAACTCCCGAATAGTCACCAAACAAGATCTATATACCTGATCCACTACTAAAAAATCACCTATGAGGGTAGATATACACAATGGTACAGATAAGGACTCCAAACATAAACCTATTTTTGATGCAAAATAAGCAGAAACATATGAAAATGTGGAACCGAGACTAAACAAAGTAGAAGCTGGATGATGGCATATGAAAATCATACCCGTGATCACAACATTCGAAGCCTTAACTTCTGATCTACATAGTACAACATAAAAATGACCCTGCCCATTACTGGACTGGGTGCCGTTTCGACCACCTATCCTCCCTCTCTGCGGACCATCTCTAAAATCCTGGGGACTACACCTACGACCCTGTCCACGCTTACTTAACGGTGGCACTGATCTGATAGGTTGTGTAGTCTGAACTGAAGGCTCAATCATCCTATGCTGGGGGACACTCATAGGTAAAGTGACAAAGAACCTGAAAATCATAACATGCCCCGAGCACCCTTCTCTATTTAGAAGGTTGACCCCTATCTGATAGTTAAAGCGATGCCTGAACTGGCTGGCTAGGCCGACCTTGATGCTGAAAAAGATGCTGCCGGGGGTACCTACCATGAAACCCTCGGCCTTTGAACTGTGAACCATTGTGGCTCCCATTGTAACTACCCTGGTAACGAGATATCTTATCGATGTCCCCTTGGAACACACAATCCATCTTCTCAATAGAATAAACATGCCCAACTATCTCAGAAAAAGACTTCCCTAAAGTCACCAAATTTTGTGTAGCCCTACGAAGTGGTAATCTCATCCCCCTAATAGAGAATCGAATTCGCTCATATACCATACGCAGAATCATAGTGGCGTGCCTAGATAACACATGAAATCTTGCATCATACTCAGCCACAAACATAGAACCTTATCTCAAAGCAGCAAAATAATCTTGAACACGCTCACACATGTTGCGAGGCATATACTTCCCCAAGAAAGCATTAAAGAACTGGGTCCAAGTCACCGGTAAACATCCAGCTGGTCTAGAATCAAGATAACCTCTCCACCACCTCCTTGCTGCTGTGTCTAGCTGATAAGAAACAAAGTCCACTCTACCTAACTCGACCAATCCCAAATTCAGTCACCTCTTCTCGCAACTAGATAGGAATTCATAAGCATTCTCTCTTATGGTACCAACAAATTTGGGTAGAGTCAATCTAAAAAATCGGCCCAATTTCTTCTGCTCTCTAAAGGCATAACTGGATGGGCTACTACCGGTTATGGGACTACTGTTGTTGGCGGAACCTCTACCCTAGGCACTGCTACTACAGGTTGTGCCCCTACATCAACACCACCTTGTGCAGCTAGCTGAGTTCCCTCAATCGGTGGACCACCAAATAACCCCAATAATTGTACCAATACATCCAGAAGGACCGAAGAGGATATAAAACTGGGTGGATCCTGGGCTACCCCTTGAACTACCTCCTGATATGGTGGAATACTTGAAGCTCTCTTAGTCTCAGAAGCTATGACAAGATCAGGTGATGGATCCCTAGCCTGATCTCGAACTGGGGTTGCTGCTCTATCCTGCCCCACCTCTGAGTTGACCTCGACCCCTAACTGAAACTCTAGTAGCAAGCTCAGGGTCCTAATCCATGGCTCCCTTACCCTACGTCCTATCTATATACGTAAAGAGTGAAAAAAAATGATTAAAATCCAACTCAAACACAACACACGAACATAGATCAAGAAAATGAGATTTTTTCCCTTAAAATGCTCTGTAGACTCCCAAAGATAAGATACAAACGTCTTCGTACCAATCTGCGGGACTCTATTAAACATCGGTTCCAATACCGACAGTATCAGTGAAACCTAGGCTCTAATACCAAGCTATCATGACCAAATTTCTCAAGTCATGTTAGTGCCTACTTTATCCCTCAATAGGCAAACCATGCCATAGCCCGAAATAATAGGTAATGGGCTAACGGGAAGAAACCAGAAAAGACCACATATAATAATACAGTAGTAATAATAAACAAAAAAATAGAAAAAAAACATGTAAAGTATATCTAAACAAAAGACGAAAAAGGACAAAAATATACAAATGAATCCCCCCAAGACCTGGTAAGGTCGGTACTAGACTGACTACTAAAATATACCCAGAGTACCAGAATGAATCAAAAATATACACAATATATACAAGTAGTCTCAAGTACAGAAATCTAAACTGGAATAGATAGATGAGTATTATCCTCGAACGACAGTAAGCTCACCCTGCTCCGAATCTGTATTGAAATATAGGAACCACATCAACACCGACTACTAGTACTTGGATCCGCATCAGGGTAAAGATGCAGAAGTGTAGTATATGTACCAAAGCAAGGGCTACTCAGTAGGCATCATCAACCAATTGAGCTTAATATAGAAAAAGTGTACTAAAATACGAGGGTGTAATCTAAGTCAACAGTAAATAGGGATAGATTGGTAATCATCTATCAAGCTACACAAATGAGATAAGGGAATAAGTATAAGCGATATAGATAGAAAAATAACGTGGTAAATAAAAGGTAAATCAAACATAACCTAATTGGCCCCCCATAAGCCCACTAGGCACACTAAAGAAGACAATTAACCCAACTGTGCCCCCATAATGTCACGACCCAAACTAGGGCCTGGCCGTGATGGGTATCTCAAGTCCATCGAGGACCGGAGACCACCCCTTTACCGAACCAACCAGAACATAACACTCCTATCAACAACTAAGTTTCAAACGTATAACAACATAGAATAAATAATGACTTAAAAGTCTATGAATGTCAATAACCAAAACCCGTCCACAGTAATCAACAAAACCTCTATTCCATAAAAGCAACCTACGTTGGGGCATGCTCCCGACTCTGGAAATGACAATGACAATGATAATGTTAATGTGAAGTCTTTACTTCTATTTTAAGAAAGGAAAACTGATGAAATGATCCAGTCTTTCAGAGATTAAAAACTCACCACTTCACGATAAACGACCGATGAAACTGAGCCGATCCTCCTAAAACTGTGCAGGAAAAGTAGAATTACCTTTGTACCCTGCATTGTAGCATCCAAAGATGGTTAGTAGGTTGAGCACTAGCATGTAACTTAGGGATAGAGGATAAAATAATGCCATGATCCACACCTTCAAAAGTCATTCAAGCCAATGTACATAATCATATATATATATATATAAATATGTTATGCCAGGAAAGGGAAGAAGGCTTAGCATAAAGTAAATCTCTATCCTGGACTATGTCGCTTAACCATCATAGACAGGCCCCTACGATCTATATGAGTTTCCCTTTGCTGAAAGGTGCCAGTGCGTGTTAGCCACACGAACCAGAAGTATCAAGGAAGACCATAGAATGACCCAACCCTACGTCAATGCAAGATACAATATATCAATAGTGTGAATAATGCAAATGGTCATCAAGACCGAACCTCACATCGACAAACATGAATTTCCAGTATAAGTCCTCCACGACTCACAATTTCACGGCTTAACTACATAACCCCCATTAAGCCCAAATTAAAACAAGTTTCACATAACACATTTGTTTAACCAAGGATATAACCATTAAGGCATACCATCGGTATCTTCATACCTTTACACATGCAAGCTTAAATTAATGCCATAACAATGACATTAACTTGGGGGAATGCCTCGATCCCCTTTGTTTATTAAATTAAATTAGGGGGATGCCTTAACCTCCTTTGTTCATGTTTCAATTCAAAACATAGCCAACAAGGCCTTTAAAATTCATATTCATTGTTTAACTATTTGTGCAATGCAATTGTATAAGTGAGTAAATCAAACCAAGTGAAAATTTCACCATTCAAAGCCATTTACATAAGTGGGTTGAGGGAACACAATTAATTTAAAATCAATTCCAAGCTTAAGACATCAATTTGGGGGAATACCTCGACCCCCATTCCAATTCCCACACCCATACATCTCATTAGTTCAAAACATTCAATTAAAAGTATGAACAACTCATAAAAATCATGGAAAAACAATTCAAGGATTAAACATTCCAAAACCCTCAACCATAAAAAAACCGACATTCAAATCCATACAAATTAAACCATTTAAAACACATATTTTTCATAAAATAAGAATTAGGGAAGAGTAACATGCCTGAAAGTATCAAAATTATGGAGAGAAATTACCCTAGAAAGCCCTAATTGATTAACTTCTTGGAAACCCTAAGTATCTTGACCTTGGAGAATCTAGAGAGTTTAAAAAGTTATTTTGTTTTGCTTTGGAGTGTTAATGATACCCAAAAGAGGTTTTAAGTCATGGGTCAAGATTGGGGATAAGGGGAAATGTCCAAAGTGGCCTTAATTAAAAGCTGAAAAATTATCGCCAGTGACTATGGGCCACTATACGACTCGTAAGGACTCATTACGACTCGTCACCACGAGACACAGTCAAGATAGTAGCTGAAAGTCCATTCTCTAGTGACCCTATGATTCACACCAGACGACTCATCAGGTGACCCTACGACTCATAGGGTCCAAGTCGTAGTAAAGAAAAAAACACTTGGGGCACACGCTGGTTTGGCTACGATAGGACCATATGATTCATTTAAATTCTTTACGACTCATTTGGAGCCACTCCTAATCAGGAAAGTAACTTTGGATACCTTTACTGAACTTCCTATGATTGGGGTCCTATGACCCGTAATGGCACGCTACGACTCGTAAGGAGAGTCGTAGCCTAGGCAGTGATTTTAAAAACTTAAAAAATTTTCAAGGATCAAAATCCTGAGTGTTTCATTCTCCCCCTTAGGATTATTCATCCTTGAATGATGAGTCACTATTTAAGACGGAATACACCCACACTTACCTTTAACAAAGATGTCAAGGAATTCACATTTCCCTTTAACAAAGTCAGAAAATAATGATACTAAGATTAACACATACCTTAAGCATAATTATCTGTAACAGGAACAAGAATAGGTATTTTGACTTCATGTCCTCTTCAGCTTCCCAAGTAGTTTCTTCAAACATTTGGTTACTCCATAGAACCTTCACCGAAGCCACCTCCTTTGTTTATAACCGATGAACTTTCTGATCCAAGATCTTAATCGGGACCTTCTCATACAACAAGGAGTCTGAAATGCAACTGTTTTCCAATGGTACCACTAAGGAAGGATCACCCACACACTTCCTCAACATAGACACATGAAAAATTGAGTGAACGAAATCCAAATAGCAAGGCAACTCTAACTCATAAGACGCATTACCCACTCTCTTCAAAATTATATAGGGACCCATATAATGGGAACTGAGCTTCCCCTTCTTTCCAAACTGCATCACTCTATTCACGGGATACACCTTCAAGAACACCCAATCACCAACTTTAAATTCAAACTCCCTTTGACTTACGTTTGCATAGGACTTTTGGTGACTTTGAGAGGTCTTAAGACTATCTCGAATTACCTTCACCTTCTCCATAGCCTGATGAACCAAATTAGGATTGAACAACCCAGCCTCACCAACCTCAAACCACCCAATAGGAGAACGACATCTCTTTCCATACAAAGCCTCAAACGGAGCCATCCCAATGCTAGAGTGAAAACTATTATTATAAGCAAACTCGATGAGAGGTACCACTAAAGTAAATCACACAATCCTGAAGAATATCTTCCAACATTTGAATGGTCCTCTCTGCTTGAGGATGGAAAATGGTTCTAAGGCTCACCTTAGTTCCCAAACCTCTATGAAAGGAATGCCAAAAGTTATATGAAAATTGAGTACCTCGATCATAAATAATAGATACAGGCGCACCATGCAACTTGGCAATTCCCTAAATGAACAACCTTGTATAATCCTCAATAGAGTAATTAGTCCTCACAAGCAAGAAGTGAGAAGACTTGGTCGTACTATCAACGATGACTAAAATTAAATCAAACTGACTACGAGACCGCTGAAGATTGGAAACGAAATCCATATTGATCACCTCCTATTTCCACACAAACAACTAAATTTCTTGAAATAATCTACTAGGCCTCAAGTGCTCCACCTTCACTTGCTGACACACCATGCATTTAGCCACAAAATTAGCCACATCTCTTTTTATGTTATTCTACTAATAGATTTCTTTCAAGTCATGGTACATCTTCATCGAACTTGGATAAATAGTGTACCTCAACTCACAAGCCTCAACAAAGATCCTCTCACCCAACTTATCAACATAGAGAATACATAATCTACCTTGGTACCACACGATACCATCACTACTAGTATCAAAAGTCATCACCTTTTTGTGACACACATCATCCTTGATTTGTATCAAAATAGAATCCACAACCCGTTTCTCTTTCACCTCAGCACCAAGATATGACTTCACCACCTCTTGCACAATCACACCTCTATCCTTGGAGTCCAAGAAACAAACTCTAAGATTTTCAAAATAGTAAATATCCTTTACCAAACCATGCTTCTCCTCATCAACATCAGATAAGCTCCCCATGGACAACCGCTAAGAGCATCAACAACCATGTTAACTTTACCTGGATGATAATAGAGGCTCATGTCATTTTCATTGAGCGACTCAAGCCATCTCCTTTGCCTGAGATTCAACTTATTCTAGATGAATACATATTACAAACTCTTATGGTCTGAGAAGAGTTCAACATGAACCCCATATAAATAGTGAACACCAAGTCTTTAGAGTGAAAACAATAGTTTACAACTCTAAATCATGAGTCAAATAATTTTTTTCATCAACTTTCAACTGTCTAGAAGCATATAACACCACCTTACCATGCTGCATCAGAACACAACCTAATCCCACATGGAATGCATCACAATAAACCAAAAAGCCATCAGTACCCTTGGGTAGGGTCAGAACAGGAGCAGAAGGCAACTTGTCTTTCAGCTTCTCGAAATAATCCTCACAAGTATCCAAACATAAGAACTTCACCTTTTTTGAGTCAACTTAGTCAATGGGGCAACAATATAAGAAAAGCTCTCCACAAATATCTTATTGTACCTAGCTAAACCCAAGAAACTCTGAATATTAGTTCGAGTCATGGGTCAAGGCCATTTCTTAACCACTGCAACATTTTGTGGATCCACCATAATCCCCTCACTAGAAATAACATGACCCAGAAAAGTAATAATATTTAACCAGAACTCATACTTATTAAAAATTTAGCATACAACTGTTGATCCTTGAGAGTCTACAACACTATATGAAGGTGATTGGTATGATTCGCCTCACTCTTGGAGTACACTAAAATATTATCAACAAATAAAATTATAAAAAAATCTAAGAACTAATGGAATACCTGGTTCATCAGATCCATAAATGCCGCCAGGGAATTGGTCAAACCAAAGGACATGACCAAGAACTCAAAATAAATATACCGAGTTTGGAAAGCAGTCTTAGAGATATCCACCTCCCTAATCTTTAAATGATGATAACCCAATCCAAGGTCAATCTTAGAGAAGTACTTAACACCCTAAAGTTTATCAAATAAGTTATCAATCCTAGGAAGATGATACTTATTCTTCACTGTCACCTTATTTAACTAGCGGTAATATATACACATACGAAAAGACCCATTCTTCTTACGCAAGTAGAGCATAGGAGAAACCCACAGGGAAATACTAGGGTGAATAAAACCCTTATCAAGAAGATCTTTCAACTGCTCTTTAAGTTTTTTCAACTCAGCTAGAGCCATTCAATAGGGAGGGATGGAGATACGATGAGCATTTGGAAGAAGATAATTCCTAAAATTAATTTCCCCATCGAGAGGTACACCAGAAAGATCACCAAGAAACACCTTGAGAAACTTACAGACTATAGAGACAGAATGCAATGAAGGGCCTTCAGAACTAAAATCCTTAACATGCACTAAATGGTATAGACACCCCTTGGAAACCAACTATTGGGTTCTAAGATAAGAAATGAACCTTCCCTTAGACACTAAGGAACTACCTTCCTACTCAATCACCGGTTTATTTGGGAATTGGAAACTAACCTTTCAGGCCCTACAATCAAGAGATGCTTATTATGAGTGCAACCAATACATCCTAAGAATCACATCAAAATCTAACATGCCCAACTCTATCTTGTCCACTAGCATCTTCCTACCACAGATAGATACCATACAAACTCTATAGACTTTTCTAGCCATAATAGAGTCACCCATTAGGATGGACACAAAAAATGGATCAGGAATACACTCGGGACCAAAACCAAAATTAATAGCCACATAAGGGGTCATATAAGTAAGGGTAAACCCAGGATCAAGCAGACAACATACATTACGAGAGAAAAGTTTAAGTGTACCAGAAACACCATCAAAAGATGCCTACGAATCTTGATGGGTAGCAAGAACATCCAAACAATTCTGACTAGTGTTAGAGCCAGAAGTAGAATCCTTTGTTGCAGGAGTTAAAGAATCGGCAACTGATACTTTATTAGCCCCAATAGCAATGTATCTAAAAGGACAGTTCCTCTAAATATGGCCAGGCTAGCCACATCTTAAACACTTATTCCTTCCCTCATCATAAAAGCCACGGTGCAAATATCCACAAAATCTACAAAGAGGATGTGATGGATCTGATTGGGCCTCACTGGCTTAGGATTGGGCACCTTGTGCCTTATACCCATTATTTCTTTGAAAATGGTGATCACCAAATTACTTAGGGTATGGAGCACTAGCCATAGCATACGAACTAGAATTATCCCATTTCATCTTAGACCATTGCCTTCCATCATTCCCGATATTTTGTTGGCCTTCACTCTGCTAAGAATATTATGATCTCTTACTTTTCATGTCCCCTATCTCAACTTATTTCTTCTTCTCATCTTCAACCTACTGCATATACACCTCAAGCCTTAAAATATCTATGTCACTATTTAGCAAGGTGACCTTGTACTCCAATACCAAGTACAATACAAGTCTAAAACAAACTCTCTCATCTTAACCTTCATGCTAGACACTAGCTCAGGAGCATAATGGATAACCGATGAAATTTTAGGGCATACTTTTTCACAGTCATCCTACCCTATTTTAGATTCATGAACTCCTCAGCTTTTGCCTCCCTCAACTCCTGAGGAAAGAAATAATCAAGAAAGGCACCCAAAAAATCATCCCACAAAGCTGACTCAGGATTATCACCCCTAGACTGATCCCACTTCTCATACCACTTGTATGCCACATCCTTCAACTAATAAACAACAAACTCCACACCCTCCACATTAGTAGCATACATCATACAAAAAATCTTCTCCATCTCATCTATAAATCCACTATAAGAAAAAGAGTTATTAGAGACAAATATTTAGGGACGAGTTCAGAAGCTGGTCATTAAATGTACACATATGGAGACGAGATTTACTTTTTGTCATTAAATCTTAATTTTTAAAAATAACTTCGAGAAAGGACTAAATATGGTCCTTAAATTGATTTAAAAACTGGTCGCTATACTCGTTGTTGGGCTATTATAATAAAAGATAACAAAAAAATAAAATAAAACGAGTTTAATTAGCAGCTTCTTGTAAAATCCTTAAACTTTGGCCACTCTCCTCTTCCAAATTCCTTTAAAAAATGAACCCTAGAACTCCCATACGGCCTCATAAGCAAATCTCTGCTCCAATATATGGCAAATTTCCAGTCTTGGTGTTCAATTATGATACAATCGTGGTGCGTCATCGAACTAAAGTATTTCATTTTTTTTCTTTTATTTATAAATGAGTGATTTTAGTATCATGTTCGTGGTGTTCCTTTGTATAATTTAGTTTCTAATTATTCATTTTCTAGCGAAACATGATATATTTTCTCTCATTTCATGGATGGACCGGGACTTATTTGAACTCCTTGTTTTTTCACTCATTGGTTACATTTATTTATGTTGATACTGTTAACCTCTTTGATTTGATGTTGCTAAAGTTTGCTGGTGGTACTTTTCAAAAGAAGATAGAAATACACCTTATTTTCAGCAAGATTATCTTCAAATTATTCCACTTCAATTTAGAGGTACATCCATTATACAATGAATTAATATGTCTCACTCCCATTGTTTTAATCATATTTAGTATTTTAACATCAGTTTGATTGAATGTTCAAGTTTTTGTTATGACTTATATAATGGGTAGCTAACAATACGATCTTGTGTTCACTGCCATTTATTTTCTAACCTTTGAAGATAAGGCTGAGAAATTTTTGAATTTAGTCTTCTAGAGCTTGATTTTTCTTGTGCGTTCGATCAAGATAAACTCGTGATCCTTTTATATTTTCTTTCTTGCTCTATTTTTTTCTTTTCTTAATTTTCTTCAGATACTTTTGTCGGTAGTGTTTAGTGTCGATAATTTTCTTCAGTGGAGTGTATGTTTTAGATAATTAATTTGTTTTAAATTAAAGCTCCTAAAGATATTATCTTCTCAATTTCATTTAAAAAATACAGAGCGTTGTAATAATTGTTGTTTTAGTAATTTAGTTATGTGAATTTTTTTTTGAAAATACAGAGAATTGTCACCTTAAACCTGGGACAGAAAGGACCCTTCTTTAATTATTTTGAAGATTGGTATTACACGTGAAAGTAGATTTGATAGAAAATAAGCAACATAGTTAGATGATGATATCAATTACCAATATTTGTTGGTGCATTACTTTGTTCAACACTTGTATGTTCAGATATGTTCAATAAACAACTGAATGTGCAATCTACAGTATATCAATATCTAGAAATTTTCTTTTTTGGTAATGAGATGTGGTTGTTGATGATAGGCAGATTTACACGCCTATATCAATATATTTTGCCCATATTTTAGCGTAGTTTTGAGAACAAATTATACATTTCATGCACTTTTAGTCCTTTTTCCTGTAAATGAGCTAACGAACATGATTAGTAAAGTTTCAGGTATAAATGATGCATAATTCAGCATTTTATGGCTTACTTGACGCTAAAGAAAGCTCACGAAGGAAGGGAAGGGAGTTTACACGCCTAAGGACCAAAACTGCTGCATGGAAAATCTGTCCCGGGCTAAAACAGCATTTCTGAAGACTTTGGGGGACCAAAACTGCTGCATGGAAAATCTGTCCCGGGCTAAAACAGCAATTCTGAAGACTTTGGGGACTTACAGACACAAAGCTGGATTTTGACAATGATACATTAACCTAGTACAATTAGGTTATGTATTTCATTATTTTATGTGGATTATGATAATGTTACCTTAACCTAGTACATTTGGGTTAAGGATTTCATTAGTCTAGTAGGATTTGGTTATTTATTTCATTAGCTTAGTAGGAGTAGGATATGGGTATTATAAATACCCTATCATGCTAGAGATTTTAGAGAATAAGGAGGGAGGAAGGAGGGAGAACACAATACTTCCTTCCACCCCTCACATCTTCTTATAACTTCTAATCTTCTGAACTTCTCGTCTTACAATTCAATTCTATTTTTCTTCTTCTACTCTTCTATTCTTAAATTCCACAACAAGAGAATCGTTACTTGCTAAGGAATCACGCCTCACGCCTATCACTTGATCTACACGCCATTACTCAATATCGTGATATAATAACAATGTCAATCGTGATTTCCTTCGCATTCATGGGTAACTAAACTTCTCTGTTGGGGTTATGGAAGCCGTATGAGATACTATCTATTGCTGTGAGTTTGTGAGTTCGAGGCACGTATATTACTTATATCATTATTCTCTTAATCTTAATCTACATTCTTTGCGGTTGCAAACGCAAGAATACGCCAGTCTAACATTTAACTTGTTCGAGAGAAAAGTTATTTGTCTGGAAAAGAGATAATGTCAAGGTAGTAGGACACCCTTTCCTATTAAAAAGCTAGTGCCGTAACTGGACTAACCTCTTGGAGAATTCGTACCGTTAGACACGCTTTAAGCTCGAGAGAGTTAAAGTGAAATAGTCCTTGTTTAGGTCGAGAGACGCTTGGATTTACCATCGACTACAATCCTCTATAAGCAATTGCATGTCAGAATTCTACACACTCATAGCCAATAGAGACGTATACCTCAGAAGGTGGACATAACCCCAACGCTCCAATTCTCATTGTTTACAACCAACGTAACAATCTCTCTCTTTTTACTTTATTATTTTCAGCTTTTGTTTACATTACTTGCGAGACAAGAATCCCCCCTTCTTACGAGACTTGCACCAAAAGTTTAGTAATTTTACTTACTTGTTGGCCAAGTTATTCCCTGTGGGATCGACACCCAACCCAGGTTGGGTTCTATATTTGCTAACGACCGCTTTACACTCAAACGAGAGCTGTAGATTGAGCGTTATCAAAAATTGGCGCCGTTGCCGGGGAATACAAGTGTCAATTAAGTTCGTGAAAATTACTAGACCCTTTGGTCAAAGACACTCGTACTTTTACTTTTAGTTTTTGTTTTTGTCTACTGCAGTTTTTTTTGTTCAGTACATCAATGGATGCACAATGTGAAATACCATTCGATGATGATGATGATGATCTTTATGGAGCTGGTGCCACTGGAGCCATTATTCTTCCGCCCTTAGCACCTGGAGCAAAGTTCAATATCACTAGCACCATGATTCAGCTTTTGCAACTCAAGGGATTATTTGGTGGACTAGCAGGCGATGATTCGAATATGCATCTGATCAACTTTATTTCTACATGCAAGTCATTCGACAATCCTGGCGTTGGACAGAATGCAATTCGACTACGCTTATTTCCATTGTCTCTGTCTGGGGAGGCAACTCTATGGTTGAATGGGTTGACTCCTGATTCTATTACTAATTGGAGGCAATTGAAAGACGCTTTCCTAGAAAGATTCTTTCCGCCATCCAAAAGAGCACAGTTGAGGGATGAGATCATCAATTTTCGACAGCTTCCAACTGAAGCTCTCCACGAAACATGGGAGAGGTTCAAGACGAAGCTAATGCGGTGCCCAAACCATCATATGACTAATGTCCACTTGATGGAGATATTATACAGAGCTTTGAATTCGGTGACTAAGCCAGTGGTTGATAATGCGGCTGGAGGATCATTCATGGACCTCACCTTTGGTCAAGCAAGCAATATGCTAGATCGTATGACGAAGCAAAGTAGAGCTTGGCATACCAGGGATTCTGAGGTAGAAAGCTCCACTTTATCTATTGGCATGACCACAGAGCAGAGACGTAGACAAGAGGAACATGACCAAGATATGGCGCACATGAAAACACAGATGGATCTTCTTACAAAGCATTTATTATCAGGGAAGACCGAAAAAGTGAAAGCTGTGGCGCTAAAAGGAAGAGACGAATCTGATTCGAAAGAAGAGGCCAACTACTTGAACAATCAGGGGTGTTTTCGAGGGAATACCCAAGGAAACCAAGGTCAGAACTATTATGGTAAATCTGGAAACATGGACCAAGGTAGTTGGAAGAACAAGAATGAAAAGAGTGGTTTGTACGTTCCCCCTGGTAGACATGATACCACCACATCTAATTCTGGAAGTATGGAAGACATGATGGCTAAATTATTGAAAGGAGTGGAAGCAACAAGCGCGGGAGTTACTGAGGTAATTAATGATTTGTCCTCCATGAAACAACTAGTTGATTCTCATTCCACTTCAATCAAGCAAATAGAGCAGCAATTGAGCCAACTGTCAGCAACACTCAATCAAAGAAAGACTGGCACTTTACCTAGCGATACTGTGCAAAACCCAAGGAATAATGGGTCATGCATGGCCATCACTACCCGAAGTGGTAAGGTGCTGGAAACTTCAGAAAAAGGCAAGCAAGTGGTTGACGAAGAAGCGGAAATTGATGATAAGGAGAAAGGGGAAGATGCCGCAGCAGCCGATCCTAACGTCCTTAACATCACTCCTCACGACGTGCAGCCTAGAAAAGCTGAAAAACGGAAGCAAGAGGAGAAGAAAACTGTGGAGAGAACACTTCCATACCCACCACCACCTTTTCCTCAAAGATTGAAGAAGGTGGCGGATGATACAAAGTTCAGCAAATTCATGACCATGTTGAAGCAGCTGACCATTAATGTTCCGTTGGTAGAGGCGCTAGAAAAAATGCCTGGGTATGCGAAGTTTATGAAAGATCTTTTGACTAAGAAGAGGGCAACAAGTTATGAGCTGAAGGATGATGTGCATCATTGTAGTGCAATTGCTACCCGATCGATAGTTCAGAAGAAGGCCGACCCCGGAGCTTTCACTATTCCTTGCACCGTCGGATCTTTGAACTTTGCCAAAGCATTATGTGACCTAGGATCCAGCATCAACTTGATGCCATTATCGATCTACAAGAAGTTGGGGTTAGGAGATCCTACACCAACTAATATGAGGCTTGTTATGGCGGATAGGTTGGTAAAATGACCGGTTGGTATTCTATGCGATGTCTTGGTAAAGGTTTCTTCATTTATCTTTCCAGCAGACTTTGTCATCTTGGATTGTGAAGCAGATTCAGAGGTTCCCATAATCCTGGGACGCCCTTTCCTTGCTACAGGAAGTGTGCTAATTGATTTGAGAGCTAATGAACTTTCATTCCGAATAAATGACGAAGTGGTTCGATTTGATGTTTGCAAATCAATGAAGCAACCCAAAGATCTGAGTGTATTTTCTGTGGCTGATGTTGTCCTTGATGATGAGAAAGAACGACTTGAAGAAGAGCAAATTCTTGATGATCCTTTGGAGGTTTTGCTCATGAAAGGAGAGAATGAGGATGCTGAAATTTCTGAAGAAGCTATTTGTGCTCTATCAGGATTAGGGACATATCACTATGCTCCCAAAAATCTGGACCTTGATCTCCAAAATCGACCCACACCACCAGCGAAGACTTTCCTTGAAGAGCCACAAATGCTAGAATCGAAAGAGCTCCCCGATTATCTAAGGTATGTGTTCTTGGAAAGTATAAAGATACTTTCGGTGAGTGCGGATGATTTAAGTAAACAGCACATAGATGCTCTCATCTCTGCTCTGAAGAGATACATGAGAGCTATGGGTTGGACTATTGATGATATAATTGGTATCCCTCCTACAAGCAAGCCTCATTGTCGTCTGAATCCATTCAGAAAACGATCTACCATCTATCTCGACGAAGTCTAAGTACTCGAGGTAACCATGTCGTGCCACGACAATAAATAAGGCGCTAGATGGGAGGCAACCCATCGTTTATCATTTTTCATTTATCATTTATCATTTTCTTTCATTCTAGTACTTGATTTGTTTTTAATTAATAAAAATCCAAAAATAAGAGTCGTGCCACGACCAAAACTAAGTCGCTTGGTGGGAGGCAACCCATCGTACTAATCGTTTTCATTTGTTTGAGCAAATATAGGTGCAAGAAGTAGTCAACGAGGAGATTGATTTCAATTGACGATTTGGATGCATTGTATGGTAAAGTTGGTAAGTTAGGAAGGGTGATGCATAAGGCTATGGATTGAGCCTTTCTCACGCCAAAATAGGCTTCGAGGAAGGCTAGGCCTTGGTAAAACTAGGCCACGAACGATGCACAACCTATCCTATAGCCTAAGGTCTCATAATCTAGTGTGCTATACACTATGCGCCGCCTATTCCTAGGTATGCTTTTGACTATGCGCCGCCTATGCTATGGCATTTGGTCTCAGTATCTCATATGCCATAGACTATGCGGCGCATATGTCCCATTATGCCATAGACAATGCGCCGCATATGTCTACAAATGCCATAGACTATGCGGCGCATATGTCCCATTATGCCATAGACAATGCGCCGCATATATAGGATTTTTGTCTCCAAAACCAATTGTAAATGGGTCATAACCCGACCCATACTCTTCCTATATAAAGGGGACTTAGTTTTATAACACAACACATTGCAAAGTGACCTAAAGGTGCCGCATATTCATCCAAATCCTCTCAAAATTTTCTTTTTTGCTCTTCCAATTCACAAAACCACCTCCAAAAGCTTCAAGCAAGTAAGTACTCTCTTATTCTTCATTTATTTCTCGTAAGTGCTACGTTGCTATGTCTATTATAAATTGCTACATATTGAAAGATTGTTGGTGAAGTTCATGTGTTTGGAATGTTAATGCAAAATCATGTGAGTGAACGTATACGTTAGAATCATCTTGACTTGTTTCCGACTTGAATTTGGTTTTAATAGCATTGTTATACTATTTGCGGAATTGCTATAGTCTTGAACATTGTTTAAAATTGATACTTGGATACTTACATGTTAGGCTATCCCGTTCATCGGGAGAAGACTTATAGTGCCTGCCGACATAGGAGGTTGTGATTGTTGAAAGTAACTATATTATGTGGTAACCCCTATGTAGTAGTGTTGTTATATCTAACATGAAAGTAATGCAATGGCTTCAAGTAGTGATACATCACTGATTTTCTTGCCGGAATACAACTCCTAAAACGTATGTCGACGAAATCTGAGTAATCGACCACTTTCACTTCACTGATTTGTGTCAACAAAACTAAGTGAGGGGTGTTACCCCTACTGCTTGTGCATAGATTGTATCCATTGATATTGTGCTATCACTAACACTATTTCTAGTCTCAGGTACAATGGCACCTAAAGCGAGACAAGGCAAGGAGAAGGCTACCACCTCCCAAAAGGGTAAAAAGAGAAGTCGCAAGGACCAAGGAGAACCCTCCTCGCTGCAAATACCTCGACTCACGCTTGGAATTAAGTGGGATACTTATGAGGAACTTCTAAGGATGACGACTCTGATGATGATTCCAATGCAAGGGGTATGACCCCAGACATAGAGGATGAGTCCGACTAACCAGGTTCTTCTTATTTATTTTCCACTGAGGACAGTGTCCCGACTAAGTGTGGGGTGGTGGTATTGCATGCTATACTTCTCTACTCGCATCTATGTTTGTTTGCTTTGTTTTTGTTTCATTTTTTTAGTAGTAAATTTTTTCTAGCTTCGCATGAAATTATTTTGATAGGCAGCATGAGATTATAACAAGAGTATGTGCTACAATTGTGACTAGTGAGACGTTTAGGCTCTAGTTGTGAATCATTATGTGATATTGTGTGGTTCAATTCCTTCACTTGTTGGGTCGAGAGTCTATATTACTTCCAAGCAAGTCGACCATGTGCCTTGTGTGTGTGAGATAATCGTATATTCTATGTGTGTGGCTGATGCTAGAACTTGCCTGGTATGTATGCAAAGCGAAAATAAGGAGTGTAAGTTTAGGATATGATTTAGGCATTTCTTTGGCAACCTATACATGTTTACCTTCAGTTTTACCTACCCATGGACATCATCCTAGTTAAACCCTTTTGAGCCTTTAGCCTATTTCTTTGACAACCTTGTATGTAAGCCTAATCCATTTTTTTTCAAGACCATAATTTGATCCAAATTCCTAAGAGCTTTAAAGTGAAAAAGTCATATGACAAAATAAGAGGAAATTGGGTGAGTATGATGCTATAAATTGTAATGGTGCTTGAATGTGTTATGAAAAAGAAAGTTCTATCATAAGAGGTATGTTGTGAAAAGAAAAAGGAAAAGAAAGCTGAAAAGCGAGTTGTGCTTAAAATTGAAAAACAAAATAGGAGAACAAGGGTGGTATAACAAAAGAAAGAAGAAAGGTTGAAAGAAAAAAGTGTCAATGATACAAAGTGATGTATTAAAGCGCTTAGGAACTTAGTCACTATTCCTGGCCAAAATAGTCCTACCCGTCCCTTAGCCTACATTACAACCATCAAAAGACCTACTTGATCCTAATCTTAACATTCCAACATTTAGTAGAGTATTACATTAAGGGCAAGCCTATGGTCATCAGTCGCTACATATGAATTCTTTGTGAGAGTGAGAGCAAGGACATTTTGATACCCATGTTTGAAAAATATGCTATATTTGTGAGTGATTATGGGTACTATATGGTGAGACACACATGGTTGATGAGTTTTGGATAGTTGTATATGATTCTATGCACTTTAACGTTTGCATGCGAGTTGATCACCATCACGAGTCTATACTTGAGGTTAAATTATTTCTACTTATAATCGGAAAGCTACTTTTGGTTGATAATCGTTGTGCTTGTCTTGAAGAATGTTTTGTGTTGTTGCTGTAAAAACCCTAAAGTTGATGTTTAGAAGGACATGATATGTTGTTCGAGGACGAACAAAGCTCTAAGTGTGGGGTGTTGATGATAGGCAGATTTACACGCCTATATCAATATATTTTGCCCATATTTTAGCCTAGTTTTGAGAACAAATTATACATTTCATGCACTTTTAGTCCTTTT
Organism: Capsicum pubescens; assembly: GCA_030864215.1. Taxonomy (NCBI): domain Eukaryota; kingdom Viridiplantae; phylum Streptophyta; class Magnoliopsida; order Solanales; family Solanaceae; genus Capsicum; species Capsicum pubescens. The sequence continues at coordinate 112,597,851 of CM061543.1, read as the reverse complement.
TCCTGTAAATGAGCTAACGAACATGATTAGTAAAGTTTCAGGTATAAATGATGCATAATTCAGCATTTTATGGCTTACTTGACGCTAAAGAAAGCTCACGAAGGAAGGGAAGGGAGTTTACACGCCTAAGGACCAAAACTGCTGCATGGAAAATCTGTCCCGGGCTAAAACAGCATTTCTGAAGACTTTGGGGGACCAAAACTGCTGCATGGAAAATCTGTCCCGGGCTAAAACAGCAATTCTGAAGACTTTGGGGACTTACAGACACAAAGCTGGATTTTGACAATGATACATTAACCTAGTACAATTAGGTTATGTATTTCATTATTTTATGTGGATTATGATAATGTTACCTTAACCTAGTACATTTGGGTTAAGGATTTCATTAGTCTAGTAGGATTTGGTTATTTATTTCATTAGCTTAGTAGGAGTAGGATATGGGTATTATAAATACCCTATCATGCTAGAGATTTTAGAGAATAAGGAGGGAGGAAGGAGGGAGAACACAATACTTCCTTCCATCCCTCACATCTTCTTATAACTTCTAATCTTCTGAACTTCTCGTCTTACAATTCAATTCTATTTTTCTTCTTCTACTCTTCTATTCTTAAATTCCACAACAAGAGAATCGTTACTTGCTAAGGAATCACGCCTCACGCCTATCACTTGATCTACACGCCATTACTCAATATCGTGATATAATAACAATGTCAATCGTGATTTCCTTCGCATTCATGGGTAACTAAACTTCTCTGTTGGGGTTATGGAAGCCGTATGAGATACTATCTATTGCTGTGAGTTTGTGAGTTCGAGGCACGTATATTACTTATATCATTATTCTCTTCATCTTAATCTACATTCTTTGCGGTTGCAAACGCAAGAATACGCCAGTCTAACATTTAACTTGTTCGAGAGAAAAGTTATTTGTCTGGAAAAGAGATAATGTCAAGGTAGTAGGACACCCTTTCCTATTAAAAAGCTAGTGCCGTAACTGGACTAACCTCTTGGAGAATTCGTACCGTTAGACACGCTTTAAGCTCGAGAGAGTTAAAGTGAAATAGTCCTTGTTTAGGTCGAGAGACGCTTGGATTTACCATCGACTACAATCCTCTATAAGCAATTGCATGTCAGAATTCTACACACTCATAGCCAATAGAGACGTATACCTCAGAAGGTGGACATAACCCCAACGCTCCAATTCTCATTGTTTACAACCAACGTAACAATCTCTCTCTTTTTACTTTATTATTTTCAGCTTTTGTTTACATTACTTGCGAGACAAGAATCCCCCCTTCTTACGAGACTTGCACCAAAAGTTTAGTAATTTTACTTACTTGTTGGCCAAGCTATTCCCTGTGGGATCGACACCCAACCCAGGTTGGGTTCTATATTTGCTAACGACCGCTTTACACTCAAACGAGAGCTGTAGATTGAGCGTTATCAGTTGTCGTCCTTCGGATTTATATAATGAATTATCCCTTTTCTCATATTCAGTCATTTTCAGTAGCCTCCATTTTCTAAGATCTATACTAACGTTAAAAAAGTACTTGATTTTTGGGATTTTGGTGGACTACGTTTTTGTATTTTAATAAAACTAATGATAAAGATGCAGAAAATGATAGCTGATTATTTTGCTTTCTTCCTTTATTGTATGTTTATTTTGTATCTTGTTAGACGTGGCCCCTCTCTTGCCAATACTACCACGATCCAGAACTAGTGAAGAAAATTTTCTTAATATCTTGAACTTCAACAAAATATCTCACGTGTGCCCCTTGCTTGTGTGATCACCATCCAGAATCTTCTCCATTGTGCTTAATGCCTTGGTTGTTTTAATGCAGGACACCAAACTTTTAGTTTGAATTATTTCTCAGGCAATTTATATCATGTTGGCTTCCTTCTTTTTAGAAAATGAGAAATGCAGTTCATATCAGGGATGATAACGATTTAATTTGGATTTATAATCATAAATTTTACTGGTTAATTGTCTTGTGCTAGAATGACATAGCATATTCACTAAGAGCTAGTTTTATATCTCATTGATACACATTAAGTTTCTAGATCAATCTGTACCATCTATGTACCTTATCATTTATGCGCGTCAAGTTTCTAGCTCTATCTGTACCATCTATGTACCTCATTATTTATTTCCTTGATGTCACTTTCTTTATTACCATGTTTTCTTGAAATTTTGGAAAATGAATCACGAATGTGCATCGACAATTGTGTTGAGAAGAAATGTAAGAGATTCTCTTTTCCACCATGCTAATTTACTCTGTGATGTTTCCATGTGTCAGCTGTTGCAGATGTCTTGATTGATGCAACATTGGTTTTAAGAGATGAAACTATGTTGAAAATTCTTTATATGAATCTAATTGAGGTGCGTACTACTACTGTAATCTTGGAGAAATGGTTGACTTTCTCAAATTAATGTACCGAATTCATTAGATTAATGTAAGATACCAAATTGTAGTAACCAAAAAAGTTTAACTCACCACTTCTGAGAGAGTCAAAACTAGGTTAATGCATTTAATTTTGAAGTTCACCGTTTGGGGTTGTGAGCGTGTTGACTACATTAGTTGGCTTTGGTACGTCAGTGGAACTGACTTATTTGAATTGTTCTGGAATTTCTACAAAAAGAATTTTTCAAAAAGGTGGTGTCTGCTTGCTGAGAGAGTCCTTCAAGTATGATGGCTGGAAAAGGATTGAGTTAGTTATAGTTGGAACTGTAAAGCTACTGCCTGAAAGCTTGCGGTTTGACTTGTCTTAGAGGTGGTGGTCATCCTAGCTTCCATGTATTGTTTCTCAGCTTATTCTTAATGAAGTCATGTGTGTAAATACAATTTATTTTGACTCTTCTTCTCTCGAAGTACAAAATTTCTACGCAGCTGATCTATTTGAATTAGATAAAAACAACTGATCTACACTAGAATAGTTAAGAAATCAATTGTACCCACTTAAAGTTGTCATGATAATATCAAAGAAAAATTGTATCGGGATCTTCTATACTTAAAATATCAGATGTTCTCGCTGCAAGTTGAACAACTTGAAAGCTTGAAGTCCTAGGGAGTAGACTTCTACTCATTTTTAATTGTTATCGGATCTCTGCAATGAAAAAGCTCTTGGATACTGGTATATTTACTTTAGGTTTAAAGTTTTGATAATAATATTTGGCAATTGATGAAATTTCACACTCTATGAGTGTGTAGAGATCTCTAATATTTGGCAATTGATGAAATTTCTCACTCTAAGATTGGGCTCTGTCAACATTTAATTAATATCTATGAGACTAATTGGTGAACTCTGATATACCTCTGGTTTCAAATTCACGCCCAGTTTATCTGTGGCAACTTCTTCATAAAGAGAATATAAGGAGCAATATTTTGTTAATTTTGTGAAATTGGATTTTTGTTATTTCCTCTCATATATTACCTCGTCAATTTGATCCTTCTCAGAGTTAACATTCTGGAAAAGTTCCTTGTTCTTTAGTTCAATCTTTTAAATTTTTTTGTTTTGTCATTGTAGATTGCAAGGAAAAGCTTTTTGGGTCCCTAGATAGTCAGTTTCAAATTTTACCAAACGACAGTCAATGGGGAAAGTCCCTTCAACGTTTCTTCTGAATATTCGTTGCATCTGGTTGAAGCTTTAAGGTATTATCTGTTTCTGAGAAGCTGATCCTAAGTTAGTTAGGTTCTTTATCTTGTTAAATCCTTATTATCACCACCCACCCTACGAAATAAACACATTGGTCCTGTCATTTGCAGTATGGTTATTACAGAACTTTCTTCAGAACATGCTAAGAAGGCCCTTGAGGCAGTATGCTTTCCATCTATTGCTCCATTACAAGTAAGTTTCCTTTCAATATTTTATGAATGGTAAAATCAAATTGATGTCCCAATCCTAGTAGTGTGTGGCTGCTACTAAATCTAGAAGCCCTTTTGTACCTTAGAATTATTATGATATCATCAAATTCTATATGGAATGATTGTTCTGTCTTTAAGCCCCAACATATCCACAATATGAGTATCACATACATACCAATGTTAGGATGGATGTGCAGTTGATTTTCCTTGTTTTCATGGACTTCTAAAGTAACTTGTTTTCCCTTTAAGCATATAGTTATCTGATCGGAGATCCACCATTGTTTTACATGTCTGTTATTTTAGTATATTACAGTAGCAAATTTGCTAGTGAGTCTTTTGGAAACTTGTCCTATAATTCTTCGCTTTGTGTCCCGCTTTATTACCTGGGCTCTATCAGATGGTTTACAAAAACGTACTAGAACTTTGAATGTTTATATCTTACATCCCAGTAGATTCAAATATGCTTGGTAATGCCATCTGCTCCACTCACTACAGTTGCCATCTTAGTAGATTCCTTTTAGTAGTTAGATAGACTCGTGTCCCTTTTTTTCTACAATGCATTTATGCAAGCTAGGACTGCATTTGTATTTATTTCTCCATTGTTTTGATAGTTTTTTCATATTGCTTATTAATTCTCGGGTTAAGATTTAAGAGTATCACCCAATTTGAATGTATACACAAATAGAATCTTATTAATTCTTTGCTTCTTACGTAGATTAAATTATGTATCAATAGTTATTAATTGTCTTTTCAAAATTTTGTTCTTACAGATTTTTGAAGATTGAAGTTACAAGTGAAGATACAAGTTCAGAGAATGCACGGGTTCGTTATTATTTTGCTAAGAATATTATGTAAACTTGACGTCAAATTCTAGCTCGGGATGTTAATTGGTTAAGTTTATTTTATTTAGTAAATATTGAAACTATTGACATCATATAGCTTGGGATGTTAATTGGTTAAGTTTTTATTGTTTAGCAAATATTGAAAATAGTGACATCATATTCTAGCTCGGGATGTTAATTGGTTATGTTTTTTCTATTTATCAAATATTAAAACTATATTTACCATCTTTTGATATTTTCAGTAGCAATTTTATATCTAGCAATGAAATATATAAATTTTGTGATTTTAGTAGCAATCTCGGATGAGTTAGATTGTTCGTCCCTAAAGGTTGATCGAGGACGAGTTAGTTGCTCGTCTCTAAAGGTTAATTTAGGATGAGGAAGTCGCTCTTCTTTAAAGATTAATCTAGGACAAGTTAGATGGTCTTCGTGATAGATTAATTTAGGACAAGTTAGTTACTCATCACTAAAAACATTTAGCGACAAGAAAATAACTACTTTTTAAAGATGAAAATCATTTATTAGGGACGAGATATATAGTATCTAAAAGTTTTTTTGAGATCAGATATATCACCATCTCTAATGACATTTAACAACCATCTAGAATACCTCATCGCAAAAAACCTTTAGCGAAGGAGGCTATAAGGACAAGTCGCGACCGGTATTTTCTCGTCCTAAAAGATCATTTTCGACCAGAATTGGACTTTTAGGGATGAAAATTCCCTTCCCTAAAGTCTTTTTTTTATTGTAGTGATCCTTGAGGATCCTCCTTAACCTTATAGCTATTAAAGGTCGAGGGATTGAGTCTCATAAACTGTCCAACTCGAGTAACCTCAGAAGAACTCACAACAGTACCAACAAGACCCGACTGATGTGATTGAGATGTCACCAAATGGGTCAGCAGATGAATAAAATGATGGTAACTCAACATTAGTAATATCTCCTGGAGGTGACTAAGTAGAGGTGTCACCGGTGGGAGAAGGATCAGTGGGGACCGGTGGAACTCTACTAGGGCAATCATAAGCAGCAACCCTAGATCGGGTCTGAACTCCATGATTAGGAGGAGTTTTGTCCACATACATGTGGAACAGAAGAGTTTCCAAAATCATCAGATCTTCTGGGAGGCCTAATTTGAAAATCAAACAAACAGGAATTAGAGGAAATTTCAACATCCTAGACTCTACAACTCAAAAGTAGATCACAAGAAAAGGAAACATTCCTAAATGCCTCATAGCCTCTCCCTTATAATTTTAGCGTGCTATAAACCCATAAAAGAGATTTTACTTGACACTGATTTATGGACACCTAATGACACCAAATCTAGGCTCTGATACCAACTTTTTCACGACCCAAACCCGAGCCTGGCTATGATAGGTATCTCAAGTCCACTGAGGACCAGAGACCACTCCCTTTGCTGAACCAAATAGAACACAACACACCTAGTAGTGGCTGAGTTCTGAACATTTAAAAAGATAGATTAAATAGAGACTCAAAATTCTATGAATGTCAACAACCAAAACCTGTCCTCAGTAATCCATGAAACCCTTATACCATAAAAGCAACCTACGTGGGGACATGCCCCCGACTCTTTACAATGACAATGATAATGTTCTATGGAGTCTTCACTTCTAATTTTAGAAAGGAAAACCGATGGAATGATCAAGTCTGTCAGAGAATGAAAGCTTACCACTTCACCACAAATGACTGACGAATCAAGCTGATCCACCTAACATTGTACAGGAAAAGTAGAATTGCCTTTGAACCCTCCATCGCATGGGGATATAGCATCCAGAGATGATTAATGGGTTGAGAACTAGCATGTAACTCAGGGATAGAGGATAAAATAATGCCATGATCCACACCTTCAAAAGTCTTTCAAGCCAGTACATATAATCATATATATATATATATATAAACATGTTATGCTGGGAAAAGGAACAAGGCTTAGCATGAAGTAAAATTTATCCTAGACTATGTATCTCAACCGTCATAGATAGGAACCTACGGGCTATATTGATTTAGCTCCCTCTACTGAAAGGGCCTCAATTCGTGTTAGCTGCACAAACTGGAGGTATCAAGGAAGACCAGGGAATGTACCGACCTCACGTTAATCCAAGATATAGTTATATCAATAGTGTGAATAATGCAAATGGTCATCAAGATCAAACCTCACGTTAACAAACATAATTTTCCAGTATAAGTCCTCCAAGACCCACCACTTCACGGCTTAGCTACATAACCTCCATTAAGCCCAAATTAAAATAAGTTTCACATAACATATTTATTTAACCAAGGTTATAACCATTAAGGCATACCATGGGTATCGTCATACCTTTACATATGTAAGCTTAAATCTATGCCATAACAATGACATTAACTTGGGGGAATACTTCGACCCCCTTTGTTTATTAAATCAAATTGGAGGGATGCCTCAACCTTCTTTGTTCATGTTTCACTTCAAAACATAGACAACAAGGCCTTTAAAATCCATATTCGTTGTTTAACCATTTGTGCATTACAATAGTGTAAGTTAGTAAATCTAACCAAGTGATAATTTCACCATTCAAAGCCATTTACAGAAGTGGGTTGAGGGAACACAACTAATTCAAAATCAATTCCAAGTTTAAGATATCAATTTGGGAGAATACCTTAACCCCCATTCCAATTCCCACACCCATGCATCCCATTAGTTCAAAACATTCAGTTAAAAACATGAACTCATAAAAATCATGGAAAAATAATTCAAGGACCAAACATTCCAAAACTGTCAACCGTAACGAAACCCACATTCAAATCCATACAAATTAAACCATTTGAAATACATGATTTTCATAATATAAGAATTTGGGAAGATTAACATGCCTGAAAGTATCACAACTATGGTGAAAAATCACCCTTGAGAGCACTAATTGATCAACTTCTTGGAAACCCTAAGTATCTTGACTTTGGAGAATTAAGAGAGTTTAAGAAGTTATTTTGATTTATTTTTGCGTGTTAATAATGCCCAAAAATGGTTTTAAGTCATGGGTCACTATTGGGGAAAAGAGGAAAATGTCCAAAGTACCCTTAAATAAAAGCTAAAAAATTGTCGCTGGTGACTACTGATCACTATATGACTCATAAGGACTCATTATGACTCATCACCATGAGTCACAGTCAAGACATTAGTTGAAAGAACCTTCTCTACTGACCCTATGAATCATACCATATGACTTGTCAGGTGATCCTACGACTCATAGGGTCCAAGTCGTAGTTAAGACAGAAACACTTGGGGCACACATTGGTTTGGCTTTGGATGGGACTATACGATTACTTTAGACACTTTATGACTTGTTAGGATCCACTCATAATCATGACAGTAACTTAGGCTACCTTTACTAGACATCTTACGAGTGAGGTCCTTGTAACGCCCCAAGTCTGCACCCCAGACGCCATACGATGCTTACGACCCCGAAGGACCACAAGCTAACCCATGACTGATATCTTCTGTGAGCACTGAGTAATAATACTATAATAAATGCAAAAAATAGGCTGAAATTATATAAGGTTCAAAACCTAAAACATTGATAAAGAATACTAACTGTAATAATAATTTGTACAACTGAATATTGTTTGAAAGTCTAGTCTGAAAGCCTCAATTTGTCTGAATATGGAGTTAATGGGACAAGTCCCCAACTAAATCCGACTACTGAAATAAACTAAATATTGAAATAATGAAATGCTATGATAACTTTATCCTCGAAATAAGAGGACTTACCACTAGGTCTGCTGCTGATAGTCTGGGCTGCTAAGTTCATTCAGGAGTCCGTGCGTCTGAACCTATAATATAAAACATCATAGCGCAAATGAAATTATACGCGTTAGTACTTGGAATGTACTGGTATGCTGAGTGAGGTAGGTTGATATGCAAAGGTTCATATGCATGAACAATAACTGTCTGAATAAGATGAATACAACTGAATGAAAGTATATGTATAACTGAAATTGATGAAACACTGTTTATGCCATACTGTGCACATATCTACATACGTTGTGTTTGAGATCATTGTAACACTGGATACTGAGTTTTGATAACTAAATGACTGATAGATGAGTTTACTGATAATTGTATTACTCATAGCTGGGTGACTATTTTTGACAGTCTTGATTCTGCAGAACTGAACTGAGTTCTATATAGAGCTGGGTGACTGTGTCTGATAGTATTAATTCTATAAAACTGAACTGAGTTCTATACTGAGACTAAAACTGAAACTAAAACTGTGGGAGGTAATCATCTAACCGACATGCCCCTCTTTGAACTGATTGGGGTCCAATATGTAACCCCAGCTGGAAGGGTGTCAGTACCGTGCCATGGGTAAAGATAAGTACTGAGTCACCCTCATTTGGCAGGTGCTATGAATGAGAATGGTGGTACCCTCAACTGGCAGGTTGCACACCTCATAAAGCCTCAACTAGTAGGTTGATGTCTTAACCTATGTTGGCTACGTAGTTATAGAATGCCAGGACTGTTTCTAAGGATTCAATTACTCATGTCACTGAACATGCATATCTAATGCATGGAATACCTGACTGAAACTACTAATAAGCTAAATTTTTAAACTGAACATGCATATCTAAGGCATGAGTACATGGTTGAACTAATTCATGAATGCATGACTATCATGAAGATGATATTCAATGGTAATGAATACCAAATTGTAACTGTAACTGAACATGGAACTGAGCAAATCTAAGGAAGATTGTTACCTTGAGTTGAGTCTAAGTTTGCAGAGAAGAGATGAGGATACTTGGTCCGCATAACTTCTTTTTCTTCCCAAGTAGCTCCCTCAACGGACTGATTTTGCCGAAGAACTTTGACTAGCTAAACTTCTTTGTTCCTCAGTCTACAAACCTGATGATCGAGAATTTCAATTGGGATCTCTTCATAAGAGAGGCTGTTCTGAACATCTATACCCTCTATAGGGACTACAACTGCTGGGTCACCTATGCACTTCTTTATCAAGGAGACAAGAAACTATATGTACTGAAGCTAAGTTTGAAGGCAACTCAAGCTCGTAAGCTACCTTTCCAAAATGACTAAAAATTTGATAAGGACTAACATATTGGGGACTGAGTTTACCCTTATTTTCAAACCTCTTTACTCCCTTCATAGGAGAGATTTTGAAATATATATAATCACCAATCTCAAACTCGAGATCCTTCCTTCGCATATCTACATACGGCTTCTGTCGGCTCTGAGCTGTCTTAAGCCTTTTCCTGATCAACTGAACCTTTTTTAAGGTATCAAATACCAAGTCAGGACCTACCACTGCGTCCTCACCCACTTCAAACAAACTAATGGGAGATCTACATCTCCTTCCATAAAATGCCTCGAACGAGGCCATCTGAATGCTAGAATGATAACTGTTGTTATATGCGAACTCAATAAAGGGAAAATGGTCATATCAACTCCCCTTAAAGTCAATGCCACACGCTCTTAACATATCTTCCAAAGTCTGAATAGTCCTCTCTGCTTAACCATCTGTCTGAGGGTAAAAGGCTGTACTGAGGTGAACTTGGGTACCAAGACCCTTTTGGAAGGCTTTCCAAAAGTGAGAGGTAGCAAAAAGTGTGTGAATATAAATGTGAATAGCAAAAAAAAAAGGAAATTCTTTTAATATAAACTAGCGAAGATATGAGATTGTGAAAAATTTAGATATAAGCTAATGAAAATGTGAGATTGTGAAAATTTTGATACAAACTAAAAATGTGAGAGCGTTAATTTTTTAAGTGATTGAATTGAAATAAAAATAGTATAAAAAGAGAAAATATTTTTTTCTATTTACTAAAGATGTGAGAGACTGGATAGATGAAAAAAATAAAAAGAAAATAAAGGAGAGAGACTAAGAAAAAAAGAAAATTGCAATCATTTTATTTTTCAGCCTCTCACTTTCGTAATGTCAATTTTTAACTTGAATTATATTTAGGGATGTTAAAAGAGCGTTTTGGAAAAGTTTTATATTTCTCGAAAGGAGTTTGGGGTCATTTTTGGACCCCAAGACAGTAAGCCTCCGTGATAAGGTCGTGTCATGGAGCTTAACCTCCATGATATTGGCGTGGAACGGAGGCTAACCTCCGCGATATTAGCGTGCCATGCTTGTATTTTAATTTAGTCCAATTTTTAATTTTTTCACTTGGGGTGAGGATTTTTTGGTCTTTTTATCCCTTGTACGACTTATAACATAAAATAAGACCCTTTTCTTTAGTTTTCAAAGATCAAGTCATTCTCTTTCCCTCTTAAACTTAAACCCAAGAACATTCAAGGATTTTACAGTGAATTTATCATTAGGGCTCCAAACTTCAAATTGACTTCAATTCCTTGTGTATTTCAGGCATGTTTCCCTTCCCTAAAATTGAATTTTACATTATGACATTAATTGAATGGATTTTCATGTGATTTTATTGTGGGTTTTAAAATTGGGTTAAGGGGTTTTGGTTGTTACTGATTTAATTACTTGTCCCATGTTTTAAATTGAATTCATGCTTTTAATTGATATTTTTACGGCTAAATTGGTGCATTGTTTAAATGGTTGGAATGGGTGACATGGGCTTCCACAAATTGGATGAATTTTAGCTTGGAATTGGCATTAACCTCAACACACTTTGTAAATTTATTTTTTATCATGGATATTAGTTTAACTTGATTTTGAACCCAATGCATTATATTGATGGATAAATGGATATAAAAATGGATTCGGATGGCCTTGGTGGCCATGGTTTGGATTTTAAATGGAACTTGAGAGTCAATGTGATTTTATAGATTGGTTTGCCATGTTTAATTTAGCTTGCAAGCATAGTGGTATGACGATACCAAGTGATAAATGCCTTAATGAATGACTCTTGGGTTATTGGATTGGTCTATGTGCAAATATTTTAATCTGAGCTTAAAGGAAATAGTATAGCTCGCCGTGAAGGTGCAGTCCTAGGGAAAAAACACTGGAAATCACGTTTGCTAACGTTGGGGGTCTATATGACCATGTGCTTAGTACACACTTTATATATATATTTTTGGGACAACTAGTTTCCTTGGTGGCTTTAGCTTTTCCTCGGTCTTTCTCCGATTCGTGCGGCTAACACGCACTAAGACCCTTTCAGTAGGGAGAGCTGAACCCATATGCCCATGGATGCCTTTAGAAAGGTCCGGGCTACACAGCTCGGTCCGGGCTACACAGCTCATGTTAAATCTGTAAACCCTCATGTTCATGACCCTTTGTCCTATCCTGGAATCCTTTATATGCATATATAAACGTGTGCATTTGGTTTTAACTGATTTTGTACATGGAATTATTTTATCACTTTCCCAGAGTTAAATGTCAGTGCTTATCCCACTGACCATCCTAGGACGCTACATAGTTTTATGATATAGCGTTCGGAGAGTTTTCTATTGCTCCTACGCAACATTGGGTGGTTGACGCCGTCTGTTGAGTTGTTGTGAAGTTGTGAGCCTCCATCTTTTGGAAGGCCTTATTATTTCATTATTCTTTCTTTATTGTCATGGTACTTTTGGATTCCTTAGTCGTAGTTGGGGGCATGTCCCGACGTAGCTGATATTCTGGTTTTAGAGGCTACTGTGGACAAGTGTGGGTTGGATTATTGGTTTTGACACTTAGAACTTTCAGTTGACTTATTTATATTTTATTACTATCTTGATTGGATTTTGCTTTATTATTATTATTATTATTATTTTACTCTCGAGGTTAGGCTAAAGGAGTTGTCTCCGGTCCAGGGTGGGCTTGAGATACCCGTCACGATTAGGCCCCAGTTTAAGTTGTGACAAATAGAATTGAAACATACGTGTTCGAAAACTAGTATAATAAATTCCTTTAAAACTTTGATTCAAAGTAGAGATAATAATTTTTTTTTTAAAAAGACAAAATCTTGATACAAATTGTAGAAGTGAAAGAATTGTCTTGTATAGAGTGAATAGAGATGAAAATATTAAAAAAACTATTTTTGATAGATGTTAGAGATGTAAGAGAATAAATAGAGGAAAAAATTTGTGAAGAAAAGAGAAAAAAAAGTTAAAAAAAAGAAATACTCAACCGTGTTGGCTTCACAGTTGGTGGCTTCCGTCAGTCTATTCATGTGCTTACTCAGTTGGTGGATTCATAGTCTCATCAGTCTGGCTGTGTTAGTTCTGTTGATCATTCATATGAGTTCACTCGGGTTGGTCAATTTATGAGGCTGAATCCCCCAACCTTTACAGGCTCTAAAGTTGAGGAAGATCCGCTGGGGCTCATTGATGAGATAGAAAAGATCTTTAGGGTGATGCATACTACCGATGTAGAGGGTGTGGAGTTTTCTGCCTATCAGTTGAAAGATGTAACTTATCAGTGGTATGAGGAGTGAGAAGCTATGAGGGGTGATGATGCTGAACAGGTGGTGTGGGATAACTTTTTAGGGGATTTTCTTGATCATTTCTTTCCTCGGGAGTTGGAAGAAGCTAATGATGAGGAGTTTGTTAATCTGAAGCAGGGTAAGATAAGTGTCAAGGAGTATGCTCTAAAGTTTCAGCAATTGGCTCGTTATGCTCCAGAGCTGGTGTCTAACATGAGATCCAAGATGAGGAAGTTTGCTTATGGGTTGTCTCGTGACTTGGTATTAGAGTGTAAGGCTTCAATGTTGAACAATGATATGGACATATCTAGGATTGTGGTTTATATATAGCAGGACGAAGAGGACAAAACAAGTAGATAGATATGGAAGAAAGGCAAATAAGAAGTTTAGGTATTTAGAGCAGCGTGGGGTCAGCATAATAGTGGGAGAGATGGTAGACAGTGGACTGAGAAGAAGATTGGGGAAATTCATATTCATCTGCCAGTGCTCCTTATCCCAGGACTTCAAGTGATCATCATTTTTAGCCTAGCAGTGGTCCTAATTTTTAGGGTGCCCAGTCTCAGGCTATTGGAGCTTAGTCAGCCCCACATTATGCCCCTTGTCATTTTCTTAGGTAGCTTCACTGTGGATATTGTGAGGAGGGGAAAAATTAGTGCTATAATTATGGTCAGCTGGGTCATATGCATTGGGATTATCCTTCAACCAAGGTTGCTGCTGGGGCTAATAAAGTTCTAGTAGCCACATTTTCAGCTCTTGCGCCAAAGGGCACTACTTCTGGTATCAACACTGGCCAGAATTATCTCTATGCTCTTGCTACTCGCCAGGAATTTGAGGCATCTCCAGATGTCGTTACTGATATGTTACAACTCTTTTCCCATGATTTTTATTATTTTCTTTATCCGGGTTCTACCCTATCTTATGTGACCCCTTATATGGATCTGTATTTTGGCTTTAGTCATGTTCAGCTCATTGTTTCCCATCTCAGTTAGTCTCATTCGAGGACGAATGTTCTCAAGGGGGAGATATTATAATACCTGTGCTTTTTCTTAGCTCGAAAATCATCTCAAGGATATTAGAACTTGCTTTGAAATAAGAATTCAATCTTATACACTTGGTATTTTCATAATTTTTATTTTCTATCACGTGGGAAATTGAATAAGATTTCCATCGATATATAATTCGGCCAAATTCGACACCCGGGCGAAGAGTTAGAGCTTTTTTTTGAGATAGTGTTTGACTTGAGTCTTCAGTGCGTCGCGGAGATAACTCAAATGACAATTGTCAAATTCCAGTGCTGCTCCGCGATACTGGCACGTCACGCCAAACTTCCAGGTCGTAGAAAAAGTGTCAACGCGATAGCTCCGCATCGTGCCACCGTTCAGTTTCCCATTTGTCAATTTCCAGTTACACGGAGCGATAACGCCGCGTCACGCCAAGGGCGCAACTCAGGAAATTTTACTAAAAATTTAATGACGTGTCCAGGGTTAAAAGGGTCAACTTCCTACCCCTATATAATCCCTTTAACATGTGATTTAGCCACTTTTCACCCAAAACATATTAGTTTCTCTCAAGTTTATCTCAAGAACAAACTAGGGTTTCTATTGGGGATTCAAATTCAGGAAGGTTTCACCATCAATCTTTATGAAATCATGAACTAAGGTATGCATAGTGTTCATTCATGGGCTCCTTTCGTCCATGAAGTCCAAGAATCCTTTTTCAACTACAAGTTATGGATTTTCTTCATGTGTTCATGCTTTGTTTGTTCTCTTTCATATTGATAAATGAAGAATTGATTTCTATTCCATGATTAGATGATAAATTCCATGTGGGTTGATTAGTATTGATAAAGATTTATGAAATCTCATGACTAAAACCTTGTATGATGGAATTGGAATTGAAGCATGATGTTTAATTGTTGTATAATGTGCTTTACATGTACTATGCCTGTCACATGTTTGATTAAATGCCTGGATGAAGGAATATTGTCTAACTAGCATGATATCATGAAATACCCAGGTATGTACAAGTTCATGCCTATTACATGTTTGATGAAACACTCCTATGAATGTAGTATGTATTATGATGATAGTCAAGTCTTCAAGTAAATCATGCTATGTCAGTTTCCTTCCATCGAGTCCTGGGGGTACTTGTACCCAAAATATTAGCTGTATGCCTAGATCCATGTCATGTTCTCACGATACTCTCAGTCAAGCTATGAACTTTTAGATTTCAGATAGTCTTACGACTTAGCAAAAATCTCCATGATCTCATAACTCAGTCAATTGTCAGCTATCAGTAGTATTCCGTCAGCCACATAAATTCAGTAACTCAGTCCATGATCAGTTCAGTTCAGTGAATTATGTTCAGTGTCCATTCAGATGGGAGTAGGAATTAACACTGAGTAAACCCAAGGATGGGGACTCACCTGTTATACGAGGGTGTGATTCCTAGAAGCAATCCTTTCGTTCTAGAACCATGTATCCAGCATAGGTTGAGATATCATAGCCTGCTATATAAGGGTAGATGAGGTGGATTAACCTATTATATGAGGGTTCCCACCGTTCTCTCTAGATTTACCTGTTACATAAGGGTTACTCACATGTTGTCCTTACCAGTGGCGTGGTATCGACACCCTTCCAATCGGGGCATAGATTGGACCCCATCTCAACTATCATAGCATCTTTGGGGCATGCCAGTTAGATACTACTTCCCATAGTTTCATGTTATAGAATCAGGACTGTCAGATACAGTCAATCAGTCTCATGAATAAGACTCAGATAGTTCTTTAGACTTCAGGACTGTCAGATACAGTCAACTCAGATACAGTACGGAACTCAGATAGTTCCATTAGATTCAGGACTGTCAGCTACAGTCACCCATGTTATTAGTTATACTCAGATATAGTCACCCATTTTATCAGCATTATTCATATATAATCCTTCATGTTATCAGTCATATCAATTACTAACATGTCACGTTATCAGTATACACACTCAGAAATCATGAAATCACATTGTCAGTTACAGTTACGTATTTATGCATGTATTCTCATGTTCATGTTAGAAAGTCAGTTAGTATTAATCATGTATGTGAACCATTGCATATAGCCTACCTCACATTTATACTCGGTACATATGTACTGATGCATTCGCGCTATGGTGCTTTCTTTTTATGTTACACCATAGGTTCAGAGACACAAGTTCCAGATCAGCAGTAGATTTCGAATTCAACAGTCAGAGTAGAAGTGAGTGCTCATCCTTCGAGGACATAATGATTTTCTAGTATCTCATTGATTAGCTTATTAGTTGGAGTTAGTTGGGGACATATCCCATCAACTTCTTATTCAGATTCTTCAGATAGTAGAGGCTTTCAAACTAGATGCAGACTAGATACAGACTATCATGTTTTAGACTTCAGTTTTATTTTGGGTATTCTATTGCCCCACACAGATGTTACGTTATTCATTTATGTTCATGATCAAACCTTATGGCTTTTCAGTGCATGTTTTCGCATTATTATGTTATCTTAAGCAGTATATAGGTACAAATATTAGTCATGGATTAGCTTGTGGTCCTTTGGGGTCATGAGCACCATGTAGCATTCTGGTTCAGCAAATTAGGTCGTTACATTGGGGAAGAAAAGGAATCTCAGTCCCTGTTATGTTGGACATACTAGATTTTAAAGAGAGTTGAGAATATGGCATATAAGTTATATTTACCAGCGAGTTTGGGTCCCTTTCATCCCATATTTTATGTGTCCATGCTGAAGAAGTGTGTGGGTGATCTTTCCTTGATAATGCCTGTTGGGGATATTGGTGTTATGAATTTCTTGTCTTATGAGGAAGTCCCTATTGAAATCTTAGATAGGCAAGGTCATATATTGAGGACCAAGGATGTAGTTTCGATGAAGGTTCTTTGGAGAAACCACTAGGTAGAAGAGGCAACATGGGAAGCTGAGGATGATATGAAGGCCAAATATCGATCTTGTTCCCCGGGTTGGATGAAAGTTCTTAAGGTATGAGTTTCATTTTTATCTTGTCATTTTCCAAGTTGTCATTTGATTCTGGTGTATTCTTGCTATTCTCACGTTAAAAGTGTCCTAAATCATCATTCGGGGATGAATGATCTTAAGGGTGGGCTAATGTAAGATCCCTTAAAATTTTGATCATTTTATTTTTGATCCTCTCACATTCGTAATGTCAATTTTTGACTTGGATTATGTTTAGAGATGTAAAAAAGGTGTTTTGAATTTGCTTGGAAGGGGTTCAAGGCTATTTTGGGACCCCTAGATAGTAAGCCTCCATGATAAGGCTGTGTCGGGGAGGTTAACCTCCACGATATTGGCGTGGCATGGAGTCTAACCTCCGGGATATTGGTGTGCTACGCCAGTGTTTTAATTTCATTTAGTTTTTAATTTTTCCACTTAGGGTGAGGGAATTTTGGGCTTTTTACCCCTTGTACGACCTTAAAACATAAAATAAGCCCCTTTTCTTCAGGTTTTCAAGATCAAATCATTCTCTTTCTCTCTTAAACTCAAAACCCAAGAACATTCAAGGGTTTTACAGTGAATTTATCATCCTGGCTCCAAACTTTGAACTGACTTCAATTCCTTGTGTATTTCAGGCTTGTTTCTCTTCCCTAAACTTAAATTATACATTGCGACATTAATTGAATGGATTTTAATGTGATTTAATTGCGGACTTTGAAATTGGGTTGAGGGATTTTGTTTGTTACTGATTGAATTACTTGTCTTATGTTTTAAATTGATTATTCATGACTTTAAATTAAAGTTTTTAGGACTTAATTGGTGCATTATTTAAATGATTGGAATGGAGGACATGGGTTTTCCCAAATTGGATGAATTTTGGTTTGGAATTGGCATTAACCTCAACCCACTTTGTAAATTTATTTTTTATTATGGATAATTACATGGTTTAGCTTGATTTTGAACCCAATGCATCATACTGATGGATAAATGGATAGACAAATGGACTTGGATGGCCTTGGTGGACATGGTTTGGATTTTAAATGGAACTTGGAAGTCAATGTAGTTATGTGGATTGGTTTAGCATGTTTAATTTAGATTGCAAGAAAAATGGTATGATGATACCAAGTGGTAAATTCCTTAATGAATGACTCTTGGGTTATTGGATTGGTTTATGTGCAAATTATTTTAATCTGGGCTTAAAGGGAATTGTGTAGCTCACGATGAAGGTGTAAGTCTCGGGGGACGAATATCAAAAACTATATTTACCGATGTTAGGGGTCTATATGACCGTGTGCTTGGTACACTAATGACGCCTAAAATACACCTCCAATTGAAGGATAAAGTGCTCGTTGTCAAATATAGTAAGCGAACTAGGTTGGGTTCGAATCCCACATTGAATACGTCAGAAATCTATTTTGAATTTGTTATAATTACCAGGCAGTGCAAGAAAGTAAGGGGGTGGGGGGATTTGTTAAAATAAAATAAAAAGAAAAAGAATTGGTTGTTCTTGGTTGTAAATAATAGAAGACGAACACTAGGTTTGTGTTCCCCCTTGCTTCTCAACTCCATAAACTTCTTGCAATCAACCCAACTATTTTGTTGTTATGCAAAGCCTACAAGATAGGTATTATTAACTGCTTAGAAGATAAATTTCACCCTTTTACTTGGTTATTGTTTCATGGTGTCACCTTGATACCCCTTTCTACGACCTTAGTTGAACTTAATCAAGTGATAAGATGCGATACTTGGTTATCGTACTCCAAATCACTATCTTCACCCTTCTTTTTCCTAATCGCAAGCTGTTTGGTTATCGAATTGATGCAAATACAGGCAATCTCAAGCATCTGCAGCAGCTATGAGTTTAATTATTCCCAAGAAGAATTAAGATACATGAAATCGTAGAATTAATGAATATCGCACTTTCTCTATGTCGCTAATCCGCCAGGGTTCCCACAACCCTAGCTAATAGAAATCAACTCCTAAATAAAATAGAAAAACACTATAAATCAAATCCTAAATAAAATAGGAAAACTTAATTACCCATACATAATAGGATTTTAAAACATAATAAGAGTGTAATTGGGATATATGAAAACTCCAGGAAATAAATCCTAACCAAAACGGGAAAGGTAAAGTTATGTCGGCAGTCGGTACGACTCGTTCTTCAACTTGTACTGGCATCATACGAGTCATACCCTGCCTTCTCATATCCGTTCCAGTGTCGAATCTCCTAAGGCTTCAACTTTCTTTTCAGCTTACGACTTCTGCTTACGAGTCGTACCTTAGTATATGACTCGTGTCCTTCAGTCGTATACACCTGGGATTTTGTCTTTCCAAGCTTTGAACACTGGTTTGTGTACGACTTCTTTATACGAGTCATACTTAAACTTTCGACTAAACCTGTCAAACGGGTCGGGATGTCCTATTCTGACCCGTCTAAAGGGCCCGACCCGGTGAACCCCGGGCTACAGGGATGCTGGTCCTGGGCTGGGCCATCTACTTTGACAGGCCCGACAAACCCGATCCGATCCAAAACCGAACCAGGCCCACTGGTTAACTGGCTCGGCCCAGCCTAACCCGCTTAATTAATTCTTTTTTTGGGTTGTTGCTTACTGGGCCATTTGACCATTGTCCCAACGACTATAATTCCTTTTGGGACCCAACGACCATTTGGCCAAATTTCCTATTTAATTAAAAAAATATTTAATTCAAATTTTTTTCTATAAATACCCTAAAAATTCAAATCATTTTCCACACAAACCTTATTCTCTCATTCTCTCAAATATTCTAATTATCTCCTAAAGTGATCAATTTTATTTTTTAATTTTGCGTTTACAAATACAAGTGAAAGTTTTCTAAAGTCGCAACTTTCGGATACTTTTAAAATTTGGTATTGTCATTCCATCTCTTACCTTTAATTTTTAATTAGTGTATTAATTGTTGAATATTTTTTTTATTATTGTGTATTTTGAATATTTTTTAGTTTATTTTATAATATGGATAAAATAAAGAACATCGGTAAAAGTATCAAAAAAATTTATCCTAGAAGTGGTAGTGGTAGTAAAAAAAAATTAGTAGTGGTTCCGGTAAAGGTAGTTCAAGTAATAGATATACCCCTGTGCCTTCAGTACCGGTTAGTCAACCTTTTGAGGAAGAAATAGGTGTAGGTGCTCACGATGTGGATTATGCAGAAGCTCAGAAAAATTATGATATAGAAGAAGAGAATGAAGTAGATGCGGTTAATTTAGATGAAGATGATGAAAATATTGGTGAGACACCCACAATAGGAAATGCTAATGTTAGATCTGAATCGGTTAATCTTCCTTCCTGTCCTCCTCGTGCCCCAAGAGCTCGTAGAAGAACTATTATTGCATGGGAATTTTTTACAGAAATAGATGAAAAAACTAAGGTGCAATGAAAAATTTGTGAAGTTGTATATGAGCATAAAAGAGGAGGCAATCAAGGGGATATAGGTTCGTTGATGAGACATGTAAGAGAAAATCATGCTAGAGAGTTACTTATTGCACAAGGTGGTGAGGCTGTTGGTGGGCAGCCCAAACCAGATTGAACGCAACAACCGGCCAATTAATTAAGAATTATAATAAAATGAAGGACCGGGAAGAAATAGCAAAAACGATAGTTGTGGATTGTTTGCCTTTCACTTTTGCTTCTTCGGATGCTTTTATTCATTAGATTCAAGCAATTTATAATCCTATATTTAATGGTACTCCTAGAAGTACTTGTCGGGCCGATATTTTTAGACTCCATGCACAATATGTTTGTTATTTATCTACATTATTAAAATATTCAATGCAGAATTGCTCTAACTTCTGATTTTGGTCGTGTTGTTAATAAAAATGATTATTTAACCATTACTTGTCACTGGATAGATAATAATTTTGTTATGCAAAAAAGTATTCTAGCTTTTTTGTATGATGAAGATCATAGACATACAGGAAAATTTATTTCTGAATCTATTACTAAAATTGTAGAATATTATGGTATTGAAAAAAAATTATGTATTGTTTTTAATAATGCATCTAACAACAAGGCTTCTTCTGACTAGTTAAAAGCTGACCTTTCTCCGCCGTTACCTGAAATATTTCTTGTTAAGTGTGCTTGTCATATATATATCTTAATTGTAAAAGATGGTCTTGAATTTGTTGAACTTTATATTGAAAAGGTCCAGCTTGCTGTTGGCTTTATTTAAGAAAATAATCGAAGAAAAAGAGTGAGAGAATTTAAAGTTAAATGTGAAAAAATGGACTTAGACCGATATTAATGCCTGAAGAATGTGACACTAGATGGAGTGCTACTTATACTTATTTAAAAACTTGTCTTGCTTATAAAATTCCTATTACAATGACTTTTAATCAATATTCAGGTTCATTTCCTGAGTGTATGCTACATGATTCTGATTGGGCTTCAATTGATGATCTTGTTAAGTTTTTGGAAAATTTTTATATAGCTACGGTTGAATTTTTCGGTGCTTATTATCCTACTGTTTGCAATATTTTAGTTTATTTAGACAACATTTCTTGTTTTCTTAAAGAATATAAGAATAGAGAAGGTTACAAAGAAGCTGTTAGTGCTATGTTTGCTAAATTAAAAAAATATTTTTATTTGCTTCCCTCAATTTATTGGGTTAGGGTTATAATAAATTCATGTATGAAATATAATACTATGTGCGACTTTAGTTCTATTATTTATACTTCCTTAGAGATAGAGCCTGAAGAAAAACCAAATTTGTTTACATCTATGAGTGATGCGAACATTTACTTAGAAGTATTATATAACCATTATGTCGATTTACTTGATGTAGCTGTACCGACAAATATCAGTCCAACTGTCGCTCCGAGGAGCCATCATCTTCTAAAAGGCCGGCACATAGTAGTTTTCCTGATTACTTTTATGATTTAAATGTTTGAGACAGGGTTGAGACTTCAACATACACAACTTCTTAGGAAGAGCTTAAGTATTATCTTCGACAATTGATATAGGATCGCAGAGCAAGGATCAACACGTTGGATTGGTGGAAGAATAACGAAAGACAATATCCTGTGCTTTCAAGATTAGCTAGAGATATATTGAATAGTTCAATGTCAACCATTGCATCAGAGAGTGCTTTTAGTCAGGGACGACAACATCTTGGAGACAACCGACACTCATTGGGAAGTAATGCTATGAATGTTCTAGTTTGCCTTAGAGATTGGATTTGAGTGGAACAAAGAAATCAAGAAATGGAGGTGGAACCGGAAGACGAACAAGATCTTGAAGAAATTCTGACTTCAAGGGAGAACTCAGCACAATCAAGTCCAATGCATGGTTTTTCCCCTATTGATTTTGACTATCCTATGACAGTTCTCGTTAATATTAACATGAACAAGTTGGAAAAATGATGAAAAATATATAGATTTTTCATTCACGTAAATTATAAGTTTTGGATATTTTGAATCAATAAAATACAACATTCATTCACTCCTTACTTTGTAATTTTTTTCATTTAAGTTGAATTTTTAGTTTGATTAAATACTTTTAATCTATTACTATCAAATTTTACAGTAAGTAATAAACATAACAAACATATATACACATATATTCTACATATATACACAAGTGGTATTTAAAGTAGTATATATTCTACATATATGTGTATATATTTTCTATAGACTCTAAAGTAGTATATATTTAACGTATATATATATATAGTGTATATATGTTGTATGTATAATTGTATATTGTTTCAAGTGGTGTTTTAAGTAGTATATATTCTACATATATGTCTATATATTTTCTATAGACTAAAATAGTATATATTTAATGTGTATATGCTTCTAAAGTAGTATAATATGTAATGTATATATGTTATATGCGTATATATTTCCTATACACTCTAAAATAGTATATATTTAACGTATACATGTCTCTCTCTCTCTCTCTCTCTATATATATATATATATATACATATATATATATATAGTGTATATATGTTGTATGTATATTATTTCAAGTGGTATTTTAAGTAGTATATATTCTACATATATGTTTATATATTTTCTATAGACTAAAATAGTATATATTTAATGTCTATATGTTTTCTAAAGTAGTATATATATATATACATAGTGTATATATGTTGTATTTATATTGTTTCAAGTGGTATTTATAAGTAGTATATATTCTACATATATGTCTAATGTTTATATATTTTCTACAGACTAAAATAGTATATATTTAATGTCTATATGATTTCTAAAGTAGTATATATATATATATATATATATATATATATATATATATATAGTGTATATATGTTGTATGTACAATTGTATATTGTTTCAAGTGGTATTTTAAGTAGTATATATTCTACATATATGTCTATATATTTTCTATAGACTAAAATAGTATATATTTAATGTGCATATGCTTCTAAAGTAGTATAATATGTAATGTATATATGTTATATGCGTATATATTTCTTATAGACTCTAAAGTAGTATATATTTAACGTATACATGTCTATATGTTTTCTAAAGTAGTATGTATGTATATATATATATATATATATATATTGTATATATGTTGTATGTATATTGTTTCAAGTGGTATTTTAAGTAGTATATATTCTATATATATATATATATATATATATAGTGTATATATGTTGTATGTATATTATTTCAAGTGATACTTTAAGTAGTATATATTCTACATATGTGTCTATATATTTTCTATAGACTAAAATAATATATATTTAATGTGTATATATTTCTAAAGTAGTATAATATGCAATGTCTATATGTTATATGTGTATATATTTCCTATATACTCTAAAGTAGTATATATTTAATGTATACATGTCTATATATTTTCTAAAGTAGTCTCTCTCTCTCTCTCTCTCTCTCTCTATATATATATATATATATATATATATATGACAGTGCTAATGACGAATTTGATCAAGAATTCAACCAAATCCAAAATGATGACTTGGAATCCTCCCAGTCTGATCAAGAAGACCAACCAAAGATCAATGTTCTAACAAAATAACAAGATCTCCTCTTAGAAATGATTGGCAATTTACAACATTCCGACCAAAACGACGGAAAGCCATAAAAGAATTTAAACAATTAACAACAACAATAGTAAATTAAAAGCTTCCTATTCTTGGATCAAGAGACCATTGGGTTTCATAAAGAAAAATATTCAACTTCTTAACTCAATACTACATGGAAGAGTCAGATCTGGTAATTAAATTAGTGAAATCTTGCCTCAATACTATATGTTTTAGTTAGATCTATTTCATCTAAAAGGTTCATTAGTCAGATAGTCTAAAGGTTATAAATAACCATCTGTAAGTCCCTAAGTCTCCACTGGCAATCCAATCATTAATGCTTAGGTTAAACAACCTACAGTATAGATCTGAAAGATCACAGTACTACCTTTAAAATAATCCTTTTATAAAATAGATTTCAGGTGATATTAAAATAATTATTTTATAAAATAGATTAGGTGGCAAGGTCAACCATATATTAATGATGAAACTAACTAAATGAAATAAAAGAGGTATAATAAGTAAATTAGGCGGCAAAGCCGACCATATGTTAATAATGAAATTAAGAACACAAATATGAAAATTAAATTTTGATATTAATATCAAAAATAAATTTGATGATTACAAAGAGAGAGAGAGAGCAAACTCTAACCAATAATTCTAGAGAGAGAGCTTTTTGCAAAGAAAATAATATGTTCTTCTCAAGAAGAGAAATGGGCTATTTATAGCCAAAATATGCTACAGTAAAAGTGCTATAGTAACACCTTCAATTATTGCTACAGTGTAGCTACAATGAGCTACAATAATATTGACTATAATTTTTCAGCAATTGGTTGTTGATGTCATGCATGACATCAATGTTTTGATGACTCCTTGATGATATCAATTTGATGTCAAATTGATTGAATTTGTTCTTCATCATCCGTGTCTAATTTTGTAGTTGAATATTGATTGGTGGGAACTCCATCTTTGATTTGTTAGAGAATTTTTTTCATTTATTGAATAAAATCTCTCCGGCTACCTGACTTAGCCAATTGTGCGGCTGCAATTGATTTTTATTGTAGAAATAAGATTTGGGCGGCATCTATTGGGGTCAGACATCCAAGATTGCACCGAAACTATTTTTCTACTTCTGGTACGTAAGCTTCCATCGGATCCCAATTCTTGTACCATTTATAATAGCCTTGGAGAGCTAACCATGAAAGTCCCTTGTGCCTCTCTGGTTTGTGAAAGACAAATTTCTATAAAAATATCCAAGGAATATGGAACCTGTGGGAAAATTGTAAAAGAAAAGAAATTTGATGATCATCATGAAATCTTTGGGTAAAATATTCACATCTTTCTCATACTTGGGAAGGAAAGATCTCAAAGGTGTGGCCATAAATTGGCCACCACTGGTGTAGGAACCATTGGAAATTTTTTGAAGATAGTTGCTTGCCCCAGAGCAAAAACCAAGAATGTTTGTTAGTTTTATTTTGGAAGGTGAATACATTCATCCACGCTCTTTGATAATCAAAATAATTATAATATAGGGGGTCAAAAGCTTCGATAAGCTTTCGATATTTTACTGGATGCGTACCCCACTCTTTTGGCGAGATGATTTTGTTAATCCACACCATGGTATGGGTAACATAAGATTGGGTTTATTTGTATTTACGGGCTTTGAACAAATATGATTTGGTGTCTGTCAGTATGATTCATAAATTTTTTGGGTATGGACAGGAGTTTTTGGATAAAATTTATTGCAGGGCTAAGTATTTGCTTAGCTACCTCTTGGGGGTTTGAGTGCCAATACTCAACTTCAATTTGGATTATTGGTAAAACACTATCATTTTTGAAATATGTTGGATCATCTGAGGAAGACCCTTTACTGGAAGAAATTGGTTGTGGGATAAGTGAGGAAACTGTTTAAGTTTGTACGGGAAAAATATTGGAATCACTTTGTGGAAAATTAAGAGAAAAATTAATAGAGTTTTCTACCTCCACTAGATTTCTCATGGTGCCCTTGGCAACCACAGAATGAGAAGATAATGAGTGGCTTGGGGCCCCTTCTTGTGAACACATATTTTGGAAAATCTAAAAATCTCTCAGATAATCCCTTCTATTGGCACCTGTCATGCTGGATGGATCCTTAAGACCCATAAGTGAGCGCCATTGTTTAAAATTTTCTTTTGTCCAGGGTACAGACACTGTTTGAGCTAACTAAGTCTCTTCTTCTTCTTCGTCGTCGACTAAATCAACCCATTTCTTGGTGTTGGAAATTGAGATTGGATTTATACTTGATTGCATCATGAATGATTGAGGTAATACCGACATGACATAATCAACTGGGGTTTGATATCTTGGCTGATTTGTGTAAGCCATTACATTTGGGAGTTGCTTTGGTGCAACTGAGGTTTTTTACTGTGGGGTAACAATTTTTTTGGTGGCCTCTTCTGGATGTAGAAGAGCCGAAATTTGTGGAGGTGGAGGTTCTTCTTTCTTTTTGCTAGGTATGTTATCTTCCCTACAAAAATTCCCTAGTAAGAAAATCTGGTATAGAGTTGGAGCTCCCTTTGATATATTCAATATCAAAATAAAAAACAGATAAAATTGCCTGCCACCTAGCAAATATATGTTTAGAGGCAAGGTTTTGTACATCTTTTTGTAAAACAGATTTCACAGCTTTACAATCGATTCTTAGTAAACAAATTTGGTTTAACAAATCATCTTTGAATTTGGAAATGCACAATACAGTTGCTAAAATTTCTTTTTTGATAGTTGGATAATTTTGTTGATCTTTATTCCAATACTTGGATGCAAATGCAACTATATATTCTTTATCATTTTTCTTTTGTTTTAAAATTCCACCATAGCCTATGTCTGATGCATCTATTTCAACTATTTTGAATGCAGAGGGATCGAGAAGGGACAAGTAAGTGAGGTCTTTTGCTTTTAATTTGATTTTCTTAACTACATTGGTATGGATTTGAGTCCACGAAGGAGGAGGCTTTTTCAGCCTGTCATGGAGAGGTTTTAACAAATTATTGAGTCCTGGAATAAAATCTTCTATATAATTAACACATCCTAAAAATCATTGAAGTTGAGTTTTATCAAGAATTTAATCAGGAAATTTGTTAGCGAGTTGGATGGACTATTGAATTTGGGTAATAGTACCATGGAAATTTTTTTGGCCGAGGAATCTAATATCGACTTGAAAAAGACAATACTTAGTTTTGGACAAAACTAAACCATTTTCTTTGATGATATTAAAGAATACTCATAAATGTTTAAAATGTTGATCAATTTTGGTGGAAAATACTAAGACATCATCAATATAGACGATAATGAATGTCAAAAAAGGATTAAAAATGTCATTCAATATTTTTTGAAATTCTGAAGGGGTATTTTTTTTAGGCCAAAGGGCATTACGTTCCATTCATACTGCCCGAATGGTACTGTAAAAACGGTTTTATAACGATCTCTTGGATCATTTTAGGTTTGCCAAAATCCGAATTTTAGATTAAACTTAGAGAAAATTATAGCAGCATAAAGCCTTTGGAGAAGATCCTTTTTATTAGGAATAGGATACCTAATCCATCGAAGGAAGGAATTGAGAGGTTTGTAGTTGAGAACCAAACGAGGGGCTCCTCATTCGATTTTAGAACTTTTATTGACATAAAAGACAACACAACTCCAAGGAGATTTCCTTGGCGAGATGATCTTCTTTTGGAAAATATCATTGATTTTTATCTAACAATAGATTGTCAGCTCATGATTCATTTAAATTGGACAGGCTTTGGTAGAAATGGTTTTTTCATCAAAGTCAGGCTCATAAGGAAGCCTAACTATATGCTTTTTGTGATTCCAAAATGTTGTGGGCAGATCAACATAAAGATCTTTTTCAATCTTTATTTCTAAGGCCTTGACATTAGATTGAAGAGAAGGTTCCTGAAGATATTGTTTTGGTCGTCGAAATGCAATTTCTTCTTTGAGAAAATTGATTTGAGCCTCTTTGTTTTTCAGAAAGAATAAAATTTTCTGAATGGGCAGTTTGTCAAATGGGAGAATTATATTGTTGGCTTCAATAGTTATTCTCATATGAGTAACCCTGAAAGAGATTAAAGTTTCAACAAAAGGAGTGCTAGTATTACAGGACTGGTTATATCCTTTACTAGGACAAGGGAAGTAGAGGATGAAAGAAGTGAATTTCATAGAGAATTTTGTATTTCGACATCGAAAAGTTTGTAACTTATTCTTAGTTTACTACCATTTGCAGCTATAAGGGCTTCCACAGATTTTTTGAAGTACTTAGTAGGGATAAGTCCTTCTTGGACACAATTGAGATCTGGACCTGTATCAAACAAGAAAATGATATCTAGGACAAATGATTTTTTTATAACGAAGGTTATCCGAGTATGCCATCTTCTGATGGTAATTCTTAAAATGTATTGAACAAGGAAATCTCCCTCTTCAATTTCCCGATCCAATGGAACGATGTCATCTATTTTCTGTGAGTATTCAACCTTTGTAAAGAATTATTGGAAGAAAAGGCGATCTAAGTATTGTCTTGCTTTGATTTGCCTAACTTCTTCTTTAAGGAGTACTATCTCAGATTGGAGGTCTTGAATAGTTACTGCTCTAGGTTTACTCGACGGAAACCGTTTCAGGACGTTAGTGATGTTGTAAGTATTTGTAATCTGGGGATGAGAAAATACACCAGATGAAGAGGTAGAAGTTTTTTCTAGAGTCTTTTTGAATTGGTCAAGATAATGCTTCTTTTGGTCAAAATTTTATAAATTTCCAATCATTTCTGAGAGGAGATCTTGT
Source organism: Capsicum pubescens (assembly GCA_030864215.1). Taxonomy (NCBI): domain Eukaryota; kingdom Viridiplantae; phylum Streptophyta; class Magnoliopsida; order Solanales; family Solanaceae; genus Capsicum; species Capsicum pubescens. The sequence continues at coordinate 112,568,923 of CM061543.1, read as the reverse complement.
TATTTTGTTAGAACGTTGATCATTGGTTGGTCTTCTTGATCAAATAGGGAGGATTCCAAGTCATCATTTTGGATTTGGTTGAATTCTTGATCAAATTCGTCATTAGCACTGTTTGAATCTCCACTTTCTTCTAATAAGAGGTGTTGGATTTGGATAAGGACATATTCTTTATGGTCAAGGTTTCTAACCTCTTTAGATAATTTACAATACTTGTCAATATGACCTAGCTGTCGACACCTATAACATTTGCCACTATTGGCGGCAGGAAGAGTTGGTTTTACCGTCTGGTTCCATTTAGGATGGGACAGTTTTGATTTTTGGGGAAAATTAAGCTTAGTAGTAGAAACTTCCCTTTTTGAGGATGGTTTTATTTAAGCCTTCTTCCTACAAGAGAGGAGGCTGAATTGTTCACAGAAACTTTCTAAATTTCAACGGGTTTAGGCCTTGTCCTTAGCGAGTTACCTTGGTATCTTATCTTGTCGATAAATTTTGTGTGCAACTTGCTGGACCAGGCTTGTGAGCTGACCATAAGTGATTTTCTCATATAGGATGATCTCGTTGGAATATTGATTTTAAAGGTCTTCTTTGACTAAGTCTCTAAGGGACTTAGGCAATCCATCTAGGATTTTTTCTTCCAATATGAGAGGTTTCCATCAGGTCTTTCATAGATCCTCATAAGGAAAGAATCTTTGTACCACCTGAAATTAGAAAGCGTTTTGCACTTAAGATTGTTAAGTACTTTAGAGTACCTTTCTCTAAAGATACCTAGAATATCGATGAAGGTTTTGATAATAGTATAAATCAGTGTATTTGTGGAATCAGGAATGGTTTCTCCATCTTTAAGAATTGGTTATCCTAAGGAGTCCACAAGGACACTTTGGAAGATACTTTGTTTATCTTTCTCACAAAGATGGGTATCCCACTATCCTTTAAGCTAACCTGTGAATCCAACTACTAGGACATGGGTAGTGAGTTGATCGGAGCAGTTATGGGCAGTTCTATAAGCAGTGGAAAGCATTTTTATCTGCTGAAGTTTGGATAGGATGTTATACTCAGAACAACCATCTATGTTCCATTCATAGATATTATTGGTGTTATAGTTATTCTGCATAACGTTGGGCCTTTCTTCTAAAGCTATGTCTGGAGGAGTATCTCTAGGGTAATAAAGTTTTTGTGGCTTTCACCAATTAGAAGATTCAGTTTTGACAGGAGCTATTTCAAGAGGAGGTTCTTCCTTCGGCTGGCTGTCATCTGAATCATTATGTTAGAGTACTCTAACTGTAGCAGACGAGCCAACACCTGGGGTCTCAGAAACGTCTGGGTAGAGGAATTTCTCAATTTGTATGAACCTCCATTGAAGGTCAGATAGGAGTGGAAAAGATTTTGAATTATGTATTTAGAGTTCCCTAGTGAAAGTTGTAGGAATCTCGTAAGGCTTAAACAAAGGAGAGGACGAGGTAGATGCCTCTGATGACTTAAGAGTTAGAGATGGTTTTGAAGTCAAGTATTCACCAAGTGTATGAAGATACTTATTGGTATAGTTATTTTGTGCGAAAATACTTTTAATGTCCTTACCAGTAACTGGTTCATTGTCAACCTTTCTTTTGAAAGGTGAGGCAATGATTAAGTTATTGGCATGAGATATTGTAAAACCTTGTGATGGGGGGAGTTTAGAGGTGACGTCTGCACTGTTTATGGTTTTCCGTACTTCTGAAACATTGATTGATTTAGAAAAAGGAAAATCCAATTGGTGATATTTAGCATAAGCCTTAAACCATTCAAAGAAACTAATTTGTTTTTGCACAGAGTGTAGAAATCCATAGTAAATTGATTGAATATTTTTTAGTTCATCCTTCATGAAATTATTAAAAAACCAAGTTCATTTTAAAATATTTCCAGATGAATAAAATTCTATTCCAAGAGTTTTCTTATCAATATGAAAATCTTGACTTAAAACACCTAGCTCTGCACCTAAGGCTGAGTAGGTTGGTGATTGGGGTGGATCATCATGGATTTCAGTGGGAGGTGTTTCCACAAAATGTTTAGCCTATGAAATTCTAGATTCGAAGTTAACAGTCTTGATTCTAGAGGGAAATGAGAAAACTGAATTTCATACCGTCTGTATCTCGAAAAGAACAGATAGGGAGCTAGAGATCTGTTGGCTAAAAGATCCTTGGAAAGAAATGGAAACAGTTTCTGTGGAGAACTGTCTGATCTGAGAAATTATAGTATTCTTAGGTTTTTCTGTCGGAGCTGCATCTTGTAATGTCCAACTTTGGGGCAAGGATACTTGATTCCAGGAGATTGGTTTGGGAACTGACAAGTGAGACCGTTGAAGGTCAGTTTGGAAGAGTACATTTTCTCCTTCATAGCTATTTTTCATAGCCCCGGAGTCAAATATAGTATTGATAGTCTTATACTGAACTCTATAAATGATTGCTACTGGGAGAGACCCAGATTTGGTTTTGTAATTAGACTTCTTAACATTGAGTGTTAAAGAATCTAATATATTTAAGTCCTTCAAAGAAACGGTAAAATTTGGAAAATAGTCAAAATAAATTAGACCATTACAAAGACTGGTTTTGACTATTCCTAGTAAGGAATCATTGATTTCTAGGATCCTAGAGTCCCTAAGATAAACGAGTAGTGAGGTATCTAAACCTTCTTAAGAAAGAGGTTTAGCTGCTATTTGGTGTGCTACCCGTGCTTTTTTGTAGCTTAAAAATCATCTCAAGGATGTTAGAACTTGCTTTGAAATAAGAAATTTTTCTAATAAACGTTGTATTTACATAATTTTCACTTCCTATCACATGGAAAATTGAATAAGCTTTCCATCGATATATAATTCGCCCAAATCCGACACCCGGGCGAAGAGTTAGAGCCTTTTTAGTGAGACAGTGTCTGACCTGAGCCTTCAGCACGTCGCGGAGATAGCTCAAATGGCAATTGTCAAAATCCAGTGTTTCTTCGCGATACTGGTGCGTCGCGCCAAACTTTCAGGCCGTAGACAAGGTGGAAACGTGATAGCTCCGCATCGCACCACCGTGCAGTTTCCCAATTATCAATTTCCAGTGCCATGGCGCGATAACGCCGTGTCGCGCCACGGGCCTAACTCGGGATATTTTACTAAAAATTTAATGACGTGTCTAGGGTTAAAAGGGTCAACTTCCTACCCCTATATAATCCCTTTAACACGTAGTGTTCATTCATGGGCTCCTTTCGTCCATGAAGTCCAAGAATCCCTTTTTAACAACAAGTTATGGACTTTCTTCATGTTTTCATGCTTTGTATGTTCTCTTTCACATTGATAAATGAGGAATTGATTTCTATTCCATGATTTGATGATAAATTCCATGTGGGTTGATTAGTATAGATAAAGATTTATGAAATCTCATGACTAAAACCTTGTATGATGAAATTGGAAGTGAACCATGATGTTTAATTGCTATACCATGATGTTTTCATGTACTATGCCTGTCATATGTTTGATAAAATGCCTAGATGAAGGAAATTTGCCTAACTAGCATGATATCATGAAAATCCCCATAAATGTACAAGCTTATGCCTATTAGACGTTTGATGAAATGCTTCAATAAATGTATTATGGTGATTATCATGTATTCAAGAATATCAAGTCATGTCAGTTTCCTTCCATCGAGTCCTGGGGGTACTTGTACCCGAAATATTAGTTGTATGCCTAGATCCATGTTATGTTTTCATGATACTCTTAGTCAAGCAATGAACTCTTAGACTTCAGATAGTCTAATGACTCGGACAAAGATGGGTATCCCACTATCCTTTAAGCTAACCTGTGAATCCAACTACTAGGACATGGGTAGTGAGTTGATCGGAGCAGTTATGGGCAGTTCTATAAGCAGTGGAAAGCATTTTTATCTGCTGAAGTTTGGATAGGATGTTATACTCAGAACAACCATCTATGTTCCATTCATAGATATTATTGGTGTTATAGTTATTCTGCATAACGTTGGGCCTTTCTTCTAAAGCTATGTCTGGAGGAGTATCTCTAGGGTAATAAAGTTTTTGTGGCTTTCACCAATTAGAAGATTCAGTTTTGACAAGAGCTATTTCAAGAGGAGGTTCTTCCTTCGGCTGGCTGTCATCTGAATCATTATGTTAGAGTACTCTAACTGTAGCAGACGAGCCAACACCTGGGGTCTCAGAAACGTCTGGGTAGAGGAATTTCTCAATTTGTATGAACCTCCATTGAAGGTCAGATAGGAGTGGAAAAGATTTTGAATTATGTATTTAGAGTTCCCTAGTGAAAGTTGTAGGAATCTCGTAAGGCTTAAACAAAGGAGAGGACGAGGTAGATGCCTCTGATGACTTAAGAGTTAGAGATGGTTTTGAAGTCAAGTATTCACCAAGTGTATGAAGATACTTATTGGTATAGTTATTTTGTGCGAAAATACTTTTAATGTCCTTACCAGTAACTGGTTCATTGTCAACCTTTCTTTTGAAAGGTGAGGCAATGATTAAGTTATTGGCATGAGATATTGTAAAACCTTGTGATGGGGGGAGTTTAGAGGTGACGTCTGCACTGTTTATGGTTTTCCGTACTTCTGAAACATTGATTGATTTAGAAAAAGGAAAATCCAATTGGTGATATTTAGCATAAGCCTTAAACCATTCAAAGAAACTAATTTGTTTTTGCACAGAGTGTAGAAATCCATAGTAAATTGATTGAATATTTTTTAGTTCATCCTTCATGAAATTATTAAAAAACCAAGTTCATTTTAAAATATTTCCAGATGAATAAAATTCTATTCCAAGAGTTTTCTTATCAATATGAAAATCTTGACTTAAAACACCTAGCTCTGCACCTAAGGCTGAGTAGGTTGGTGATTGGGGTGGATCATCATGGATTTCAGTGGGAGGTGTTTCCACAAAATGTTTAGCCTATGAAATTCTAGATTCGAAGTTAACAGTCTTGATTCTAGAGGGAAATGAGAAAACTGAATTTCATACCGTCTGTATCTCGAAAAGAACAGATAGGGAGCTAGAGATCTGTTGGCTAAAAGATCCTTGGAAAGAAATGGAAACAGTTTCTGTGGAGAACTGTCTGATCTGAGAAATTATAGTATTCTTAGGTTTTTCTGTCGGAGCTGCATCTTGTAATGTCCAACTTTGGGGCAAGGATACTTGATTCCAGGAGATTGGTTTGGGAACTGACAAGTGAGACCGTTGAAGGTCAGTTTGGAAGAGTACATTTTCTCCTTCATAGCTATTTTTCATAGCCCCGGAGTCAAATATAGTATTGATAGTCTTATACTGAACTCTATAAATGATTGCTACTGGGAGAGACCCAGATTTGGTTTTGTAATTAGACTTCTTAACATTGAGTGTTAAAGAATCTAATATATTTAAGTCCTTCAAAGAAACGGTAAAATTTGGAAAATAGTCAAAATAAATTAGACCATTACAAAGACTGGTTTTGACTATTCCTAGTAAGGAATCATTGATTTCTAGGATCCTAGAGTCCCTAAGATAAACGAGTAGTGAGGTATCTAAACCTTCTTAAGAAAGAGGTTTAGCTGCTATTTGGTGTGCTACCCGTGCTTTTTTGTAGCTTAAAAATCATCTCAAGGATGTTAGAACTTGCTTTGAAATAAGAAATTTTTCTAATAAACGTTGTATTTACATAATTTTCACTTCCTATCACATGGAAAATTGAATAAGCTTTCCATCGATATATAATTCGCCCAAATCCGACACCCGGGCGAAGAGTTAGAGCCTTTTTAGTGAGACAGTGTCTGACCTGAGCCTTCAGCACGTCGCGGAGATAGCTCAAATGGCAATTGTCAAAATCCAGTGTTTCTTCGCGATACTGGTGCGTCGCGCCAAACTTTCAGGCCGTAGACAAGGTGGAAACGCGATAGCTCCGCATCGCACCACCGTGCAGTTTCCCAATTATCAATTTCCAGTGCCATGGCGCGATAACGCCGTGTCGCGCCACGGGCCTAACTCGGGATATTTTACTAAAAATTTAATGACGTGTCTAGGGTTAAAAGGGTCAACTTCCTACCCCTATATAATCCCTTTAACACGTAGTGTTCATTCATGGGCTCCTTTCGTCCATGAAGTCCAAGAATCCCTTTTTAACAACAAGTTATGGACTTTCTTCATGTTTTCATGCTTTGTATGTTCTCTTTCACATTGATAAATGAGGAATTGATTTCTATTCCATGATTTGATGATAAATTCCATGTGGGTTGATTAGTATAGATAAAGATTTATGAAATCTCATGACTAAAACCTTGTATGATGAAATTGGAAGTGAACCATGATGTTTAATTGCTATACCATGATGTTTTCATGTACTATGCCTGTCATATGTTTGATAAAATGCCTAGATGAAGGAAATTTTCCTAACTAGCATGATATCATGAAAATCCCCATAAATGTACAAGCTTATGCCTATTAGACGTTTGATGAAATGCTTCAATAAATGTATTATGGTGATTATCATGTATTCAAGAATATCAAGTCATGTCAGTTTCCTTCCATCGAGTCCTGGGGGTACTTGTACCCGAAATATTAGTTGTATGCCTAGATCCATGTTATGTTTTCATGATACTCTTAGTCAAGCAATGAACTCTTAGACTTCAGATAGTCTAATGACTCTTCAATACTATATGGAAGAGTCAGATCTGGTAATTAAACTAGTGAAATCTTGCCTCACTACTATATGTTTTAGCTAGATATATTTTATCTAAAAGATTCATTAGTCAGATAGTTCAAAGGTTATAAATAACCATCTGTAAGTCCCTAAGTCTCCACCGGCAATCTATCCATTAATGCTTAGGTTAAACAACCTACAGTGTAGATCTGAAAGATCACATTACTACCTTTAAAATAATCCTTTTATAAAATAGATTTCTAAGTCTAATAGATTGAGTCAAGTTTTACCATTCATATTAAAGATCTGACAGTACCATATAATAGCAAGTAAAAACAACAACAACAACAACAACAACAACAACAATAATAATAATAATAATAATAATATCTATATATAGTGTATATACGTTGTATGTATATTGTTTTAAGTGGTATTTTAAGTAGTATTTATTCAACATATATGTCTATATATTTTCTATAGACTAAAATAGTATATATTTAATGTGTATATGTTTCTAAAGTAGTATAATATATAATGTATATATGTTATATGTGTATATATTTTCTATAGACTCCAAAGCAGTATATATTTAATGTATACATGTCTATATATTTTCTAAAGTAGTATATATATATATAGTGTATATATGTTGTATGTATATTGTTTCAAGTGGTATTTTAAGTAGTATATATATATATATATATTATATTGTACGTATATATGTATATATATTTTTTATAGACTCTAAACTAGTATATATTTAAAGTATACATGTGTATATATTTTATAAATAGTATATATTTAGTGTATAAATGTTATATTTATATTGTTTAACGTATTTAGAATGTATGTAGGTGTGTGTATATTGGAAAAAAATATTTAATTTCTAGTTTTTTTTTAGTTTTGACTGGTTTGGACCGGTCAAAACCGGACCAAGGTTAAGTGGGCCGGTCCTGATTTATTTCACAGATTTTCACTGTTTGGGCCCAGACCGAACCGACCCATTAAAATTGACCTAGTACCGGCCCGACCCAGAACCCTGTAACTTGAAGTGGGCCAATTCTGAGTTGAACCGACCCGACCCATTTAACATGCATACTTTCGACTCGTATACTTTTGGGACTTCAACTTTGGATTTAGATGCATATAAAGATCACAAATGTCTCTTTGCTTATAGGCAAGTGAAAACGTCCATTAACAATTAAGTTCTTGTGAAGAATCTAGCTATTGTCATCTTCAACCCCTCATACCTTTTTGTGTACTCAGTATTTTTTATCTCAAAACCCACCAAAAGATAGACAATTGAATTAGCTTTCCAACGATACCGATTTTGTCTTAATCCAATATCGGGGTGAAAAGTTATGGCCAAAATACTGAAGCACTGCTGCAGCTGTGTCGAATCTGTCCAGGGTATGATTTGTAAGGTCTGTCCAAGATACTACTCGTACAAACTCCTTACGGGTCATTAGGAGGAAGTCGTACCTTGGGAAGTAGAGGCTTAAAATGGGTTTTTAACTACGATTCAAGCCACTTTTCATAGTTCCTCTTGCATTTAGCATCCAAAACCTAATTTCCTGCAAAACACTCCCCAAAACACATCAAATCTAACAACATAGCCTTAAGAACATGCATGTTCTCATAGTTTAAGCATCGTAAGTGCTATATTTCTATAGCACATTATACACTTGATATATATATATATATATATATATTTGGGACGACTAGCTGCCTTGGTGGCTTTAACTTTCCCTCGGCCTTTCTCCAGTTCATGCGGCTAACACGCACTGGGGCCCTTTCAGTAGGGGGAGCTGAACCCATATAGCCCATGGTTTTCTTTAGGATGGTTCGAGCTATACAGTTCAGGTTAAATCTTTAAACTCTCATGTTCATGACCTTTTACCCTATCCCGGTATCCTATAAATGTAAATATGAATGTGTGCATGTGATTTTGACTGATTTTAGACATGACATTATTTTATCACTTTCTCTGAGATACATGCAAGTGCTTATCCCACTGACCGTCCTGGGACGCTACATTATTTCATGATGTATGATCTGAAGACTGTTTTGTTACTCCTGTGTAGCGTTAGGTGGTTGAGCACGTCTGTTGAGTTGTTGTGAGCCTCCATCCTTTGAATGGCCTTATCATTTCATTATTATTTCTATAATTTCATAGTACTTTTGGATTCTTTGATCGTAGTCGGGAACATGTACCGACTTAGTTGATATTCTAGTTTTAGAGGCTATTGTGGACAAGTGTGGGTTGGATTGTAGGTTTTGACTCTTAAAACTTTCAGTTAACTTATTTATCTTTTATTACTATCTTGATTGGCTTCCGCTTTATTATTATTATTATTATTATTGTGCTCTTGAGGTTAGGCTAAAGGGGATGGTATCCGATCCAGGGTGGGCTTGAGATACTCGTCACGACTCGGCCATGATTCGGGGTCGTGACAAATAGAATTAAAACATACATGCAACAAGCATGTTCAAAAACTAGTATAATAAAGTCCTTTAAAACTTTGATTCAAAGTAAAGATAATAATTTTTTTTTAAAAAAAATAAAATTCTTGATACAAATTATAGAAGTGAGAGAATTGTCTTATATAGAGAGAATAGAGATGACAATATTAAAAAAATGAGAAAATTATTTTTGATATATGTTAGAGACGTAAGAATAGATAGAGGAAAAAATTTGAGAAGAAAAGAGAAAAGAAGAGTTTAATAAAAGAAAAGAAATACTCAAAATTTCAAATCAGATTATAATGATTGTGATAGTTATTTTTCAGATATTTTAAATAAGTCCCACATTTTTGTACTTGTGTATAATCTTCTTGTATGACAATTTTCCGATCATCTTCATTAGTTTCTTTCTCTTCATTTTGTTCATCCATATAAGATCGTGCACCATCGTCTTTCTAGTTATCGGTTGAAGTCTTGTGATGATCCCATTCACCACCTTCAAAAAGTGGATCTAACTCATCAAATATATTGTGATAATCATCCATCACTTTGTTTTTAGCTAGATATGGAGAAAAAAATTGATGAAAAAAAATAGAAAAGAGAGAATAAGAAAAAAATAAGAGCAAACCCTCTTTAATATAGAATAAAGATGTTAAATATGAGTAGAAAGTATGTGTTTATGCATGAAAATAGCAAAAATAAAATATTTTGATTCAAACAGATGAAGATGTGAGATTGTGAGAATTTGTATACACAAACTAAAAGAGCGAGAACGTTAATTTTGAAAGTGTTTAAATTGAGATAAGAAAAGGAAAAAAGGAGAAAGGTACTTCCAATATAAACTAAAAACGTGATGGAATAATTTAGTGAAATATTTGACTAGAGATTATTTGAATCTGATTTCATCGTCTTTGTTGACTTTATTAGTTGAAGTCTTGCGATGATCTCATTCATCATCTTCAAAATAGTGAGTCAAGCTCATAAAATATAGAATGATAATTTTCTATCACTTTGTATTTAGCTAGGTAGTTAGAGGAAAGAATTTAAGAAAAAAAAAATATAAGAAAAGATATACCAAAACTCCTTGATATCAAATGAAGAGGTGAAAGAAGAGTAAAAAGTGTTTGAGTATAGATGTGAATAGCAAAAAAAAAAAAAAAAATTAGAAAAATATTTTGATATAAACTAATGAAGATATGAGATTGCGAAATTTTAGATACAAACTGATGAAAATGTGAGTTTGTAGAAATTTTGAAACAAACTGAAAAAGTGAAAGTGTTGTGAAGTATTTGAATTGAGATAAGAATTGTAAAAATGAGATTTTTTTTTGATATATACTAAAGATGTGAGAGAATGAATAGATGGAAAGATTTAGAAGAAAATAAAAGAGAGAGACTAAGAAAAAAAGAAGAAATTAAATATTTAAGAAAATTATACCAATAGAATTGGGACACACCTGCAGCACACATGTTCAAAAACTAATATAATAAAGTTCTTAAAACTTTGATTAAAAGTAGAGATAATAATTAAAAAAGAACAAAAATCTCGATACAAATTGTACAAGTAAAAGAATTGTTTTGTATAGAGTGAATAGAGATGAAACTATTTAAAAATGAGAAAACAGTTTTTGATATACGTTAGATATGTAAGAGAATAGATAGAGTGAAGAAATTGAGAAGAAATTAAAAAAAAAAAGAGTAAGAAAAAAAGGAAGAAATATTCTGAATTTTAAAGATTGTGATAGTAATTTTTTCAGATCTTTTATATTTGTCTCACATTTTTATACTTGTGCACAATCTTGTTATATGACTATTTTTCGATCATCTTCATTAGTTATTTTTTCTTATTTTTGTTCATCCATATAATATCGTGCACCATCGTTTTTTGTAGCTATCAGTTGAAGTCTTGCGATGATTTCATTCATCACCTTCAAAAATAGATCTAGCTCATTAAATATAACATGATAATCATCCATCACTTGGTGAGTAGCTAGATATGGAGGAAAAAATCAATGAAAAAAATAGAAAAGAGTGAGTGAGAAAAAAATAGAAAAAAAAGAGCAAGAAAAAAGAAGAGCAAACATTCTTTTATATAGAGTAAAGATATCAAAGATGAATAAAAAGTGTGTGTTTATACGTGAGAATAGCAAACAAAAAATATATCAAGTAAAACAGATGAAGATATGAGATTGTGAAAATTACGATGTGGATAGAAGAAGATGTGAGAGTGTGAGTATTTCAATACAAACTAAAAGAGCGAGAGCATTAATTTATGAAGTATTTAAATTGAGATAAGAAAAGTAAAATAGGAAAAAGGGACTTTTAATATAAACAAGAAATGTAACGGAATAATTTCGTGAAATATTTGACTAGATATTTTTTGAATCAAATTGTATCATCTTTGTAGATTTTATTATCTGAAGTCTTGCGATGATCCCATTCAAAAAGGTGAGTAAAATTCATAAAATATAACATGATAATTTTTCATCACTTTGTATTTAGCTAGATAGATAGAGGGAAGAATTTAAGAAAAAGTAAAAAAAAAAACTAAGAAAAAAAGTGTCAAAACTCCTTGATATCAAATGAAGATGTGAAAGAAGAGTACAAAGTGTGTGACTATAGATGTGAATTAAAAAAGAAAAGAAAAATATTTTGATATAAACTAAACTAATGAAGATATGAGTCTGTGAAAATTAAAATACAAACAAATGAAAATGTGAGATTGTGAAAATTTTGATACAAACTAAAAAAGTGATAACGGTAATTTGTTAAGTATTTAAATTGAGATAAGAATAGTATAAAATGAGAAAATAATTTTCGATATACACTAAAGATATGAGAGAATAGATACAGAAATAATTTAAGAAGAAAATAGAAGAGAGAGCGAGAGTAAGAAAAAAATTATCATTTAAAAAAAATGTACTTATCGAATTGGGACACATGTGCAGCACACGTGACCAAAAACTAGTCTAATAAAGTTCATTTTGCAATTTTGATTTGAAATAGAGATAAGAATATATATATATATATATAAAAGAAAAACTCAATACAAATTACACAAGAGAAAGAATCGTTTTGTATAGAGTGAATAAATATAAGAATAGTAAAAAATCAGAAAAGAGGATTCGATACAAATAAGATATATGCGAAATTCTTTGAGTATAAGAGAGAATTGGGGTGATTACACCATTAATTTTTGTCTTCTGTTCAAATAATCACTTCGTTGGCTCAATTTAATTGTGTTGGACTGTTGGTGATCCCTCACTATTTTATTTATATAATAAAGATTTTGTTTAAAACTTTGTTCTAAGATTTAAAAAAACAATTAAGGTAGCATTTGACTTTGAACTTTGAATCAGATTTTAAAAATATATCTTAAAAATATTTCAAAAACTAGTTCAAATATTTTTTTGGATTCTTGAGACTCTCTTAAATTTTTTCCTAGTTACATTAACATTCAAACATAACTTTAAGATTCAAATACCTACTCCAAAAACTTAAAATTTCAACTTCAACTTCAAAATTTATGATGAACAAATGCTAAGGTAAATATATTTGTTATTACTTTTATATCCTTCAAATTCTTATCACCTTTTCAACTTGTATTCCATTTGTTTGTATTACAATTTTGATTAGCTTTATCATTAGTTTCTTTCACGCTCTTTGAATCATACATATAATAGTGAGCTTCATCAGGGCACATAGTTTCAAGTGGGTTCATATGAATCCACTTTGTTGAAAAATTGCGTTGTATATATATGTATATATGATTAGTTTTTACAAATGTAAAAGCTACATACAAGTGGATCTCCCAGCCCAGTGATAGTGGGATCAATTGTTAACACCTATGTCGTGTGTTTGAGCCCTTGTAGGGCATTTTGTTTTTATTGTTTTAAGAAACAACCAATTTAAGCAGCAATTTCTCAATATTTAACGTCTCAACCATAAAATAGTTTGAATATTTTTTTTATATATATTAAACCCACTTGGTGAAAAGATTGAATTCGTCACTGAGCTTCACGATCTTTGTAACTTTGATTATCCATTCGTACGGTGATCTCATTCATCACCTTCAAAAAGTACATTGAGCTCATAAAAAATGTCATCATAATTATCCATCACTTTGAATTAAGTTAGATAAATAGAGAATAGAATTTACCAAGAAAATCAAAAGAGAGAATGTAAAAAACAAGAAAACACTATTTAACACAAACTGAAGATATGAGCGATGAGTAGAATATATTGGAGTAGAGATAAAAGAATTTGATACAAATTGAAGAAGTGAAATTTTTTGTAGAGAATAGTAAAAATTAGAAAATAGTTTTTGATATGCTTTAAGGAAAGAAAATAAATATACGGAAGAATTTAAGAAGAAAATAGAAAAAGGAGAGTGAAAAAAAGAAGAATTTATCATATTAAGAAATTTAGTGACAGAATTGGAACTAGTTTATTGGGACTTGTTTTATAGCAAGAGTAATTAATCGTTGTTGTTTCATGTGCAGAACACTTGCCCAAAAATTGATATAATGAAGTGTTTTAAAAACTTTTATTTGGAATAGAGATAAAAAAAAAAAAAAGAGAAAAGATTCAATTCAATTGATTATTTGTATTATTTTGGCAAGGTTATATATACTGTTATCCTTGAAAAAATTAACATCACAATTTTTGAGACATTTTGTTGTCATTAATTTAGTTGCTAATTTGTGATCGTGGGTGAACGGATATCACACACAAGCTTTATATCCATACTAAACATCCTTGTTAACATCAAAAATTCCTATGAATCTTGTCCAAAATATTTGAAATAATTCCTACACTCCTTCCACAATTTACTATATGTGGCGTTCAAAGATATTTTCGACTTCTATTTATTTTTATTACTATTTTTTAGCGAGAATCATAGATATATTTTTATTACAATTTCTGCTTCGATCCGAAGCACATATAATTTCGAAAGCACACTCAACGTCATAAGAATATTCGTATTTCAATGCCTCTTCCATGAAAGATTAATGAGCAATATCCAATTTATTGATGCACCCCCACATCAATAAGATCAACAAAAAATGTCATCAAATTAAAATATTTATTGCGTTGAGATAATTTTTTCCCATATAATAGGGATGTATTGGGTATGCAATAGTTTATAATTGGAAAATACACTATGCTAAATATAAATAGGCTATATTCAATTCTAGCAAATACTTGGTGCTATAAATTTTCATGTAACACCATTTTGTTATATTTTACCGATGCATAATAACTTTTATTTATTGCAACAACAACCATCAATAAAATATTTTTTTTAGAAAATTACTTATTTATAATAATCTTACTCAAATATTTAGGTATTTAGTAGTTATATTTGTGTAGGAATGGATGGTCAAAACTTGTGTTGGTGAAATTACAGTAAAATTACAACCAACAAAATATAAATGAAGAAAATAAAAAATATCTTCCTCATGGCTGAGGCGTGGATATGTCGCTCTCTTTAAGGTGATTCAATCCCACTGCAACAAATGATTTCACCGATACAACAATAATCTTCTTGACTTGTCTCCTCTCGAATACAACAATCTTCTCACAAATTACAACTCAACAAATTTTGGACAATAGTTGAGCTCAAAGCTCCACAAAATAAAAATGCATCCCTTCAACTAATAAACTTTCTTTTATACTTAAAAAATATGCAAGACCAACTCTACTTATAGGTGAGGTATTCATCCTTTTAATGAATAAGAATGAATAAGGGGTAGTAAACATGAAAGATGTCACGACCCAAAAATTCAGGTCATGATGACACTTATTGTGGCTAAGCCTTGACAAGTGAGCCAATCATCCAAACTAATATGTAAATAACAATCACAACACAAATTTCAAGGAGAAACTTCTAGAATAAAGTCGAACCACATAAGTATAATAATAGCAGGAGTCTGGATAACAAAAATATAAAAAACCATCTCAAAATCTGGTGTCACAATGTAAAAACAAACTAAATACAATCCGAAGTTTGAATATACAACTGAAAATTCAAAGAAAAACACAAGTATGTCTTTGAATACAAACTAAGACATAAACCAGATAGGATAAGGTCGGAGGTCGACTCTAAAAGTATAGAGCGACCACTACCTCGAAATATATCAATCACCACCTGAATTAAGCTACCGTGCGACACACTCGAACCTAGATCTGTACCAAAAGGACATAGTAGGAATGAGTAAGGTTCACTTGTACTCAGTAGGTATCATAAATCGACTGAACAAAGTAGAAAATAAGGTATATAAATATACACTATGAGCACATCACCTGCAAGCAAAAATGCCCTAAACAGTAGTTCACACCATCTCCACTAACAGTTCTAAAATATAACACATAGATAAAATAGGTACGTGAAAGAAATAGAATAAATATACATCAGATAAAACATAAGAACACAACAATAAAGATGTATAAATGAAAGATATGCATAGAGGATGATAATGATGATGATGTGATATGATCGAGGTTATCACATAACCTCCGTATACACCTATCGAGCATTAGTATTTTCAAGTAGGACCCATGGAGGGTTCGCAACCCATATACTATCTCAAATACTCAATCCCAATCTCAATATCTATATCTCTTTTCCGACTAGTGGGCTACGACAGAGGATTGTGTAAACATGTCTCATTTCTATTAAAAAATCATCTTTCCACAATGGTACCAATATCTTATGAATATATGTATGATATAAGGATGTAATGCTCACAACCAATCCAGCATGAAGATCTCAAATCCACTCAATAATGGCACGCGAGTCCAGAATCCATTCAATATATCCACCAACCACAATTACGTATAAACAATATACCAATAGAGTAAAAATTCATGTATAACATCAATAATATCACATTAACCCCAACTTGGGTACTTCTATCATAGAAGAGCAACCAGAATGCATGCACAAGGCCAATAATAACGAGTAAGGTCCCCACATACAGGCAACAATTATAATATTATTTTCATGATTATTACCTATACCCATAGCATACATTTTATATAAATATTAACTATCCAACCCAGTCTAAAAAAAATTAATCCATAACCTGCCTCGTGATGCAAAAATTCAAGCCTAAAATCCTTCACGCGGAGCTTTTCAAGCCTAAAATCCATTGATTTGACCTCAGGTTAGTGAAATCAGTTCCTCCCTTCTCGGGATTTGTTCAGAATATTGAGAATGCAAATGAAATATGCTACTAGACTAAATTGATGTTTCGTATTAGTGGCAACATCAAATTTTCAAAAAATGATCATTTTCACAGAATTGACCCCCGAGACCTCATTTCATTATTTTCTAAATTAAGTGTCGAAATAAGATCTAAAAGCCACAGAATTATATCAACCATCTTACCAAATCAAAATCGACATCTTAGATCTACTAGCACAGTCTGTTTTGTCATCCAACACATTGAACAATAAATGTTAACCAAAGTTAACTATAAGGCCTATTAACCTCTAAAAAATACAAAGTCGCACAAATTAATCCGAAATGTATTGGAAATTATGTCAATCATACCACACCCCATAAATATCACGTAGCAACCACGAAGAGGGATAAAATAGTCAAAATACATAAAAATGAAAAATTCATAGAATCAGGTCCTTACAATATCCACCACTACGAATCTAATTCATCCTCGAACTAATGGCATGGAAAATACCTGAATCAGTGAAAATCTGGGGATGGATATTGTGCATGTCAGACTCAACCTCCCAAGTAGCCTCATTTATAGGACGGTGTCTCCATTGGACCTTAAACACCAAAATATCTCTAGAACGCAGTCGCCTAAAATCTTGGGCTAAAATGGAGACTGGCTCCTCAATAAAGGACAATTTTTCATCTAACTGCATAGTGTCCCAACGACTGACATGAAACTCATCCAGAATATAATGCCGTAGCATAAAAATATGAAAAACTGGATGAACAGTTTATAAATCTAGGGCCAATGCTAACTCATAAGCTACATCCCCAATAGTTTGAAGAATCTAGATTGGTCCAATATACTTGGGGCTAAGCTTACCCCTCTTCCCAAATCTCATCATGCCCTTCATGGGTGAAAC
The DNA here is from genome assembly GCA_030864215.1 of Capsicum pubescens. Classification (NCBI taxonomy): domain Eukaryota; kingdom Viridiplantae; phylum Streptophyta; class Magnoliopsida; order Solanales; family Solanaceae; genus Capsicum; species Capsicum pubescens. The sequence goes on along the minus strand of CM061543.1, from coordinate 112,551,718 downwards.
ACACAGGAAGACTCGATCACCAACACTAAAACTCAAGGCATAAAGTCTACGGTGCGCATATACTTTTGCCTACTCTGAGTCGCTCGAAGTCTATCCTTAATTACCTGAACCCTATCTAAAAACTCATGAATCAAGTTTGTACCTCGAGGTATAATATCAAAAAACATAAACCAGCCAACTAGAGAACGACAATGCTTACCATTTAAATCCTTAAAGGGTTCCATTTTAATACTGGAATAATAGTTGTTATTATACGCAAACTCCGTCAAGGCTAAATGTTGTTTCCACTTACCTCCAAAGTCCATAACACAAGCGTGTAGCATGTTCTCTAAAACCTGAATAGTTAGCTTTGATTGACCGTCGGTCTGGGGGTGAAAAGTTATGCTAAGATCAATACGGGTACCCAACTCCTCTCAAAATTCCTTCCAAAAGTGAGATGTGAACACTAAACCTATAGCTGAGATAATCAACACTGGTACACCATAGTGATGAACTATCTTACGAACATAGATACAGGACAACCTCTCAGCACTAAAGAAAACTTGAATAGGGATAAAATGAGTAGATTTGGTCAATTGATCCATGATAAACCAAACACTACCAGACCCCAAGAAGTACAAGGTAACCTAGTCACGAAGTCCATAGTGATCTATTCCCACTTCCACTCGAGAATGACTAACCTCTGAAGCAAACCACTAGGCCTCAAATGCTCGGTCTTAACCTGCTAACAACATAGGCAAGAGCTCAAAATCCACTACATCCTTCCTCATACCACCCCACCAGTAGTGTTGTCTCAAGTTACTATATATTTTAGTCCCTCTCGAATGAATGGAATGCCTAGAATAATTAACCTCCACCCAAATCAATCTCACCCAATCACCCACTCTTGGCACATAAATTCAGCCTCTAATCCTTAATGCACCATTAGAGTGAGGCTTTTTTAGCCTCTCCACTCAATACCTTATCCTGAATCATTCTAAAACCAGCATCATCAAACTGATGATGAGCACAAATCTATTCCATCAAGAAATATCTAGCTTCCATAAATGCCAAAACACATCCAAGTGTTGAAATATCAAACCTAACCATTTGGTTATCCAAAGACTAAACTTCTAAGGTCAAAGGATACACCAAGCTACTTATACTAGTCAAATTCTAGCTCAGGGCATCCAGAATTACATTAGCCTTACCTGGATGATAGAGAATAATAAGATCATAATCCTTAAACAACTCAAGTCAATGATGCTGCCTCATATCACTGGGTGAAGAAATACTGAATGCTACAGTAATCCGAGAAGATCTCATAATGGACTCAATAAGAATAGTGCTTCCACAACTTTAAAACAAATACAACTGTGCACAACTCCAAATCATGGGTAGGGTAATTCTTCTCATGGGGATTCAACTGATGAGAAGCATATGCTATCACCTTACCCTCTTGCACCAACACGATACCTAACCTAATACTAGAAGCATCACAAAAGATGGTAAAATCCACGCCCTCCTTGGGCAAGGTTAATATTTGAGCTGAGGTCAATAAATCCTTGAGCTTTTAAAAAATTGCCTCACAAGGATTGAACCACTAAAACAAAAGCCTCTTTTGAGTCAACTTGGTCAATGGAGCTGCAATAGATGAAAAACCCTTAACAAAGCCTCGATAGTAGCTTGTTAACCAAACAAAACTCCAAATATCAGTAGGAGAAGTAGGCTAAGCCCAGTCATGAACCGCTGTAATCTTTGTCAGATAAACCATGATACCATCCTTGGTCACAACACAACCCAAGAAAGAGACAGACTCCAACCAAAACTCGTACTTGGATAACTTAGGATACAACTTCCCATCCCTTAATCTCTAAAGTATAATTTGCAAATGCTCCTTATGACCGGCCTCTCTCTTGGAGTGAACAAGATATTATTTATAAATATAATGACAAAAGATCTGAGATACAGTTAAAATTCCTGGTTCATTACCTCATAATATCCATGTTGAGTCTAAAAAGTTGTCTTTGGAATATCCAAAGCTCTAATCCTCAGCTGGTGATAACCGAACCTCAAATCAATCTTTGAAAACACCGAAGTACCTTGAAGTTGATCAGGAAAATCATTAATACAAGAAAGAGGATACCTATTCTTAACTGTCACTTTGTTAAACTGTCGATAATAAATACACATATGCATAGATCCATTTTTTTTCTTCACAAACAAGATAGGCACACCCCAAGGTAATACACTAGGTCGGATAAATCCCTTAGCCAATAATTCCTGCAATTGATTCTTTAATATCTCCAACTCCACTGGGGCCATCCTATAAGGAGGAATAAAGATAGGCTTGGTGCCCAGCTCAACATTAATAGCAAAGTCAATATCACAATTCGGAGGCATACTAGGCAAATCCATAAGAAAGACATCCATGAACTCAAGGACAATATGAATAGAACCAAAAAAAAGTAGTGAATCAACACTAGTCTCATGAATATCGGCTAAATAAGACAAACACCCCCTCTGTACCAAGCAATGATCTTGAAGAAAGGATATAACTCTCTTGTAACACAAATAAAACGTACCCTTTCAAGCTATCCTTGGAACATTCGACGAAGCTAGAGTCACGGTATTAGCATAACAATCTAGACCAACATGATAAAGAGCTAACTAATCCATACCTAAGATTACATCAAAATCTACCATATTGAAGATAATGAAATCTACCAAAGTCTCTTAGCTAGTAAAAGTAAAAATATAAGATTAGTACACCTGTCCACCACTAAAAAGTCTCCTGTGGGGATAGATACACAGATAGGCACGGAAAGAGGCTCACTAGTAGAATAAAAAACCAAAGCTAAATATATAGACACATAAGAGATAGTCAATATCAAATCAATAACATAGATGTATATCTTGAACAAATAGGGGCGATGCAACATTAGAATCCTCTTCCTTAGGTCTGACGGGTATAGCATCGCACTTTCCATGCCTGCTACCAGACTAAAATGCCCTCCGAAAATCACCACGGGCACTACTGCCTCTGCCTTGTACACTTTTAGTAGCACCTCTACCTCTTTGAGTATCATCTCTCCCTGCCAATATAAGAGTAGGCCTAAAAATATAGCATGGGAAATCCTTTGCCATATGGCTAAACTTATCACATACATAGCAACCCTGCAAAATGACTCAATCAAAAGAGGTACGACTGAAATAGAACGACTACCCTGGGATGAAGCTCGACTATCCAAAGTTGTTAAACTAAATAACCTAATATCCAAACCTTATAAGGATTCCTACACTAGTCTTCCGGGATAAGGCTATGTAACATGGGAAAGATTATGTTGTCACCTACGTAGTAGTAACTACTAAACTGGAATCGTGGTTGATCTTGAGATGTAAAGGACAATGATTGAGAAATATTGATGCTAGCTTTATAGAATGAATTTAATAGTCTTGATTAAGTCCATGTGGGTATCTAATTTATGTGACTTATAAATGTTGTGGTGACTTATATATGATCAAGATGTGAATTCTCCATAAAGTAGTCTTGGCTAAAAACTGAGTCAGGTATCTCAAGAAAATCTTTTGTATTGGGTGGATTAGGTGTGACTTTTTTAGTGTTGAAATTCGAGTAGTAGATTTATGTAGCATCTCATAGCACTTTTCAGAATAGAATTTGGGGCTCTAGAGCTCCAGTATTAAAAAAGAGGTGTTTTTGGATGTTTATATCTTTCAAGGTAAATCTTTTAACCCTCTTATCTTGTTTTGACTCATAATACTCAAATTTGAAACTTAGGACATTGAAAGGACACTATGATCCAAACAAAGTGTGTAGAAAAGTAGCTCTATTTCTGCATACTAGAGGCAGTGAACTACAACAATGGAAGGTTATTCTACAGGAGCTGAATACGTATCCTTGACATAAAGCTAGTGCTAAATGGAGGCTGATATGAGAGATTTTCACATTATATTAGATATGCCACATGTATTCTTAGAAACTAGCATAGTTTAATTTTGTCAAATTATTGAGAGACAGTAGGTCTACTCTTATCTAGAGATTGTATGCACATTTTGACATTAAATAAAATTGTTTATTTACCAAAAGAAGGAGAACAAGTGATTCGTGCTTAAACATTTGGCTCCATATCTTCATATTTTGAAAAGTTTTGATAGAATGATTGAGTATAAAATGTGGGTTGGTTGATAAGGATATCAAGTGAGTTAGGATTCACTATAATCAACTTTGTTATTAATATCTCTCTAATTCTAACCTCGTGCTTCTCTTCATCGAATGCCCATTTCGAGACAAATGGATGGTAAATCAGTATCTGGTCGTAACGACCCATTTAGTCGTTACTAAATTATCCATGATAAATTCATGAAAAATATTATTTTTAATTCCTCAATATTAACTTGAGTCCAAAATAACCATCATTTTAATTATTGTGTCACCTCAAGCTTTTTGGCTAAAATTTATATTGTTTGATATGTCTAGATAGATTCAAGACCGATAAATTTAATTATTCATGAGTACTAATATAAAAACTTTAGGTTAGAAGTTCTTTAGGTATGAATTAAGGTCGTACAATATCCCTAACACAAAGTTAAGTTTTAAACTTTCTTTCCGATAGAGTTTTCGATATAAGCTTCTATTAGAGCCAACCTTAAATGATCATATCTCCTAGAATATGAGGATTTAAAGGGATAAATACCCACCAAATCAAATACACTTGAGTCCTATTTCCAACACAATAAACCATTTGTCAATTCGAATTCGGAGTAAGTTATGACTATTTTACTCAACACTAATTGGACTGAAATGGGAATTTCGCAGTAGAGAGAATTATGGTAGTATTTGAATTAGTTTCAGACATGTTTTATGTCTAAAAACCCCAAACTTCATTCCCCAAGCCTATAGAGATGATTTCCCAAAGCTTAAGGGGAAACTCCTTTGTTGAGATAAGTTTTTCATTATTTTCTTTGTATTTTAATCCTTTGACATTATAGAATCCTTAGAAAGACCTTTAATGGTGATTTTTTTGGGGGAAAAACTTATGTGTTTTTAATATGACCTAGAGCTAATTCTAAATTATTATAAAGATATCCTAATAGAAATTTCGTAAACTAGACGATAAAATTTGATGGTTAGAAACTGAGAATTCAATAAATATGAGACCTTTAACATAAAAGCTCCATTAATGGAGATGAGATAAGCTTGAAAGAGCTAGTTAATAGTTAATTGACCTCGAAGAATAATATAAACCTTGAATTAAGTATAAAATTAGTGGGTTTGAATCCCCAAGATATTTGTTTGAAGAGTAATTACTTAATTACTCTTATTATTGCTTGGTTTTTAGATTATTGATTGTTCCAAGTCATGAAGGAAAGGAAAGAGCATCCTTGTTGCAGCTTGCTTCTTCCAAAAGCTTGATGTCTAGGTTGGCTAGGTTAATGAGTAGAAGACTACGTTATTTCATATTTTCATAATTTAGAATTGATGGCAAAAATTATGTCTAGTCCTACGGGCATGGAGTTGAGATGGATAAATCCATAAGAACTTTACTTTAATCCCAAAAATTATGTTATTTATTGATTTATATGTTACTTCTATGATACTATGTGTTATATGTCCGAAAGAAAATTATTTGTGGATTGTATACAAGCGTGATGCCATTAAGTTGTTCTAGTGATGAATCTAGTTGAGTTACAAAGACATTAAGTTGTATGTAATGTGATAATATAATGTGGAGAATTACGCTAGGATCAAATATTGATGAGCATGGTAATATCTAAAGGATAAATGACTTGAATCACTATTAGAATTGTGTTACGTGGAAAGAGGTAAAGGATAATGATATGCTTGAATGTGCTAGTTATAGGTGGTGATGTTAGAACTCAAGTTGTGGTATTTAAGAAGGTAGTGGTATTTTAATAATTAATGAGTAATTAAGGCTCTAATAGTAATTTTTATGCTTAAGTGTTAAATTGTGATTAATTTTATGATATTCTTATTTTTGTATTGATAAAAATACTTTATCTATTGGATACTCATGAGAGGCTAAATTGGTGATAATGATGAATTATTGAATTGTGCCTATGAGAGGTTTGTTTGATAATGATAACTCCTTGAAGTAATTCCATGAATGGATTGTTTATAATCATGATGAATTATTGAAATAATGTCCGTGAGAGGGCCAAAATATTGATAAATAAAAGAACTTGATTGAATTGCCTTATGATTTTAAGTGCACTTGTAAATTTAGTACATCGTATTGTATCCCGAGAGATAGTGTGAATGTGATAAAATATATATAATATGATTATGGAGGATTGGGTACCACACCAGTACAAATATGAATATTGATATTAATTATTTATGGAGAATTAGGTACCATGCTGGTACGACATAAGGACTTAGATTGTCCCCCGCAGGTCATGAATAGTAGGGCAAAAATAAGTCCTTTAGTGTGTATGTACATATTAGTGTTGATTTTAAAAAGTCGTGTTATTTAATAAGTTGATAACAAGCTAATGGTGTTTTAGTTGTGAGGTTTAGAAGGACATAATTGTTACTTATGGTAAGATTGTTAGCAACAATGTGGTCGGTGTTAAATTCTGGTATGGCTACTTTACTGATTTCTCATGCAATATGACTGATGTTAACTTTCGGTATTGCTGCAAGACGTGATTGGATAGGATGCCACAAGCTGAAATGGTGATAATAATAGTAAAGAAACCGATAAAAAGTGATATAAAGCGATGAATCTAATGAATAATCCTAAAGAAATAATTCCAAAATACAAATAATTGAATTAATCCTTCTTCAGGAGTATTTATAAGGATGCTAATGGGACTTGAGTTGTAATGCCCCGAGAGTACACCCTGGGCGCCACACGATGCTTACAATCCCGAGGGACCACAAGCTAACCCATAAGCTGGTACCTGCTGTTAGCATTGAGAAAAATTAATAACAAAAGGCCATATGCGGAATTTAACTGAGGAATGTCATAAGGTTTTAAGTAATAAATCTAATAAAATCTGTAAACCAAACCGATAATACTAATAAAATATCTGACAATGACAACTGAAATTTGAGAATTGACTAACTGTCTGAAATATCCAAAAGCCTCTAAACTGAATAAATGAGAGTTAATGGGACAGGCCCCAACTAACTCTAACTAACTATTAAAATGAAAGCATGAATATAAATATAGTTTGTCCTCAAAATATGAGGACTCACCACTGCTGCAACTGATAATCTGGAAGGTCTATGCGCGATCCGAGAATTGAGCGTCTGAACCTATGATATGATACATCATAGCACAAAAAAAGAGTATGCGATCAGTACTTTAAATGTACTAGTATGCTAAATGAGGTAGGCTGATATGCATGTAATTACCCAAAAACGAGTCTCGAGACGTCACACAGTGCTCAAGACTACGAATAGCCTTAAGCTAATCCTGTCTGCCTTCTACTAAGTCTGAATCTCATAATAATGGAATATAGGCATAAAAATCATACTATATGCAGAAAACTATTTGAGTTAACTAAAAATATCTGAAAAAAATAATCTCAAAAGTCTAATAAAACACTACTAAAAATCTGAAGCAAACTAGCAGTCTGACAAGGCTCTACTACTAATAACTAGAGAGTCACTAGGACAAACCCCCAACTGACTTGGACTGTCTGTAAATACTGAATTACCTAATTTGATAAGCTAAAAATAAACTAAATGACTAATTCCCTAAACTATGAGAACTCACCAACTGTTGGGATGTAGATGGAGATGCTCGAAATCACTCTCGCTGTGGAAACTGAGCACCTGAACCTACATTATGAGACAATGTAGCACATAGACGTATATGTGGATCAGTACTTTAAGGATGTACTGAGTATATGGGGGTGAATGAATAAGTAAAACATAATATCAATCATCATCATAGTTTGTAAAATAATGCATGCTAAATGTAAATGACTCACATAAGCCGGAATATCTAAAAACTAAAATCTGTAATCATGAATAGCAAATCATACTTTGTAAATCTAGTGAATAATAACATTTATTTCTGAAAGTTGTACTAATGTTTTGTCTGTAAATCATACTAAAGGGCTTACTTCTATATCTAAAATCTGAAAGCTGTAGTCTGTAGCAAATATCTTTCTAAAAAAAAGATAATCTGAATAAAGCTGCGAGCCCTTACACTTAGTTTTCTTAAAAGCTTTTATGTTATTATATTTTGTAAAAGATGTTACTCAAAAGTTGTTTATTTACTTTTACTAGCAGGAAGGTTCTCTTAACCGACATAAACCATTGAGCTAACATGGAGTCCACGTCTTGTTCCCCCATGGGGAAAATCTCATGATGGGGAGAAGTGTCATACTCTTGCCAAAGAGTATAACCTAATCTAAGTGATCACATCTATATCTATCATCTATATTGAAATGGGAATAATCTGAATTTATACCTACGTTGGCTACGTAGTTCTGTGGAAGTTAGAGCACATTAATCCCATAATTCCAGCTCGGTGCTAAATACGACTCCCTTTAATCTGTATGCTCATTCTGTTGGAAATCCACTTTTAAAAACTACCATAATAGTTTATTATGAAACCAATTATGCATTTATCTGATTCAATCTGTAAGTAAAGCTAAATCTGATTTCTGTAATCTGTAATAAATTTGTAAAGTGGATTCCAAATCGTATCGAGGATCCAAAGATCAAATCTTTATTGAAAATCTGAAAATAAACTGATCATCTGTTGCTTAAAGCATAATTTTTCTTAAAATAATAATATTCAACCTAGGGATGATAACCCATGCATCAATTTCATGTCAAAACATAATAATAATCATGCTTGGAGATGAAAACAATGATAACTCACTTCAAAATCTAAAATTTACTGTAATGCACATGACGATATGAGGATAAACATGCAATTCAACTTCTAAATCACTTGAAATCTCATAATCTTGCAAATAGTAACATTGGGTATGAATCCTAATATAAAATTCATGTATATTCATATAAAAACCATGTAAATTTGTAGTTAAAAGCTAGTTTTGGGCACAAGGATGAAAGAGGATCCTTATTCATAAACCCCACATACCTTGTTGAAGAATTTGAATGTAGAAGTTTGATTCTTGACTCTCTAATGGTGTTCTTGAAGCTTCCTCTTGAAGTTCTTAAACCCGAAACTTTAGATTATAAGATTTCTTGGAGTAGGAGTTATGTAATTTGTTCTTGATTCTTAGAGCTAGGGTTTTGTTATTAGAGATGAAAAAGATGAATAATGAGGTATCTTTGCTATTTGGGGTTAAATGAATGTTTTGGGCAGAATAAGAGTGGAGAAATTGACCTGATTACCCCTTTGGATGCAAATTTTTAATTACTAAAACATATACCCAGTGACGTGCAGACCGACACGCCTCGTCGATGGGGTCGATGTGATGGCCATTGCGCCGCGTCGATATCGCGTCGTCTCACTGGAATTTACATTGAATGTTGGGGAAAATATCTATCGATGCGATAAGTGATGCGAAGCATCTAGATTGCATCGATTCACTATTTTCAACATCCAAATGAGCTTCTAACAATGTTCAAAAAATCCAAAACTCACCCGAAAACACCCATTGATCTCCCTGATCATAAATCGACTTAAAAATTGACACTTTAAGGTCATAAGGATCGTAAATAAAATTATGAAAATACCGAGGTCCTATAATGAGACTAAGTGTCATTACGTAGCTGGATTTTTTTCGTAAGTCTGGGACCTCTTTTCATACTCTAAAGGACTGAGTTAAGCTAGGATTTTGCGGGGTCTTATAATATCTTCCCCTTGGAAATATTCATCCTCGAATGAGGCTGACTAAGCTGAGAATACTGATGGACTGAGTACACATACTGAACATGCACAATTGAAACCAGAATTGTAGTCTGAATCTAAAACATGATGAGCTACTGAACTAACTGTAAGTGCATGAATTTCACATTAAGAGAACTATATAGCTGAATCTTAGAATGGAAAAGAATTGAATGAAGGAAAATTATTACCTTCGGCTGAATCTGAGTTCGTGGAGAAGAGATGAGGATACTTGGTACGCATGTATGCTTATGCTTCCTAAGTAGCACCCTCAACGGACGGATTTCGCCATAGAACTTTGACCAAGGGAACTTCTTTGTCCCTTATTCTACGGATCTGACTATCAAGAATCTCTATGGGACTTCTTCATATGAAAGGTTATTCTGAATATTTGTACTTTCTAGAGAAACTTTGATGGTTGGATCGTCCATGCACTTCTTCAACAAGGACACATGGAATACCGAATGAATTGAGGATAAATCTGCGGGTAGCTCAAGCTCATACCCCACCTTCTCAATATGATTCAAAAACTGGAAGGGACTTACATATCGGGGACTAAGCTTCTCTTTTTTGCCAAATCTCTTCACCCCCTTCATGGGCGAAACATTCAAATACACAAGGTCATCAACCTCAAACTCAAGATCTCTTCTTCTCACGTCTGCATAAGATTTCTGATGACTTTGATATACTTTTAATCTCTCTCTAACCAACTGAACTTTCTCCATGGTTTCAAACACCATTTTTGTCCCAATCAAAGAGGCCTCACCCACTTCGAACCAACCAAATGGCGATCTACATCTCTGCCCATAGAGAGCTTCAAATGGGGCCACCTGAACACTAGCATGATAACTGTTATTATAAGAAAACTCAATTAATGGCAAATGGTCATCCCAACTACCTTTGAAATCAAGGACACATGCCCTCAACATGTCCTCTAGAGTCTGAATGGTCCTTTCTACCTGACCATCTGTTTATGGATGAAAAGATGAACTAAGATGAACTTGGGTGCCAAGACCCTTCTGTAAGGCTCTTCAAAACTGAGAGGTAAACTGAGTACTCCTATCAGAGACTATAGACAAAAAAACTCTATGCAATATGACTAACTCTCTGATATACAACTTAGCATAATCTTCAGCTGTGTAAGACGTGTGAACTGGTAAGAAATGCGCTGACTTAGTCAATCTGCCTATAATAACCCAAATTGAATCATGCTGATGACGCGAATGGGGTAATCCAGTCACAAAGTCCATATTTACCTCTTCCCACTTCTAAGTGGGAATACCAAACTCTTGTAATGTACCACCAGGTCTTTGGTTCTCTACCTTAATCTATTGACAAGGTGCACACTTGGCTACAAATTCAGCTATATCTCTCTTCATACCACTCCACCAATAGATTTCCCGCAAGTCGCGGTACTTCTTGGTGGCTCCTGGATGAATGGAATAACATGCACCATGTGCTTCCGCCATAATCCATTGCCTTAAAATCATCAAAACATGGAACACATAATATATTATGGTACCTCAACACACCATCTCCCCTTGGGAGAAAACCTTTATTTTTTGGTCTTTAACTAACTCCTTCAGTTTGACCAAACTAGAATCCTTATCTTTCTTCTTTTTCACTTCTGAAACTAGACAAGATTTGGAACTACTCTGAACCCAAATATTCCCTTCAGCTGAATCAACCAATCTAACACCCAATCTCGCTAACTGATGAACTTCCCAAACTAACTCTTTTGTATTATTCTCCACATGAGCAACACTGCCTATAAACAATCTTCTAAGGGTGTCTGCCACTACATTAGCCTTTTTCGGATGATACAACACACTCATATCATAATCCTTCAACAATTCTAACCATCTTATCTAATGAAGATTCAACTCACTCTAAGTAAACACATACTGCAAGCTTTTATGATTCGTAAATACATCAACATGCACCCCATAAAGATAGTGCCTCCAATTTTTCAAAGCAAAAACAACAGCAGCTAACTCAAGGTCATGGGTAGGGTAATTCTTTTCGTGAGGCTTAAGATGTCTATAAGAATAAGCTATAACTTTCCTCTCTACATCAGAACAAGGCCTAGACCGACTCTATAAGCATCACAATACACGACGAACCCATCTATACCATCAGGAAACGCTAAAACTGGAGCTGAAGTGAGTCGATTCTTTAACTCCTAAAAAATCTTCTCACATGAATCTGACCATTCGAACTTAACTTTATTCTGAGTCAATCTAGACATAGGGGATGCAATAGACGAAAAACCCTTAATGAAACGCCTATAATAGACAGCTAAACCCAAAAAGCTTCTAATTTCTGATGAAGAGATAGGTCTAGGCTAATTTCTTACTACTTCTGTCTTTTGGGGATCAACTCTTATGCCCTCACTAGAAATAATATGACAGAGGAAAGCTACAGACCTTAGCAAAAATTCATATTTACTGAATTTGGCGAACAGTTGGTGATCTCTAAGGGTTTTCAATATAATTTTGAGATGGTCTGCATGATCATCCTCACTATGGGAATAGACAAGGATATCATCTATAAAGACTATGAAAAATATGTCCAAATATTGTTTAAACACTCGGTTCATTAAGTCCATGAAGGTTGTTGGGGCATTTGTTAGCCCAAAAGACATGACTAGAAACTCAAAATGGCCATAGCGGATTCTGAAAGCTGTCTTTGGAATATCAAATTACCTTACTTTAAGCTGATGATAGTCGGATCTAAGGTCTACCTTTGAGAAGTAACTTGCACCTTGGAGTTAGTCAAATAGATCACCAATTCGAGGAAGAGGATATTTGTTTTTTACTGTGACTTTATTCAGTTGGCGATAGTTAATGCACATTCGTAAGTCATCTTTCTTTCGCACGAATAGAATGAGAGTGCCCCAAGGAGAAATACTAGGCCTTATGAAACCTTTATCTAAAAGATCTTTGAGCTTTTTTTTATAAATCCTTAAGCTCAACTGGAGCCATATGATATGGAGAAATAGAAATAGGCTGAGTATCTGGAAGAAGGTCAATACCAAACTCTATTTCCCTATCGGGAGGTACCCCTGGCAAATCTTCAAAAAAACATCAGGAAGCCCATTGACTACATTGACTGATTGAACTGTTAGAGTCTTAGATTTAGTGTCTTTGAATCTAACTAGATGATAGATACACCCTTTGGAAATTAATTTTTTGGATTTAAGATAAGATATAAAATGACTCTTGGGAGACACTGAATTTCTTGTCCACTCAAAGATTGGCTCATCTGGAAACTGAAACTTCACCACTCGAGTGTGAAAATCTATAGATGCATAACAGGAATGAATCCAATCCATACCAAGAATAAGATCAAAGTCAACCATATCTAACTATATTAGGTCTGCTAACATGATTTTATGAAGGACAGTGATAAGACACTTTTTATAGACTTGTTTGGCAACAACCGACTCACCCGCTGGGGTAGAAACCAAGAAAGGCTCAGGGATCTTTTCAAGGCCTATTTCAAAATTCATTGCAACTAATGGGGTCACATAAGAGAAATTCAACTTGAGGTCTAACAACGCAAAAACATCAAGATGAAAGACACGAAGTATACCAGTGACAACATCTGGCGAATTCTCCTACTCCTGACTGGATAGTAAAGCATAAAATCAATTTTGGTGTTGACTGCCACCGGTACTGGATGATGTGCCTTGAGAAGGAACTGGCCGACCTAGAGGAGCTGGTGTACTAGTGGCCTGAGTCTGGGGACGAACATCTTTGTTTCCCTTCTTAGCATGCGGACACTCTCTGATTCCCTGACCCAACTTACCACAACTATAACAACTCTTCTACCCCTACATACACTCACCAGGATAATTCTTACCATACTTAGCACATAGAGAATAACTGGGTCTTCCACTCATATTATTCTGAGATCTGGACATAGAAGACTTACCCTACTACTCCTGCCTAGCTCTAGAAGTGGGACCACTAGCTGAAGATGGTGCTAGCATAGATTAAAAATTCTAGAACTGCGAATGATTTCCTCCCTGAGACCTAGCCTGGCCATACTCAAACTGCCCTATTCTAGCCTTCTTATTACTTTTCTCTTTCCCCTTTAACTTCTCTGTCTCAATATGTTGAGCATGAATTATAAATCTACCAAGATCCATGTCTCCAATTAGCATGGCAATCCTACACTCCTTGACTACCAAACTAGATACTCCAGTAACAAACTTGCTCATACTTTCCCTAGGATCAACAATCGTATCATGGGCATAGTTAGACAACTAATTGAACTTAAGGAAGTACTCCTTCACTGTCATTGAGCCCTTCCTTAGGTTCACAAACTCTTCTATCTTAGCCTCTCTTATTTCACAAGGAAAGAATCTATCTAGAAATGCTTTCTAAACTACTTGCCAACTCATAGGTGATGTATTCTTACCTCTACCATTTTCCCACATAACTACCCAATCATACGCTACATCCTTCAACCTATAGGATGCCAAATCTACACCCTTCTTCTCATAAACATGCATAATCTGGGTGATTTTCTTTACCTCATTTAAATAAACCTACGGGTCCTCACCTGCCTTCGACCTAAAGAACTCTAGAGGATTCATTCTCATAAAATCTCTAACTCTGGCTGCTGCTAAATCATCATTCTGCTGAAGTGGAACTGGAGCCTAATCGTTGCCCTGAATATTGGCAGTCACTTCCTGAGCCAACTCCTGAAAGACAGCTCAAAACTTAGCATGGAATACGTTCTCATTCAGAAGATCAGCGGGCTGGGGTGGCTGGTTATCATTTCCATGGTTGTTAGCTGGATGAGGAGTCATATTCAACTGTCACGTAAGAGTATAAGTTAAAAGAAGATAGAGATACTGTAATCATGATAGATCATGAAAGAAAGAGATGATTTCCTAAGAACGTCTCGTAATAAATATGACGCGTTTCACACCCATGATCAAGACTCTATGTAACGTGGCTTATTTGACTCCCTAAGATTCTCATAAACCTTAGGCTCTGATACCAAGTTTGTAATGCCTCAAAAATGGGTTTCGATATATCACACGGTGCTCAAGACTACGAGTAGCCTTAAGCTAACCCTGTCTACCTTCTAGTAAGTCTGAATCTCATAATAATGGAATATAGGCATAAAATCATACTATATACGAAAAATTGTCTGAGTTAACTAAAAATATATGAAAATACTAATATCAAAAATCTAATAAAACACAACTAAAAATCTGAAGCAAACTAGCATTCTGACAAGCCTCTACTACTAATAACTAGAGAGTCACTAGGACAAACCCCCAGCTAACTCGGACTGTCTATAAATACTGAATTATCTAAACTAATAAGCTAAAAATAAACTGAATGACTAAGTCCCCAAACTATGAGGACTCACCAACTATCAGGATGTAGATGGAGATGCTCAAAATCACTCTCGCTGCAGAAACTGAGCACCTGAACCTACATTATGAGACAATGTAGCATATAGACGTATATGCGGATCAGTACTTTGAGGATGTACTAAGTATATTGGGGTGAATGCATAAGTAAAACATAATATTAATTATCATCATAGTTTGTAAAACAATGCATGCTAAATGTAAATGACTCACATAAGCTGGAATATCTGAAAACTAAAATTTATAATCATGAAAAGAAAATCATACTTTGTAAATCTAGTGAGTTATAACATTTAGTTCTGAAAGCTGTACTAATGTTCTGTCTATAAATCATATTGTCTATGTGTAAAAAGGGCTCACTTCTATATCTGAAATTATAAAGTTGTAGTCTGTAGCTAATATCATTCTAAGAAAAAAGATAATCTGGATAAAGCTGTGAGCCTTTACACTTAGTTTTCTTAAAAGCTTTTCTATTATTCTATTTTGTTACGAAAGTTACTCAAAAACTATTTATTTACTTTTACTAGCAGGGAGGTTCTCTTAACCGACATAAACCATGTGAGCTAACATGGAGTCCAATGTCTTATTCCCCTATGGAGAAAACTTCACGATAGGGAGAGGTGTCATACTCTTGCCAAGGAGTATAACCTAATCTAAGTGATCAAATCTGTATCTGTCATTCATATTAAAATAGGAATAATATAAATCTATACCTACGTTGGCTACGTAGTTCTATAGAAGTTAGGTCATGCTAATCCCATACTTCTAGCTCGGTGCTAAATACTACTCCTTTTAATCTGTATGCTCGTTCTGTTGGAAATCCACTTTTAAAAACTAGCATAAGGGTTTATTATGAAACCAATTATGCATTTATCTGATTCAATCTGTAAGTAAAGCTAAATTTGATTTTTGTAATCTGTAATAAATCTGTAAAGTAGATTCCCAATCATATCTGAGGATCCAAAGACCAAATTTGTATTGAAAATTTGAAAATAAACTGATCAACTATTGCTAAAAGCATAATTTTTCTTGAAATAATAATATTCAACCTAGGGATAGTAAGCCACACATCAATCTCATGTCAAAACATCATAATAATCATGCTTGGTGAAGAAAACAATGATAACTCACTTCAAAATCTAAAATTTACTGCAATGCACATGAAAATATAAAAATAAACATGCAATTCAACTTCTAAATTACGTGAAATCTCATAATCTTGCAAATAGTAACATTGGATATGAACCTTAATATAAATTTCATGTATATTCATATAAAAACCATGTAAATTTGTAGTTAAAAGCTAGTTTTGGGCACAAGAATGAAAGAGGATCCTTGTTCATAAACTCCACATGCCTTGTTGATGAATTTGAATGTAGAAATTTGATTATTGACTCTCTAATGGTGTTCTTGAAGCTTCCTCTTGAATTTCTTGAACCTGGAACTTTGGATTATAAGATTTCTTAGAGTAGGAGTTATGGAATTTGTTCTTGATTCTTAGAGCTAGGATTTTATTATTAGAGATGAAAAAGATGAATAATTAGGTATCTTTGCTATTTGAGGTTAAAATTATGTGTTTTGGGTGGAAAAATTGACTCAATTACCTTTTGGATGTGAATTTTTAATTACTGAAAAACGTACCCAGCGATGTGCAGACCGACGCGCCGCGTCGATGGGGTTGACGCGATGGATGATACAACGCGTTGATATCGTGTCGGTTCATTGGAATTTACACTAAATACTGGAGAAAATATTTGTTGATGCGATAAGTGATGCAACGCATTGAGATTGGGTCGACTCACTATTTTCAACATCCAAACGAGCTTCTAACGAGGTTCAAAAAATTCAAAACTCGCCTGAGAACACCTATTGACCTCACTAATCATGAATCGACTTAAAAATTGACATTTTAAGGTCATAAGGGTCATAAATAAAATCATGGAAATACTGAGGTCCTAAAATGAGACTAAGTGTCATTACTTAGCTAAAAAAAATTTCCTAAGTCTGGGACCTCTTTTCATGCTCTAAAGGACTGAGTTAAGTTAGGATTTTGTGGGGTCTTACAATGCATGGTTTCATGTGCATGAATAATAGCTGACTGAATATATATAGCATGAAATACTGAATAGAATACATGGAAACTGTAAGTTTTGAAGATGCATGACCAAGCGATAAGCATGTTCTGAATATAATCTGAAATCTAAAATATTGAATACTGATAGCTAAATAACTGATATCTGTATGCTATGGTGAAGAAAATATGAAACTGAATCACTAAGCTGATGACTGGAATGATACCGTGGGATCTATCATCTAACCGATATGCCCCAATGAGAAAATTTAGGGTCTAACCTGTGACCCCAATTGGAAGGGTGTCAGTACTATGCCACGGGTACTAACACTGGCTGTGTGGATCCACTAAAGTATTGTCCCAAAGGACTATGGGTTACCCTTAACTGACAGGTACCCCTGTGAGATCAACCCTCAACTGGCAGGTTAATATCTCAACCTACGTTGGCTACATAGTTATGGAATATGAGAACTGCTACTAAAGTTCATCCCTGAGTTCGCTCGTTGCTAAATCCTACTCCCAACTGAACTGACTCGGAATACTAATTGTTCTAAGTTTAACTGATTATGATAATTGACTGAACTGATAATGCTCATAACATATTCTAAAACTAATCTGAAGGTACTGAGACTAAGTAAACAACTAAGTTTTTTGGGTATTGATAACCCCCAAGACTCGATAGCAATAGTAGTAAAATAATAATAAAATTTTAAGGACTTAGCATGAAAATATTTATATCAAAATCTATTCTTGTAGGCATTTCATCAAACACTAGATGTTCATAGTTTAAGCTAAGCATGGGAATAGTTTAAAGCTTGTAGAAATAGCATGATTTCAACAACAACATCACCAATTATGAATTAAATCAGTAAATAACAATGTCCTCTTTCAGAGTGAACCCCTTGGCGACAAGCCTAGCCTTGTCTCTTTCAATCTCCTGATGTAGCCATAAAATGTACAAAGGGTTGTGTATGAATATGTGGGGTTTGATAACAACAACAATTTCATGTAAACATGATATATAATTACAATTCATGAGAGTTCATGGTTAAAATCATAATTTAAAATCATAATAACTTGTAAAGATCATAACTTGAATTTAAAATTGGATACTTGGGCTCCATGGGTAAAAGGGACCCATGAATGAACACTTAACAGACCCGAGTTAATGAATTCATAAGAATTGATGGTGAATTCTTGAGATTTGATCTTGAATTTTGAAGGCTAGGGTTTTTGTTCTTGAAAGAGGATTAGTTTAATTTGAGAGAATTGTGAAAAAATGTACAAATAATGCTCTATTGGGACTTAAATCTCGTGTTTTGACTGAATGAGGTGAAGGAAAAGGACTTAAATACCCTTGGACAAATTAAAACTCAGAACTAGAATTGGAAATCCTGATTTTTACACCCGGCGTGATGTGGTGCAATCGCATCGGGACACTGGAAAGCTGATCACTGCGAACTGGAACTTTGGAGCGACGTGGCGCCATCGCGGTGCCTCACTGGAAAATGACAAACACGAAAAAGTCCCTTGGCGAGACGTGGTGGCAATCGCGGTGACACACTGGAAAAGGACAATTGTAAAATGTCACATCGGCGTGACGTGGTGCTTATTGCGATGGCACATTGAAAAAGGATGAACGTCATTTTTGGGGTCACCGTGACACGGTACTGCTCGTATTGAGCTACTGCTTTCACTAAAAGTGCCATAACTTCTCACCCTAGTATCGAATTTTGGAAAAATTGGTATAGTTGGAAAGATAATTCAATTTCCTACCATTTGGTGTGTCTTGAGCTGGAAAATTTTAAGTAGAGAAAAAAATATGCTCATTTGAAGTTGACTAAAGCAATATTCTTATACAAAAATAATTCAATCAGTAAGGATTATTTTGATTCGTCTAATAGCTGGGAGTTATTGAGACCTTAATATACATCAAAATAACTCATAAAACTACCAAGGAACCATAATATATTATGCATGAACTTGAAACATGATGCTAACATTGGTTTGAATTTTTGGGGTATTACATGAGTTCTATGGTATGTTTTACTGAAATGTGAATTGACTTGTGTTCCCTATTTGATTATATCCTTGAGATTGATTTTGTGACATGTACTTGGAAAAGTGAAACTCCATACTTACTTATATGTTCGTCGACTTGCTTCATTTATACTTGTTATAATCATAGCTTACCCGATTGGCTAGTTATCATTCTTTAATATTATAAAAAAAATATTTGGTTGTTAGCTCAAGAGTTTAGTATGATTTGTCTATGATCACTAGATTTTTCTTGTGAATGTGAGTAATAGAAGAGGTAAGTGATGTATTAGTGTGGATTATGGTTGATGGTGTCAATTAATGTGACTAGAGTATGTTAGCAGTGAAAATAATACTGAAGAAATTGGAAGAGTAGTTAGATGATGTAACTTATATAGGTAAAGTAATAATGTTGTTACAACTTGAATTGGATTATATTTCTATTAAGATTCCATGATTTCTTTTCTTTAATTCTATTTTATGATTATGTGAACTAACATTGATCGATTGATGATGCCTACCAGTACGGGTGTTTACTGATCCTACTCTTATACATCCCCTTTTGGAGTGTAGATTGGATGCAGGTTAATTTTGAAGTTACTAAATAGATGTCGATGTTCAGTACCAACTTTTGCACCTAATTTCTGGCGGAAGTGAAGTCTCCTTATTAATTATTTTAGTGTCAGTCTAATCTGTAATAGGTCATTCTTCTACATGTCTGACCAAGTCTAGGGATAGTAAGAAACAATTGTAAGGTGTTTCTGAAAAGTTTATTTATTGGTATTTAATTTACTTCATTATATTTAATTCAGTATTCTCTTAAAAATAGAAGTCTTTCGCAAATTTTTGATTGGGTAATAAGGGTCCGCCTAGCTAAGTGGATAACATAGGTCTTCACACGGTCCGTTAGTTTGGGTCATGACAGTTTATCATTTAAAAAAAATTATAATGACATAATCGGGACATACGTGCAACACATGTGCTCAAAAACTATTATAATAAAAATCTTTTTAAATTTTTTATTTGGAGTAGACATAAGAATTAAAAATAAAAAAAAGAAATTCTATACAATTTAGGACTTCCACTCATAAAATTTTGAATTTTGTGCAAATAAATGCATATCCAGACATAATCTTAACTTTCAAATTAGATTACAAAACAAGGGCTTCATTTTTTAAATTTCTTATTACCTTGAGAAATTCCAATGCCATTAGAACTTTTTTTTAGTACTTCCTGAACCAATATGTATTATATTATTGTAAAAACTCAAAATTTTAAATTTCACAATACAATTTATGGTGAAACAAAAGCTAAAATAAAGATTGTTATAATTATTTTTTAGATTTTTAAACCTATCTTACCCTTTTGTACATATGCGCCATCTTCTTATATGATCATTGCTTTTTCGATCATATTCATCATAAGTTTTTTTTTTCATTAATATAAGATCAAGCATCATTATGTTTGTAGATTTTATTAGTTGAAGTCTTGAAATAGTCTCATTTATCATCTTGAAAACTGAATCTAGCTCAAAAAATATATTATTATGATTATCCATCACTTTGTATTTAGCTAGATAGACAGAGGAAAGGATTTAAGGAAAAATAGGGGGAGCAAGAAAAAGGAAAAAAAGGTTATAATATCGAGTGAAAATATGAGAGAAGAGTAAAAGTGTGTGTGTGTATACATTAGAGTAGATAAAAAATATTTCAATACAAACGAATAAAGATGTGAGGTTTTTGAATTTTTGATATAAACCGATGAAGATGAGAAATTGTGAAAACTTTGATTAACGATGAAGATGTGAAATTGTAGAAATTTAAGATGAATTAAAAAAAAAAAAGAGAGAGTAAGACAATATAGATAGAACAAGATCTAAGATTGTGAGAATTTTGATACAAACTAAAAGAATGAGAATATTAATTTTTGAAATGTTTAATTTGAGATAAGAAAAGTAAAAAATGAGAAAGGAACTTTCAATATAAACTAAAAATGTTACATGATAATTTTGTGAATATTTGATTAGAAATTATTTGAATTAGATTTCACTATGGTTGTATATTTTATTAGTTAAAGTCTTGCGAATGATCTCATTCATTACCTTATAAAAAGTGAGTCAAACTTATAAAATATATCATGATAATTCTTCATCACTTTGTATTAATCTAGATAGACAGAAAGAATAATTCTAGAAAAAGGAAACAAAGAGTAAGAAAAGAAGTTCCAAAACTTCTTGATATCAAATGATGATGTGAAAGAAGAGTAAAAAGTGAGTGAATATAGATGTGAATAGCAAAATAAAAAAAAATATTTTGAATTAAATTAACGAAGATATGAGATTGTGAAAAATTTGAATACAAACTAATGAAAGTGTGAGATTTTGAAATTTTTAATGCAAACTAAAAAAGTAAGAGCGTTAATTTTTTTTAAGTGTTTGAATTGCGATAAAATAGTAAACAAAATGAAAAAATAATTTTTTATATATACTAAAGATGTGAGAGAACGGATAGATATTTTTAAGAAGAAAATAAAATTAAAAAAAAAGAAGAAACTATTGTTTAAAAAATTATCCTAATACGATTGAAACACACGTGCAACATGCATGTTCAGAAACAAGTATAATAAAGTCCTCTTTAAAACTTTGATTGAAAGTAGAAATAATAATTTTTTTTAAAAAAGAATAAAAATCTTGATACAAGTTGTATAAGTGAAAGAATTGTCTTGTATAGAGTGAATAGAGATGACAATATTAAAAAAAATGAAAAAAATATTTTTGATATATGTTAGAGATGTAAGAAATAGATAGAGGAAAAATTTTGAGAAGACGAGAAAAAAAGTTTAAGAAAAGAAAATAAATACTCTAAATTTTAAATCAAACTATAAAGATTGTTATAGTTATTTTTCAGATATTTTTAATTAGTTTACATGTTTGTACTTGTGTATAATCTTCTTGTATTACAATATTTCAATCATCTTCATTTGTTTCTTTCTCTTCTTTTTGTTCATCCTTCTCTTCATTTTGTTCATTCATATAAGATCGTGCACCATCGTCTTTGTAGTTATCAGTTGAAGTCTTGTGATGATCTCATTCATCACCTTCAAAAAGTGGATCTAACTCATCAAATATATCGTGATAATCATCCATCACTTTATTTATAGCTAGATATAGAGAAAAAAATTGATGAAAAAATAGAAAAAAGTGAGCAAGACAAAAAAATAGAAAAATGATAGTAAGAAAAAAGAAGAGCAAACACTCTTTAATATAGAGTAAAAATGTTTAAGATGAGTAGAAAGTGTGTGTTTATACATGAAAATAGCAAAAAAAAAAAAATTCGATTCAAACAAATGAAGATGTGTGATTGTAAAAATGATGATACAGATAGAAGAAGATGTAAAATTGTGAGAATTTTGATACAAACTAAAAGAGTGAGAACATTAATTTTTAAAGTATTTAAATTGAGATAAGAATAGAAAAAAAAAAGAAGAGAAAGGGACTTTCGATATAAACTTGAAACGTGACGGAATAATTTAGTGAAATATTTGACTAGAGATTATTTGAATCTGATTTCACCGACTTTGTAGATATTATAGTTGAAGTCTTGCGATGAACTCATTCATCACCTTCAAAAGTTAGTCAACCTCATAAAATATAAAATGATAATTTTTCATTACTTTGTATTTAGTTAGATAGATAGAAGAAAGAATTTTTAAAAAAATATATATAAGAAAAAAGTACCAAAACTCCTTGATATCAAGTAAAGATGTGAAAATAGAGTAAAAAGTACTTGAGTATAGCTGTGAATAGAAAAAATATTTGAAAAAATATATTGATATAAACTAATGAAGATATGAGATTGTGAAATTTTAGATACAAACTGATGAAAATGTGAGACTGTACAAATTTTGAAACAAACTAAGAAAGTGAAAGTGTTGTGAAGTATTTGAATCGAGGTAAGAATAGTAAAAAATGAGAAAGTAATTTTTGATATATACTAAAGATGTGAGAGAATGGATAGATGAAAAAATTTAGAAGAAAATAAAAGAGAAACTAAGAAAAAAAAAGTTATCGTTTTAAGAAAATTATGCCAATAGAATCGGGACACACGTGCAACACACGTGTTTAGAAAATAATATAATAAAGTCATTTTTAAACCCTTGATTCAAAGTTGAGATAAGAATTAAAAAAAAGAATAAAAATCTCGATACAAATTGTAGAAGTGAAAGAATTATTTTGTATAGAGTGAATAGAGATGATACTATTTAAAAATGAAAAAACAATTTTCGATATACGTTAGATATGTAAGAGAATAGATAGAGTGAAGAAATTGAAAAAAAAAAGAGTAAGAAAAAAAGGAAGAAATATTCTAAATTTTAAATCTGATTTTAAAGATTGTGATAGTTATTTTTCAGATCTTTTATAATTGTCTCACATTTTTATACTTGTGCACAATCTTGTCATATGACTATTTTTCGATCATCTTCATTAGTTATTTTTTCTTATTTTTGTTTATTCATATAATATCGTGCACCATCGTTTTTGTAGCTATCAGTTGAAGTCTTGCGATGATTTCATTCATCACCTTCAAAAATAGATCTAGCTCATTAAATATAACATGATAATCATCCATCACTTGGTGAGTAGCTAGATATGGAGGAAAAAATCAATGAAAAAAATAGAAAAGAGTGAGTAAGAAAAAAATAGAAAAAAGAGAGCAAGAAAAAAAGAAGAGAAAACATTATTTTATATAGAATAAAGATGTTAAAGATGAATAGAAAATGTGTGTTTATGAGTGAGAATAGAAAAAAAAATATCTCAACTAAAACAGATGAAGACGTGAGATTGTGAAAATCACGGTACAGATAGAAGAAGATGTGAGATTGTGAGAATTTTGATACAAACTAAAAGAGTGAGCACATTTATTTTTGAAGTGTTTAAATTGAGATAATAAAGGTAAAATAGGAAAAAAAGACTTTTAATATAAACTAGAAATGTGACGGAATAATTTCGTGAAATATTTGACTAGATATTATTTGAATCAAATTTTATCGTCTTTGTAGATTTTATTAGCTGAAGTTTTACGATGATTCCATTCATCACCTTCAAAAAAGTGAGTCAAACTCATAAAATATATCATGATAATTTTTAATCACTTTGTATTTAGCTAGATAGATAGAGGAAAGAATTTATGAAAAAGTATAAAAAAAATTAAGAAAAAAAGTGTCAAAACTCCTTGATATCAAATGAGATTTGAACGAAGAGTACGAAGTGTATGACTATAGATGTGAATAGCAAAAAAAAAAATACTTTGATATAAACTAAACTAATGAAGATTTGAGATTGTGAAAATTTAAATGCAAACAGAAGAAAATGTGAGATTGTAAAATTTTTGATACAAATTAAAAAAGTGATACTGATAATTTGTGAAGTATTTGAATTGAGATAAGAATAGTATAAAATGAGAAAATAATTTTCGATATACACTAAAGATGTGAGAGAATAGATAGAGAAAAAATTTAAGAAGAAAATAAAAGAGAGGGCGAAAGCAAGAAAAAAAACCATCATCTTAAAAAAAATATACTAATAGGTTTAGGACACATGTGCAGCACACGTGTCCAGAAACTAGTATAATAAAGTTTATTTTGCAACTTTGATTTGAAATAGATATAAAAAAAGTAAAAAAAAATCTCAATACAAATTACACAAGTGAAAGAATCATTTTGTATAGAGTGAATAAATATAAGAATAGTAAAAAATGAAAAAAGTTTTCGATACAAATTAGATATGTGCGAAATTCTTTGAGTATAAGAGAGAATTGAGATGATTTCATCATTAATTTTTGTCTTCTGTTCAAATAATCACTCCGTTGACTTCATTTAAATGCGTTGGTGATCCCTCACTATTTTCTTTTTATAATTTTTTTTTTAAAAAAAACTTTGTTCTAAGATTTAAAAAAACAATTAAGGTAGCATTTAACTTTGAACTTTGAATCAGATTTTTAAAATATATATTAAAAAATATTTCAAAAACTAGTTCAAATAAATTTCTAGATTCTTAAGACTTTTAAAAAAAAATTCCTAGTTACATTGATATTCAAACATAACTTTACGATTCAAATACCTATTCCAAAAACTTAAATTTTCAACTTTAATTTAAATATTTATGATGAACAAATGCTAAGGTAAATACATATGTTATTACTATTTATATCCTTTAAATTATTGTCACTTTTTTCAACTTGTGATCCATTAATTTGTATGACAATTTTTTATTAGCTTTAACATTAGTTTCTTTCACGCTCTTTGGATCATTCATATAAGATTGAGCTTCATGATCTTTGTATCTTTGATTATTGAATTCGTACAATAATCTCATTCATCACCTTCAAAAAGTACATTGAGCTCATAAAATATGTCATCATAATTATCTATCACTTTGAATTAAGTTAGATAAATAAAAAATAGAATTTAAGAAGAAAATCAAAAGTAGAGAATGTAAAAAAGAAGAAAAAACTATTTAACACAAACTGAAGATATGAGTGATGAGTAAAATATGTTGGAGCAGAGATAAAAGAATTTGATACAAATATAAGAAGTGAAATTTTTTGTATAGAATAGTAAAAAATTAGAAAATAGTTTTCAATATCTTTTAAAGAAAGAGAATAAATATACGGAAGAATTTAAGAAGAAAATAGAAAAGAGAGTAATAAAAAGAAGAATTCATCATATTAAGAAATTTTATAGTGACAGAATTTGGACTTGTTTTATAACAAGAGTAATTAATTGTTGTTATTTCATGTGCAGCATACGTGTCCAGAAATTAGTATAATAAAGTGTTTTTAAAACTTTTATTTGGAATAGAGATAAAAAAAAAAATAAAGAAAAAAATAAAAAAATTTCAATACAATTGATTGTTTGTGTTATTTTGTCAAGGTAATATACTGTTATCCTTGAAAAATTTAACATCACAATTTTTGAGATATTTTGTTGTCATTAATTTAGTTGCTAATTTGCGATCATGGGTGAACGGATATCACAAACAAGCTTTATCTTCATACTAAACATCCTTGTTAAAATCAAAAACTTTCTATGAATCTTGTCCTAAATATTTGAAATACTTCTTGCACTCCTTCCACAATCTACTACTATATGTGGCGTTCAAACTCTTTTTCGACTTCTATTTATTTTTGTAACTATTTTTTAGCGAGAATCATATATATTTTATCACAATTTCTACTTCGATCCTAAGCTCATATAATTTTGAAATTACACTCAACGTATCTTCATAAGAATTTTCGTATTTCAAGGCCTCTTCCATGAAAGATTAATGAGCAGTATCTAATTTATTGATGCACCCCTACATCAATAAGATCAACAAACAATTTCATCAAATTAAAATATTTATTGAGTTGAGATAATTTGTTCCCATATAATGGGGATGTATTTGGGTATGCAATAGTTTCGGATTAGAAAATACACTATGCTTAATATAAATAGGCTATATTCAATTCTAACAATACATGGTGCTATAAATTTTCCTGTAACACTATTTTGTTATATTTTACCTACATATAATAACTTTTATTTTTGGCAACAACGATCATCATTAAAATGTTTTTTTTTCAAAGAAAATTACTTATTTATAACAATCTTACTCAAATATCTAGGTATTTAGTATTTATATTCGTGTAGGAATGGATAGTCGAACTTGTGTTGGTGAAATTACAATAAAATTATAACTGAAAAAATACAAATGAAGAAAATAAAAAATATCTTCTTCTTGGCTGAGACGCGGATATCTCGCTCTCTTTAAGGAGATTCAAGCCCACTGCGACAAATGATTTCACAGGTCCAACAATAATCTTCTTGACTTGTCCCATCCAGGATACAACAACATTCTCACAAAGTACAACTCAACAAACTCTGGACAAGAGTTGAGTTCCAAGCTCCACAGAAAAAATACGCTCCTTCAACTAATAAACTCTCCTTTTGACTAACTTTTGTGAAATCTATATTTTCTTATACTTAAAAAATATGCAAGACCAACTCTATTTATAGGTGAGGTATTCATCCATGTAATGACTAAAAATAAATAAGGGGTAGTAAAGAGGAAAGATATCACGACCCAAAAACTCAGGCCATGATGACAATTATCGTGGCTAAACCTTGACAAGTAAGCCAATCACCTAAACTGATATGTAAATGAGAATCACAACACGAATCCCTAGGCAAGACTTCTAGAATGAAGTCGAACCACATAAGTATAATAACAGTGGGAGTCTGGATAACAATAATAGAAAAAACCATTTCAAAATCTAGTGTCACAGTGTAAGAACAAACTAAATACAACTTGAAGTATGAAAATACAACTGAAAATTCAAAGGAAAACACAAGTCTGTCTCTGAATACAAAATAAGACATAAACCAGATAGGATGAGGTCGAAGGTCAAATCTGAAATTATAGAGTGACCACTACTTCGAAATATATCAATAACCACCCGAACTCAGTTACTGTGCGGCGCAGTCATACCTAAATCTACACTGAAAAGGCACAATAGGAATGAGTACGGTTCACTTGTACTTAGTAGGTATCATAGGCCGACTGAATAAAGTAGAAAATAAGGTTTATAAATATACACTATGAGCACGTCACTTGTAAGCAGAAAATGTCCTAAACGGTAGTTCACGCCGTCTCCACTAATAATTCTAATGTATAGCACGTATGCAGGAAATTGGTACGTAAGAAAATAGAATAGACATACATCAGATAAAATACAATAACACAACAATAAAGATGTATAAATTAAAGATATGCATAGAGGATGATAATGATGATGATGTGACATGATCGAGGTTATAGCATAACCTTCGTATACACCCATCGAGCATCAGTGCTTCCACGTAAGGCCTATGAGGGGTTCACAATCCATATACTATCTCAAATTCTCAATCCCAATCTCAATATTCGTACCTCCTCTCTGATTCATGGGCTACGACAAAGGATTTTATAAACATGTCTCATTTCTATCAAAAAATTCAGTCTTTCCACAATGGTATTAATGTCTCATGAATATATGTATGATATAAGGATGTAATTCTCATAACCAATCCAACATGAAGTTCTCAGATCCACTCAATCACGTGAGCCTAGAATTCATTCGACATATCCACCAACCACAATTACGTATAAAAAATTATACCAATAGAGTGAAAATTTTATGTATAACATCAATAATATCACATTAATCCCAACTTGGGTACTTCTATCATAAAAGAGTAATCAAAATGCATACACAAGGCCAATAATGAGAAGTAAGCCCCCCCCTACACAAGAGTTATAATATTATTCTCATGATTATTACCCATACACATAGGATGCATTTTGTTTAAATATTAACTACCCAGCCTAGTATGAAGAAAGTTAAGCCATAACCTACCTCGTAATACTGAAATTCAAGCCTAAAATTCTCCATGCAGAGATTTTACCCTCTCGATCGGCCCTAAAATTAGCTAAAACATGTAAATATAAAACCTATGAATCAAAAGAAAGCCAACGATACCCATATTGTCTATTTTCAAATCGGGGTCAGAACGGACCCCCAAAATAGATTTTCAAAAAGAAAGGGTGAAACTGAAAATTTTATTCATAAATACCTTACCCATGATTAAAGAAAGCCATAGGAGAAAATTCAAGTGAAAACGTGTTATAAATGAGGTTAATATTGGAGAAAACCTATTTTTAGGCCTTCAGGGCCAAAATCGTCAAATTTCAGTTTTGAAATCGCGAATTAACAAATTTTAGATAAAGAGAATTGAAGTAAGATAATTGAAATAGCAATTTGGAGCTTATCCAAGCTTGAAAATGGAAGAAATTGCCCAAAAACTCTAAAACCTGAAGCTCAAAATCTCAAAATTGGAAGAAAATTAGAGAAAAATTGATTTTTATATGGGAACTCAGTCATGATCGCTTAAGCTTAGTCTCTTAAGAGATCATCGCTTAAGAGATCATCGCTTAAGAGACTAGGTCTTCACTTAAATGACTAGGACACATCAACTGACAATTACTTAAGTGACCCCTTGGTTGCTTAAGCGATCATAGGATTGTTTAAGCGACTACCTCAACTGATGTTGCACCAACAACGTGAAGTTTCTTCTAAGTTTCAGAGGGGACCTTCAGTTTTTTAACTCAAAGACCACATGGGTCATATTTTATTCAACAAAAAGTGAAGATATGTACATAGTAAGTAGGCTAGCCAAAAGTACATAGCCTAGCAAGCAATAAAATAATCAAAATAGAAAATATCAATATAAAGACAAAAAAAAAACATCAAAAATAAAAAAAAGAAAGTAAAAGACGAAGATAAATCTAGAAGAAAGCAGTTCATCTTCTCCATGTTAATTCAATATTCTTCCTCTACCAAATTAGTGTTGAAGCTCGATTCAGCTACGTGTAAGTACTCTTCAACCTTGTTATATCTTGTTCTTCTGCCTTATAGCTTCCATTTAGACATCATCTAGATCTACACATGTGAAATGATTTCAATCTTTTTCTCTCCCTTCTCATAGATTTTATGTGGATACAACCGCTTGTAAGATCTGTATTTCCAAAGCTTAAAGAATAGCTGATAATCCATCGATTTGACCTTAGGTTAGTGAAATCGGTTCATCCCTTCTCGAAATTCGTCCAGAATCTCGAGAATGCAAATAAAATATTCTACTAGACTAAATTCAACATTCTGTACTCAATGACGATATCAGATTTTCAAAAGAGGATCATTTTCATGGAAATGACCCCCGAGATCTTATTTCACTATTTTTCAAATCGAGTGTCAAAATAAGATCTAAAAGCTATAGAATTGTTCCGACCATCTTACCAACCCAAAATTGACGTTTTAAATTTGCTGGCGCAGTCCGTTTTTCCATATAATAACCAGAACAACAAATATTAACCAAAGTCAACTATAAGGCCTATTTAAACTCTAAAAGGTACACACTCGCACAAATCAATCCGAAATGCATTGGAAATTATGTCAATCATCCCACACCCCAGAAACATCACGTAGCAACCATGTGGAGAGGTAAAATAGTCAAAATACATAAAGGGTATGTTTGGTATGATGGAAAATATTTTCCATGAAAATATTTTCTTGGAAAATATTTTTCTAGAAAATAAGTTGGTTTTCTACTTATTTTCACATGTTTGGTTGGTGAGTAGAGAATATTGTTTAGAAAAATATTTTTTAGTGTTTGGTTGGTGAGTGAAAAAATATTTTTTAGAAAATGCTACTAACTGTTAACTAGTATATCAGTGCCTCTAACAACTCAACAATTTGTAAGAAGTAATTTAAGCATAACAAATAATATCAATATCGAATACTAAAATACTACAATCACTAAATTTAAGCAACTATTAATTAACAAATATAGGAGACACTTTTCAATATTTTGTCAGGATAATCTCAAGATACTACAATCAATAGAAATATAACGGAACGACAAGCTTATTCAACCTCGTGAAACAAGTTACATCGATGACAAGATGAAATATGCAATTAGCAAAAGTAACATAGGTAAGTCTTCCTCTATGAATATGAAAATAACAATACATTCAACGAACATTGAAAATGAAAAAAATTTGGGCATCACTATTTTTTATTTCAAGCAGTGAAAATTGAAACAAAATATAGTGAAAAATATTTTCGAGTAATGTAAATTTTTTAGAAATGTGAATCATGTGAATATGAGTGTTGTTAGGGTGGAGAAGAGGGGTAGAGGTGGGGGTCATAAGTCACATTTTTCATTTTCTGTAAAATGACTTCCCTTGGCCCATGAGGGAAGTCATTTTCCATCAAATTGAGGAAAATGAGTTGTTGTGGAAAATATTTTCCCAACATTTCATTACAACCAAACAAAGGAAAATCGGAAAACATTTTCCGAAAAACATTTTCCATCATACCAAACACACCCAAAATGAAAAAATAAAAAAATTAGGTCCTTACAATATCCACCACTGTGAATTTGGTTTGTCCTTGAACTAATGGCATGAAAAATACCCGAATCAACAAAAAACTGGGGATAGCTACTATGCATGTGGGACTCGACCTCCCAAGTAGCCTCATCTACAGGACGGTGTCTCCACTGGACCTTAACTACCAAAATATCCCTAGTTTGCAGTAGCTTAACATCATAGGCTAAAATGGAGACTGACTACTCAACAAAGAACAACCTTTCAACTAACTGCATTGTGTCCCAACGACTGACATAAGACTCATCCAATATATAATATCTTAGCATAAAAATATGAAATATTGGATGAACAGTTGATAAATCTAGGGGCAATGCTAACTCATAAGATACATCCCCAATAGTTTAAAGAATCTCAAATGGCTCAATATACCTGGGGCTAAGCTTACTTCTTTTCCCAAACCTCATCATGCCCTTCATGGGCGAAACGCGAAGGAAGACTCGATCACCAAAACTAAATCTTAAGTCACAAAGTCTACGATCCATATAACACTTCTGCCTACTCTGAGCCGCTCGAAGTCTATCCTGAATGACCCTAACTCGATCTAAAGACTTATGAAGCAAGTTCGTACCTTGAGGTCTAATATAAAAACCCTCAAACCAACCAATCAGAGAACGACAACGCCTATCATATAAAGCCTTGAAGGGTGCCATCTCAATACTAGAATTATAGCTGTTATTATATGCAAACTCCTCAAAGGCTAAATGCTATTCCCACTTACCTCCAAAGTCCATAACTATCACGGCCTGATCCTAAGCCTGGTCGTGATGGGTTTCTCAAGCCCACTGAGGGCTAGAGACCACACCCTTAGTCTAACATATAGAACACAACCAAAATGAACAATGGAAGGCAAACCAACAATATATAAAATGGATATCTAAACCAAGACAAAGGTCCTAAAAACTCAAAACAATAACCCAAATCACAATTGTCCACAATAGCCTCTAAAACTAGAATACTAAGCAGTTCGAGACATGCCTCCGACCATGACCAAAATAGTCCAAATGTACTGAGTCAACATAAATGAATATGGCAATGATAAGCCCTTTCGGAGAGTGGAGACTTACCACTTCGCAGCAACTCAACGAACATACTAATTCACCTAACGCTGCACAGGGGTAAAAGTAGTTTCTTTGGATCCTACATTATGAAATAATGTAGTGTCCTAGGATGGTTAGTGGGGTGAGATCTAGTATGTAATTCAGGGGGAAGTGATAACATAATGCCATGTCCAAAAATTAGTCAAAACCACAATACACATATTTATATTCATATATACAAGATGTCGGGATAGGGAACAAGGCTTAAGCATGTGATTTAAAATTATTAACCTGGATTGTGTAGCTCTAACCATCCTAATGGAATCTACGGGCTAGGTGGGTTTAGTCCCCTTGCTGAAAGGGCCCCAACGCGTGTTAGCCGCACGAACTAGAGAAAAATAGAGGGAAAGCTAAAGCAACCAAGGCAACTAGCCATCCTAAAAATATATATCAAGTGTGAACTAGGCCCACGGTCATATAGATCTCCACGCTGGCAAACTTGGTTTCCTCCAGTATTTGTCCCCCCGAGACCTCCACCTTCCACGGCGAGCTACAAACCTCCTTTAATCTCAAATTAAAACAAGTTTCATATAACCAATCCAATAACTCAGGAGTCATTCTGTAAGGCATTTATCACTTTGTATCATCATACCATTATGCTTGCAAGCTTAATTAAACATGCCAAACCAATTCACATAACCACATTGACTCTCAAGTTTTCAATTTGAAAACAACCATGACCACCAAGGACTTCCAAAACCATTTTAGTCCAAAACCATGGCCACCAAGGCCTTTAAAGCCATATTTATTTCTATTTATCCTTTAATGTAATGCATTGGGTTCAAAACCAATTTAAATTATGCAATTCTCCATAATTAATGTCCAATTCACAAGTCAAAATTCATCCAATTTGGGAAAACCCAAGATCCCCATTCCAACCATATAAATAATGTACTTGCTCAGTCCCCAAAATATTAATTTAAAACATGAATAATCAATTCAAAGCATGGGACAAGTAATTTAATCCACAACCACTAAAACCCCTCAACCCAAGTTCAAAACCCATAATTTAAATCATATGAAAATCCATGAAATTAATGCCATAATGTATGATTAAAGTTTGGGGAAGGGATACATGCCTTAAACACATAAGAATTCAAAGTCAACTTGAAGTTTGGAGCCCAAATGATGAATGCACAGTGAAACTCTTAAAATTTCTTGAGTTTTGAGTTTGAGAGTGAAAGAGAGAAATTTGATCTTTGAAAACTGATGGGAATGAGCTTATTTTATGTTTAAGGGTCGTCTAAGGGGTAAAAATAACAAAAGGACTTCACCTCTGGTGAAAAAAACAAAATTACATGCTTGCGTGGCACGCTAATATCACGGAGATTATCCTCTATACCACGCTAATATCGCAGAGGGTAACCTCCATGACATGGTAAAATGCGGAGGCTTACTGCTTTGAAGTTCCAAAATTGCCCCAAACCCTTTCTAAAAATTCTAAAACTTTTCCCAAACACCCTTTTAATATCCCATAAACATAATTCAAGTCAAAGAACAATATTACGAACACGGGAAGGCCAAAAAGAATATGCTCAAAGTTTCAAGGGTCTTACATTATCCTCCCTTAGGATCATCCGTCCCCAAATGATGAGTTAGGACACTTTTAGCACGAGAATTACAAGAGCACAAGAATCAAATGACAAAATCAAAAAGTAATAAAAGGAAAACCAAACTCATACCTTACACCTTTTTATCCAAAACATGGAATAAGAATGGGTACTGTCCTGCATATTTTCCTCAGCTTCCCATGTAGCCTCTTCTACCTTTTGATTCCTCCAACGAACCTTTACTAAAGCTATGTCTTCTGTCCTAAATCTATGAACTTGCCTATTCAAAATATCGACTGGGACCTCCGTATAAGACAAGGATTCCATAGCACCAACATCTTTAATAGGTATTATCAAGGAAAGATCACCCATACACTTTTTCAACATCGATACATGAAACACGGGATGAATAGAAACCAAACTTGGGGGCAAATCAAACTCATAAACAATATTTCCAAATCTCCTCAAATTCTGATATGGTCCAACATAATGGGGACTGAGCTTCCCCTTCTTCCCAAACTGTATAACTCCTTTCATAGGAGACACCTTTAAGAATACCCAATTGCTTACTTCAAACTCTAATTCTCTTCACATCGCATCTGTATAAGGCGACTTTGAGCAGTCTTGAGTCTTTCTACTTCACCTTTCCATGGCTTGGTGAACCATGTCAGGACCAAACAACCTAGTCTCACCAACCTAAATACATCTAATAGGAGACCTGCACCTCCTAAAAGACCCTCAAATAGAGCATCTAAATGCTCGAATAATAACTATTATTGTATGCAAACTCAATAAGAGGCAAATGATCAACCCAACTACCTCCAAGATCAATCAACAGGCCCTTAGCATATCCTTCAAAGTCTAAATAGTTTGTTTCGCTTGTCCATCCATGGGAGGGTGGAAAGTGGTGCTAAGGTTCACCCGTGTACCTAAATATTTTTGAAATAAATGCCAAAAGTGAGATAAAAACTACGTACCTCGGTCTGAAATAATGGACACTAGTGCTCATGCAACTCCATGATCTTCTGAATGAACAACTTAGCATAATTATCTCCTGAGTAGTTAGTTCTCCTAGGCAAGAAGTGAGTAGACTTAGTCATTTTATCCACAATGACCCAAAACCCAAATCGAATCTTACTTTGCGAGACTGTGGATGACCCGTAGTGAAATCCATGTTGATAATATCCCACTTCTATATAGGCAACTCTATCTCTTGAGAATACCACCTGACCTCAAATTCTTAACCTTAACTTGCTGACAGACCATACACTTAGCCACAAAATTTGCCACATCTCTCTTCATGTTGTTCCACCAATAAGTTTCCTTTAAGTCATGGTACATCTTTGTCGAACCCGAATGAACTGTATACTTAGAATTATGAGCCTCAGTCAAGATCCTTTCTTACAACACATCAACATCAGGAACACACAACCTGCCTTGGTACCTCAAGATACCATCTCCCCTAATCTCAAATGCCATAACCTTTTGCTGACCTACATCTTCTTTAATCTACATAAGAATAAGATCCAAAACCTTCTTCTCCCTTACCTTAACCCCAAGAGATGATTTGACCACCGCTTAAATAATAACTCATCCATTCTCAGAGTCCAAAAGATGAACTCCGTAATTAACCAATCTTGAATGTCGTTTACCAATCCTTTCTTCTCCTCATACATATGAGACAAGATCCCTATAGACAACCTGCTAGAGCATCAACAACCACATTACCTTTACGTGGATAGTAGTGAAGACTCATATTATAGTCCTTAAGTAACTAAAGCTACCTCTCTGCCTAAGATTCAACTCCTTCTGAGTGAACATATACTGCAAGCTCTTATGATCTGGATAGATGTGTACATGCACCACATACAGATAATGGTGCCATATTTTTAAGGAAAAAATCACAGCTGCCAACTCTCAATCATGAGTCGGATAGTTCCTTTTATGAACCTTAAGCTTCGTAGAAGCATAGACCATAATCTTACCATGATGCATCAAGACACAACCCAGTCCTGCACGGGACACATCACAAAACATAACAAAACCACCAGTGCCCTCGGGTAGGGTCAAAACTGGTGCAGAAGTCAGCTTATCCTTTAACTTCTCAAAGCTGCCCTTATAAGCATTGGTCCAAAAAAACTTAACTTTCTTTTGAGTCAATATTTTCAATGGGGAAACAATAGAAGAGAAACTCTCCACAAACCTCCTATAATACTCGGCCAAGCCTAAGATGCTCCAAATATAAGTCAGAGTCATGGGTCTAGGCCATTTATTTATCTCCTCAACTTTTTGTGGATCCACCTTGATCCCCTCAATAGAAACAACATGACAAATAAAAGTCACAATATCAAACAAAACTCATACTTAGAAAACTTAACATACAACTTCTACTCCTTGAGGTTCTGTAACACAATTTTGAGGTGATTGGTATGATCCTCCGTACTCTTAGAATACACCAATATGTCATCAATGAAAACTATCACAAAAAAATCCAAAAAATAACCTGGAAACCCAATTCATAAGATCCATGAATGCAGCCAGAGAATTA
This sequence comes from Capsicum pubescens, assembly GCA_030864215.1. NCBI lineage: Eukaryota > Viridiplantae > Streptophyta > Magnoliopsida > Solanales > Solanaceae > Capsicum > Capsicum pubescens. The sequence continues at coordinate 112,515,153 of CM061543.1, read as the reverse complement.
GTCAACCCAAATGACATAACCAAATACTCATAGTGACCATGCCAAGTTTGAAAAGCAGTCTTGGGAATATTAATATTCGGAATCTTTAACTGATGATACCCCAAACGAAAATCAATCTTAGAGAAATATCTTGCACCCTAAAGCCGGTAAAAAAAAATCATCAATCCTAGGAAGAGGATACTTATTCTTCACTGACACCTTATTCAGTTGATGATAATCTATACACATCCAAAGAGACCCATCTTTATTTTGTACAAAAATACAGAAGCATCCCACGGAGAAACACTAGGAAGAATAAACCCTTTATTAAGAAGATCTTTTAACTGATCCTTAAGATCCTTTAATTCAGTCAGAGCTATTCTATAAGGAGAAATAAAAATAGGAAGGGTATCTAGTAGAAGATCATTCCTAAAGTCTATTTCCCTATCAAGAGGAATTCCAAAAACATAATCGAGAAATACTTCAAGAAACTCACTTACCACGAGGATAGAATGTAAGGAAGGACTTTCAGAGTCAGAACCCTTAACCCAAACTAGATGATACAAAAACCCTTTTTAAATCAATTTTTGAGCTCTAAGAAAGGAAATAAACTTTCCTTTGGCCACTTAGGAACTCCCTTTCCATTCTAATACCGGTTCATTTAAAAACTGGAAGATGACTTTTTGGGTCCTACAATCCTGAGACGTATAGCAAGAATGGAGCCAATCCATCCCCAAGATAACATCGAAGTCCACCATATCGACCTTTTTCAGATCCATCAATGTGTCCCTATGAAAGATAGATACCATAAAACCCCTATAGATCTTTCTAACAACTATAAAATCATCCATTGGGTAGACACAGAAAAGGGTTCAAAAATATTTTTGGGACCAAAACCAAAATGCACAGCCATATAAAGGGTCACATAAGAAAGGGTAGATCTCGGATCAAGTAAACAATACACATCATGAGAGAAGAGCTATAATATACTAGTGATAACATTGGGAGATCCTCAGATTCCTGACAAGTGTCTAGAGTGTATAACCATTATGGCCAGTACCGGTACCAGAAGTAGCGCCCTTTGGCACAGGATCTGAAGATGTGGCAACCGAAACTTTATTAGCTCCAGTAGAAACTCGGGCTGAAGGACAATCTCATTGCATGTGATGTAGCTGACCACAATTATAGCATAAATTCTTTCTCTCCTCATAATAACCACGATAAAGCTGGCCAAAAAATGGTAAGGCAGATAAAGTGGGCCTGACTAAGCTCCACTAGTCTGAGGCTGGTCACCCTGTGCCTTTGAACCATCGCTAGCCTAAAAACGACAATTACTAGATGTCTTAGGATATGGAGCGCTAGCCGAAGAATATGAACCAAAATTTACCTAAGTCTTCTTCTTGCTTCATTGTCTACCATCTCCATCATTATTCTGCGGACCTCCATCCTTCTTTGAATACCTAAACTTCTTACTCTACCTCTATCCTATCTCTGCTTGTCTCTTTTTTTCATCCTCAACTTATTGCATATAAACCATAATCCTAGAGATATCTATGTCATTATTCAATATAGCAGCCTTATACTCTAATACCAGGTCACGAGATAACCCAGAAGCAAACTTTCTCATCTTATCCCTCATAGAAGACACCAACTCAAGGGCATAGGGAGACAACTACTTAAACCTCAAACCATACTCCTTCACAATCATCTTCTCTTACTTCAGATTCACAAACTCCTCAGCCTTAACTTTTCTCAACTCCTGAGGAAAGAAATAATCAAGAAAAGTACCTAAAAATTCATCCCACACAACCTTTTTAGAATCATCACCCCTCATAGCTTACCAATCCTCATACCACTGATAAGCTATATCTTTCAGTTGATATACAACAAACTCCACACCTTCTATATTAGTAGCATGCATCACCCTAAAAATCTTCTCCATTTGGTCCACAAACCCTTAAAGATCCTCCTCAACCTTAGAACCTATAAAGTTTGGGAGATTTAACCTCATGAACTAGCCAACTCTAGTGACCTCTGAAGATAGAGAAATAGAACAAATATTCTCAGACTAGTATGACTGAGAAGCACTAACTAAGTAAGCAAATGAATCGACTGGAGAAACTTCGCATTAGAAATGTCACCCTGAGGCATCGTGGCATGAGTATCATTAACCCGAGGAGCCTGAAGAGGACTAGTAGGAACATGTGGAACTCTATACAGGATAGTACAATTAGGAGCAAGAACCCTAGATAGGGTATGCACTCAATAAGCAGGGCAAGTTCCATCTACATCACCCTCAGGTAGAATAGAGTTCCCAGTAACGTTTTTATGAATATCAAATCTTTAGGGAGACATGATTTGAAATGGGAGGAAGCCAAGAGTCAGAGAAGTTTCATAACACTAGACTATACAACCCAAAATAGAACACAAGAAAGGGAAACATTCCTAAATACCTTGTAGCCTCCTTTTTATAAGTGTGGCATGCTATACACCCTTAAAAAGGACTCTACTCAGCACAACTTTGTGGATACCCAATGACTCTAAACCTATGCTCAAATAGCAAGCTTGTCACGACCCGACCTTGAGCCTGGATGTGACGGATATATCAAGCGCACCAAGGACCGAAGACTATTTTTTAGCCTAACATATAGAACACAACAAAAATGAACAATGTAAAAAAAACCAACAGTATATAAAATAGATAAGTGAACCAAGACAAAAGGTCCTAAAAACTCAAAACAATAACCCAATCCATAATTTCCCATAATAGCCTCTAAAACTAGAATACTAAGTCGGTTAGTACATGCCCCCGACTATGACCAAAAGAATCCAAAAGTACTGATTCAAAATAAAAGAATATGAAAATGATAAGGCCTTTTGGAGGATAGAGGATCATAACTTCGCAGCTACTCAACGAACGTGCTAATCCACCTAATGCTGTACAGGGATAAAAGTAGTGTTTTGGACCCTACATTATGAAAGAATGAAGCATCCTAGGACGGTTAGTAAGGTGAGCACTAGTACGAACATAGGGGTAATGATAACATAATGCCATGTCTAAAAATTAGACAAAACCATAATGCACATATTTATATACGTATATATAAGATGTCAGGATAAGGAACAAGGATTAACCATGAAATTTAAAACCATTAACCTAGATTGTGTAGCTCCAACCATCCTAATGTCACCCACAGGCTATATGTGATCAGCTCCCCCTACTGAAAAGGCCCCAACGTGTGTTAGCCTTATGAACTGGAGAAAAATCAAGGAAAAACTAAAGCCACCAAGGCAACTAGCTTTCCCAAAAATTTATGTCAAGTGTGAACTATGCACATGGTCATATAGACCCCCACGCAGATAAACATGGTTTCCAAAATTCATCCCCCCTAGAACTCCACCTTCCATGGCGAGCTACACAACCCTCTTTAAGCCTAACTTAAAACAAGTTTCACATAACCAATTCAATAACTCAGGAGTCATTCAATAGACATTTATCACTAGGTACCATCATACCATTATGCTTGCAAGCTTAATTAAACATGCCAAATCAATTCACATAACCACATTGACTACCAAGTTTCCAATTTGAAACTATCCATGGCCATCAAGGCCTTCTAAAATCATTTTTTCCAAAACCATGGCCACCAAGGCCTTTAAAACTATATTTATATTCGTTTATTCTCTAATACAATGCATCGAGTTCAAAACCAAGTAAAACCGTGCAATTCTCCATAATTAATGTCCAATTCATAAAGTGGGTTGAGGTTCATGAAAAATCCAAGTTGAAATTCATCCAATTTAGGAAAACCCATATTCCCTATTCCAACCATTTAAATAATATACATTTAAATAATGTACCAATTCAGTCCCAAAAATATTAATCTAAAGCATGAATAATCAATTCAACGCATAGGAAAAGTAATTCAATCTAAAACAATCAAAACTCCTCAACCCAAGTTCAAAACCCATAATTTAAATCACATAAAAATCCATGAAATTAATTCCACAATGTAAGATTAAAGTTTGGGGAAGAGATACATGCCTTAAACACACAAAAATTCAAAGTTAGTTTGAAGTTTGGTGCTCGGATGATAAATGCACAGTGAATACCTTAAACTTTCTTAGGTTTTGAGTTTGAGAGTGAAAAAGAGCAATTTGATCTTTGAAAACTGATGGGAATAAGCTTATTTTAAGTTTAAAGGTCGTACAAGGAGAAAAAGACCAAAATCCCCCCACCCCAAGTGAATAATAACAAAACTGCATGATTTTTACACTTTGGCATTGCACGCCAATATTACAAAGGTTATCCTCTTTGCCACACCAATATCCTGGAGGATAACCTCCATGACACGGCAAAAATTCAGAGGCTCACTACCTTAAAATTCCAAAATTTCCCTGAACCCTTTCTAAAAATTTCAAAACTTTCCCCAAACACCCTTTTAACATCCCTAAACATAATTTAAGTAAAACATCAATATTATGATGGGAAGACAAAAAATAAAATGCTTAAAATTTTAAGGGTCTTACAATAACACAAGCGCTGAGTATGTCCTTTAAAACCTGATAGTTAGCTTTAACTGACCATTGATTTGGAGGTATACAGTTGTGCTTAGTTCAATTTGGGTATCCAACTCCTCTTGAAATGCCTGTGAGATGTGAACACTGAACCTGTATCTGAGATAATAGACACTAGTACACTATAGAGATGAACTATCTCACAAATATAGATATAGGCCAACCTCTAACTGTTGAAGGAAACTTGAATAGGGATAAAATGAGTAGATTTGGTTAATTGATACATGATAACCCCAACACTATCAAAACCACAAAAATTATGAGGCAAATAAGTCACAAAGTCCATAGTGACCCGTTTCCACTTCCATTCAGGAATGGGTAACCTCTGAAGTAAATAACCATGCCTCAAATGCTCGGCCTTAACCTGCTGACAACATTGGCAACTAGCTAAAAATCCACTAAATCCTTCCTTATACCACCCCACCAGTAGTACTGTCTCAAGTCACGATACATCTTAGTCACTCTCGAATAAATGGAATGCCTAGGATGATGAGCCTCCTCCAAAATTAATCTCACCTAATCACCCACTCTCGACACATAAATTCGGCCTTCAATCCTCAAAACACCATTAGAGCGAGGCTTACTTATCCTCGCCACTCAATACCTTATCCCAAATCACTCTCGAACTAGCATCATTAAATTGATGATGAGCACAAATCTGCTCCATCAAGAAAGATCTAGCCTCCATAAATGAAAACACACACATAGGTGTTAAAATATCAAACCTAACCATCTGGTTAGCCAAATACTGAACATATAAGGCCAAAGGCCTCTCTTAGGTAAAAAATGCACCAAACTACCCATATTAGTCAAATTTTGGCTCAGGTCATCCGCAACCACGTTATCCTTACCCACATGATAGAGAATAGTAAGATCATAATCCATAAACAACTCAAGTCAATAATGTTGCCTCATATTAAGATCTCACAGAGTGAAGAAATACTAAAGGCTACAGTAATCCGATAAGATATCACAATGGACTCCACAAAAATAGTACCTCCGCAACTTCAAAGCAAATATAATCGCGTGCAACTCCAAATTGTGTGTAGGGTAATTCTTCTTATGGGACTTCAACTGATGAGAAATATATACAATCACCTTACCCTCTTGCATCAACACGACACCTAACCTAATACCAAAAGCATCATAAAAGATGGTAAAAATCACGCCCTCTTTGGACAAGGTCAATATAAGAGCTGAGGTTAATAAATCCTTGAGCTTTTGGAAGCTCACCTTATAAGGATCAAACAACTAAAATGAAATCTTTTTCTGAGTCAACTTGGTCCACAGAGCCGTAATAGATGATAAAACCTTAACATTGCCCCTATAGAAGCCATCTAACCCAATAAAATTCCAAATCTCAGTAGAACAAATACGCTAAGCCTAGTCACGAACCATTGTAATTTTGGTAGGATCAACCGTGATACCATTCTTGGTTACAACACAATCCGAGAAATAGATAGACTCCACCCAAAACTATTACTTGGTTAACTTAGGATACAACTTCTCATTCCTCAATCTCTGAAGTATAATACGCAAATGCTCCTCATGATCGGCCTTCCTATTGGAGTAACCAAGATATTATTTACAAGTATGATAAAAAAAGAGTTGAGATATGATTGAAACACCTTGTTCATCACCTCCATGAATGTGGATGGGCTAACTCAAAGATATGACCAAGAACTCACATTGACCATATCGAGTCCAAAAAGATATCTCTGGAATATCCAAATCTCTAATCCTCAACTGGTGATAACCTAATCTCAAATCAATCTTCAAAAATACCAAAGTACCTTGAAGCTGATTAAACAAATCATCAATACAAAAAAGAGAATACTTATTCTTAACTGTCACCTTGTTCAACTATCAATAATTAATACACATATGCATAGACCCATCTTTTTTCTTCAAAAAAAAGATAGGCACACCCTAAGGTAATACACTAAGTCAAATAAATCCGTTATCCAATAATTCCTGCAATTGATCCTTCAATATCTCCAACTCTATTGGGGCCATCCTATAAGGAGAAATACAGATGGGCTTGGTTCCCAGCTCAACATCAATAATAAAGTCAATATCACGGTCTGGAGGCATACCAGGAAAATCCATAGTAAAGATATCCATAAACTCAAAGACAATACAAATAGAATCCAAAGAAGGCAGTGAATCAACACTAGTATTACAAATATAGGCTAAATAATATAAACACCTCCGCTCTACCAAGCGACGATCCTGAAGAAAGGATATAACTCTCTTGGAACCCACATAAAGCGTACCCTTCTAAGTTATCCTTGGCATATCCAGCGAAGCTAGAGTCACGGTATTAACATAACAATCTAGAAAAATATGATAGAGAGCTAACTAATCCAAACCCAAGATAACATCAAAATCTACTATATATAAGATAATAAAATCTACCCAAGTCTCTCGTCCAACAAAAGTAACAACAAAAGATCAGTGCACCTGATCCACCACTAAAGAGTCTCCTACAGGGGTAGATACACGGATAGACATGGGAAAAGTCTCACTTGTAGACTTAATCTCGAAGTAAAATATGCAAACACATAGGAAAAAGTTGATCTCTAATCAAATAACACGGATATAGATCTAAAACAAATGAGGACGATACCTGTGATAACAACGTTAGAATCTCTGCCTCAGGTTTGGTGGGTATATCATAGAACTATCCACGTTGACCACCGAACTGAGTATCCCTGCGACTACTACCACGGGAACCACTACTTCTACCTCGCACACTTCTAGTAGCACCTCTATCTCCCTACGTTTTACCTCTCCCTACTAATATATAAATAGGCCTGAAATTATAGCGTAGGCAATCCTTTACCACATGGACAAACTCATCACACACATAGAAACCCCTACAATATAACTCAATCAAAGGAGGTATGGTTGATCCTAAGCGGCTACCCTGGGATGACGCCTGAATATCCAAAGTTCTTAAACCAGTTTCAATACTAGTCTACTAGGATAAAGATGTGTTATGTGGGAAAGGTTATATTATTACTATCTATAGAAGTAAACACTAAACTTGAATCGTGGTTGATCTTGGGGTGTAAAGAATAGTGATTGTGAAATATTGATGCTAGCCTTATAGAATGAATTTAATAGTCTTGATTGAGTCTATATGAGTATCTAAGTTATGTGACTTGTAAATGGTGTGGTGACTTATATATGATCAAGATATAGATTCTCCATAAAGTTGTCTTGGCTAGAAACTGAGTCAGGTCTCTCAAGAAGAGCTTTTGTGTTGGGTGGATTAGGAATGACTTTTTTAGTGTTGAAATTCGAGTAGTAGATTCATGTAGCATCTCATAGCACTTTTCAAAATTAAATTTTGGACTCTAAAGCTCTAGTAATAAAAAATGGTGTTTTGGATGTTTACCTTCTGTAAGGTGAATCTTTTAACCCTCTTTATCTTATTTTTGAATCATAAAACTTAAGTTTGAAACTTAAGTCATTCAAAGGAGAATAAGTGATTTATGCATAAAGTTTGGCTCTGCATCTTCATATTTTGAAAAGCTTTGATAGAATGATTAAGCATAGAATATGGGTTGGTTAATAAGGATATCAAGGGAGTGAATAGGGTTCAATATAAGCAACATTGTTAGTAGTGTTTCTCTAATTACAACCTCGTGCTTCTTTTCATAGAATTCTCATTCGGGGGCGAACGAATGGTAAATCAGCATCTATTTGTAATGACCTATTTTGTCATTACTGAATTATCCATGATAAATTCAATAAAAATCTTAATTTTAATTCTTCAATATTAACTTGATTCCAAAATAACCATCATTTTTTTACTGTGTTATCTCAAACTTTTCAGCTAAGATTTAAATCCTTTGATGTGTCTAGATAGGATCAAGCCCCACAAATTTAATTATTATGTACTAATATAAAAAATTTAGTTTGGAAGTTCTTTAGGTATGAATTATGGTCATTCAATATCCCTAACACAAAGTTAAGTTTGAAACTTTCTTTTCGATAGAGTTTTCGATATGTTTTCTATTAGAGATAACTTTAAATGATCATATATTCTAGAATATAAGGATTTAGAGGGATCAATACCCACCAAGTCAAATATCTCTGAGTCCTATTTCAAACACAATAAATCATTCATCAATCCAAATTTGGAATAAAAAGTTATGACTATTTTACTCAGCACTATCTGGGCTTAAATGGGAATTTCTCTGTAGCGAGAATTCTTGTAGTGTTTGAATTAGTTTCAGCTGTGTTTTTGGTCTAAAACCCCAAACTTCATTCCCCAATCCTATAGAGGTGATTTCCCAAATCTTAAGGGGAAATACTTCATTGAGATAAGTTTTTCCATTATTTTCTTCGTGTTTTAATCCTTTAACATCTTTGAATCCTTAGAAAGACCTTTAATGGTGGATTATTTTGGGAAAGACTTATGGGTATTTTTAGTATGACCTAGAGCTGATTCTAAATTATAAATTAATGATTCATAACATGAATTTCATAAACTAGAGTATGAATTTGATGGTTAGGAACCTAGAATCTAATAAATATGAGACCTTTAGCATAAAAACTCCATTAATGGAGATGAGTTAAGCTTGAAAGAGCTAGTTAATAGCTAATTAACCTTGAAAAATAATATATATCTTTAAATAATAATATAATTAGTGGGTTTGAATCCCTAAGATACTTTTTTGAAGAGTAATTACTTAATTTACTCTTATTATTGCTTGATTTTTATATGATTGATTATTTCAAGTCAAGAAGGAAAGGACAAAGCATCCTTGTTGTAGCTTGTTTCTTCCAAAAGCTTGATGTCTAGGTAGGCTAGGTTAATGATTAGAAGACTATGTTATTTAATAGTTTCATAATTTAGAATTGATAGGAGAAAACAAGTCTAGGCCTGTAGGCAAGGAGTTGAGGTGGATAAAGACATAAGAACTTTACTTTAATTCTGAAAATTATGTTATTGAGTGATTTATGTGTTGCTTATGTGATGCTATGCATTTTGTACCCAAAAGAAAATTATTTATGGATAAAGTGCGCAAGCATGATGTCATTAAGTTGTCCTAGTGATAAATCTAGTTGAGTTACAAAGATATTGTGTTGTATGTAGTGCGATAATATGATGAGTAGAAATACACTAGGGTCAAATATTGATAAGCATGGTAATATCTTAGGGATAAATGACTTGAATCACTATTAGAATTATTTGATGTGGAAAGCGTTAAAGGATAATGATATGCTTGGATGTGCTAGTTATAGGTGGTGATATTAGAACTCAAGTTGCGGTATTTAAGAAGGTAGCAGTATTTTAATAATTAATGATTAATTAAGGCCCCAATAGTAACTTGTAGGCTTAAGTGTTAAATTGTAATTTATTTTATGATATTCTTATTTTGGTATCGATAAAGATACTTTATCTATTGGATGCTCATGACAGGCTAAATTGGTGATAATGATGAATTATTGAATTGTGCCTATGAGAGGCTTGTTTGATAATGATAACTCCTTAAAGTAATGCCATGATTGACTTATTTATAATCATGATGAATTATTGAAATAATGCCCATGATAGGGCCAAAATGTTGATAAATGAAAGAACTTGATCGAATTGCCTTATGATTTTAATTGCACTTGTAAATTTAGTACACCGTATTGTATCCCGAGAGATAGTGTAAATTTGATAAAATGTATATAATATAGTTATGGAGGATTGGGTACCACGCCGGTATAAATATTAATATTGATATTACTTATTTATGAGGAATTGGGTACCACACCAGTACTATACATGGACTTAGATTGTCCCCTGCAGGTCATGACTAGTTGGATAAAAATAAGTCCCTTGGCATGTGTGTACATATTAGTGTTGATTTAAAAATTCGTGTGGTTTAATAAGTTGATAATAAGCTAATAATGGTTTATAGTTGTGAGGCTAATGGTGTTATAGTTGTGAGGTTTAGAAGGAAATAATTGCTACATATGGTAATATTGTTAGCAGAAATGTGGCTGATGTTAAATTTCAGTATTGCTACTTTACTGATTTCTCATGCAATATGAAAGATGTTAACTTCTGAAATTGTTGTAAGACGTGATTGGATCGGATGCCATGAGATGGCATGGTGATAATAATAGTAAAGGAACTGATAACGAAGTGACATAAACTGATGAATACAATGAATAATCCCAAAGAAATGATTCCAAAGTGCTAATAATTGAATTAATCCTTCTTCAGGAGTATTTATAAGGTTGCTAATGAGACTTGAGTTCTCTGGTGTGTTTTACTGAGATGTGAGTTGACTTGTTTTCCCAATCCGATTATATCCTTGAGATTGATTGTGTCACATGTACTTAGGATAACATAGGTGTCTACATAGTCTGTTAGTTCGTATCACAATAGTTTATTATTTAAAAATTTACAATGACAGAATTAGGACACACGTGCTAAGCAATAATTTTCATAGACTGAACCTTATAAATATGGTGTTTTTCCACTCAATCATACCAAGAATCACCATTAATAGATTCATAGATAAAACTAAAATAAAATACAAGTTAATGAAGAAAACCCTAGAACCCTTGTGTCTGACCTAAACCAGGGCCTGGCCATGACGGGTATCTCAAGTCCCACGTGGACTGGAGATCACCCCCTATACCTAACCAAATCAAACCAATCACACCCCAAGGTCGGCTGAATGTTGAGCATATAACAAGATAACGTACAATAGTCTAAGAAAGTTTAAATTCATGTCCATAACCAACCACCGGCGACCGGCCAACCGATCGACCTATGCCTTCCAATAGCCAAAATAGTCCAAAAAAGCCTTCTAAACTATGATCCAAATCTGAATATGAATAAAGTGTCGGGACATGCCCCTGACAATAGTCAAAAACCAAATCCAAAGAAATAGTCAAATTGTAAAGGAAACCATAATTATGAAATGGGGATCTTCTGAAGAATAAAAGATCACCACTTTAATCTGACTTGCTAGATGATCCCGAATCCAAGTCACTGAGCAGAAGGAGTAGAAGTATGACCAATTCCTACATCCGTGGGGATATAGTATCCGAAGACAGTTAGTGTGGTGAACGCTAGCATGAAACTCAGGGATAAGGTTAACATAATGATATGATCAACAATTTAAAATCATGCCAAACCAATGCACATAATCAAATGCTTAAACACACACACATATATATATATATATATATATATATATTATATCACTTGTCGGGATAGGGAACAAGGCTTAACATGCTTTTCAAAATCATAGCCTAGATTATGTATCTCAACCATAATATAATAGTACCCATGGGCTATATGGGCCCCAGCTCTCACCCCTTGGTCGGGACCCAGTACGTGTAGCCACATGAACTGAAAAATAATCTCATATATATGCACATGGGGGACTCGAACCCTCCAGCATATACCAAGGTCACCTGATCATATAATGATTTACAGGGGACGTGAACCTCCCTAATCATGAAATAATAATAAGGGGGACTCAAACCTTCCTGGTCACTTTGACCCCCACGTCGGCAAAGGCGATTTCTAGTATGGGTCACTCGGACCTCCACCTTCACGACTTAGCTACACAACACGTATTATAGCCCAATTAAAACAAGTATCACACATTCATATTCATTTAAACACGCTCCACATTAAGTCATATAATGTTGGTATTGTTATACCAACTACACTTGCAAGGTAACAACAACATGCCAAAATATTTCCCATTAACTTGGGGAGAACAACACCCTTTGTTCATTAATACATATTGGGGAACACTGACTTTCTTTGTTTATTAAATCATACCATTGTATTTCAAATATCTTTTTATATCATGCAATAGTTCAAGACTAGTTCAATTTTACAAATTCCCATAGTTCTCATAACTAAAACCAATTTCACATTATGGGGTTGGGGTTATAGCCACTTCAAAAGCCAAAGGTTTGGGAAAATCACAATTCCCTAGTTCATCCATCATACCCATACATCCACAAGTTCAAAACCATATTTAAAGCATGGAAATCACAAATAAATCATGAGAAACTTTGTTTAATTCATAAACATTAAAAACAAAAACCATTGTTTCAAAAACCATTATAATAATCACATGAACAATACTTTAAATCATATACTTTTACAAAATTAACAATGAGGAAAGAGTAACATGCTTGTAAAAGTGAGATGTACAGAGATAAATCACCCTTGAGAGCCCTAATTGATCAACCTTTTGAAAACCCTAAGTGTTCTTGACCTTTAGGATTTAGGAGTATTTGAGGAGTTAGTTAAATATTTCTGAGAGATAATGACACCCTAAACAAGTTTATAAGTCGTTAGTTTCTATTTGGTTAAGAGGGGAAATGTCTAGAATGCCCTCAACTTAAAAATCTAAAAAGTATTGCCTTTGATTACGAGTCAACCCCTTGACTCGTAACCACTTCTTACGACTCATCATCACGAGTCGTAACTAAGGCAGTACCACTAAGTCACCCTACACTGTTATCCTTAGGACTCAATGGAACTAATCGTAATAGTACCCTACGATACATAGGAGTTATAGTCAATACAAAACATAAATTAAGACATACACTGGACACCCTACAATTACACGTAATGACTCATAACATCTCATTACGGCTCTTAGTGAGCCACTCGTACTCAGAGTAGAATCAAGCCACAAGCTTACTGGTTTGGTTACGACTCATCCCAACAACTCGTTAAGACACCCTACTACTCATGGGGTCCAATCGTCCGCAGGGCAGTGAGCTGAAAGCTCAGGAAATTTTCAAGGGACAAAATTTGGGGTGTTTTAATTCCCCCAGTTGGATCATTCATCCTCGAATGAGGGGACAAGACTATTGCTATATGATTTGACTGAATATACCTCTACTCTTACCTTTAACAGACTCAGAAAATAAAGACACTAAGGAAATCACTCTTTCCTTTAATAAAGTTAGAAAACAAAAATACATATCTTACACATGATTATCCAGAGAGAAAAACAAGAATGGATTCTTGAACTTCATATCCTCTTCGGCTTCTCAAGTAGCCTCTTCAACTTTGTGGTTCCTCCATAGAACCTTTACTGAACCTACGTCCTTCATCCGCAACCGTCAAACTTTTCGATCCAAAATTTCAATCGGGACTTTCTTAAACGATATGGAATCCAAAATACCCACCTCCTCTAAAAGAATAACCATCGAAGGATCACCCACACAATTTCTCAATATCAAAACATGAAACACCGAATGGATAGAGCTCAAACTAGGAGGCAACTCAAACTCATACACAATATTACTAACCCTTTTCAAGACCAAGTATGAGCTGATATATCGGGAACTGAGCTTTCCTCTCTTCCCAAACCGCATTACTCCCTTCATGAGAGATATCTTCAAAAACACCTAATCGCCAACATCAAACTCTAACTCCCTATGCCTCACATCCACATAGGACTTTTGGTGGCTTTGGACAGCTTTAAGTATATCCAGAATCACCTTCACATTCTCCATCGCTTGGTGAACAAAATTTGGGCCAAACATCTCTGACTCACTAACCTCGAACAACCCAATAGGAGACCAACTCCTCCTACCATGCAATGCCTTAAACAGAGCCATTCTAATACTAGAGTATTAGATAGTATTATATGCAAACTCTATAAGAAAAAAATAATTAACCCAACTACCACCATAGTCAATCACGCAAGCTCAAAGCATATCTTTCAATGTCTGAATAGTCCTTTCTGCTTGCCCATCTGATTATGGGTGGAAAGAAGTACTAAGACTCACCTTAATTCCTAAACTTCTCTGAAATGAATACCAAAAATGCAATGAGAACTGAGTAACGTGATATGACATGATAGAAATAGGCGTCCGATGCAACTTCACAATCTCTTGGAGGAACAACTATGCATAATCCGCTGCTGAATAATTAGTCCTCACTAGCAAGAAGTGAGCAAAATTAGTCATCCAATCCACGATGACCCAAACTGAATCAAACTAATTCAGAGATTGAGGAAGAACGGTGATGAAATCCATATTAATTATCTCTTATTTCCACACCGACAGTTCGATCTCTTGAGTCAACCCACCTCAAGTGCTCAATCTTCACTTATTGACACACCATGCATTTAGCCATAAAATTGGCCATATCTCGCTTCAAAATGTTCCACCAATAAATCTTCTTAAGATCTTGATACAACTTCATCAAACGAGGATTAATAACATAATGAGACCCATGGGCCTCTGCCAAGATTCTCTCTCTCAACCCATCTACATCATTAATGCATAATCTTCTTTGGTTGGCCCACGACCACCAATCTCAAAAGCTACAACCATTTGTTGACCCACATCTCCCTTAATCTTTATTAAGACAGGATCCAGTACCTGCATCTCCTTTATTTCAGCAACAAGGGATGACTTCATCACCTCTTGCACAAACACCCAATATCCTCAAAGTACAAGAGACAAACTCTAAGGTTAGACAAATGGTGAATATCTTTCACTAACTTCCTCTTATCCTCATCCACATAAGCTAGACTCTCTATGGATAGCTTCTAAGAGCATCAACAACAATATTAGCTTTACTTGGGTGATAGTGGAGACTTAAGTTGTAGTCTTTTAGTAACTCAAGCCACCTCCTCTGCCTAAGATTTAATTCCCTCTAGGTGAGCACATATTATAGAATTTTATGATAAAAAATGATATCTACATAGACCCCATACAAATAGTGATGCCAAATCTTTAATTCGAACACCACAACCAACAACTCCAAGTCATGATTTGGATAATTCTTCTCATGAACTTTCAATTTCCTAGAAGTATAGGCCACCACCCTGCCATGCTACATCAGCACATAACCAAGCACTACATGGGACACATCATAATAGACAATAAAACCACCAGTACCCTCGGGTAGAGTCAAAACTGAAGCTGAAGTCAACTTATCTTTCTACTTCTCAAAACTACCCTCACAAGCATCAGACTATAAGAACTTCACCTTCTTCTAGGTCAACTTAGTCAATGGGGCAGCTATAGTTGAGAAACTCTCCATAAATCTCTTATAGTATCTGGTTAAACCCAAGAAGCTCCGAATATCGATTAGAGTCATGAGTATAGGCCACTTTTTAACCACTACAACTGTCTGCGGATCCACCATGATCCCTTCACTAGAAATAACATGACCCCAAAAAGTAATAGCCTTCAACAAGAATTCACACTTTGAAAATTTAGCATACAAATGCTGATATTTCTAGGGTTATTACATGATACAGAGGTGATTGGCATGATACGCCTCACTCTTGGAATACACAAGAATATCATCTATAAATACGATAACAAACAAATCAAGAAACTAATGGAAGAACTTATTTATCAAGTCCATGAATGTCACCAAGGCATTAGTCAAACCAAAGACATGACTAAGAATTCATAACGAGCATATCAGTTTCAGAAGGCAGTCTTAGGGATATCCACCTCCCTAATCTTTAGATGATGATAACTCGACCTGAGATCAATCTTATAGTAACATCTAGCACCCTAAAGTTGGACAAATAAATCATCAATCCGGGGAAGAGAATACTTATTCTTAATTGTAACCTTATTCAACTGACGGTAATTGAAATACCTTAAACCTTGGCCGTTGAAAAAATTTATAGGTTTTAGACATTCTATCCATAGTACGACTCATGGGTACCAATCATACCCTAAGATATAATTTGAGGATGGCTCACTCGTATGTTGGAAAGTAGGTTTGTCTTGGTTATTATCCAAGATACAATTCAACATCATGCTAGTCGTATGACTGGATACGAGGTGTATGACGCTAAGTCGTATATGCCTTAAGTATGGAATTATTGAAACTGTCCAAGGTACAATTTGTAGGAAGGGTTTGTGGGTACCATTGACACCCCAAGGTATGAGTTGGGGTTGTATGGTCGTATGTTGGTCAGTATAGGGGACCGTAGTAAAGTGTAGGGTATGAGTTATGGTACCACTCGTACCCTAGGATACAGGTTAGGGGGTTGGGTCATACCTACCTGGGAGTTAATTTTTGGCTTTTAAGTCGGGGGTAGTCTAGATATTTCCCACCTCTAAAACCCTTATGTACCCACGTTATATAACCATTGGTGGCCTGTCATTACATATTTTAAGAATAGAAACACTCCAAATACTCTTTCAAACTCTCTCTTGAAGATTAGAGGCTAGGGTTTTTACAAGTGTTCTTTAAAGGGCTCAAGAGTCAAGTTTCTCTCCAAAATCTTCTTGTATAAGGCATGTACTCTTCCCTCATTATTATTTCTAAATAAAGGCATATTTTAATATGTTTTAAACATTGATTATGAATCACGAATGGTGGTTTTGAAAGCCATTATTGAGGGTTTTGGTATGTATTGTTGAGTATTGTTTACTCTTGGTTTAAATTATATTTTCTCATATTTTTGGTGATGGTTTGCATATGTGGGTACTTTTTGGTTATAGTTTAATAAATGGGTCATGAGTAACCCTAAATTTGATGGTTTATACTTGGGTTTTGGTCTTGGTAAAGGTATGCCCTCAACATGTTTGATAAAATTCCTAAGAGAATGTTTTTACACTATTGTTGAACTTTTATTGGAATTATTGAATGGTATGGTTTGGTAATGGAACCTTAAATGGATTTGGATGGTTTTGCATGGTTTAAATAGTTTGAATGGTATAAATGGTTTAAAGGTTTTGGAATGGTTTTAAAATGGTGTGAATGGTTTGGAGTGGTTAAATGATAAAGCCTTGATGGCTATGAAATTTATTTGAATAAAAACCTTGCAGGGTACATGAGAATCCCCCAAGTGAATGAAATAATGAAATTGGTTTGAATGTTGAATGTCTTTTTAGGTACAAGGGAATCCCCCAAGCAAAGTTTAATAATGAAATACTTATGGGGTACACGGGAATCCCCCAAGTAATCTTAATAGTAATGTAATTTTAGGGTACATGGTAATCCTCCAAGTAAACTTAATAATGTATCCAATGGGGTAAATAGGAATCCCCTAAGGTTGGCTAAGGAAATTGATTGCAAGCTATAGTCGGTATGATGATACTTCTTGTAACAACCTTGATTGATAATAAATGAAATTGTTGTTTTAGTTGTATAGTAATAGTTTTAATTGGGCAATAATGGCGGGGTGTGATAGCTAACCATGAAGGTTAGAGTCTAAGGGACGAATGCTGGAAACTCATGTTTGCCGACATAAGGATAGGTCATAGCGACCTCATATATGTTATTTCTGGGGTACATGGGAATCCTCTAAGTACATTTGTATATTTTATCATGGAGAGTGAAGGGTACTTGGGAATCCACTACTCTTATGGTATCTCTAATTCGTGAAGCTACACGTATTGGGGCCCATTTAGGGGGTTACACTGGACCTATATAGCCCTGTGGGTGGATTATGATGGTTAAGCTACACATACCAGGTTAATGGTTTTAAAGGCATGCTAAAATCGATTCCCTTTCCCGGTATGGTTATATATATGTGTATGGTTTGTATGCATATAGTTGGTTTCATTGGTTTTAAAGGTTGTAATTATTTTATCCGTATCCTGAGTATATGCTAGCGTTCACCCGCTAATCCATCTTTGAGAGGTTATATCCTAATGCGATGTAGAAATCGACCATTCTACTCCTGCTTATTGATCGAATTTGGGAACAGTCGGTGTTGGATTGAAGTAGTGAGCTTTCATTGTTTGGAAGACATCTATATCATGTCATGGATTACTTTATATACTTTTGTCTTTACATAGACATTGGTTTTGGCTATGGTCAGGGGTGTGTACCGACTAGGTACTCTTTGGTTTGGTTTAGAGGCTTTGTATGGATAACTGTGGATTTGGGTATGGTTTGATTATGTTATCTTTATATATATATGTACACATATATTAGATTATTGTCTTGGTTTTGGTTTATGGTTTTGGCTTGGTTATTGGTTGGATATTGGATGGTTGGACTTGCTTGGGTTAGTCATGGCTATGGACCTATCCCAAAGTCTTAGATCATGCATTACTTTATCTTGTTATATGTTCAAATTTCATCTGACTCTGGGTATATTTATGCCTGATGGTTGGTTTGGTCGGGTATCGGGGGTGGTCTTCGATCCTGGTTGGACTTGGGATTACTTATTATATCCTGGTTGAATCTAGATTCTTGATCTTAGTAAAGGGAGTATGTTAGATTAGGGATAACAATGTGAGAATTAGGTCGGTAAATTGGTAGGTTAGATGAGGTATGTGGAATGGGTAAGGTTGATGGCTTAGGGAACACAATAGTGGGAAAGTTGTGACTTATAGACTGGAGGTTCAGGTTGAACGAATGGATTGGGGTTCTAATTATTGGATGGGTTATATCATGGAGTTTGTGTGACTATACTAGGTTCTAGGTAGCATATGGATGAATAAGGTTTTGGTTATAGAAAAACCAAGTATTACTACTGTACATCCTTGATGAGACCCAATAGAGCGGAATATTGTGCTTATTGGTGTCATGGGATGAAAGTCGAGGATTAATCTAAAATTTTCTTTTAGCGGTGGACTCTTAGGGAAGTCCAGGTTGAATATTATAGTGATTCTCTTGTATATAAGTTAAGAGAGTACTCTTGTAGTGTTTCATGAATTCTTATAGTGCTTATGCCTAAGGTTCGCATTCTGTATTCGCCTTGTTCCCTGGATACGAGTCTTGACCTAATATTACGTTACCTATGGTATATGCGGTAGTATTTCTTTCGGTGTCCATCCCTAAGGATTCCTTTTATGGTATGGCTATGTTAGGATGGTTCTTCATTATGGTCTAGGTGGTTTTTATAAAGTACTTAGTGCTTATGATGCCAGATCTTATTTCGTGAGTCTTGCTACGGTGGAATAGATAATTCTTGTAATTTGGTTCCTTAATGACCCTTTCTATGATTAGGGTGGTAGTGGCTCAGAAAGTATAGTGATGTTTTAAAAATGAGGAATGTAGAAGTCCCTAAGTGGGGGAGAGTCTAGAGTGACTACTAGAGTTAAGGTTTTTAAGTGCAAGGTGAGGTTATTGTCATGAGAAATGGTTAGGAGGGGAGTAAGTGGTGGAAACCTTTGTGAAAATGATAGAGGTTTCTAAGATATTGGAAGGATAGATCATACCGCGAGTATATAGGCGGTAGGCTTCAATGTTGTGATTGGTAGATATATCAGTAGTTGTATTGGGTATTTAAGAGTCTTGGGAAGGTTCACTCCTTTTAGTTTTAGATAGAGCTCGGTGGCGTAGGTTAACTCCTTTTAGTTTTAGATAGGCTTGAATATAGGGGTGGTGTATAGATAGACTCAAGCTCTCGTAGTGGTATGTCTCTGGGAAATTCTAAGTTGAATTAGACTTTCTCTCTTGCATAAGTTCCATTCACCCAATATTCTATATGGTTGTGTGAAGTTAAAATATGGACGGTCCTTCGTTGGTTGTTTCTTTTGGGTGGTATTGGTATCCTAGATCCTTTGTTCCTTAAGGAGCTCCCGGTGAGGATATTGGGGTGGCAAGTTCGCAGATTGCAAACAAAAGGTGTGGCTTCGGTGAAGGTTCTATGGTGGAACCAAAAGTCCGAGAAAGCCATTTGGGATGCAGAAGGGGACATGGAGTCCAAGTATACGAGTTGGTTCTTTATTCCAGAAACTCATGCGTGAGGTATGTGTTCTTCGACTCATCTTGGTTTTCTAACTTGGTTAAGGGAAAGGAATGCTTTCTCTTGCATCTTTGTTTTCTAACATAGTCAGAGGTCGAAATGGAGGTGTTTGGGAATAAATCATGCTTGGGACTTATGTCTTCATTTTCTAATTTGGTTGCAGGGAAGTTTGATGGGTGTTAATTTGTTATCTCATGTTTGTTCTCACCCTTACCCATCATTTGAGGATGAATTATCCTAAGTGGGCGAAAATAAAACACCCTAAACCTTGCCCTTGCAAAAATTCATGGGTTTTGGACATTCTTTCCATGGTACGACTCATGGGTACCAATCATACCCTAAGATACAGTTTGGGGATGGCTCACTCGTATGTTGGGTAGTAGGTTTGTTTTGGTTACTGTCAAAGATACGGTTCAACATCATACTAGTCGTATAATTAGATACGAGGTGTATGATGCCAAGTCGTATGATGCCTTAGGTGTGGACTTATTGAAACTGTCCAAGGTACAGTTTGTGGGTACCATTCATACCCCAAGGTACGAGTTGGGGTTGTGTGGTCATGTGTTGGTCAGTATAGATGACTATGGTAAAGGGTAGGGCATGAGTTAGGGTACCACTCGTACCCTAGAATACAAGTTAAGGGGTTGGGTCATACCCACCTGGGAGTTGATTTTCAGCTTTTAAGTTGGGGGTAGTCCAAATATTTCCCACCCCCAAAACTCATATGTCCCCACATATATAACCCTTGGTGGCCTTTCATAACATATTTTGAAGAATAGAAACACCCCAAATACTCTATTAAACTCTCTCTTGAAGATTGGAGGCTAGGGTTTTTACAAGTGTTCTTCAAAGGGATCAAGAGTCAAGTTTCTCTCCGGAATCTTCTTGTATAAGGATATACTCTTCCCTCATTGTTAGTTCCAACTAAAGGCATATTTTAATGTGTTTCAAACATTATGTTTTAAATCATGAACTTACACATTTATAATAAGTTATCTCCATGAAGCTTTTATGAATTTCGATTATACATGATGTTTACGAGTGTTTTTCATTTGAAAGTAGCCCTTACATGTTTGAAGTATGAAATTTCCATGTTAGATCCCTAATTCATGGTTCGTGTTGTAACTATGGTATTTTCACATGCTTTACCCTTACCCATGTTTAAGATCATGACCCCACATATGTTTGATGAAATGACTAAGTGCTGAATTTTGAACAATGATCCTTTACCATGGTTTTAAAGCTTTAATATGTCCTTATTGTTATTTTCAGTCATTGCTGAGGGTTATGAATACCCGAAACTTAGTTTTTTAGATAGTCTCAGTATTTGCAAAACGGTTTCAGATAAACCATGAGCATTATCATTCAGTTAGTTATTATTTTAGTTAAGCTTAATTCAACCTAGTAATCAGTGTCAGTTCATTTGGGAGTAGGATTTATCACCGAGCGAACCCAGGGATGGGTCCTCACCTGCCAGTAAAGGGTATGACCTTTAGTAGCAGTCCCTTAGTTCCAGAACTACGTAGCCAGCGTAGGTTAGAGATGTCAACCTGCTCGTTAAGGGTTGATAAAGTGTTTACCTGCCAGTTGAGGGTAACACATATCTCATTAGAGAACCTGCCAGATGAGGGTGATTCATTAGTCCTTCAGGACATTAGTTTAGTAGATCTAAACAACCATTATTAGTACCCATGGCATAGTACTGACACCCTTCCAACTAGGGTTACAGGTTGGATCCCTATTAGCTTAGATTGGGGTATGTCGGTTAGATGATACCTCCTACAGTCTCTGTTCAGTATCTAGTACAGATATCAGTTCAGGTTTGCATGACCATAGCATACAGTTTATCAGTTATTTAGTTACCAAATTTTAGTATTTTAGTTTACAGGCTACTTCAGTATTATGTTATATGCTTGGTCATGCATTCTCAGATTTTACCACTTTCACGCGTATTATGCATTAGATATCTCATGTTATTCAATCAATCATTATCTCATGCTATTCTGTCAGTCAGTATTTCATGCACATGAACCTATGTATTTCAGCCTGACCTCATCTCATATACCAGTATATTTAAAGTACTGATCACATACTTTCTTTGCGCTATGACATCTTATATCATAGGTTCGGACACATAATTTCCTAACTGTGCTTAGATAAGTTAAGCACTTCACCAACAACAGCAGTGGTGATTCCTCATCTTGCGAGGACAAGTTTATCTTTATTCAGTATTTTAGTATTTCTCTAATTGAGTAAGTTTGGAGTTAGTTAAGGGTTTGTCCCATCAGCTCCCTAGTCAGTCTGTTTGAGGCTTTTTAGATATTCACACAGTTAGTCAATTTATCAGCTATTTTATTTGTCTTTTAAGTATGTTTTTAGACGTTTAGATTTATGATTTAACCGTATTTTAGTATTTTAAAACCTTATGGTGTTATTATTTATTTTCCGTGTATGTTTTTTACTATCAGTTTACTTAGTACTCACAATAGGTACCAACTCATAGGTTAGCTTGCGGTCACTTGTGACCATAAGCACCATTATCGCAACTAGGAGGTAGCCTTGGGTCGTGACAAAACTTGATATCAGAGCCTATGGTTTTACAGTTTCCTAGGGATTCTAAAAATCTATGTTGATTAGAGTCTTGTGCATAGGTGTGAAGTGCGCCATACTTATGGTCAAGTGGCTACAAGATATTTTAGAAAATGTTTCCCTTCTTTCAGTATTCATATCGTGCGAAAGAGCATGGTGTTCTATTTAAACTCTCTTTCTAAGTTATTATTCATTTTGTGTACAGAAAATGCCTCCCAGAAGGAACAATAGATGGAGGAATGAGAATTAGCCTGCACCTTCGCCTGTTCAGGAAGATCTCCTGAATGAGCACGTCTCTCACGCTGAGTTCAGTGGTACCTTTACTACCTTAGCTTATTTAGTAGTTTCTTAGAATAATCAGCAGGTTGTTATCCTATCTAGGCTTAGGGTTCATACTCAGCAGAGTGAGGGGGAGAAGTGTAGGAAGAAAGAGAGAGAGAGAATAAGAGGGCTAGAACAAGTAGTTTAAAGCCAAGATTAAAGGGTGGTAACTGCTCCTAATTCTGTTGGAAATTCTTAGCCCCATCTCCTTCTTCAGCTAAGGCGTCATTGCTAAAGTTCAGGAATGACAATCGGGATAAAACGCCAGGCTCAAAGTCCCAAGGTAGTGTAAACAGTGGTCATATTAATCCACTTTGCCAAAAATATGGTAGGAATCATCAGGGTGTGTGTAAGGCTGGCAGTGGTATACGTTTTGGGTAGGAAAATCCAGGTAACAGGGTTAGAGAGTGTCCGGTAGTGACTCAGGGGGGAAGGGATTTGCACCAATAGGACCAGTCCAATCGTCCTTCTGCTCCAACAGGTTGCCCGACTTAGCAAGGCACCACTTCTAGTACCACCAGTGGTCAGCACCAAAAAAGAATTTATTCACTCCAGCCCCAACACAAGCAGGAAAGCTATACTAATGTGATTACGGGTATGTTACAGGTCTTTCATCTTCATGTACATGTTTTATTATACCTCGAAGCTTCACCTTCTTTTGTAACCCCATATATAGCAGTCGATTTCGATATCAGTCCTGAATCTTTAGCAGAACCCTTCTCAGTATCTACCCTAGTAGGTGTCTCTATTGTATCTAGGCAGGTATATTAGAACTATCCGATCACAATATCCTAGAAAGTTACTTCAGTAGATCTTGAAGAGTTAGATATTACCAATTTTGATGTCATTCTCGATATGGTTTGGCTCCACTCATGTTATGCCTCACTCGATAGCAGAAATAGAGTCGTTCAGTTTTAGTTTCCTAATGAACTAGTCATTGAATGGAGGGGTAGTACCTCAGTTCTTTGGGGTCAGGTGTGTTTTTAGATCCCTTCTCAGAATCCTATGATAGCATATGACCTAGAGTTAGAAGCATGAACCCAGAAGCTTAGCAGCAGTAAACTGGGAATAATGTTATTGAAATTTGGTGGATTATGTATCCATGGGGTTAGTTGTATGATCGCTGCACTAGAAGTCTTGAAATAGTGTATGTAAGAATATTATGTTTATTGATACAAAATTAAGTATGATGTTGTGGGTATGATTTAGAGTTGTGATATTAGTAGGCGATGAAGTAAGTTAGTGTGGTTCATTAAAGGTTTGAGGATATCCATGTTACGTGTTAAGATCTAAGTTTGAATTTTGGATGGTTGTAGTCCAGTTTAGAGTTTATCAAAAGGATCCCGCAGACTTAGAGTGATGTCTTATAGGTAAGAGGGAGATGATAGAATAAGTAACCAAGTCAGGCTCTCAAATTTCAGTAGTGATGCCAGTACGTTGTTGAATGGTAGTAAGGGAGGACGATGCCTAACCTATTTTTATTTTAGTATTTTTTCTTCAGTTCTCACGATATCTACTCATGCCTTGTATGTCAACTCTATGATCATAGCTCATAGTCATGCACCTTAGAGTAAATCATGTACTCTCTTAGTCCCTAGTATGAGGAGTTCCAGTTCACTCAGCAGTACGAAATATGTTCCATGAATTTATGAACTTCAAATTCAGGTCATGTAGCTCATGACTAATGTACTCATGATTTACAGTATGTTCAATTCCAGTACTCATGCTACTCTCTTAATGATCAGCAAACTTTAGATTATGTCATGTATATCCTTAGTTTTACCTCTGTAATAAATCTAGGTTATGGATACTCTATTTATCAGGCCTCAGTTAAGCGTCCAAGTTATGCATAGTATTCTTTCATACTTTAGGTCCTCATGCTCTAAGCTTTCAATAACCACTCCGTAGGAAATAGTAGTGGTGATGAACAGTTGTTTAGATGGGAGAGAGTAAATGTTTCATGTTTGGGAAAAGATTGTTGTATACTTGTTTGGTCTGAGGTTATCAGTGTGGAGCAAGATTGAGTCCAAGTTCTTGATATATGTCATTGTTAGTTGAAATTTTATGTGTGTTCTTGGAGTAATTTGCGAATTCAGTTCAGTTCATGCATCATGATTCAGATCCAGGTATTCATTCATGATTCAGTTCATAAGTGCCTCATGTATTATCTCAGTCTTTCCTTAGTATTTTAGCCAAGTCAGTATCATTTCGGGGATGAACTGTACTAAGGGGGAGATGCTGTAATATCCCAAGTTTTCATGTCTTAAACCTCTCATCTCTTGTTCATGAAAACAGATCTAGCTTGAGGTAATGGTTACTCATAAGTTGACTCTTTCGATTCTACCTTAGCCTTATAACCACTCTCATCATTGCATATGTCCAAGGAATCAGTTCAGTTCATGATATTCAGTCATGTATCATGTTTCAGACGTATCATGTAATCATGTTTTCAATTATGCATGTTCAGTATGTAATCTCAGCTCTTTCAGTACTCTCAACTTAATTAGTCTCATTTGAGGACGATTGTTCCCAAGGGGGAGACATTGTAATACCCCATACTTTTTATAGCTCAGATCAGCTCATAGTGTTTACATAAGAGGCTTAGAACCTGAAAATTTCACTAAGTGTTGGGAACTTAGTCTTATTTTTGGCCTCTTAACTCTGAGGATTTTTAAACTGGCCTTCCCAGCCCCGAGACGTAAGTTTTTGAGTTAATTCATGTTCAGAGGTGTAAAGAGCATGTCTCGGGGAAGTTTTGGATTTTTCGGATGAGGATTGGGGCACATTTGGATTTCAATTCCAGAACCTCACTGCGATAGTGGCATATCACGGTGGGTAAGTAAATCTTCTTGGCGCATCACGGTCCCCAGTTAAACTGCATTTTAGTTATGAATTTGAATGTCTGAGGGGCAGTAACGTCTTTTCCCCCCCAATCCAAGTTGTCATAACCCGACTTATATCAGTAATTTGGGCGTTATTTGCCTACGGAGAATTCACCCACAAGTTCAAAACCATATTTAAAGCATGAAAGCACAAATAAACCATGAGAAACTTTGTTCAATTCATAAACATTCAAAACCATCACAATAATCTCATGAACAATACTTTAAATCACATGATTTTACAAAATTAATAATGAGGGAAGAGAAACATGCCTGTAATTGTAAGATGTACGGAGAGAAATCACCCTTGAGAGCCCTAATTGATCAACCTTTTGAAAACCCTAAATGTTCTTAACTTTGAAAATTTAAGAGTATATAAGGAGTTACTTAGATGTTTCTGAGAGATAATAACACCCTAAAAGAGGTTATAAGTTATGGGTTTCTATTTGGTTAAGAGGAGAAATGTCTATAATGCCCTCAACTTATAAAGCTGAAAAGTGCCGCCTTTGATTACGAGTCAACCCCTTGACTCGTAACCACTCCACACGACTCTTCACCACGAGTCGTAACCAAGGTAGTACCACTAAATCACCCTACAATATTTTCCTTATGAATCAATGGAACCAATCGTAATAGGACCATATGAGTCGTAGTCAACTCAGAACATAAATTAGGACATATTGGACACCCTACAATTATACCTAATGACTCGTAACATCTTATTACGGCTTTTAGTGAGCCACTTGTACTTAGAGTAGAATCAAGCCACAAACTTACTAGTTTAGTTATGAATCATTCCAATGACTTTACAAAACACCCTACGACTCATGGGGTCCAGTCGTACCTAAGGCAGTGAGCTCAAATCTCAGGAAATTTTCTAGGGCCAAAATCCGGGGTGTTTTACCTTTATGCCTTCTCCTTTCTTTACATGTGTATTAACATAAATATCTCTTAGAAATTAATCTTAATTTTCCCCTAATGAATCAGAAGCCTTGACCACCTTTCCCCCAACTTAAACTAAGTAAAAGACCACTTTTTAGATGTTTTGGGGGGGTTGTGTTACATGAACATTATAGGGATAAGAGGGGTACGATGCAAGATCATATCATGAACAAAATAGTGTGCTCTCTCCAGAAAGGTGAGTCATAATGCCCCTTCCTATTCTATGGGGTGTGCGGCGCAAGGCCAAGCCTTCTAGGTAAGGTTTCTCCCAATTCTTGTTCCATGCTCCTGATCTATTTGTCCCTTGCTTCCTCACATCTTGTCAATTGTTTGTAGGTTTCATTTAGTTTCTGCAGATTCTCCAATGGCATCTATCACCAACTCATAAAATAAATTATTACATACAACATGATAATCACATCAAAGTACACAGGAATAAGCATAGCATAGGCTAGACTAACTAGATTTCTCATCAAAACTCTGTTTGATTTTTTTGACTCATGATTTGTCTAAAATACATTTTAAATAATCTAAACATATAAATTAGCAAATAAATACACAAATACGTAAATACACAATTTATACTTCATTAAGTACATTAAGTTATTGAAGTCATCCAAATTACACCTCCCAAAATATATATAGCCATCGTTGAATCAAATATAGAATCCAATAAGGTTGGGGTCTATCCTACAGGGAATAAGGAAGAATTCTATCAAGTGTCTGTATAGATATCTTGAAAATAAGTAAAAGAAGGTGTAATTTTGTAAAACAAAAGAGGAATAGTAATAATTATTGATTACTGGAATTGTAATCAGTAAGAGAAAGCACTAGGATTAAGGAAAAATGAAAGTGCAAGAAAAAAAGGAGAAAAGACTATAATATCGAGTGAAAATATGAGAGAAGAGTAAAAGTGTGTTTACATTAGAGTAGACAAAAAATATTTTGATACAAACAAATATAGATGTGAGATTTTTGAAATTTCGATATCAACCGATGAAGAGGAGAAATTGTGAAAATTTTGATTAATGATGAAGATGTGAAATTGTAGAAATTTAAGATGAATTTAAAAAGAAAATAGAAAAGAGAGAGCAACACAATGAAAGAAGAATTTATCATTAAAAAATTTGTACTATAGAATTGGAATACGTGCAACACACATATTCAAAAACTGGTATAATAAAGTCCTTTTTAAAACTTGAATTTGTTGTAGTTAAAAGAAAAAGAAAGAGCAATGAAAACCTGGTTTCACAATTTTTTAAGAATTTAAGAAAAAGAGGGGGGGGGAGAGTAAGAAAAAAAAAAGAGTAAGAAAAAAAAACAGCAAAGACTCTAATTTCACAATTTTTTAGTCAAGCAATGTTTTGAACTTGAAACTATTGATAGTTTCTAGATAATAAAACAATAAAAGGGAATCAACAAATCAAGTGAAAAAACATGTGCTTCTGAGCCAATTATTAAAGCATTTCCACCCAACTAATTTTATCTTTTTAAGTAAAACTCACTTAATGCATGCAAAATACGTGTGACTAATTGCACAAATTATTTTACACTTTTAATTCTTTTTTAAAAAATTATTTAATAATTTAAGAAAATAACTTAAGAAAAAAGGAAGAAAGTACTTTTACAAATTAAAGATGTAAGAGATGAGTAGAAAATATTTGGGTGGAGATGAGAATAGAAAAAAATTTTAGTCCAGATCTATTTTTGAATTTTTCCTCACAAAAAACTTTAAATTTCTTTTAAGTTAAATACCTATTAAAATATAACTTCAAATTTCAAATCATTATTTCATAAATCCAAATTTTTATATTTCACTTTAAAATTTATGGTGAAATAGGAGCGAAAATAAAAATTATTATTGTAAATTAATCTCACCTTTTTCAACTTCTCTTTCATTTTTCAGTCATCTTCATCATTAATTTCTTTTTCAATGGATTATTCATATAAGAATGAGCATTATAGTCCTTGTTTGATTCATCGCTTGTAAAAAGTGAATCAAATTCATTAAACATATTATCATAATTATCCATTAATTTAAATTAACCTAGACAGATAAATGGAAGAATCTAAGAAGATCGTAAAAGAAAGATTGTAAAAATTTTGATATAAACTAATGAAGAGTGAAACTGTAGAAATTTCGATATAAACTAAAAACTTGAGAGCATTAATTTGTGAATTGTTTGAATTGAGATAAGAATAGTAAAAAATGAGAAATTATTTTTTGATATATACTAAAGATGTGAAAGAATAGACAGATGAAAAAATTTAAGAAGAAAATAAAAGAGAGACTAAGAAAAAATGAACAAATTATCGTTTTAAAGAAAGTATATAAATAGAATTGGGACACACGTACAATATGCGTGTCCGGAAACTACTAAAATGTCCTTTTTAAAACTTAGATTTAAAATAGATATAAAAATTTAAAAAAAAAGAATAAAAATCTCGATACAGATTGTAGAAGTGAAAAAATTATTTTTTATAGAGTGAATAGACATGATAATATTCAAAAATAATAAAACTATTTTTGATATACACTAGAGAGGTAAGAAAATAGATAAAGGAAAGAATTTAAGAAAAAAAGAAGATGAAATACTCTGAATTTTAAATCACATTTTAAAGATTGTTATAGTTATTTTTTAGATGTTCTAAATTAGTCTCACATTTTTGTACTTGTGCACAATCTTCTTGTATGACTATTTTTCGGTCATCTTCATTAGTTTCTTTCTCTTTTTTTTTCATCCATATAAGATCGTGCACCATCATTTGTATAGTTATACGTTATTCATCCATATAAGATTGTGTGTCATCGTCTGTGTAGTTATCAGTTGAAGTCTTACAATGATCGCATTCATCACCTTCAAAAATTGAATCTAGCCCATTACATATATCGTGATAATCATCCATCACTTTGTATTTAGATAGATATGAAAGAAAAAATTGATGAAAAAAATAAAAAAGAATGAGTAAGAAAAAAATTAGATAAGAGAGAGTAAGAAAACAGAAGGGAAAATACTCTCTATTATAGAATAAAGATGTTAAAGATGAGTAGAAAGTGTATTTTTATACGAGATAATAACAAAAAATAATCGACTCAAACAAATAAAAATGTGAGATTCGAAAATTACGGTATAGATAGAACAAGATGTAAGATTGTGAGAATTTCAGTACAAACTAAAAGAGTGAGAACATTAATTTTTGAAGTGTTTAAATTGAGATAATAAACGCAAAAAAATTAGAAAGAAACTTTTGATATAAACTAGAAATGTGACGGATTAATTTTGTGAAATATTTAATTAGAAATTATTTGAATCAGATTTCATTGTGTTTGTATATTTTATTCGTTAAAGTCTTCCAATGGTCTCATTCATTACCTTCTAAAAAGTGAGTTAAGCTCATAAAATATATCATGATAATTTCCATCACTATGTATTAAGCTAGATAGACAGAGAGGATAATTTTAGAAAAAAGAAAAGAAAAATTAAGAAAAAAAAGAACCAAAACTCCTTGATATCAAATAAAGATGTGAAAGAAGAGTAAAAAGTGAGTGAATATAGATGTGAATAGCGAAAAAAAAGGAAAATATTTTGATATAAATTAACGAAGATATGAGATTGCGAAAAACTTAGATATAAACTAATGAAAAAGTGAGATTGTGAAATTTTTGATACAAACTAAAAAAGTAAGAGCGTTAATTTTTAAGTCTTTGAATTGAGATAAAATAGTTAAAAAATTAGAAAATAATTTTTGATATACACTAAAGATGTGAGAGAATGGATAGATGAAAAAATTTAAGAAGAAAATAAAAGAGAGAGACTAAGAAGAAAAAAAGAAAAATATCATTTTAAAAAAATTATATTGATCTGAATGAAACACACGTGCAACATGTGTATTCAGAAACTAGTATAATAAAGACCTCTTTAAAACTTTGATTTAAAGTAGAGATAATATTTTTTAAAAAATGAGTAAAAATCTTGATACAAATTGTATAAGTGAAAGAATTGTCTTGTATAGACTGAATAGGGATTATAATATTAAAAGAAATGAACAAAAGATTTTTGATATATATTAGAGATGTAAGAGAATAGATAGAGGAAAAAATTTGAGAAGACAAAAGAAAAAAAGAGTTTAAAAAAAAGAAAAGAAATACTCTAAATTTTAAATCAGATTATAAAGATTGTTACAGTTATTTTTTTGATATTTTTAATTAGTCTCACATTTTTGTACTTATGTATAATCTTCTTGTATGACAATTTTTCGATCATGTTCATTAGTTTCTTGCTCTTCTTTTTGTTCATTCTTCTCTTATTTTTGTTCATCCATGTAAGATCTTGCACCATCGTCTGTGTAGTTATCAGTTGAAGTCTTGTGATGATCCCATTCATCACCTTCAAAAATAGATCTAACTCATCAAATATATCGTGATAATCATCCATCACTTTATTTTTAACTAAATATGGAGAAAAAATTGATGAAAAAAATAGAAAAGACTGAGTAAGAAAAAAATAGAAAAGTGAGAGTAAGAAAAAAGAAGAGCAAACACTCTTTAATATAGAGTAAAGATGTTAAAGATGAGTAGAAAGTGTATGTCTATACATGACAATAGCAAAAAAAAAAATATTTCGATTCAAATAGATGAAGATGTGAGATTGTAGAAATCACGATATCGATAGAAGAAGATGTGAGATTGTGATAATTTTGATACAAACTAAAAGAGTGAGAACGCTAATTTTTAAAGTGTTTAAATTGAGATAAGAAAAGAAAAAAAAAAGTGACTTTCAATATAAACTAGAACCGTGACGGAATAATTTAGTGAAATATTTGACTAGAGATTATTTGAATCTGATTTCACCATCTTTGTAGATTTTGTTAGTTGAAATCTTGCGATAAACTCATTCATCACCTTCAAAAAGTGAGTCAAGCTCATAAAATATAGAGTGATAATTTTCCATCACTTCAGATTTTGCTAGGTAGGTAGAGCAAAGAATTTAAGAAAAAAGAAAATCTAAGAAAAAAAGTACCAACACTCCTTGATATCAAATGAAGATGTGAAAGAAGAGTAAAAAGTGTGTGAGTATAGATGTGAATAGGAAAAAAAAATTAGAAAAATATTTTTATATAAACTAATGAAGACATGAGATTGTGAATGTTTAGATACAAACCGATGAAAATGTGACATGGTAGAAATTTTGATACTAACTGAAAAAGTGAAAGTGTTAATTTGTGAAGTATTTGAATTGAGATAAGAATAGTAAACAATGAGAAATTAATTTTTGATATATACTAAAGATGACAGAGAATGGATAGATGGGAAAATTTAGAAGAAAATAAAAGAGAGAGACTAAGAAAAAAAAGAAAAAATTATCATTTTAGGAAAATTATACCAATAGAATTGGGACACATGTGCAACACCCGTGTTCAGAAACTAATATAATAAAATATCACAATCCAAAATCCAGGATCATGATGGCACTCGTCGTGGCGAACCTTGGCGATTAAGCCTATCACCTAAACTGATACACACAACGTAGAAAAATAGAAATAACCCCAAGGTAAGGTTTCTGGAATGAAGCTGAACCATACAAGTATGACAAATGCGGAAAGAAACATAAACAACAATGCAGTCATAACTCTCAAAACCTGATGTCAACAGTATAAGAATGTATCTAGTACAATTTGAATCCAAAATAATTACATAAGAGATCCAATATATACAACTCTGTCTCTAATAACTAGTAAAGACATAGTCTAATAATAAAGAAGATAGTAGAAGACATCTGTACATCTGAAAATCATCTACTACCTTGAAAACTCCAACAATCGCCCAAATCAATCAACGTGGGGTGCACCCGAACCTGAATCTGCACCAAAAGGGTAAAATAAGAGTGAGTATGGTCCACTTGTACTCAGTAGGTATCATCGGCAAACCGATCAAAGAAGAAAATATGACATTCAAAATACATACTAAGGGCACGTCAGCTGCAATCAAAGAATGTCCCACAACGGTAGACCACACCAATTTCACTAACAGTTCTAATCTATCACATCTATTGCAATAAAACACAGAAAAGGCAACAAGTATACAATATACCACATACAAGTAGGATAAGAAAGGACAATATACATATAAGACCTTCAAGTACAAGTATAAGGAGATAGAATAAGTAATAAGCCAGAGCAGAAGTACAATCACATCACAACATAATGAAGTACACACAACAAGAATGATGATGCACGAGGTTGTCTCACAACCTCTGTATACTCCCACGGAGGCAAGTCTTCCCGATATGTGATCCATGGAGGGTTCATCAACCCATATACTACCCCATATACATGTACAGATCTAACACTTTCCGATGTAGGACCCATGGAGAGTTCATCAACCCGTATACCACCAATATTCATGACTCTTCTTCGGTATAATCTTTCGAAGAAGGTTTATAAGATCCAATATCCCATACCAATATATAATATTTCCAATGTTTTCAGTATTTTCAATATTTCCAGTGTTTGCAGTATTTCCATAGCACATACATAACATTAGACACAAATCAAGTACACATACATGACAACAAGTATACAAAAAAAATACAACAAATAAGTGAAATGAAGTGTGTGATGACATGAGGATGATGATGCAATATTCACAACTAATCACAATGAGTATTTCCACAACCAATCCACATGATGTATTTCCATAACCAACAACAATGTTACATTTTCACAACCACATGAGCCAACATCCACTCATTATTTCCATCATCCATGAATTTCTACATGATTCACACACCCACAAAGTATGAATATATCACAATACACCAAAGGTACCATAACAGACATTTCTAACAACACAATACAATTATTCACATATATTCCAGGCTATCAACATTATATAAGACCCCACACGATCACATGTATCACATAATATTCCAAATTTAAAAATTACAGCACATATAGGCCCACACACAGATACACCATATAGATAACCATTTTTCATGATTAGTTCCCACCTTTAACATGTATTTTGGTATACAAATTAACTACCCATCCCAGTCTGAAGAAGTAAGACATAACCAACCTCGAATACCGAAACTAATCTGCTACACTTCAAATCCATGACCTTACTTTTCATGAATGATCCTGAAATTGACTAAACTCAAGAAATATAGAATCTATAGATCAAAATAAAGCCAACAATACCCATATTGACTACTTTTAGTTTAGGATCAAAATGGACCATCGAAATGAGTTTTCGAAAAAGAAGGGCAAAATCATAACTTTACTTCAAAAATGTGTTTCCCATTTTTTAGAAATCTACAACTGAAAACCCAAGTAAAATTGAGCCAAAAATGAGATTCAAATTAAAGAAAAATCATTTTTAATCTTTATTGGGTAAAATCTTCAAAATTCGTGTTAATATCAAGAATCGAAGTCGTTTTTAGGCACAAACCTCTCCAAGAAGGACTCAACAAATTAATCCTAAGTAATCTCAGGAGAATCGAGAGGTTTATAACCAACAAGTGATCTCCACCAGTCTCTAGCAGCATCTCTCAACTGATAAGTGGTATATGCAACACCATGCGACTAAAGTGAACCCAGGTTATGCAACTTCTCATGACAGTCAATCAAGAACTCATAGGCATCCTCGCCATAGCATACTGAACCCCCAAATGGGTGAATATCTCAAACCTTTTCTGATTCTCAGAAGACATAACCGTACTCATAATAAGAGGAGGCATGGTGAATTTGGCTAGTTGGGATCCCACCTAATGATGTAATATGATAAAGGATGAACTCCTGATCTCAAAATACCATACTTAGATACAGGTGTTGAAGGATGAACAACACTCAGAGTCTAGGACAACCAAAAGCAGACATAGGTTCTACTGGAGGATCTATACCCGAAGCCAGAGGTACACCATAAGCAAAATCTGGCACAAAAAGAAGGTACGATGCTCGGAGCTAGAGGAATACCAAGAGAACTTAAAGGATCACTCGCTAAATGAGTCAACAAGTGAACCAGTGATCACTCTAAGACTGGGATAGAAAAACTTGGTAGAATTGAGGTAGGCCCCACATCTCCAACATGCTCAGCCCGAGGGTTAGGGGAGAGCCCCCTAGCACTATCTCTGAATAGGAAAGATCCTCGTGTCCGTCCTGTACCTCAAGCCCATACACAACTCACAAATTTCCCTATAGGTTGGGCTCTCTCCTCGAATGAATATTGTGCATCTCTCACCTCATGTGATCTAGTCATCACCATCTACATAGAAAAAATAAAATATGACTTAGAACATAAGGTATGAAAGATTTACATGATAAAATACAAAGTGAGGAAAGTTTTCGAAAGATATCTTACAGCCTCTCAAAGATAGATACAGACGTCTATATATCGATCCATGAGACTCTATTAGACACCCCATTGTTACACAATTGAGACCAACAAACCTAGCTGCTCTGATACTAATTTATCACGACCCAAAAACCAAGTGTCATGATGAAACTTGTCGAGGCTATCCTTGACAAGTAAACCTATCACCTAAACTGATATAAAATGAAAAATAACACCAAAACTCAAGGCAGGACTCTTAGAATAGAGTCGAACCACACATATATAGAAAAACTGGAAATACACAACCAAAGATACCATATAATATCCCACAACCTGGTGTCACTGTGTAAGACCAAATTAATACAACTCTAATGTCAAATATACATAGGATATCCAAAATAGAAACAAAGTGTACCTTTGAATATAAATAGGACATAGTCTAGACATGAAGAGGTGGTAGTCAACTCCGGATGCATAGATCAACTACTACCTCAAATGGACTCCAAGTATCACCTGAATCAACTGCCGTGAGGCGCACTCGTACCTAGATTTGCACCAAAAAGGTGCAATATGGGTGAGTACAATCAGCTTGTACTCAGTAGGTATCATAGGCCGACTGAACAAAGTAGAAAATAAAACATACAAAATACACACTATGGGAATGCCACCTACAAGTCAGAAAATTTCCCAAATGATATCCCACACTATCTCCATTAACAGTTTTACAATATTCACATATACCAAATGCATATATGATAAGGAATATACAAGTATTTAGATATTACAGATACAAGTATGAAGAAAGAAATACACATAGACAAGTATCACATCAAGGACGATAATACAACACAGAAAGAGATGATGGTAAATATAAATGCAATGAAAGTAGTGATGATGATGATGATGTGATGCACGAGGTTGGCGCACAACCTTCGTATACACCTAATGAGTTATGCTCCTAAGGTAGTACCCATGGTTTTTTTTCAACCCATGTACAATCCATATCCAATATCAATATCTATATCTCCTCTCTGGCATATCCATCGGTAGAGGGTTTTAAAGATGTCATATTTTATCAAAGAAAAGCAAGTGTTTCCAGTATTTCCACAATGGTACCAATGTTTCATGAATGTATATGATATCAGGATGTAATGCTCACAACTGACTAGAATGAGAATGTCATGACCTGAACTAGGGCCTGGACGTGACGGGAATCTCAAGTTAACCGAGGAATGGAGACACCCCATTAGCCTAATCAACCAGATTGTAATACAACATAACAGCGGAACTCCAACATAAAATGAGACAGATGAATATGATTCAAACTCAAAAAAGTCTATAAGTTTAACAACCAATCCCATGTCCACAGTACTTGTCCAATAAAGCCTCTACAAAACCAAAGATAAATTAGTCGGGACATGCCTCCGACCATAGCCAAAAACAAATCCCTAATAAATAATCTATACATAATAGAACCTAAAACATGAAATAGAGTCTTTTGAAGGATGGAATCTCACCACTTCAGTCGGACTCACAAGCTGTCCCATGATCACCTAGTCACTATGCAATAGAAGTAGAAGTATGGACAGGTCCTACATTGAATGGGGATACAACATCTAAAGACGGATAGCGGTTGGAATGCTAGTATGTAACTCAAAGATATAGGACAACATATTGCCATTATCAATAATTTAAAACCATTCAAATTCTATGGACATAATCAAATGTATATTCATACATATATACATACACATATATATATATTACATATGTCGGGAAAGGGAACAAGGTTTAACATGCACTTTAAAACCTTAGCCTAGATTGTGTAGCTTATCCATCATATAATAGTACCCACGGGCTATATGGGGCCTATCTCTCACCCTCTAGTTGGGCCCCAGTGCATATAGCCGCATAAACCAGAGGATAATCTCATATATATGGATGGGGGACTCGAACCACCTAATCATATACTAAGGTAACTTAAGCCCCCAATCATGCAATGTACTATGGGGGACTCAAACCTCCCAATCATATAATAAGATGGACTCAAACCACCTGGTCATAAGCAAAGGGACTCGAAGCCTCAAGCCATTTAGACCCCTGCATCGACAAATATGATTTTCAGTACTGGTCCATCCGGACCGCAACTTTCACGGCCCAGCTACATAAACCTCTTTTATGCCCCATTAAATCATTTAGCACACATTCCCTTTTATTGAACCATGATACACATTTAGGCATACACTGTTGGTATCATCATACCAACTACACTTGCAAGGTAACATCAACATACCAAACTAATTATCATCACTTGGGGGAAATTCACAAACCCATTGGTTCAATTATACATTAGCTTGGGGAATTACATAGCCCCATAAGGTTCAATTCAAAATTACTATGCCTCATTTAGCTTTTCACATTATGCAATAGTTCAAGAGTAGTTCGATGTGCATACTTTTTATATTCAAAACCAATATCACAAAATGGGACTGAGGTCACTATTACTTCAATGGTCAATATTCACAAATTGGGGAAAACAAAATCCCCTAGTTTATTCACTATACCCATGAACCCTACAAGTTCAAAACCCTTAATAAAGCATGAACAATCATATGTAAACCATGGGAAACACTGTTTAAACACAAACATTCAAAAATCCCTAAACCCATGTTCTAAAACCAATATCAAAACCACATGAATTTTAATTTAAAATCTATGCTTTGATAAAATAATAGTGGGGTAAGAGTAACATGCCTTATACACACAAAGATTTGTGAGCAATTGAGAATTTGAAACCCAAATAATGAACGTACGTTGTAACCCTGAAGCTTTCTTGAGGTTTGGAGTTTGAGAGTGAAATAATCGATGTTGTGTCATGAAAAATGATGAAAATATGATTATGTATTGTTTAAAAGTCATCCCTAGGCTAAAGTACCTCATTACCCCTCATCCCAATAAAATAGCAGCATTTTTACATAGGTTCATGGCATGAACCTTATTACAGAGGCTATTCTCCTATCGTAGACCTTAACGAAGAGACTAGACTCTGTGTTAAGGAGGTTGTCGCATAAGCTAGACTCCGTGGCACATCGATATACCGAAGGCTTATTGCCTCCGTGACCCCAAACCACCCCGAATCTCGTTCAAAAATTCCAAAAACCCCTCGGGTCAACCCTTTAACATACCCAAGAAAAATTTAAGTTAAAAATTGATGTTTCAAACATGGGGAGGCCAAAAATAAAAATGTTCAAAATTTGAGGGTGTTACATTATCCCCCCTTAGGATCATTCATCCCCGAATGATGAGTTAGGACACTCTTTAAACAAGAAAAGCAATATTACGCCAAAATCAGATGGTAAGACCGGATGATAACAAGGGAAAACAAAATTCATACCTTAAGCTCCTTCATCCGACATATGGAATAAGAATGGGTACCTAGCCCTTATATCTTCTTCTACTTCCCAAGTGGCTTCTTCTACCTTATGATTCCTCCAAAGAACCTTTACTGAAGCTACATCTTTAGTCCACAACCTATGAACATACCTATCTAGGATCTATACTGGGACTTTCTCGTATGACTGGGAATCCGAGATACAAACACTCTCAATAGGCACCACCAAGGAAGGATCACTCACGTATTTCTTAAGCATGGACACATGAAACATAGGGTGAATGGAACCCAAACTTGCAGGTAATTCTAACTCATAGGCAACATTTCCCACCCTCTACACAATCAGATAGGGGCTAACGTAACAGGGACTGAGTTTCCCCTTCTTACCAAATTGCATCACTTTCTTCATGGGAGATACCTTAAAGAATACCCAATCACCCACGTCGAACTTCAAATCTTTTCACCTTATGTCCGCATAGGACTTGTTACAACTTTGGGCGGTCTTAAGCCAATACTGAATCAACTTCACATTCTTCATAGCTTGATAAACTAAATCAAGATCGAGCAACCTCATTTCACCAACCTTGAACCACCCAA
Source organism: Capsicum pubescens (assembly GCA_030864215.1). Classification (NCBI taxonomy): domain Eukaryota; kingdom Viridiplantae; phylum Streptophyta; class Magnoliopsida; order Solanales; family Solanaceae; genus Capsicum; species Capsicum pubescens. The sequence goes on along the minus strand of CM061543.1, from coordinate 112,475,859 downwards.
TAGGGGATCTACACTTTCTACCATACAATGCCTCAAATAGAGCCATAACAATGCTAGAGTGATAACTATAATTGTACGCAAATTCTATAAGAGAAAAATGGTCAACCCAACTACAACCAAAGTCAATTATACATGCCCAAGGAATATCCTCCAAAGTTTGAATAGTCCTTTCTACTTGTCCATCTTTCTGCGGGTGGAAAGGGTACTAAGGGTTACCCTAGTCCCCAAACCTCTCTGAAATTATCTCTAAAAATGAGATGAGAACTGAATACTATGATTAAAAATAGTGAAAATGAAAGTGCCATGAAACTTCATGATCTCTTGAATAAATAACCTGCATAGTGTTCAGCAGAATAATTAGTCCTCATCGGTAAGAAGTGAGCAAACTTTTTCATTCTTCCATGAAAAAACAAATAGAATCAAACTAGTTTCGAGTCAGCGGATGACCGATAATAAAATCCATATTTATTACTTCCCATTTCCACACAGGCAACTCAATTTCTTGAGACAACCGACTGGACGTCAAGTGCTCTGCCTTCACTTGTTGACACACCATGTACTTAGCTACAAAATTAGCCATATCCCTTTTCAAGTTATTCCACCAATAGATCTCCTTAAGGTCATGATACATCTTTATCGAACTAGGATGAACTGAATAACATAACTCATGAGCTTTGGCCAAAATTGTACCTCGTAACCCATCCACATCGAGAACACATAACCTCCATTGGAACCTCAAGATATCATAACTCCCAATCTAGAAAACCATCACCTTTTGCTTGCCCATATCATCCCTGATTTGCAACAAGATAGGGTCTAACACCTGCTTCTCCTTTACCTCAGTACCAAGAGATGACTTCGCCACCTCTTGCATAAACACACCACCATCCTCAGAATCTAAGAGATGTACACCTCTTCTATTTGCATGAGTGCATCTTGGCCCCTTGTCTTTTCTCTACATGGATTTGCATTATTAATGTCTTAAGAGAAGTTTTTTTTGTGGTGCATAATTTTCTGAAATTCCTTTGAATAAGGTGAAAGTTTATTTATTATGTCACAAACAATAAGGTTTTCATCAAATTTAACTTCCTCGGACCTAAGCTCTCCAGGAATCATTATAAAATTCTAAGTTTGCTCTACTATTGATTTGTTGTCCACCATTTGGAAATGAGAAAATCTGCTAGCGGCATACTTTTTTGCTCCAGCATCCTTGGTATCATACTTACTATCGATCTTTCCAAATTTTCTTTGAACTAGAGTAAGTTCTATAATAATAATCATAAAAACTATCAGATTGACAATTGAGTCAAAAATACCAACACTTGTAGGAGTCACCGTCATACTTTTAAACTTTCGATATCTACTTTATTCGGATTCTTCTCAGTTAACACATAAGAAACATTAGGAAGACTTAAGTAGAAAAACACTTTACCCTTCCACCATTTAAAATGAGTACCATTTAACCAGAATGGCTTATTAGATTTACCATCTTGACATCCATGGATTTTTTAATTGTTGCCATTGAATCACCATAAAATTATCGGTGAAATTACAATAAAATTACAATTAAAAAAATACAACTGAACAAAATAAAAAAATATCTTTCTTAGATGAGACTAATATTTTACTCCTTTTAAGGATATTCAAGCCTACTGCAGCAAATAATTTCACCAGTCCAACAGTAATCTTCTCGAATTTTCCCCTCCAAGATACAATACTTAATGACCTTTCAGGTCATTTCCTTAATTTTCATGCATTTTTAATATTTTGAGCCTTACCACGATGCCTGCAAGTCATTCATGACATGCTGGAACCTTCAGATTGATTATTGGATAGTTTTTTGGGTTGTAGGCTCATTTCCCTATTTTAGAGTTATCATTGTTAAGGAATTGGTCTCGAATAAAAAATCCTAGTAAATGGCCTTGGATGAGAATTTTGACAGCGCCATCAGCTCTGAAATATTGATTTTAGGCTAAGGGACCTTTGGTTCATGTCTCAAGGCTTCCAGACTCATTTTTCTCTATTAGGTGGATTTTATAAAAAATGGAACTTTAGGTGTGGGCCACATATTGGATTAAAGTTTTAATGGTTCTATTGAGTTTGGAATGTTAAATTTGGAATGGTAGAATAGTTAATTTACACATACTAGGTTCTGAACGAATTTTGAGCAACCGGTCGGAGTTCATTTAGAACTTAACCAAAAATTTGGTGCTTGATATCTAGTTTGACCGCTTTAGTAGTCAAAGAGTCGTTTAAGCGCTAGTCTCTTTAGTGACCCTGAACCACTTTAGCTGCCTAGGATATTTTTCTTGAGGTTTGTTTTAGTGGTCAAGGTATACTTAAGTGGACATCATGTTAGTGGCTAGGAGACTGCTTTAGCAATCCCCACCTCTTATTTCCTAAATGCTTTAGCAGTCAAAGAGATACTTTAGAAGTAGTCGCTTAAGAGACTAAGTGACCACTTTAACGACACCTGGGAGTTGCTAAATACCCCTTATTCACCAAATTTTCTATCATTTTTCAACATTTTCCCATCATTTTGAGAGCAAGAGACATGAGAAAGTATGGGGAATCATCCATTGAATCTAAGTTAAGTTATCCTAACACTCCCTGGTCATTTCTCATTATTTTCCCCATCAAATTCTGTCCCATTTCATTGTAAATTCATATAAATTAGGTTTTTAGGTCCCTATACTTTAGAGACTAATTTGGTCAACGATTTATGCACCATTTGTGCTCAACTTTTGAGTACACATTCCATGTCCTTCGAGGGACCTTATGATGTATTCAAATTTGGATTCCATTTGTGGACCCTATGGGCCCATTCTTGACTTGACTTTCGACCCAACCTTTAATATAGAACTATGGGTTTTATTTTACTCCTCATAACATGTAGACTATTATTTGGATAGTGTGGTGGCATTTTAGAATTATGGAGAAAAACAAGCAATTTATAAATCGATTCAAGAATTATGGTTCAGCATCGAGGTAGGCTTCGTTCTATTCTCTTCATGACATGGTGTGTAGTGTAGATTGCATGCTAGGTGGGTATGATAGGACATGTTTATGACTAAAATATCATGACTTAGCCTAATTTAGGAGTTTAAGGATAGAAAAGTGAATCAACCCTTAAGATGAAATAGTTATTATGGCTATAGGATCCTATCGCCCTAGAATATAAGCATATTGACAATAGTTGATGCTAAGTATACTTAGTATAAGGTTTACGATTTGACCTAATGGCTTGGATCATAATTTCCCAAATCATAGAATTATTATTATACTACTGTTGGGCCCAAATCCGTGGTTAAGGTATCAGTTGGACTCTAGGTGAGCATTCTATCCTTATAAAGGATGTGGACTTAGCCTATAGATACTTAGGCGCTTAGGGTTGTATTGTTTGGATACTAGTGATGGCATGCATACTTTTGGTGCATCTATTCTCATTTAGTGGTGTGATTCTAGAACAAAATCATGACTTTAATATAGTTTTATAAAAAAGGACTTATTCCTCCTTTTCTTCTTTAAAGTGGATCCTTTAATATTAGGGATCGTACTACCTTATTTACTAATTTATGAGCTTTCCAAACTAAAGATGATGTTTTTGAAATTAGACCAAGATTGATTTAGGTCCACAGTTTATCCTATCTTTTACCACCACTACATACTCTGGTCATGAGAGATTCTAACCCATTCTGCTCTATTATTATGATTTAGTCTCGGAGTTGATCTCGAACAATGGATTTATAGACTTACACTCTTTTAGTCATAGTTTGAGTCCATGCATTTATTATATATACATCTCTCCAGTACTAGACAGGGTAGATTGATGATAATGATTATTGGAAATTCTGTATGGGGACCAGGTAGTGTATATAAATATTCCCGAATCCCCTAAGGGGCCCTTTATTCATGAGTTATTGTGATGGAGAAGAAAGGTCACCGTAGGTTCTGCCTTTACGAACTGTTAAGCTGGAGAAGGTGTATAGACTTGGTACTTATGGAACTTGGATCAGATATAGTAGTATGGATTTACTTTGCATTTATTCATTTATATGCATTGCCTATCACCCGTATATTATTTGTTGCTTATCTCTATCAGCCTTATAGGGGTTGCATAGTGATTGAACCTTCTGACCTAATGAGGGGCCAAGTTAGGTATTGGTTTTATGAACTAGACAATTACTTTATTATTGATATTATAGATAGTTCATGGAAGGTTGATAATGGATTAGTACCTGAGGATGTCGATGTGTTTCTAAGCCCTTTACTTTACTATAGTAAATTTTATATGGGCAGTGTATTTGTGGTTAGACAGTTTGACTAGAGTCCCTAATCATGCTACCATTATCTTTCTTACATGGTTAGGATTCCCTGGTGAGGTTAGGTTATTCCCTTTAAGTTAGTATAGTATACCAATATATACATGTGTATATATACAAGTGTGTATGTATACACGTGGTGTTACTGTATGACCCTTTTTTTCCTTGTTCATTTATATTGTATATGTACTCTTTGGCCTTCTATACTACTACGTATAATTCTTTCACTCCTCATTAGTATAGTGGCTAGAGATATGCGGTATAGCACTTTAAGACCCTGATTACTATTATGATAGAATAGTTTATCCTTATTGCCTTACTAGCATTATCATGTTTAGTTCCTGGATTGTTCCTATAGTTTATATTCCTCCTTTACATGTTATTTATGCTTGCGATATCTTTATAGAATAGTAGGTCAATGCCTACTGGGTGCCATGTGTTTGGTACTATACTACACTTCTACAGCCTGTAGATCATAGTACAATTTCTTACCATTATTGTGTGCATTGTGGGAGAAACATAGATTGGAGATTTAGGCTGAGCTTCTAGTATTTAGAGTATTACTACTCTCCATCTGATTGATTAGATTGATCTCCACACTATATTCAAAGATGACTTTTACATTTATATTTATTCAGTAATTCACTTTGTAATCTTATTATACTAGAAAATCTTGTATTGATTTCACTAGGTTTTGGGATTACTATGTAAATATTAGTCTTTTATCATATTTATTTTGTTATTTTCTTTTACTTCTTCTGATAGTCCATTACTAGTTGTTCGGGACTAGGGATTGTCTTACCTATAGGTGGGTGGGTTATAGTAGGTGTCATCATGACCTGAGAAATTGGGTCCTGAAAAATTGGTATCAAAGACTAGGTTAGAGCTAAATATCTAATAGTGACTTGCAGATTAGTGTGGAGACGTATGTATCCTATCTTCGGGAGGCTACAAGGCATTCTTAGGAACTTCTATTCTTGACTCCTTGTGGTGTGTTTGTATTTTTATGAACCTCTAGTGTATTTTTTGATTCTATTTTGTTCCTGATAGTTGATACGAGGTTATTGATAGATGTGAATAAGACTTACATATGTTTCTAGAGCTTCAGCTCATCATTGGTCTAGGGAGTTAGAGATTAAAATCAAAGATCTTCAGTGTTAGCTATAGAATTTAGGGCTAGCTCAGGCTCCAGCAGAGTCTATGACTGTTTCAACCTTTTACAATTTAGCTTTGGAGATTCTGAGCTTTTATATAGATACCTTACAGCAAGAGATTATATTCGGTTCATAGAGCAGTTCTCAGGCAGAGTTGGGTTTGTTGGTGTTCAACGGGGTTCCTTATCGATTTTAAAGTATGAGATTTGGTAATAGGCTAGACGTACTCCTATGCTATATCCTTTAGAGAATAAGATAGTAGGTGGATTTATTGAAGGGTTAGCTTTGCCACTTTATTTGGCATAAGAGCATTTGATAGCAGTTGGGTTTTCTTTCTCTTAGGTAATTGATAACACGGGGGCCATCGAAAAAGAATGTATTAGGACATATGGAGGTGGCAGTAAGACACCATATCCTCAGTACAGTATTATATACATTTCTTCTAGGAGTAGGGAACCTTCTGGCAGGGATCAGCTTTACCTGGAGCCTGTCAATCCCATACAGGTAGCATCTCAGGCGATAAGTGGCTCCTAGATTAGTCATAGTGGTCACAATGAGTAGATTTCTTATTAGAACTTTTAGAGTATTGGACATGGATCTTTAATACATGGCATCCATTTTGGATCAATGGGTGTTGTACCTCAGAGTGTTGTAGGAGCTTATTTTTATTGTGGCGATATTGGACATTAGTCTAAAGAGTGCCTCACAAATGAGTTGGTCATTTAGATAGAGTTAGCATATGTTTCTCTCCATCTTAGGGCTATCTTGGTATGTTATGATTGCGGGAAGGATGGTTATTTCAATCTAGAGTGTCCCCTATGTTAGTTGGTCAGCTAGTTAGGGTTACCTTGTATTTCTCGCCAGGTTAGGACTTCAGAGGTGTGTTATGGCTATAAAGAGATTAGTCATAGTCCAGAAGGTGTCCTCGGTATGAGATTATTAGTTACTCAACTCATCTAAATTAGTCTCACGGAGATGTACCACCCTCGGTTAGAGGTGGTGCACTTAGTGCCTCAATTAGTGATTCAGATGCTCAGTTCAAGTTAGGACCTGCTCAAATTCATACTCCTTTGAACACATCAGGCTTATAAGTTTGGGTTTCTATCGTGATAGGTGTGCCTTTTATTTTTTGGCTTTTTCTTTTTATTTGAGTGAATTTAGGTTTTTGTACCTATAGATAATTATGTGCCTTGGTAGGTTTATATTGGTTGTTGTATGCCTTGGTGTAGAGTTCATGATTATGTAACTACCCCGTAGATGATTTGTTTAGTACTGGATAAAGTGGATTAGTATTGTTATTTCCCTCAGGGTGTAGCATTTGGGTTTGAGTCCCATTTAACGTGGCATATTGTCCTTCTTATAGCCCTATAATGGTTCTTGTTGTTGATTTTATTTTTGGTACCACCTACTCCTTATGATGATGATTATATTACTATTTTTATTATGGTTATTGTTTTAACATTGATTGATCCTTACACAATAGACGACTAGACTAGCATTATCTATTCAGAAATCCTTTTCTTAAGATTCTTATTCATTGACCTAGGTGGCTAGCTGGATTGGATGGTATCTCTCTACTAGCAAGGTGAGGTTGGTCATTTTCCTCTTCTATTAGCGAGGTTATATTGGTTGTTGAGTGGGCTATAAAAGTGAAGATAGGTTGTCCTTCCATGGTTTTGTTATGGTTCTAGAGTTGTCAGTTATATTACCCATTTCTGAGTTTGAAATTATAGGACTTCCCTCCGAGTTTGCTAAGATTTTAGCAATGGCTATTGTTTTCTATAGCCCATTCCTAAGGTAGACCAGTTTGGGATCTATTCTTCTAATTTGGCTAGTTCAAGCTTGGTAGTGGTTTCGTTGCAAATGTTGAAAGGTCTTAGATTTACCTTTCTAGTTGTTGGGTTCGTCTTCTAATGAGAGCTTTGATCTAAGTATCAGAATGGATTCGGATACTTTATTTTCTCTATGATATTGTTCTTGGTCTAATTGAGTTAAATGTGGTAGAGATGGGCGATCCTCTTTTATAACTGCTCCTTACGATTGGGCAATTGAGAAATCATTATCTTGATCTGCATGGTTAATTTTTCAATAGTGGTCTTGGAATTGGCAGTGATGTCGAGATTGGTACTCTGCTCTTCACGATGTGATTCATGGTTTGATTGGGTTAAGGTTGTTTTGCATGGGTAGATTTAGAAAATCCTCATTTGGGTATTTGTTCGGCCTAATGTGACTTCATGGAGTGTTTCTCCTTCATGATATGTGCCTATGGATATTTGTTGCTTTAGATGGAGTATTGAATTGATTAGTTTTTGGCTAAGGTTGCATTTCTCTGCGTTGCTAGAGTTTTGGTTATTACTAGTACAGTTTGTAGCCTTATTAAGTTCTTGGTTATGCCTTAAAGCATTATGCCTTCAGAAAATATGGATTGATTATTGTCTTTAATCGATGATTTTCCTAAGTTGTGGTAATTTTCTCGACATAATTTTAATTTCAATTCTTGTAGGGACCATTGGAGGATATGCCTAATTTATGAAAGTGTCAATTTGGTATTTGGCCTCAGTTTAGACATGTTGTCTCAAGTTAAGAGTTTGACTATTGTTAATAACAACTTGAAAGTTGTGCTAGAACTTGAAGCATAGATGCTTACTCGTCAATAGGGTCGATTTGGATAATTGGGACAGAGTAGTCCAGCTCCAATGCTGAAGTTATTATCTTGGATTGCGTGACCTTGTTGCAACCTTCATTTCAAGTTTGACTCAGTTGGGATTTATATAGGTTGGCTAATCCTACTCTTTAGATACCTGTTCGGCCTTCTTCAGTGCAGAGATTATGGTTCATTGATGTTTGGATTATATCCCATTGACACGTAGTGATGGTTTCTTCTATTTTTTGTCTTGGTTCTCAGTTTGCACCAAAATTTTGGACAGTCTGCTCAACAAAAGTAGTGTTCTCAGGTTGGGATTAACATGGTTTCATCCTCAGTTGGTAGGACATTTTAGAGCTGATTGTTCAATTTTGAGTGTTTGTACATCAGAGTTTTTACTATCAATTTCGAGTGTCATTCGAACTAGTTGTAACATTGGTAGGAGGTCACAGGCTTGACCATCTCCGTTTGTGTGCCCAACTAGCACCTTATGGGTTTGTCCTTATTATTACCATTATGGCTTTTTGGTGGATCAGCTCTAGTTCTTCGAGGTTAGTATGATGGAGTTGTGCAAGCAACACTTGGATGAATTTCTGCATGGTTTGGAGTATATAGCAGGTTTGAAGAGGCAAAGAAAGATTAGATTTGGATATTCGAGTTGGTCGCATAATTCATGCCTTTAATTTCCTCTTGACTGGTTGAGTTTTTGCTTGGTTGTGCTTGTATCGATGAGATATCAGTGTGATATAGTTTGGAGTTGCGTGCATCAGCAATTCTCGATTCAATTAGAGTTCAATCGCTTGTTGAGATTGGGTTTTTGTTATTTGGAAAGCAATGTAAGAAAGTTGAAAAAGGAACACCTATAGAAAAATCCCTTGGAAGCATTGTTTCTTCTTAAAGGTTACCTGGGAGTCTTGCTCGGAGCATGTTGGCCAGTACCTCGTCCCTTCAAGCTTTTGTGCTCTTTCTACCCATAGACTTTGGTAGATGAAAGTAATTTTAGTAATGGATATTGTTATGACCCTTTGGATCATTTCCATAATTTTTATGCATTTTTGGTATATTTTTTAGCCTTCCCATAGTAGTTACAGCTCATTCATGGCTTATTGGAACTGTCAGTTTGATTATCAGACGATTTGTTTGGGTTTTAAGATTATTTACCTATTTTAGAGCTATCATTGTTAAGGTATTAGTCTCGGACCTAAACTTCAACCTCGGATGAGAATTTCAATAGTGCCATCAGTTTCAGAACGTTGATTTTAGGCTGGGGGACCCTTGGTTCAGCTCCCATGGATTCAGACTCATTTTGGGCTATTGGGTGGATTTTATGAAAATAGAACTATAGGTGTATGCCCCACATTTAGTCGAAATAATCTCGGATAAAGTTTTGATTGTTCCATTGAGTTTGGAATATTGAATTTGGTATGATAGCATAGTTTATTTACATGCATGAGGTTCCGAATGAATCCCGAGCACGCGGTCGGAGTTCATTTAGAACTTAGCCAAAAATTTGGTACCTGATATCTAGTTTGACCGCTTTAGTGGTCAAATAGACACTTAAGAGGTAGTCTCTTTAACGACCCTGAGCCGCTTTAATGGGCTTGTCTATTTGGCAGAGGGTCGCTTTAGCGGTCAAGTTCCACTTAAGCAAATATCTCTTTAGCAGCCAGGAGACCGCCTTAGTGATCCCCGCCTCTTCTTACCTGGCCACTTTAGCAGTCAAAGAACCACTTTTGCGGCAGTTGCTTAAGTGACCAAGTGAAAGCTTTAGCAAAACCTGGGGGTTATTAAATCCCCCATTTTCACCCAATTTTCCGTCATTTTCTTAAACTTTTCCCACCATTTTGAGAGCATGGGACATGAGAAAGTGTGGGGAATCATCCATTGAAGCTAAGGCAAGTTAGCTTAACACTCATTGGTCATTTCCCATTATTTCCCCCATGAAATTTTGTCCCATTTCATTGTAAATTCTTAACAATTAGGTCTTTAAATCCTTAGACCTTAGGGTCTGATTTGGGACCTAATTTATGCTCTATTTGTGCTCAACTTTTGAGCACACATTCCTAGTCTTTTGAGGGACTTTAGACAGATTCAATTTTGGATTTTGTTTGTAGGACTCACATGTTCGTTCTTGAACCAATTTTTGATCTGACCTTTTATATAGCAATATAGGTCTCATTTTACTCCTATTAATATTTAGAGAATTATTTTGATAGCGTAGCGGCATTTCGATATTATGGAGAAAAAGTGAGTGATTTTTGGACCGACTAAAGAATTGTGGTTTGGCCTCGAGGTAGGCTTTGGTCTACTTTTTTTTCATGAGATGATTGTTGTATATATTACATTCTAGATGGGTATGATAGGACATGTTTATGACTAAAATCGCATAACTTAGCCTAATTTAGGAGTTTGGGAATAGAAGGGTGAATCGACCCTTAAGATGAAATACTTGTTGTGGCTATACGTTCCTATCACCCTAGAATATAAGAACCACAGTTGATGCAAAGTATCCTAAGTATAAGGTTTACTACTTGACTTAATGGATTGGATCATAATTTCTCAAATCATATAATTACTATTCAATAACAACAACAAACCCAGTATATTCCCACATAGTGGGGTCTGGGGGGTAAGATGTACGCAGTCCATACCACTACCTCCGGAGAAGTAGAAAGGTTGTTTCCGATAGACCCCCGGCTCAAGACACGGAATAATACACAAATACTTAATAAAGCATGGTATAAGATGACAGTACATACCTACGTCACCCACAAGGAATAATAATCAAAGAGCAGTAAACAAACTCGTAATAAGGCATGCAACAAGGTGTCATAACAAGAATAATACCCTACCAAGTAATGCCCTACCCCAGCGTCCCAAAATGGCATTAGCCTTCTATCCTAATCCATGTCCTCTAGATCTTCCTATCTAGGGTCATGTCCTCTGTGAGATGTAATTGCTCCATGTCCTGCCTGATAACCTCTCTCCAGTATTTCTTTGGCCTACCCCTACCCCACCTGAAACCATCCAAATCAAGATTCTCGCACCTACGAACCGGGGCATTCGTGCCCCCCCTCTTCACATGTCTGAACCATCTCAAATGGGCTTCTCACATCTTGTCCTCCACCGAAGCCACTCCAACCTTTTCCCGAATAATCTCATTTCAAACTCTGTCACCCCTAGTAAACCCATACATCCAACATAACATCCGTATTTCCGCCACCTTCAATTTTTGAATGTGAGAGTTCTTGACTGGCCAACATTCCGCTCCATACAACATGGTCGGATGGACTGCCACCCTGTAGAATTTGCCTTTAAGCTTAGGCGGTAACTTCCTATCACACAACAACCCCGAGGCAAGCTTCCACATTATCCATCCCGCCCCAATCTGATAGGAGACATCTTCGTCAATCTCACCATTCCCCTAAATCATGGACCCAAGATACTTGAAACTATCCCTCTTACACACTGCCTGGGAATCCAACTTTACTACCACCTTGACTTTCTGCCTCAAGTCATTAAACTTGCATTTCAAATATTCTGTCTTGCTCCTGCTCAACCTGAACCCTTTAGACTCAAGGGTCTATCTCCACACCTCTAATTTATCATTAACACCCCCTACATCTCGTCAATCAAAACTACATCATCTGCAAAAAGCATACACCAAGGCACCTCTCCTTGAATACGCCGCGTCAACACATCCATCACCAAAGCAAAAAAGAATGGGATAAGAGTAGATCCCTAGTGCAACCCTGTAACGATAGGGAAATGCTCTGAGTCTCCTCCCGTCATCCTCACCTGAGTCTTGGCTCCGTAATACATGTCCTTCATTACTCTGATATATGCCACGGGGACCTTGCTCACCTCCAAGAATCTCTAAAGAACCTCCCTAGGGACTTTGTCGTACGCCTTCTCTAAGTCGATAAACACCAGATCCTTCATACTTTTCCTATACTTCTCCACCAGTCTCCGCACTAGATGAATCGCCTCCGTCGTCGAGCGCCCGGGCATAAATCCAAACTGGTTCTCCAAGATAGACACTATCCTTCTTAATCTCAACTCGACCACTCTCTCCCAAATCTTTATAGTGTGGCTCAATAACTTAATACCCCTATGGTTAAAGCCCTCTTCGTCAGAAAACTTCCAAAAGTCCACAGGAATCTCATCAGGCCCCGTCGCCCTACCCCTACGCATCCTATGAACAGCTTCTTTAACCTCTTCTACCTTAAAACGTCTACAATAAATGAAATCACGACAGTCCTCTGAGTGCTCCAGCTCCCCTAACACAATATCTCTATCCCCTTCGCCATTCAATAACCTATCAAAGTACGACTACCATCTCTTCTTAATGTGATGATCCTCCACCAACACTCTACCATTCTCCCCCTTAATACACTTTTCCTGGTCGAGGTCACGACCCTTCCTCTCCCTAGCCTTTGCAAGCCTAAACAACCCTTTTTTCTCTCCTTTCTCTTCTAACCCCTCATACAATCTCTTGAACGCTGCCGTCTTAGCCGTCGTAACTGCCAACTTAGCCTCTTTCCTAGCTATCTTATATTCCTCCCTATTATCCATCTTCTCATCATCATCCTTACTCTCACCCAACTTAGCATACGCCTCCTTCTTAGTCTCCACTTTCTTCTTAACTTCTTCATTCCACCACCAATCCCCCCGACAATAACCATCCCGGCCCCTGGACATACCCAACACCTCACTATCAGTCTCCCTGATACACCTAGCCATTGTATCCCACATACCATCCACGTCCCCCTTATACCCTCTACCTTCTCCCCTATCCCCCGCGCATTTGTCGGTGTTAAACTGCCCCACTTAATTCTAGGTCTACCCTCCTCACCCCTTCTCTTCTTGTATTTCTTAATACCTAAGTCCATAACCAATATCCTATGTTGGGTCAAAAGATTCTCACTCGGGATGATTTTACAGTCCTTACACAACACCTTATCCCCTTTCCTAAGCAGTAAAAAGTTAATTTGGGTCTTGGCTATTGTGCTTCGAAAGGTGATCAAATAATCGTCCTTCTTAGGGAAGCTCAAATTCACAACTACCAACCCAAAGGACCTCACAAAGTCCAACAGAGCAAATCTCTCTTCATTTCTCTCCCCAAAACCAAAACCACTATGCACATCGCCAAAGCTTCCCGGTAACGCCCCGATGTGCCCATTGAAATCCCCTGCTACAACAATCTTCTCAGAACTAGGCACTCCTCTCACCACTTCATCCAAATCCTCCTAAAACCGCATCTTCTCATCCCTATCCAAGCCCACCTGAGGCGCGTAAACACTACACACGTTCAGGGTAGACCCCCCAATGACCAACTTAATAGTCATCAACCTATCGTTGATCCACTTAACCTCCACTACCTGCCCTCTAAGCTCCTCATCTACTAAGATGCCAACTCCATTCCTATGCCTCACACTACCAGAGTACCAAAGCTTGTAACCATCTATATCCCTGGCTTTAGACCCTACCCACTTAGTCTCTTATACACACGCAATATTGATCCTCCTCTTTTTAAGAATATTCACCAGCTCAATAGACTTACCTTGAAGAGTACCTACATTCCAAGACCTAACCCGCAATCTATCCACTCTAGAACTATGTCTTTCTCTACCTCCCCTAATGCCAGACCTATCCCCCACTCCCACACTCACCATTTTCTCATCCCCCACCCCTAGCACAACCCTCCGCCCCAACCTCCTTGGACATGACCCTATCCTATCATCAATGCCCACAGCCACAAGTCCAGGAAAATGCCTACAATAACAGTAATAAAGTAACAGCGGTAAATAGAAGGCACACGTACAATATATGAAATAATCAAGAAAAGGTCAAAGCAGGTATAGAAAATACAAACAATATCCACCACTAAGCAAAGAAGCCAGTCACAACTATGCTCACTAGCAGAAAGTAACAAACGTAGAAAAGAGAGACAGGGAACAAAATAGTATAAAGCAGTCAAACTATATGAAGTGCCGAAATATGGAGTGACAAAATAATCAAAGTTTAGATGTCACCGGTATGTCTGCGTGCTACTGGTTCGTCAATTTTGATATTGAAAATTGGTTGCCATAAGAAGGTCGACTGGAACGGGGCCGCTGGTTACGTTGACGGAGTGTCACCGGAGTTTCGCCGGAGCGTCTTCAGAGACTTGTCGGGATCTGGACGTCGACGAACATTGAACCAACTCATCTGATCTACCTATTTGGCTGCTTATGGACACCTCCCCCATTATACGAGTCGAGACGACAAGAAACCTAAACCCACCGGTGATAGTCGCAACAGGAAAAAAATGGAAAGGGTGGGAAAGATGATAACGAGGAACTGGGGAGAGCGATCTGAGGGGAGAGAAAGAAAGAGAGGGAGAGGTAGATCTTATCTTCTTCTGGCTCATCTATACCGTCGCCAGCGTCAGAGTTGCTGGTCAGTTGAGGTGCAAATATTAAGTTGAACGTTACAAAGTGTACGTTAGAGAGAGAAGTGTAAAAGTATTCATGCTAAACTAAGAGAGATAATCTAATTGACCTCCTCTGAAAATGTAATTTTGTCCATATACTAGTTATATATTGTTGGGCCCAAAGTCGTGGTTAGGAACTTATTGTTGTATTATTTGGATACTAGTGATGGCATGCACATTTTTAATGCATTCATGCTCATTTAGTGGTACGATTCTAGCCTAAAACCATAATTTTACTACTATTTTGTAAAAAAAAAATTATTCCCACTTTTTATCTTTAAAACAGATTCTTGTATAATGGGGATTGTACCACGTTATTTATTAATTTATGAGATTTCAAAACTAAAGATGATGATTTGGAACTTAGATCAAGATTGATTTTGGTCCATGGTTTATCTATTCCTTTACCACTACTATTTACTTTGATCATGAGAGATTTCAACCCTTTCGACTCTGTTATGATTATTTTTCCCTCAAGTTTATCTCAGGCAATGGATTTATAGACTTACACTCATTTAATCACGGTTCGAGTCTGTGCAGTCAATATATATACATCTCTTTAGTACTAGATATGGTATATTAATGATAATGATTATTAGAAATCCTATACCGAGACCAGGTAGTGTATACAAATATTCTTGAATTCCTTAGGGGCCCCTTCATCCGTAAGCGGTCGTGCCAGAGAAAAGAGGTCCTTGTAGGTTCTGCCTTTGTGAGTTGTTGAGATTCACGAGGTATATAGACTTGGTACATTATGAAACTTGGATCATATATGGTACTATGGATTTACTTTGCATCCATTCATTCATATGCATTGCCTATCACCAGTATATAGTTTAGTGCTTAGATCTATCAGCCTTATGGGGGGTTGCATAAGTATAGGCTATGATTGGTGTCTACTAGGTGTTGATTGAACCTTCTACGCTTATAAGGACACAATTAGGTATTGGTTATCTGGACTAGCCAGATAATTTATTGTTGTTATTATGGTTAGTTCATGGCAAGTTAATTATGGATTTGTATCTGAGGATGTTGGTATGTTTCTGAGCCCTTTAGTTTACTATAGCGAATTGCATTATAGATAATATATTTATGGTTAGACAGTTTGACTGGAGGACCTAATCATGCTAGCATTATCTTTCCTACTTGGTTAGGATTTCTTAGTGAGGTTAGGTTGACTACCTAAGGTTGTTCCATTGGAGTTAATCTTATATACCTTTATATATAGTAACCAGGGTCTAAAGTCCAATGCTATATATCACTAGACAATATACTAATGAGGAGTGAAAGAATGATACATAGTAGCATACAAGGCCAAAAATTACATATACAATATGAATAAAAAAAAAAGGGTTACTATTATGATAGGATAGTTTATCCTTATTACCTCACTACCATTATCATGTTTAGTTTCTGGATAGTTGCTTGTAGTTTATATTCCTGATTTACATGTTCCCTATAGTTGCATTATCTTTGGACTCTATCGTCCGATGTCTACTGAGTGTCACATATTTGGTACTCATACTACACTTCTACAACCTGCAGATCATAGTACGAGTTCTTTTCGTTCTTGTACTCATCGTACGAAGCTTCTATAGATCAAACATTTAAGGTGAGCTCCAAGCGTTCAGAGTAGTACTACTCTCCCTCTAATTTATTAACTGATCTCTCTGTGGTATTCAGAGATGACTTTTACATGTATATTTATTCAGTATTTCAGCTTGTACTCTTATTGTATTAGAAGCTTTTGTAATTTCACTAGGTTTTGGGATTGCTTTGTGTATATTAGTCTTTTATCATATTTATTCCACAGTTACAGTTTATTTCTTCTGATAGTCTATTACTATTGTGCCGAACTAGTGGTTGACTTACCTACTGGTGGGTTATAGTGGTGCCATCATGACCTAAGAAATTGGACCGTGACAAACAACCTTCTCAAACACTGGACAAGAGTTGGGTTTAAATTAATACTCCACAAAAGAGAAGACTTCCCTTTAACTAATAAACACTCTTTTTTGCTAACTTTTGTGAACTTTATATTATCTTGTACTTAAAAATATATTCAAGGACACCTCCATTTATATGTGAGGTATTCATACTTATAATGAATAAGAATGACAAAGAGGTAGTAAATAGGGGAGATCAATGGTTTATAGGTTACATGATTACAAAGGATACAAATCATAAAGTGGTGGAAAGTGGATGAATAAAGAATTGGAGGTTACATGAATTTTACAAGAACTTTGTACTTATTTACCTACAACATTTTGGAATCATAAAAAGCACATTATCAGACTTTCTTACGAACCTCACTTTGATGAAAAAATTATACCCACCAAAGTCGTCCTATTCAAATTAATCATGAACTAGCAATCCACTGCAAAATAGAAATCAATGATCTTCTTGAAAAAATAGATCTTCTCTCTAAGTACATACCCCTGGAGTTGTGCTGCTTTTTATGTTAATAAAAGTTTTGAAACTAAACGAGGTGTCCCCCGCTTGGTCATCAATTATAAGCCTTTAAACACTACTCTTCATTGGATTAGGTATCTAATTCCAAACAAAAAAGATCTACTCCAGTGACTTTATGCTGCCATTATTTTCTCAAAATTTGATCTAAAATCACAGTTCTGGCATGTAAAACCCCGAAATCTAGTTCTCGGGGCGCCACACAGTGCTTCGAACTACAAGTAGTCCTGAGCTAACCCTGGCTTCCTTCTAACATATCTGAATATCAACATAGTGAAATATAAGTATAAAACATGATGAAATGTGGAAACTATCTGAATATATCTGAAAGTACTAATCTCATTAATCTGATTAAGAAAATGCTGAAAATCTGAATACTAACTCAAAGGTCTAAATCTGAATCTAACAGTCCGACAAGCCTCTACTATCTGAATCTAGAGAGTCACTGGGACAGGTCCCAGCTGACTCATCTGTCTGAAATAAGTAAAGACATATCTACTAGTAACTTGGAAATCTGAATAATTGAGCCCACAAAACTAAGAGGACTCATCAACTATAGGGATGTAGATAAGATGCTCGAAGATCAATCACGCTGCTAAGACTGAACACCTGTACCTACATAATGAGACAATGTAGCACATAGACATATATGTGGATCAATACTTTAATGATGTACTGAGTATATGGGGTTATATGCAATAAGTAAATAATATCATCACAGTATATAAATCATGCATGCTAAACGTAAATGACTCACATAGCTCGAGTAAATCTGAAATACTGAAATCTAAAATCATGAATAATGATGCATAGATTCTAAATCTTGTGAGTCATTACACATAGTTCTAAAAATTTTGTATTCTCTTTTTGTTCTCAAATCATGTAAGCTAGATGAAATCTGAAGCTCATTCTGCATAGTAAATACTTCATCTCAAAAAACTATTTTATGAGTGGGGGACATCTATTTGGGAGGTTCTTCTAACCAACATGTACACTATGTGACCATCCATGATGTCCCACGACTATCCCTAGTAAGGTTAGGGTTGTTCTACCCTTGCCATCGGAATAGAACAATCTCATCTCAGTGATCACAATCTCAGTCATCCACGTAGAAGTGGGAATAATCTAAATCCTACATTGGCATGTAGTTCTGAGGTATGAACCGTAATAACGTACTCATCTCGGTGCTAAATACTACTCCCAATCTCATGCTCAAAATCTCAAGAAAATCCACTTTAAAATAATCACATGGTATATAATGAAACCAACTGTAAAATTATAATCTCAATTTGCAAAGTGGATTTCAATCTATTGTGACCAAAAGGTCAAATCTTTATCAATAATCTCAAAATAATCTAATCATGGGGTGCTTATAGCACAAAAATTCTCAAAATCACAATCTCAAATAGGGCTTAATGACCCACGTGTAAACCTCATGATAAAATATCTCAAAATTCATGCTTAATAACATAAACATTTATAATTCATCATAAAATCTGAAAATTTTAGCAATATGCATGAAAAAATAAACATAATCATGTAATTCAACTTCTCAATCAGGGAAAAATTCATAATCTTGCAAAGAATGATAATGGGCATAAACCCTAACTTAAATCTCATGGAAAATCATGTAAATTACAGCAAACTTATAATTAAAATAAAGTTTTGGGCACAAGGATGAAAGAGTTATCCTTGTTCAAACCCCACATACCTTAGATGATGAACTAGATACACAAGCTTGCTTTTGAGACTCTATTCACACTCTTGAATGAAGATTCTTGAAGCTCTTGGCCTAGGGATCTTAAATCTTAAATCAATTTGGAGAAAGGATGGTGGAATCTTGAGTTTCTTGGAGATGAATATTAAAGCCTAGGGTTTTGGATCAGAGAAATTCTGAGGAAACTTAGCATATAATGTTTCTAAAAGGCTTTAATCCCATGTTTTGGACAGATTGGGGGTTGTGGAAGAGTCCAAAATACCCTCCCCCCTTTAACTTCTGAATGAAATTGGAAAAATGAACTGGGGCCCCAGTTTTTAGCCTTGGCGCAACACACCACAGTCACGCCAAGCCACTAGAATATGCCAACTGGGAACTGGGCAGACTCCACGACACAGGGTCATTGCGGTGCCCCTTTGGAATGCCATTTTGGCACATGAAGCGACGCGCTATTATCGCGCTGGACCTCTGGAAATAGACCAACGATAAATCGGCCCTCTCCGCGATGCGCCAATATCGCAGAGGGACACTAGAAAATGACAATTAGGAATTAACATTTCTCTGTGACGTGCTAAGGGTCCAAATGATGGTGTTTTACGACTGGAACTTAAAATAGCCATAACTTCTTACCCGGTTATCGGTTTTAGGCAAATCTAATATCGTTGGAAAGATTATTCAATTTCCTACGTCATGGAAAGTTCAAATCTAAAGAATTCCACTTAAATTAAAAATCATTTATTCTAAAAGCTAATCCTTGACAATTTTCGGGATGAGTTTAAGCTAGGGAAATCACGGGGTATTACATGGAAGATCCAAATTGATCCAAGGGATTGATATAAAGTTGCCTTTACATTACCATTTGGGAAATATGAGTGGAAAATGATTCCCTTTGATTTGAAAAATGCCCCTTCGAAATTTTAAAAATAATGAATGATATTTTTAATCCTTTTTCAAAATTCATAGTAGTTTATATTGAGGATGTTTTAATATTTGCCAATAGTATTGACCAATACTTTAAACACTTAGGGTTTTCTTCAATGTCATCATGGAAAATGGCTTAGATTGTCCAAGACTAAGTATTGTCTTTTCCAGGTCAATAATAGATTTCTCGGGTATAATATCCATCGGGGTACAATAACTCCTATTCAACGATCCATTCGATTTGCTGTCAAATTTTCTGATCAAATTCTACATAAAACACAACTCCAAAGATTTTTAGGATGTGTCAATTATATAGCAGATTTCATTCCTGTACTTAACAATCTTTTAAAACCACTCCATGATAGGTTGAAAAATCCTCCTCCTCTGTGGGCCAATATCTACAGCAATGCTGTTAAAAAAATCAAATTAAAGGCAAAATATGTCTCTTGACTATCCCTCCTTGATCCTTCTGCATTCAACATAGTTGAAATAGATGCATCAAACATAGGCTATGGTGGCATTTTAAAACAAAAGAAAAATGATAAAGAACATATTATTGAATTTGCTTCTAAGCATTGGATTAAAGCTCAACCAAACTATCCAACAATTAAATAATAAATTTTAGCAATTGTGTTATGCATTTCTAAATTTCAAGTTGATTTATTAAATCAAATTTTTTTATGAAGGAAAGATTATAAGGCTGCAAAATTTGTTTTACAAAAGAATGTGCAAAACCTAGCCTCTAATCATATAGTTGTTATATGGCTAGCTATTTTATCTATTTTGATTTTGATATTGAATATATTAAAGGGAGCTCCAACTCAATGACAAACTTTCTTACAAGGTAATTCTTGCAGGGAAGATAAAATGGCTAGAAAAAAAAGCAGAAATTAATGCATCTCCACAAATTCTGGCTCTTCCATCCCTGAAAGACATTATCCAAAAAGTTGTTACCCTACAACAAAAAATTATTGTTGCATCAAAGAAACTTTCAACTACAGCGGCTGAAGCAAAACAACCAAGATATCAAACTCCAACTGACTATGCCATGCAGGGAATACCTTAATTCTATATAATGGAGATGAGTCCAACTCCAATACCAATTTCTAACACCCTAAAAATGGGTTGATTTGGTTGAAGAAGAAGAAGAAACCTAGTTGGCCCAAATAATATCTGTCCCATAGATGGAAGATGAATTTAACCAATGGTGCTTACTTATGTGTCTTAAAGATCCAACGACTATGACAAGTGACAACAAGAAGGATTTGATAAGAGATTTTCAGACCTTCCAAAAAATATTTTCAAAAGTGGAGGCCTCAAGTCATGCATCTTCTTCTCATTCTGTGGTTGAAAATGCACCATAAAATATACAGTTGAGGTAGAAAACCCCATTAGTTTTTTCTTTAAGTTTTCCTAGAATAATTCAAATATTTGTCCTATACCAAGTAAAATAATTTTTCACCCATAGCACAACTGATTTCTTCCAACAGAGGATCCTCTTCGGATGATCCAACTTATTTCAGAAATGATAGTGTTTACCCACTAATCCAAATTGAATCCGAATTTTAGCATTCCAACCCCAGGAGGTAGCTAAGTAAATGCTTAGCCCTTCAACAAATTTTATCCAGAAAACTCCTACCTACACTCAGAAGTTTTATGAATTTATCCTCACGGATACTAAGTCCTGTTTATTCAAACCGCACAAAGATAAACAAACTCAATCTTATGTTACTCATACCATGGTATGGATTAACAAAATAATCTCACCCAAGGAATGAGGAATGCACCCAAAAAAATATCAAAGGCTTACTGAAACTTATGACCCCTAATATTATAATTATTTTGACTATCAAAGAGCATGGATGAATGCGTTCACCTTTCAAAATAAAACTAACAAATATTCTTGGTTTTTCCTCTAGGGAAAGCAACAGGCTTCTGAATTTCCTCAGTTATTCCTGCACAATGGTGGCCAATATATGGTCACAAGTTTGAGATTATGTATCCCCCGGTTCGAGAAGGACACAAATATTTTACACAAAAATTTCATAATTATCACCAAGTTCCTTTACTTTTACAATTTTCCCACAAGTTCCACATTCCGGGGATATTTTTACAAAAGATTGTCTTCCACAAGCCGGAGGAGCAAAAAGGAATTCCATATATAGCTCTCCAAGGCCATTACAAATGGTTCAAAAATTGAGATTCAACGAAGGCTTACATGTCGAACATAGAAAAGTAGTTCTGATGCACCCTAGATATCTGGCTCCAACAAATTTTGCCCAAATCATATTTTTACAAAAAAAAAAAAATCAATTACAGATGCACAATTAGAAAATTTAGGCAACAGAGGAGATTTTATTCAATAGATGGAAA
This sequence comes from Capsicum pubescens, assembly GCA_030864215.1. Classification (NCBI taxonomy): domain Eukaryota; kingdom Viridiplantae; phylum Streptophyta; class Magnoliopsida; order Solanales; family Solanaceae; genus Capsicum; species Capsicum pubescens. The sequence goes on along the minus strand of CM061543.1, from coordinate 112,453,784 downwards.
AAATCCTCCAACAAATCAAAGTTGAGGTTCCCAGCAATCAACACTCATCGAAAAAGTCTGGCACAAATGATGAAAAAGATTTTCAGTCAATTTGACATAATCTATTAGTCATCAACATTGATATAATGCATGACATCAACAACCAACTATTTAAAAATTATTGTGGGTGTTACTGTAGTTTCACTGTAGCAACACCTTAGCAATAGTTAAAGGTGTTGATGTGGCTTCACTGTAGCAACATTGTCGCACTTTTACTGTAGAAAATTTTTGGCTATAAATATCCTACTTATCCACTTGAGAAGGCGCATTATTTTCTTTGAAGAAGCTCTCTCTCACTAGAAATCTTGGTTAGTGTTTGCTCTCTTTCTCTCTCTCTCCCTTTTGTATCTTTGAAATTTACTTTTGATATTAATGTCAAAGTTTAATTTTTCTAATTGTGTCTTTTTCATTACCTTATTAACTTATCTTTTTATTTTACTTATTACTTATGGTTGGCACCGCCACCTACTTTATTTAATTGCATCATTTAGCATATGATCGGGCTTACCGCCTAATTTATTTGTTGCATTTACATTCATATATATATATATATATATATATATATATGCATCCTTTACATTTAAGATTAATTAACTTTCTTCCTTTCATTCTCCTCCTTCCTCGTATTTTACCCCTTTTTGTTTTAGGGGGTTCGCTTCCATTTACTTTACTACCCTCTGTAGTCCTTGACATCCCAGGGGGACTACAGAGGGTGTATATATGATTTACTCCTTTTCCCATTTCTCCCCAGTATTTCAGTATAATACTCATTTTCAATTAAAAAATAGTAAACCTTACATAAATCTTAACAAGTTTACCGTTAATTACTCTCTATCCCTACTTTTTGCTAATTAATAAATAATTTCTTGTTTTGCAATTTTCAAATACATTATTAGCATCCAGATATATAATTTTGAAGTTGAGATGCATAATTTAGAACTTAAGAATGTAACAGTTAATTACACTATTTTTGCTCGGATGCATAATTAGCATCCGGATACATAACTCTGAAGTTGAGATACATAATTTTAATTATTGAGCCTCAATAGTCCCACCCCTCACAGTTTTCCCCATTTCTCCCAATATTTTAGTATAATATACATTTTTTATTAAGAAAAGGGTAAAATTTACATAAATCCCTACAAGTTTATCTCTAATTACTCTCTATCCCTACTTTTTAATAAATAACAAATAATCTCTTATGTTGCAATTTTTGGATACATAATTAACATCCGAATATATAATTTTGAAGTTGAGATACGTAATTTTAAACTTAAGAATGTAAAACTTAATTACTCTAGTTTTGCTCGGATACATAATTAGCATCCAGATACATAATTCTGAAGTTGGCATACATAATTTTGATTACTGAGATACATTCAATTTTATTTTTTGATCGAGATACATAATATCTTAACTCTATCAAAGGGAGATATATAATTAAAATTATATATTGAAAGTTTTATGGGTTTGTGGATATATCCAACTATTCTTTTTTTTAAAAAAGATTTAGGTAGTTAATAAAAAGAATAGGGATTTCATGTAGTTGAGTAAAGATAATTTGTGGTGTTATTAATTTTTCAGAAGAAAAAAAATTGCCCACTAAGATATGCATTATTATCATTAGGGATGTCAAATAATGGACATATTGAGTTAAATTTGAGAACATCAAAATTAACTGAGTTAAAAAATGGAGAAAGGACAAGGGCTGACCCATTTTAAAAGTAATGGACCATGTTTGGGCCCTTGGACATATTAGCGCTAGCCGGCTCAACTAATTACCAAACTATGACCAGTCGGCCAATACTATTGTCATTCAATGGTCATTAGGGTACACCAGCCCTCACCTTCCTTCTTGGGTCATTTTGTCCCATTAGTTTTTTTTTTTAGTAACATAAACATACACCTTAACTTACTATATTTACACAAATTTCTACCCTTACAAAGAAATTATAAAATTCCTAACTAATTATTTATCATCGTTGGATGCATCATGTGCTAATTGTGAATCTTGATAGACCCAAAATTAAAATAAATGTACCGTGAGCTAATTATGTATCTTTACAAAGGAAAAAAATTATCTTCTTGGATAAATCGAGAGGTAATTATGTATCTCAACAGACCCAAAATTAAAATTTTCAGTAATTATGTAAAATATTGCTATTTTCTATAATTAAGCTCCAAATTGTTGGATTTATGCTATTTGTCCTTTTTCAGTCTTTTTTTTCTTGTTTCTTTACAATTTTTTTGGGCTAAAAATATGTTTTTTATTAAAAAATAATCAAATACAATTGTATAGAAACTGTATAATTATTGTATAGAATATTATTCGTATAAGATATATATGTGTGTGTGTATGTGTGTGCGAGAGAGAGAGAGACAGAGAGAGAGAGAGAGAGAGATGTGTGTAGAGAAACTGTATAATTGTTGTATAGAACATGTATTTAAATAATGATGGCAGCTAAAGGCTAGATAAAATGTGTAGAAACTATACAATACTTGTATAGAATATATATTTTGTATATTATATGTATAGAATTTGTATCATAATTGTATAGATTAAGTATATGTATAAGATAAGTATATAAATTGTATCATTGATGTATATGCATCATTATTGTATAAAATTTGTTATTTTTTCATAACAAATAAAACTATAGTTTGTTTGTCTTTAACTAACCAAAAAATAGAGTAGTAATTACAATTATAAAAAATTATATGTAATTGTTAAAATAAACAATGAAAGTTTATGTAATTGTTTTTTCTGATAGAATTAAAAGAAAAAAAGATAGTTGTTTTATTTAAATAATGAAGAGGACATGAGCCTCACTCTTTAATTTTTTTTCTAAAATCAACTACAACTGCCAAAATTTTCAAAAAGCTAAAAAAAAAAAGAGGCTCAGTCGACAATCTAGCTAATGGAAATGGCTAGAAAATAAAATTTGAATTCTATGACCATTTTCATGGGTTTGTTTTCATGGAAGTGTTATTTGTGTCCTTTGCCCTTAAAAAATGAAGGAGTGGTTGAGCCACTTTAAGATTAAAACCGGTTGAGCTGAAATAGGCCAAAATCGAATTATAACCCAACTTGTCCAGTTCTTACGAAGTTTTAAATTTATTGTTTGTGTTCTTATCATTTGTAGAAGGCAGCTATTTATCAACATGCCTGCGTCTTCACTTGTTCCATGACTTTATTATATTATCCCTAATTAATTATTTTAAGTCATTTATATATAAAAAAAAAAAGTACTAAACACTTACTCAATAAGCAACGGTCGACTAAGCTCAAAAGATAAAATAAGTATAAATAACACGTAAAGCAGGAGTATAAACTACAGGAATCATTCCAAGAAACTAAACATAGTGATGATAATAGAACAATGAGGATGAAGTAGCCTATTCTAACAGTAATTAGGGACTAACGTACAATATTGTTTATTTCTAGCCAATATACAAATGGAGAGTGAAAAAAAGGATATACAGTAGTAATATAAGGTCAAGGATACATTTACAATATGAATAGATATGGAAAGAGAGGGATATATAAGGGAACCAACCTAACATCTTGCGGATCATAGCCAAGTAAGGGAGCTATAACTAGCATAATCAAAGTCTTTAATAGAAGAAAGAGTAAACATAGGATAATCTATCCATAACCTATCTTACTATGTGAAAGAAAAGGAATAAAAAATATATTGAAAATCTTACCATTCCAAAATCATCCGTCCATGAACTAACTATAATAATAACTAACAACAAAGTAAGCGGCTAGTCCCGACCAATAATAACCTAAATGGCCCCCCAAAAACTTGAAAGATTAAAGTAAGCACTCAACAAACAACAATCATATCTTATACCTATAAAATCCCCTATGAGGACGCTAGATATAAGCACCAAATAGTCATACTGGTGATAGGCTATGCATATGAATGAATAAATGTAAGATAAACCAGAAATGCTATGTCCAATGCAAGTGTCATAATGTAAAGTGCATACACCAACTTTAACTCAATAGCTCTCAAAGGCAAGACCTAAGACAACCATCCTTCTTTGGCACTATGGCTCAAAGACGAAGGGTTCCATGGGGGACTTGGGAAATCTGTGTACACTACCTAGTCCCGAACTAGGACTTTCAATAATCATCATAGTCGATCTATTTCATCTAATACCAGAGGGATATGAATGTGTGTCTGGACTCAAACCGAGACTAAAAGAGTGTAAATCTATCATTCAATTGCCTGAGATCAAACTCGAGACCAAATTGGCATAATAGCATAGAAATGGTCGAAATCTTCTCTGACCAAAGTAAATAGTAGTGATTAAAGAGTGGTTTAATAATGGAACAGAATCAACCTTAGTCCAATCTTTAAAAATATCATATTTAGTTTCAAAAGCTTATAATTCATTAAATAAGGTGGTGCAATCCTCATTGTAAAAGAATTTGTTTTAAAGTAAAACGTGGGAGTAAATCCCTTTTTAGAAAATAGTAGTAAATCAAGGATTTGGTTGGAATAGTACCATTAAGTGATCATAAATATGCCTAAAGTATGCATGTCATCACCAGTATCCAAACAATACAATAATATGCACCTAAGCATCTATAAACTAGAATCTTATCCTTTTAAAGATAAAATACTCACCCGGAGTCCAATTGATATTGTAACTATGACCTCGAGCCCAATAATATATAACTAATATAATAATAACACCATAATCAAGCAAACTACTATCCAAATCACTAAGTCAATCATATCTCTTATACTAAAGGATCCTTAATCACAATCTATGATTAAAAATGCTTATAATCATAGATAATAGGATTCTATGGCTATAACGGATATCCTATGCAAAGGTTCAGGTCATATTCTAACCCACATTCTCTAAATAGGTTAAGTCATGATTTACTAGTCATAAATCTTATCCTATGATCCCTACCTAACATGCAATATATAAAAAAATATCATCTCATAGAGAAAAGTAGACCGAAGCCTACCTCAATGTCGAACTGAAATCTTGAATCACCCATGAATTGCTCATCTTGGCTCCATAATCGAGAAATATTGTCAAACTATAAAAATTATAATCTATACATTAACAGGATTAAAATGATATCCATATTGCAATACAATACTCCGAGACAAAATTTGGATCTTAAATGGGCTCGTGGAACCCATGCATGAAATCCCAAAATTGGACTTGTCAATAGGTCCTCGCCACTCGATGAACTTGTTCCAAAAATTTGAGCCCAAAATGAGATCATTAGCTTTCCCAAAACATCCCCTAATGTAGGAGCAATCAAGAACTTTAATGAAAGAAAACAAGAGAGGGGAAGCTCAGAACTTACGAGATTTAGACGAGAGGAAGGTTGCCTTGACATCCCTGAGGTGACCCCAACCTAATATTGATATTTCCATATTGATTTTGGGGATAAACAGTGTTTAAGGAGAGTGTGGAATGGAGGAAAGTGGTTTTGGGTCGAATGGGAAACACCTCTTTAAAGCCATCAGCTTGGTCGCCTAGGAGGCTATATGGTCTCCAAGCCGCCATCGCTTAGGCGCCAATGGCATCTCCAAAGTGGAAGAATCCCATGCCAACCTCCATCGCCTAGGCACACTAGGCATCACCAAGGCAGAAAATGTCCAACCAGCATGTCAATGCCAAGGGGACACCTTTGGTCGCAAAGGTGATCGTCAAGGCAACACACCAAAAACTAGCACTTGCCCAAACTTTCGTTTGGGAACTTCAAGCCCATTCAAAACCATGTGGATGCATATTAATAATACCACCACATCAAAAGTGATATTCCAAAAATGGAGATTTTTTTGAATACTTGAGCGCCCAAATTCAACTATGCCGATTTGACCAACTTCTAACCAATGGATCAAAATGAGATTGAGAGCTCTGTGACTTGAATCAAGGGTACTCCAAGCCTAAAATTGAGATTTTTGAGCTGGTAGCACTATCATAATTTCCATCCGAGTTTGTTTACTAGGGTTTTTTATTTGAGACCAATTCTTTAGCAGAAAAAGCTCTATAATAGATAAATGAGCCTAAAACTAAAATAAGCTATACGATAATCAAAACCATAGTTCCAGCAAGTTAAAAATAACCTATAGCCACTGTAGGAAGGCACAAAATGCTGAAATCATATAAAAATAAAGAAATGGCTTAGAGAGTCATTATAATGGATCATAGGATGGGATTATGACTAGTATATCATTACTTAATCTATTTAGGGAATTTCGGAAAGAGTGTGACCCAATCCTTAGCATAGAATATCTGTTAGAACCCTATTATCTTTGATTATAAGCATGTTAACCACAGAATGAGGTTAAGGATCCTTTAGTACAAGACCTATTATTTATTTAGTGATTTGGAAAGTAGTTTCTCGAATTAAGGTGTTATTATTATGTTAATTATATACTGTATGGACCGAGGCCATGGTTACAATACCAGTTGGGCTCCAATTAAGTATTCTATCATTAAAAGGATGAGATTCTAGTTCACAAACGCTTAGGCTTGTTTGGTTGTATCATTTGGATACTAGTGATGGCATGCATACTTTAGGAGCATCTATGCTTACTTAATGGTATGATTTCCAATCAATACTTGATTTTACAACTTTTTTCTAAGAAGGAATTAATTTCCCCTTTTCACTTTTAAAATGGATTCTCTTACAACAGTGATCGTACCACCTTATTTAATGAATTAGGAGCTTTCGAAACTACATATGATGCATTGGAAAATCAGGCCGGGGTTGATTCTAGTCCATTAATATACCACTCTTTCACCACGATTATTTACTTTGATCGGAGAATATTTTGATCCTTCATATGTTATTATGCCGATTTGGTATCGAAGTTGATTGTTGGTAATGGATTTACAAATTTACACCTTTTTAGTCTCAAATTGAGTCCAGACACAAATTATATTTATATCTCTCTGATACTGGATGGAGTAGATCAATAATGATGACTATTAGAAGTCCTGATTTGTGACTAGGCAGTGTATACGGATATTCTGAGTCCTTTATGGTCCCTTTTTACCATGAGTATATTACATCCTACCACCCATGCAAGTGTACATGGTAGTGCAAGTAATAAAGTAACCCTTTTGAGTCGATTAACAATCCCTCAGGGACTTGGTGTTTAGAAAGAAATCCAATTCAAGTGTTACTATTAAAGTTAACCAAGTGCGATACAATAAATTATAATGAGAAATTAAAGTGTTTGAAACAATAATTCAGAGAAATCCATGGTCAAGGCAATTTGAAAAATCCTACAAAGCTATACAATCTTGTCGGCTAAGTTAACAATCTTGCTTGTTGATTCATGGGGTTAATAACATTATTAAGGCCTAATGAGCCTCTTATAATCTATCTAATTAGCCCCACAACTATCTCATTGAGCGGGGATGCAGGAACTAATTAATACTCATTTGTATGTCATCCCGTATTTGAACCAAATGGGGCAAATTAGGTATATTCCTATCCTAACTGTGAATCCTATGTTTAATTCATCTAAAAGACAAGAACCCATGCCATATGTTCCACATTCTAATCTAATTTTTCTCCTTCCAAGCTTACAATAGAAATATAAATGTAATTTAAAGGTCATGAGTTAATAGAATATTAATTACAAGAACATATGAACAACCAAATATGATAAAGAACTTTAAACCAAGATTGAACGCTAAGTAGTCATATTCGTATCAATACTAGTTTTCTCGTCTAAACTCTACTTGATCATTTTGACTCTTGACTTGTTTTGGATGCACCTTAAAAACTCTAAGAATGTAAATTAATACATAAATACATAATTATACCATTAAGACCTCATTATCACATCAAGTTATCCTTAGCACTAAGCTAAATATGCATAGATAACGACACTTAGTTATATAAATACACCTAAGATCACTATCCCACACTTAAAGCTTTGTTCATCATCGAACAACTCTTTATATTAAGAACCATCAATAAAGACTCTAACATCACTGCTAAAACTAAGACTTGAAAGCTCAAACTACAATGACTACATAAATACCAAGTTTCACATTAAGCATGTCATATTACACCTGAAAACTTATGAACATTACTTCAAGACTTCCTAGCCTCAAGAGTTAACTCTACCAAGTTAGAAAACTCATATGCATTACTCAACCAAGAGATACTATAAGTCACCTATCGATAATTAAACATGTGCCCTCATAACAAGAGAGTCACCCATATTCACTCACTAATATCAATTTATCACAAGAATAGGTGTAAGAACCAAATTTCACTCACTCTCACAAAGAATTCACATGTCACATAAGATGAACCATAAGCTTGTCATTAGTGTAGTAATCCATTAATATTATAACATCAAAGCTCAAGATCAAGTGGGAATTTAAGGGTTGTAATGTAGGCTAAGGGATGAGTAGGTTCTATTCTAGGCAGTAATAGTGACATCTTCCCTAAGCGCTTTAATACATCACACTTTATATTAAACTCATCTCCAACCAACCTATTTTCCACCATTTTTATCTTCTGACCTCTCATTTGTTTTGCCCCATCTCTTTAAGGTAGCTTACACATCTTTAGTAGGGGTAATTTCCATCAACACATAATTTACTCTTGATCAATTTTCTTTTAATTGCACTACTCCCTCCGAACAACATATGAACTTTTTAACATACCAAAAGCTATTTCCTCAGGGCATCACTTTCACTTCTTGTTTCTTCAATTATACACTCCTTAACATCTTAATCTTTAAAGTAAAGTGCTTAGGAGTTTTGGATCAAATTATGTCCACTTGAAGGAAAAGGAATAAGCTACATATAAGGCTACCAAAGAATAGGCTAAAGGCTCAAAAGGTATAACTAAGAACATGCAAAATGGGTAGATAAAATAGGCATAAAAATGTTATCAAAGAAATGACTATATCATCTCCTAAACTCAACATTTTTTATTCGTTTTGCAAACACATCGGGCAAGTTCTAGACATCAATATGCATATGGAATGTATCAAAAACCTCATTTAGGCACATGCTTAAATCAAGAAGGATCTCTATAGATTCTCAACCAAGCAATAGCAAGAGTTCAAAATTAATCCAACATCACACAAGAGTCAAATAAATAAGTCTAGGTATCTCAAAAATAGGCATTAAACTTAATACACATCATGTCATGTATAAAACCAACTTGTATTATGTAATTATGTATCACACCTAGTAAGAGCATCTCTATTTATTCCTAATGACAAAAAATTTCAAATTGCTCCAAAAAATCTAAAAAAAATACTGGGTTCAAAGGTGTTTCCCTTAGAAAAAATTATAAAAACTAGGGATGGATGAAGTGTGCTTCTACTAAACAAACCAAAGAACAAAAATTGAAAATGCACAAAGATACAATATGCTTGTAATTTTTTAAATCTAGTAAAAAACTAGAAAATAAATAAAGATGAAAATCACATAGTAACACTTCACCCTAAACAATCGGAAGATTCCTCATCCCACACTTAAAATCACACTTTGTCCCTAAAGTATAACTTAATAGTAAGGATCAAAATACTCCCTGAGGCCTCTAGGCCTAGCTTAGTAGCATCTCATTCATCAAGGAGTCCTGAAGGACCCTACACTCAATTTTTGCCATGCTCCTTAACTCAGATCTCCAGTACTCAGATTTCCCTTCAACCAATTCACACAAAAAAAACAAAACCAAAGTTGATACTAAAGAAAACTAAAAAAATGACTATCTTAACTAGGGTTTCCACCCAAGCATCTCTTGATGTATTATAGTGACATGACTAAAATCACAACTCTTAACCACAATTTCTCATCTTCTTATTCCTAATTGATCCCATCTTCTTATTCTTTTCTGACCCCTTGAGTGCTTACTCTCAAGGTATGCAGCTCTATCTACACTTACCTTTTCATGCTCCCCTTCAAGTTTCTCAATTTCAGGCTTAATTATTAATTTAGGCAGCTCCATATAAGAGTATAAAGATGTAATAGGAGGTTTGCACCCCTCTACCCCATACTCATCTACTTTCATAGCTATGATCATGCATAGATATTGGTAATGTAAGGATGTATTGAGTACTTTGTACACTCTGAATACCACCTCTTTATCATTTAATCTCATTTGGAGAGTGTCTTTCTCACATCTATTAGTGCTCCTGTAGTATCCAAGAATGGACATCCCAATATGATTGTCACACTGCCATCTGCATCATAATCAAAAACTATAAAATCTATAGGAATATAAACTTACCAACCTTAATGAGAACATCCTCTATGATTCTTTTGGGGAACACTCTAGTTTTGTCCTGGAGCACAACGAAATAGGGAATCATTTTTTCTAAACCCAGAGTTTTAAACACAGATAGGGGTATCAAATTTATGCTTTCCCATAATCACTCAAAGCATGGACCATATCACTTTTACCCATTTGTATGGGGGGTGAAACTCCCAAGGTTTTTGAGCTTTTGGGTATATTACTCATTACAATTGAACTGCACTGGTCATTAAGAGTTACCGTCTCAATGTCCCCAAGCTTCTTATTATTTGCCACCACATCTTTCAAGTACTTAGCTTATTTAGGCATTTTCTACAAATATCTAACAAAGAAAGGTAAATGTGAAGTTCTTTGAATATGTTAAAGAACTTCTTAAAACAAACATTCTCTTTGGATTTTTTAAGATTTTGAGGGAATGATAGTGGTGGTATCTCTTGTTTCTCAACCAACTTTTCATTTGGGTACTCAGACTTCTCTTTTTTTGTCAGTTTCTTTGGTTGCCACTTGCTTTTCAGTTTCCCTTGGTATGATCAGTTCTAATTGCAACTCTTATTTTTCTTTAGTGGAACATCAACCATATCTCTACCACTCCTCAAGGTAATTTCCATCACTTGATTAAATTGTGGACAAGTTCATGATCTCCAAGTGTTTGACAAAATGTCTCAGTGATTAAATTGTGGACAATTGACTATTGCTATGCTTTCAAGATTTGCTATGTTGTATCTATTTGATATCGAGTCCTGGGGATATTTATTACCCAAAATATAGTTGTTTACTTAGTTTCGGTAGTTATAGACCAGTCTAAGTAAAGGTAAAGAACAGTAGTACTCAATCAGTTAACAGAACTCAGTGAACTCAGTCCAGTACAGTAAGTCAACACAATTAGTGTCAGTTCAGTCAAGCTAAGTACAGTTAATAAATAGTTCAGTATCGATTCAGTTGGGAGTAGGATTCTACACCGAGCGAACCCAGGGATGGGGGCATTCCTGCCAGCAGAGGGTTTGACCCTTAATAGCAGTCCCTGCGTTACAGAACTATGTAGCCAGCATAGGGTAAGTCATTCTTCTACCAGACTAGGGTTAACGCAATCATATATATACTTCATGAGTCTTTCAAATAGATTAAGGTTGACCCAGCAATGTTAGTATCCCGTGGAAAGGTGCTAACACCCTTCCAAATAAGGTCACAGTTTGAAACCCAAATCAGTCTACATCAGGGTATGTCAGTTAGATGAATACTCCCACAATTACAATTTTAGTCTCAGTATTCAGTAAAGAACTCAGACAGCTCTATAAAACCATGGCTATCAATTATCAGTTACACAACCATAAAAATTTAGCACTCAGTTTTATTATAATCTCAGATATATGATATATATCTATATACGCAGTATAGCATGTTCAGTATGTTTAATAGTTAGAGTTTTGCATGTACTCTCAGCCAGTTACTTCATGATGTTCATTCAGTCACTTATCAGCTCATGTTTATGAACCCATATATATCAGACTTACCTCACTTAGCATACCGTTACATTCCACGTACTAACGTATACTTTTTTTTGTGCTATGATGTCTCATATCATAGGTTCAGATGCTCAGGCTCCTGAACATACTTAGCAACCCAAGCTATCAACAATAGTTATAGTGGTGAGTCCTTATATTTTGAGGATAGTTTATTTATTTTAGTATTTCAGCAGTTCAGTTGTTATTTCAGTTGGAGTTAGTTGGGGGTTTGTCATATCAACTCCATAATCAGACAGTTAGAGGCTTTTAGACTAGCACAGATAGTTATTCAGTTTCCAGATGTTACTATCAGTTATACTCTGTATTATTTCAGTATTTTGAGAACCTTATGGCATTTTCAAATTTCATCTAGATATTTATTTTAGTATTATATTCAGTGCTCACAGTAGGTACCAGTCATGGATTAGCTTGTGGTCCTTCGGGGTTATAAGTATCGTGTGATACCCAGGGTGCAGTCTCGAGGCATTACATAAGATTTGTGTGAGAATGATATGAGTTGTAGGTTGAACTCTGAGATTGATCAGTGTTTTCCCTCCTAGAGACTGCCAAGCTTAAGAGTTATGGAGGCTAGTCATACCATTGCATACAAGTTATATGGTAGACTCGTAAAGACTGCCGAGTAAATTCTGAGAAGTTAAGTTAAGGGTCTTTGTAGTATTTTTCCCTTATAACTCCCAACCCATGACCCTATACTAAGGAGAGGCATTACTTTTCCCCTATTTTCTATTGATTAAACCATATAAAATCTCTTATTACATTCTCAAGAACAAGATTAAGGTTTCTCTTAAGATCATCTCCCAAGTCTCAAAAGTTAAGTTTACTTCACCAAGCCAAGAACTTTGAGATATGTGGGGTTTATGAACAAGGATATTCTTTCATCCCTGTATCCAAAACTTGTTTTAAAATTAAAGTTATATGATTTGCAATTAGTGTTCATACCCAAATTATCTTGTTTTAAGTTTATGAAATTATCATGTGATTGAAGAATTAAATTGCATACATGTTCTCATCTATTTATGTTTCAACTTAAAGAGTCGCTATTATGATTTGAATATCATGAGTTTGATTTGGAACATTGATTTAAGATTTTCAATTGAGTTTTAAGCATGATATTGTATAACAAGTTATATAAAAGAAAGTATGAGATTTAAGGCTTAAGTATAAGCACTAAGTTTACAAGATTTTGATATTTGATTCAATGACAAGACATGAAATCCATAATTGTTCATCTTGATTATGATTTAAAGTAAAGAGGAGCATAATTGATTTTTAGTATACAAACCCTTGTGCTATTTTAAGGTGGATTTCTTAAAATATAAGCATATATATGTATATACTTTAGGAGTAGTATTTACCACCGAGAGAGGAATGCGGATGAGTGTATCCTAAATTTTTAAAAACTACGAGCCAACATAGGTTAATATTTTGAGAAGTAAAGATTTTGAGAAACTAAGTGTTATGGATCACTAAGTTATTCATATGCCTCATGATTTAAGATTTATGATCTTGCCGTTTTTAAGTTTTACTCAATCCTAAGGTGAGTTATTTATGTTTAGCATGCATCATTTGAAAGTTTGTAAACTTATTCAGTTATTGTCTTACTTATGCATTCACCCCCCCCCCTCCCCACAAGCTCAGTACATTGCAGAGGTACTGACCCACATATATGTCTATATGCTACATTGTCTTATAATGTAGGTTTTGGTGCCTGTTTTCAGCAGCATGATTGACTTCAGCATTATTACTTGCATTTTTCCTTGTGGTGAGTCCTCATAGTCTGAGGGCCCAGATTATTATATATCCCTTATGGATGATAGTACTTAACCATTTAATTTAAGTTTTATGTTTGGGTCAGCTAGGGTCTGTCCCAGTGTCTCTCTAGTCAATAGTAGAGGCTTGTCTAACAGTAAATGTTTAAGTTTAAGTTCAAGAAATTTGTGCAATGATTTCTAAGTTAAAGATTCACTTTAAGTTATAAGATTGCTTATTTTTAGTTTTCTTCGTATGATAGCCATCCTAATTACCTGAGTTCTAAACTGACAAGATATCATGGGTTAGCTTAGGGCTATTAGTAGAACTGAGTATCATGTGACGTTCAGGGGTGATCTTGGGGCATTACAAACTTGGAATCAAAGCTAAAGGTTTTGAAGAGTCCTAAAGAGTCAAACAAGCCACATTATGTAGAGTCTCGATTATGGGTGTGAAGTACGCCACATTTATGAGCAAGAGGCTATGGAATATGTTAGGAATCATAATTTATTCCATGATCTATCATGCTTATAGTCATCTCAATCTACTTTAACTCATGCTTTCACATGACAGAGTATGCCTCCTCATCGAGCCAAAGCCTGAAGAAATAGTGCCCAACCATCCTTGAACACCGACCCTCTAAATGAGAATATGTCCCAAACTAAATTTTGGGCTACCTTTCAAGCATTAACCTAAGCTGTGAATGCCAATTTTAAGGTCAACCAACAGGCAGTAGTTCTACTTCTGCAAAATGGTAACTTATATGTAGCTAGAATTTGGGACTTTATGAGAATGAATCCACCTGAGTTCCATGGGTCAAAGGTAGATGAGGATCCTAAATTCTTTATTAATGAGGTAATAATGATTACTTAGATAATGCATGTTACTAAAGAGAAGAGTGTAGATTTGGCATCCTATAGACTAAAGGATGTTAATTATGATTGGGTTGTTATGTGAAAAAAGGTAGAGATGAAAATGCAGATCCTGTGAGTTGGTAGGTATTTCAGAATACTTTTTTGGACTGATTATTTCTGTGTGAGATGAGGAAGGATAAGATGGAGAAGTTCATGAACCTGAGGTAGGGCTCTATAATAGTGAAGGAGTACTGTCTTAAGTTCACTTAGTTGTCTAAGTATGATCATGAGTTGTTAGCAGATTTTAGAGCTCGTATGATCAAGTGTGTTACTAGGGTTTCTAATTTAGTAGTCAAAGAGTGCAAGACTGCTATGCTGATTGGGGATATGGATATTACTCGGTTGATAACCCATGCTCAACAGATTGAGGCAGAAAAGAAAAAGGAAAGGGGAAAGAGCAACAAGAGGGCTAGGACTGGGCAATTTGAGTATAGTCAGCCAAGGTCTAGAGGAGGAAGCCCTTTCCAGTTTCAAGGTCATTCCCCTATGCCTGCGCCATGTTCAGCCAGTACCCCTGCACCCAGGACTAGACCGGAGCAGTGGGGCAAGAATTTGAATTCCATATCTCAGAAAGTTCCACATGGGAGACCCAATTTCCCAACATGTGCAAAATATAGAAGAACCCATCCTTGCGATTGTTTGATGGGAAAAGAGAGTTGTTATGGTTGTGGTAAAATGGGCCATAGAATTAAGGAGTGCCCATATTCTAAGAAGGGAAGTAGAGATACTCATCCCTAGACTCAGGCTACTAGTGCAGAACCTCATCCAGGCTGCCCAGGTCCTCTACAGGGTGCATCATCCGGTATCAGTGGCGATCAGCGCTAGAATCAGTTCTATGCTTTACCATCCCATCAGGAGCAGGAGAGTTCACTAGATTTTGTCACTATTATGTTTCATACCTTTCACCTTGATGTATTTATTTTGTTATACCCAGGATCAAATCTCTCTTATGTTACTCCATTAGTCGCTGTAAATTTTGGAGCAGGTACTAAAAATCTCTCTAAGCCTTTCTCAGTTTCCACCTTAGTGGGTGATTCAATTGTTGCAAGACGAGTCTATAAGAAGTGTCTTATCACCATCCTTTATAAGATCATATTAGCAGACCAAATAGAGTTAGAGATTGTTTATTTTGATGTTATTTTGGGCATGGATTAGCTCCAATCATATTACGTATTGATAGATTGTCGCACCTATGTGGTGAAGTTCCAGTTTCCTAATGAGGCAATTTTTAAGTGGGGGGTAGTTTTGTATCTCCCAAAGGGCATTGCATCTCTTAATTTTTGGCCCAAAATTTATTATCAAAAGGGTGTATTTACCATTTAGTTTCAGTCAAAGAAACTAAGTCTGAAGTCCTGACAGTTCAGTCAGTTCGGGTAATAAATGAGTTTCTGAAGGATTTTCTTAAAGATCTCCCAGGGTCCAGTGTTCGGTATTGATCTTTTTCCTAACACTCAGCCTATCTCTATTCCTCCATATCGTATGGCTCTGGCAAGATTAAAGGGTTACAAGAGCAGCTTAAGGACCTCTTACATAAGGGTTCATAAGACCCAGTGTCTCTCTGTAGGGCGCTCCAGTCCTTTTCATGCGCAAGAAAGATGGTACTCTCAGAATGTGTATAGACTATAGATAGTTAAACAAGGTTACCATCAAGAATAAGTATCCCATTCCTAAGATCGATGATTTATTCAACCAGCATCGGGGTGCCCGGTGATTCTCCAAGATTGACTTTAGATCGGGATATCATCAGTTGAAATTCCAGGAGAAAGACATTTTGAGAACAGCTTTCCAAATAAGGTATGACCATTTTGAGTTTGTAGTTATGTCATTTGGACTAGAAAATGCTCCTGCAACCCTTATGGATTTGAAGAACAGGGCCTTCAAGCTGTACTTTGATATGTTCATAATTGTATTTATAGATAACATACTGGTATATTCCAAGAGTAAGAAAGAGCATATAGATCACTTGAGGATAGTACTGCAGACCCTCAAGGACCGTCAACTGTATGCAAAGTTTGATAAATGTGAGTTTTGGTTGAAATCTGTTATTTTCTTAGGGTATGTCATTTCAGGGGCTGGTATTTATGTAGATCCTAAAAAGATTGATACAGAAAAGCACTGGCCTAGACCCATCACTCCATCCAATATTAGGAGCTTTTTGGTTTTGGTAGGGTACTACAGAAGATTTGTTGAATGGTTCTCCTCTATAGCCGAGCCATTGACTAAGGTGACCCAAAAGAAACTAAAGTTATGTGGTCAGATAAATGTGAAAAGAATTTTCAAGAGTTGAAAGATAGATAGACTTCAACTCCGGCGTTAGCATTGCCGGAAGGATTAGATGGATTTGTGGTATGTTATGATGCTTCCAGAGTTGGTCTAGGTTTTGTATTAATGCAGAATGTGAAAGTGATAAACTATGCTTCCAAGAAACTTAAGGATCACAAAAAGAACTACCCAACTCATAACTTAGAATTATCTGTTGCAATGTTTGCTTTAAAAATTTGGAGGCACTACCTCTATGATGTGTATGTTGATGTTTTCACTAACCATAAGATCCTTCAATATGTATTTACTCAGCGAGAGTTGAATCTTTATTAGAGAAATTGGTTGGAGTTATTGAAAGATTATGATATGAGTGTTCTCTATTATCCGGATAAGGCCAATATGGTGGCTAATGCACTGAGTAGGTTATCCATCAGTAGTGTCGTCCATGTGAAGGAGAAAGGGCAAGAATTAGCCAAAGATGTGCATAGATTATCCCCTATTTTGGAGTTTGTTTTCTCGCCACTAAGGATGGGGGAGTAATAGTTCAGAATGGTTCAGAATCATCATTGGTAGTAGAAGTGAAAGAGAAGCAGCGGAATAATCCCATACTCGACCAGACATTGGAAGTAGTCTAGCAGTAGAAGGTTGACGTTTTCTCTAAAGAGGGAGATGGTGTACTTTGATATCTAGATTGACTTTGAATTTTGAATATAGATGGGTTGTGGGAAAGGATATTAGCCGAGGCTCATGGTTCTAGGTATTTCATTCATCCGGGTGTTTCTAAAATGTATCGAGACATGCAAGAAATTTATTGGTGGACTGGTATTAACAGGGACATAGTAAAGTTTGTGGTAAAATATTTGAATTATTAGAAAATAAAGGTTCAGCACCAGATACCGGGAGGTATGATGCAAGAGATCAGTATTCCTACTTGGAAGTAGGAAGTAGTGAATATGGATTTCAGCACAGGTTTTCCTCATACAAGACTTTAGCATGATTTGATTTGGGTTATAGTAGACCGAATAACTAAGATAGCCCATTTCCTACCGGTCAAGACTTTAGACACCGTGGAGGATCATGCTGGAATGTTTATCTAGGAGTTAGTAAAACTTTATGGGATACCCTTATTCATCATTTCAGACAAAGGTATGCAGTTTACTTCACCGTTTTTTTAGTCTTTTTAGAAGGGCCTTAGTACAAAGGTTAAGCTTAGTACTGTATTTCACCCACAGACTGATGGTCAGGATGAGTACACAATTCAGACATTAGAATACGTGTTGAGAGCATGTGTTTTAGAATATAAAGGGAGTTGGGACGATCATTTACCTATGATTGAGTTCGCTTACAATAAGAGTTATCACGCTAGAATTCGGATGGCTCCATTTGAAGAATTGTATGGGCATAGGTGCAGGTCACCTATAGGCTGGTTCGAGGTTGGTGAAGTGAATTTGATAGGGCCGGCTTATATTCTTGAAGCTATGGAAAAGTTTCAATGGATACGTGAGATATTGAAAACTGCTCAAAGTCATCAGAAATAGTATAGTGATGTAAGGAGGAGAGAGCTCAAGTTTGAAGTAGGAGATTGGGCATTCTTGAAATTATTGCCTATAAAGGGGATAATGAGATTTGGAAAGAAAGGAAAGTTGAGTCCTAATTTTTTTAACTCTATGAGAGAGTGAAGCATGTAGGAGAGGTTGCTTATGAATTAAATCTTCCATCAAAGTTAGTTGTAGTTCATTTTGTGTTCCAGGTTTTAATGCTTAAGAAGTGTATTGGAAATCCGTCCTTAGTAATTCCCCTAGAAAGTATTGGGAACAAAGATAACTTGTCATATGAAGATATTTCGATTGAGATACTAGATAGACAGGTCCGAAGACTAAGGAATAAAGAAGTTATGTCAGTGAAAGTTCTTTGGAGAAACCAATTGGTTGAAGGGGCTACTTGGGAAGTTGAAGCAAACATGAAGACAAAGCATCCTCATCTCTTTTCATCTAGTTCCGCTCAGTTCCGCTTATACCTAAGGTAAAGTGTGATTTCCAGCAAATTATTTCTCCTTAAGTCTATTTAAGTACTCTTCTATCATATGTCGTGTTATGAGGAATTGAATCTTTATGATAGATGTAAGCTTGTTTATAAGTTTGTGTTGGTGTGAGTGATCCTTTTTCCTAGTCCTAAATGATGTCACATTCGAGGACAAATGTTTCCAAGAGAGAGATATTATAATACTTATCTCTAAAAGTTTTCTATCCACCATACGACTTATCCCTTGAATCGTATGCACAACATACGAGTGGTATATTAAAATCGTATCCAAAGCGGTGTGGCATAGTAAGAAATCTATAGATGGTATAACTTAACCCTAGGAGTCGTAAAGAAGGGTACGATTCATATGAGGCCAAGTCATGAGAACATTTGTGAAGACTCCTTGAGAATCTATCCAAGATATGAGTGCAGGGTTAAGAGTTATATGAGCATGATACGAGTCATAAGTTGAACTTGTAGGTTGATCAGTATGTTCCCTCCTAGAGACTTCAAAGGTTACGAGTCATGGAGTCTAGCCGTACCATTACATACGAGTCATGGAGGCTAGCCGTACCATTACATACGAGTCGTATGGCAGACTCATAAAAACTGGAGTATAAATTCTGATAAGTTAAGGGGATTTTTAGTATATACTTTGAGAGTAGTATTTAGCACCGAGAGGGGAATGTGGATAAACGTATCCTAAATTCCCAAAAACTACGAGGCAACATAGGTTAGCTTTTTCCCAATATGGATAAATTTAAGTATAATGATCACTAATTTAAGGTTCTATTCTAATGGAAAGGGTAGAACAGCTCTCCCTAATGTGGGTAAGACGTTGGACTCTATGGTAGGTCACATGGTTTATGTCGGTTAGAAGAATTGCCCATAAGAAGAATTAAAAGTAATGATTTTGAGAAACTAAGTGTTATGTCTCACTAAGTTATTCATATGGTTCATGATTTAAGATTTAAGATCTTGTAGTTTTTAATTTTTACTCAATCCCAAGACGAGTCATTTACGTTTAGCTTGGATCATTTGAAAGTTTGTAAACTTATTCAGTTATTGTCTTACTTATGCATTCACCCCGACATGCTTAGTACATTCAGAGGTACTGACCCACATATATGTCTGTGTGTTGCTACACTATCTTATAATGTAGGTTCTAGTGCCCGTTTGCAGCAGCAATATTGACTTCGGCATCATTACTTGCATTCCCTCTTGTGGTGAGTCCTCATAGTCCGAGGGCCCAAATTTTCAGATTTCCCTTATGGATGATGTACTTAACCATTTGATTTCAGTATTAGGTTTGGGTCAGCTAGGGTCTATCCCAGTGGCTGTCTAGTCATTAGTAGAGGCTTGTATGACAGTGAATGTTTAAATTTAAGTTCAAGAAGTTAGTGCAATAATTTCTGAGTTAAAGATTTACTTTAAGTTATAAGATTACTTATTTTTAGTTTTGTTCATATGATAGCCATCCTAATTACGTGAGTTCTGAACTGACAATATAGAATGGGTTAGCTTGGGGATATTAGTAGACCTGAGCAAGGTGTGACGTCCAAGAGGGGTGCACTCGGGGAATTACAGACCAGGTCCTTGTGCAATCTTAACTAGACACTTCTTGAGGTTCTTCTACTTGAGTTGATGTTTATGACTGAGATCTTTTATCACTATCATTGACATCACTCCCCTCTATATCATATTTTTCCTTTACCCTTATCTTTATCAACATCTTCTATGTTTAGATGTAGCCCACACATACAGTATTTCGTGATCCTTTTTACCTTTTTCACATAAGACACCTCCACCTTGGAATATTTTGTGAGAAAGAATACAATCAGGCCTTTGAGTCATAGCTTTGAACAATTACTTATCAAGAAGATAGTTCTGACAGCAAGTTGTTTCTCTCGCATGCAAATAATATCATTTATTTGATTAGGAACCCACTTGAGTTTGAGTTCCCAATAGCAGGACAGAGGTGTGATCAAATCCTTCTTTGCCCATAAAGGTAATGAGAGCTTCTTCACATGTTTCAAAGGTCTAAAACCTTTATGATAGGTATTCCCCTGCTTCATATATCTAACATTGATCCTTCATGTTCTCTTCTAATTTTGGTCATTTTCTTTTATTTGTCCATCTCTTCCACAGTAAGTGCATAAAGGTTTGTGAACTTTTGTTTCTGACATCTTGAACAAACTTTCCTTAAGACCCAGGTGATTTAGTTTTGTACCGATGCCCAAGGCCTTTACTATTATCAGTTAAGTTAGAAAGGATTTGTGATGATGAAGTCTATTGTAGGGATCTTTTATGTTCTTTCCTCAGATGGACCAGGTCCCTTTCTAACTCCTTATTCTTCTAGAGTGTAGTCATGAGGTGCTTTTGAGGCTTCTTTCTTCCCTTTACCATTTGAATAATCTATATTCTCAAGTTGACTCACGAAGCTCAGATTTTTAAATTTCAACTTAGCAACTTCTTCCTCTGTTTTAGATATCTAAAGAGTCAAGGCTATCAACTCAAGTTCCTGATCTTCTACTTTTTCTTCAATAGCATTATTGTTTTCTTTATCACAAACATCATCTCTTTTTCTCCAGTTGACTTACTAAATTTAGATTTTTAGATTTTAACTTGGTAACCTATTCCTCAGTTTCAGATATTTGGAGAGTTAAAGCAATTAACTCAAGCTCTTAGCTTCTACCTTTTCTTCTAGAGCAATTTTTTTGCAGTCCTTTCATACATAGAATCAATCAACACATTTGCAAGCCTTTTTATCTTTCTAGCAGAGTAGTTTTCCAAGTTTTCTTTAATGTCAAAAAGTGTTTCCTCATTTTATTCTACATCTTCATGTTTTCCATAAAAGTAAACAAGGAATCAAAGGTCACTTTCTCATTGTCAAATGCCATCTCCTCAGATTCACTGGAGGAATCCCCCTGACAGCTAAGGCCTGCTTAACTACAGAATCAATTGTATCCTTTCTGCTTAATTTTATAGGGACCTAGTCCCTGTTCTTTCCTTTGTCACTTCTAGTCTTGAGATATTCTTGATAGTCCATTTTGTGAATTGGACAATCCTTAATGAAATTCACAGGACTTCCATATTTGTGACAAACCTCTATAGTGCCTCCCTTTTTGCTGCTACTTCCACTTCTTTAAAACTGGCCACTTTTCTTCATAGCTCTAACAATTTTTTTTTGCCAAATAGCAACATCAGTTTCTTCTTCATTAAAGTCATATTTTGATGCCTTTAGTGCTAGAGATTTTTCCTTTTTTCCTGCCTTCTTCTCTTGTTCTTGCTGCTTCTTGAGTTCATGTGTCTTTAAATTACCAATAAGCTCATCTATAGTGAGAGTTTTCAGGTTTCTCGCCTCAGTAATAGGCTCTTCTTTCCTTTCACAGCATTTTTATAGAACCCCAAGAATCTTCCTTACTTGCTTATATAATGAAATCACTTTTCCTAAGCAATGTATCTCATTTGTGGTAGAGGTGAATCTTGTATGCATTTCCTGTATTGTCTCTCCTTCTTTCATAGTGAAGGTTTCATACTGGGTAGTAAGCATTTCAACTTTGGAATCCTTCATATCTATAGTTCCCTCATGAGCAGTCCTCAAGCAATCCCATATCTTATTGGCATTTTCACAGGCACAAATCCCGTTGTATTCATCAGGTCCTATGCCACAAACTAACAGTTTCTTGGCGTTGTAGTTTTTCTCAACCTTCTTTCTATCTTCATCATTGAACTCCCTCCTATTTTTTACAACCATTATTGTAACTTCTACTTCATTGACTTCTCTAACAGGAACATGAGGACCATCAAGAATTATGTCTATTAGCTCACTATCCTCAGCCATAATGAAGTCATACATCCTAGTTTTACACCACCTATAGTACTGCCCATTAAATCTAGGTGGTCTAGTAATACATTGTCCTTCTAGATGAGGTGAAGCAGCTATGATAACCAGTTCACTCTAGGTGTTAAACTTTTAGAGTATTTTGGCTCTGATACCATTCCAACCTAAGTGACCTCAGATGAAGGAGCAACAGAACCAACTCGATCAGACAGATGATACTAATATGTCACTAACTGAGTAAGCAAATGAATAGACCGGCAAAACTTTGTATTAGATATGTCCCCCTGAGGTGGTTAATTATAATCATCACCACTATGAGAAGTCCAAGGAGGACTAGTGGGGATAGGAAGAACTCCACATGAGGCGGTACAATAAGGAGTAAGGATCCTAGACCGGGTCTATACTCCATACACAGGGTGAGTCCCCTCTATATTGTCCTCAAGTGGGACAGAGTTCCTAGTAGAGTTTCTACAAATGTCAGATCTTTAAGGAGGCATGATCTGAAATGCGAGGAAGCTAGGAGTTAGAGAAGTTTCATAACACTAGACTTTATAGCCCAAAATAAAACACATGAAAGGGAAACATTCCTAATAGCCTTGTAGCCTTCTCCTTATAAGTGTGGCACGCTACATACCCATAAAAAGGACTTTACTCGACACGGCATTGTGGACACCTAAAGACTCTAAACTTTGCTCTGATACCAAGTTTTTCATGACCTAAACCAGGGCCTGATCGTGACGAGTATCTCAAACCCACCATGGATTGGAGACCATCCCCTTCACCTAAACTCATAAGCATAATAATAATAATAATAATAATAATAATGGAAACCAATTAAATAGAAATAAGAAGATGAATAAATAACTCAATGATCTAAGTGTGAATCAATAACCAACCCACATCTGTCCACAATAGCCTCTAAAACCAGAATAGTAACTAAGTCAGGACATGCCCCCGACTATGACCAAAAAGAACAAAAAAGTACTAAACCAATAAACAAAGAATGATAAAATGATAAGTCTTTCCAAAGAATGGAGGCTCACCACTTAACAGCAACTCAACGAACGTGTTAATCCATCTAACATTGCAAAGGAGCAACATAAATATATTTGGATGCTACATCATGAAATAATGTAGCATCCTAGGACGGTCAGTGGGATAAGCACTGGCATGTAACTCAGAAAATAAGGATATTAGTGTGTTAGTCGTACGAACCAGAGAAAAATTGAGGGAAAGATAAAGCCACCAAGGCAACTAACCATCCCAAATATATAAATATATATATATATATAAAGTGTAAACTATGCACACGGTCATATAGACCCCCAACACCGGAAAATATGGTTCCTAATATTCCCCCTCCACCTGGGACTTACACCCTCACGGTGAGCTACATAATTCCCTTTAACCCTAAATTAAAACAATTTGTACATAATTCCAACCATTAAACCGGGAGTTATTCACTAAGGCATTTACCATTTGGTATCGTCATACCATTATGCTTTAAAGTTAAATTAAACATGATAAACCAACTCACACAACCAAATTGGAATCCCAAGTTCCATTAAAATCCAAACCATGGCCACCAAGGACATCTGAATCCATTTTTATATCCATTAATGCAATGCATTAAGTTCAAAGGCAAGTTAAACCATGCAATGTTCTGAATCACTTTTTAGCGATGGAACCAGATAAAGCTAAGACTTTAGAGTCTCCGCCAACCCCTCGAGATTCATATGGAATACTGTACATGTAAATGGACTATGAAACCCTATCGAATTCAATGTTCTGGAAAAAATGGCACAGCTAAAATTTCCTTCTGAGGTTGTTTTAATAAAAAATAGGTCCCACTCTTTCCATTTTACTAACTTTTCGACCAACAGTTCAAAATAAGCCTAAATGTATCGAGACCCAAACTAAAGGTCCACCTAGCCTAAGAATGATATTTTAGAGCTACTGAAATAGTCAAAATTTGCATTCAAGATCATTTAACTGATGTTTTTGCCCGATGGTTATTTAGAACCAGCGAAGACTTCAAAACAAAGAATTTGCTCTAAAAAATAAATGAATTGCTTGTTAATTAAATTGTTAGTCCCCATAAGTCATAAATTATTTGGGGCAGCTATAGTGAAGCTCTAATGGTGAAAATATGCTTAATATGGAAAATGACGTGTAGGGTCATTACATTTATGCCTTGGGTGGTCTTCAACTTAATTGAGTTTTCACTTAGTTATGCTTGTATTCATGTGATATCAGTGTATTATGATTTAGATTGCATGCTTCAGTCGGGTTTGGCTCAATTGGAGTCCAGTTGGTGGTTGAGATTGAGTTTTGGGATATTTGGAAAGTGATGTAAGAAATTTGGTGAAAAAAGGATACCTTTGGTGAAATCCCTTGAAAGCGTTGGTTTGCCTTAGAGGTTATCTGGAGAGTCTTTCTGTAACACCCCACATTTTTTAGCAAGAAATCAAACCATCGTTCCTATGTGTATAAACTCTAATCCCATGAATTATATTTTAATACATTTGTCATGATCATCATCCTAGTGTGAAGAGTGCTAATGGGGAGGAAAATGTTCATAGGAATCATTTAGAGCAAAGTCGAGCTAAGAGCCTTTTATTCGGAAAAATTTTAGTATTTGATTCTACAAGGGTCAACTTTAAACATGTATAAGTTTTGCATGTGTGGAATTTTTCATCTCAAAACCCACCAAATTATAGATAATTGAAATAGCTTTCCAACGATACCAATTTTGCCTTAATTTGATATTCGAGCAAAATGTTATGACCATTTTTGTGAGAAATAGTAAGTGTAACACCCCGTGCTTTTAATGCTCAATAATGCATTTAAAATGACCTTTTTGTATAGTTATTTAGATGGTAAACCATATTTAGATGTTATGGGTTGTGTTGGGGGTATTTTTGGACATTAGAATTAGGTGTGAGTTGCCAAATAGACTCTCTATTAAGGCCATACGTCGCATGACAAACCCAAGAAGTTAAGTTCTAATTTCAAAGCATTCTTCAAGAATTTGTCCAATTGAGGTATGTGGGGTTTATGAACAAAGATAATCTTCCATCCTTGTGCCCACAGTTGATGATTTCAAGAATAAATTTCTTTATTAGGGTTCATACCCAAATAGTTATATTCTTGAATTATGATATTGCCATGAGATTGAAAGCTTTAAGTATATCAAGAATTGCATATGCTCATGTTTTAACTTATAAGATTCATATTGTGATTTTAGTTTCATTAATTTGGTTGATACTATTGAAGGATTTTAAAGTGATTATTGAGCATGAAGTTTTGTTATGAATTTCCATGAAATTTAAAGCATGAATTCTAAGCCCTAAGTATAAGTATTGAGTTTACAAGAAAATTATGCTCTTAAGTTCCACTATCAACTTTTATATCATGACTTAAAGAAAAGATAGATCTTTTTATCTTACTATAAGATATGAAATCCATATTTGTTCATCTTGATTATGATTTAAAGTAAGAAAAAGCATAACTGGTTTTCATTCTATAAACCCTAATGCTAGTTTAAGGTGGATTTCCAAAAGTATGAGCATATATGTATTCTAGGAGTGGTATTTAGCACCGAGAAGGGAATGCAGGTGAGCGTACCCTTAATTCCTAGAAACTACGAGCCAACGTAGGTTAAGTTTTTTTCCTAATATGGATGAAGTTTAGTGATCACTAAGATTAAGGTTTTATTCCGATAGAAAGGATAGGATAACTCTCCCCGATGTGGGTAAGACGTTGGACTCCATGATAGCTCACATGGTTTATTGTGGTCAGAAGTATCTCCCAAAAGAAAGAATAAAAAGTAAATCTTTTAGAAATTAAGTGTTATGGCTCACAAAGTTATTCTTATGCTTCATTACTTATGTTTATGATCTTGTAGCCTTTTGTTTATTTCAAGTTCAAGGTAGGTCATTTACACTTAGCACGCATCATTGAAAGTTTAAATGAATATTTAGTTATTATTTACTTAAGCATTTACCCCCACATACTCAGTAATGTCCTACATATATGTCTATGTGCTACATTGTCTCTTAATATTGGTACTAGTTGTAGCCCACACATCATAAACAGATAGTTCGCAACTTTAAGTTAGTAGATGAAGAGTTCTTTTGATTTGAGGAGTCGAGTCAACTCTAGTTCTAGCAGTATTTTTGTATTTAGTCATTTTGATGGGGATAGATGGGGTTCATGTCCTGGCTACCTATAGTCAGTATTAGTAGAGGATTCATAGATGGTTATTCAGATTTGATGTATTTATTTTCAGTTTTATTTTGTATAACCAAAGTGTAAATGTTTTAAATAGTTTTGTATTGAACATACTTAGCAATGATATCTCTTTCATTTATTTATTTCAGATTATGTAACATATTCAGTTTCTCATGAGTTATACAAGTATCGTGGGTTATCTTAGGATCACTTGTAGTTCTAAGCACTGTTTTACTTCCAAGGGTAGTCTTGGTGCTTGAAAAACTTGGTATCAGAGCCTCGGGTTCAAGTGTCCTAGGGTGTCTATGAAGCCGTATCTAGTAGAGTCTTGCGGAACGGTACGGAGACTCTGTACTTTTCTTTGCAAGGCTATAGGACATTTAAGAAATATTTACCTTCTTTCATGTCTTAGATTGTGATGTAGAAATATTTTTTAATAATCTTATATTGATTGTCATCATTCTCTATTGATGTCAACTCTGCCTTATTTTCAAGGTAGCAAAAATAGTGAAGCTTAAATTCCTATCGATAGAGTTTTCTTAGACAGTCCCTAGAGATAGCTATGGTATTTTATGTTGGATCAAAAAGTATACCACTAGTTCCTTTATGTTCCAAAAGTTAAAAGATTTCATTTAGTTTCATGAAAATCATGTACTAAACCAAAGTCAGATATACCCTTAGATCCCTTTTCAGAATCCTATGACAACAGATGACCTATAGTTAAAAGCATGAACCTAAAAGTTTAACAGCAGTAAAGTATCGATAGTGTTTATGTGGATTTAGTAGATTATGTATTCATGGGGCTAGTTATATGAAAGGTTAATCAGTAGTCTTGATATAGTGTATGCAAGAATTTAAGTTTATTGACTCAAAATTAAGTATGATGGTGTGGTTATGATCTAGAGGTGTACCCAAGGTGATATGGGATTGTATTATTTCTAAGTTTTAATGTGTGTGTTTAGATAGTACCCTTGTGTTACTAAGTGTGAATGAGGCTAGTAGTGTAGTATGTGATGTTCTTACCAGCTAAGTTATAGGTTATAGATTGATGATGTTGGGTATATTGGTGTAATGTTAATTCTTATGGTTTAGGAAAATAAATAAGTTTAGAGATGTGGTATTAGTAGCTATGAAGGAAGTTAGTATAGTTCACTACAAGTTTGGGAATATCTATGTTAAGTGTTAGAACCTAAGTTTGAATCTTGGAAGATTGAGCTAATAGAAGGACGAGTTAAAATTCTAGATGGTGTGATCTCATGGTATGGTGATACTCTTAAATATTCTAAGTTAGTAAGTGTTTAAGTTATAATATGATGACTAGTGGTGCTATAGAAAGTTAATACTTGTATCTCAGAAGAAAGTTCTAGTAGAGGGTTTTACAATTTAAGATATAGTCTTTCATGGTGAGCTTTTTATTCATATGTGTTGTTATATCTCGAACTCTAGATTATAGTGCTTGCAGTTCAGTTTAGAGTTTATTAAAAGGGTCTACGGACTTAGAAGGATGGCATAAAGCTTAAGGGGAGATGATAGAATAAGGAACCAAGTCAAGCTCTCATATTCTAGTCGTGATGCTAGTGTATTATAGAATATTAGTAAGGGAGGAAAATGCCCGACCCATTCTTATCTCAGTATAAATTTTTGTACTTCAGTCATCATGACATCTACATATGCCTTACATGCCAGCTCCATGATCATAGCACATATTCATGTTTTTTCTGTAGAATCATGTACGCTTCCAGTTCCTAGTATGAGGAGTTCTAGTTCACTCAGCAGTACAAATCATATTCCATGAATTCATGAACTCTAAACTAAGATCATGCAGCTCCTGACTCATGTACTCATGCTTTACAGTATGATTAGTTCTGGGTACTCATGCTACACTTTTAATGACCTACAAATAATTTAGATTATGTCAAGTATGTCCTCAGTTTAGATTTCTTTAATAAATTTATGCCGTGGATACTCTATTCCTCAGGCCTGAGTTAAGTATCAAAGTTATGCAAGATATTCTTTCATGCTTCAGGTCCTCATGTTCTAACCTTTCAGTGACCTCTCCTTATGAAAAGGTAGTGGTGACGGACAATTGTTTAGATGGGAGAGAGTAAATATTCCTTAATAAGGAAAAAATTATTGTATGCTTATTTTATCAACGCCTATAAGTGTAAAGGAAGATTAAGGTAATGCATTAGTAAATGTCATGGTTAGTTAAGAATTCTATGTGTGTATTCTTGGGGATAGTGTGTGGAAGTTGTTATTAATAGAGGTGTTAGAGAGAGTGGTAAAATTACATAGTGGGTTGATTGACCAAAAGTTTCTATGTGGTTATAATGATAGGCTTGAACATTATATTAGTATGTAAGTGGGTAGATGCTTTGTGCGAGAAATCCTAGCAAAAGGTTGAAGTTAGCTGTTGAAGTGGTAGGAAGAATTATTCTTGGGATGAGATCTGTGAAAATGCCTGGGGTATTGAATTCATGGTTTAGACTAATATTATAGTGCTATGTGATGTACCTTGTGATTTATATTAAGGCTTGAACATGGTGAGGGTGTGTCGTTCAACTCAGGCTTTGGCTAGAGTGGTCATATGAACCTATGTAAGAATCATAAGTTGTATCAAATGAGCATGGTAGTTAGGGGGGAAAGCATAGTTGAGAAAGTATTTGAGAAATGTGGCTAAGCTTGAAAGTTAGAAGTTGCCCTGCCTAAGGCATAGTAATTCTATGCTAGCTTTTGTTTTATAGACCTAAGTTCCATGTTGCAGAGATATAGCCATATTGAGATTCCTTACTCAGATATCTTATTCAGATCATTCCCAAGAAATCTTTTCTCCCTAATGTTATTAGAACTTCTTAGAAAGAGTGTTAAAGAAATACTCCAGTTGAGTATGAACTTTTAGTATGAGCAAGTCCGAATTGAGGTATGTGGGGTTTATGAACAAGGATAATCTTCCATCCTTGTGCCCAAAGTGCATAATTTCAAGATTAAATTTCTTTATTAGGTTTAATACCCAAATAGTCATATTCTTGAATTATGATATTGCCATGAGATTGAAAACTTTAAGTATATCAAGAATTGCATATGTTCATGTTTTAACTTATAAGATTCATATTGTGATTTTAGTTTCATTAATTTGAATTAGATTGTTGAAGGATTTTAATGTGATTATTCAGTATGAAGTTTTGTTATGAATTTCCATGAAATTTAAAGCATGAATTGTAAGCCCTGAGTATAAGTATTGAGTTTACAAGAAGATTATGATCTTAAGTTCCATTGACAAGTTTTGTATCATAATTTAAAGCAAAGAATGATATTTTGCTCTTAAGATAAGATATGAAATCCACATTTGATCATTTTGATTATGATTTAAAGTAAAGAGAAGCATAACTGGTTTTCATTCTATAAACCCTTATGCTAGTTTAAGGTGGATTTCCTAAATTATGAGAATATAAGTATTCTGGGAGTAATATTTAGCACTGAGAAGGGAATGCGAATGAGTGTATCCTTAATTCCTAGAAACTATGAGCCAATGTAGGTTAAGATTTTTTACCAATATGGATGAAATTCAGTGATCACTAAGATTAAGGTTCTATTCCGATGGCAAGGATAGGACAGCTCTCCCAAACATGGGTAAGACATTGGACTCCGTGATAGCTCACATAGTTTATTGTGGTTAGAAGACTCTCCCAAAAGAAAGAATAAAAAGTAAAGCTCTTAGAAACTAAGTGTTATGGCTCACAAAGTTATACTTATGCTTCATAACTCATGTTTATGATTTTGCAGTCTTTTGTTTATTTCAAGTTCAAGGTGAGTCATTTACACTTAGCACTCATCATTGAAAGTTTATATGTATATTCAGTTATTGTTTCACTTATGCATTCACCCCCGCATACTCAGTACATTTCAAAAGTACTAACCCACATATATGTCTAGGTGCTACATTGTCTCATAATGTAGGTACCAGTTGTAGCCCACACATCATAATCAGATGGTTCACGGCTTCAAATTTTCAGGTGAAGAGTTCTTTTGATTCGAGGACTTGAGTCAACTATAGTTCTAGTAGCATTTTTTTATTCAGTCATATTGATTAGGGATAGTTGGAGGTCATGTCCCGACTACCTATAGTCAATATTAGTAGAGGCTTCAAAGACAGTCATTCAGAATTGATGTATTTACTTTAAATTTTGATTTGTATAACCAATGTGAAAATATTTTAAACAGTTTTGTATTGACCATACTTAGCAAAGACATATCTTCCGCTTATTTCTTTCAAATTTATGTAACATATTCAGTTGCTCATGATTTATGCAAGTATCGTGGGTTATCTTAGGATTACTTGGGTTTTCAGCATTGTGTGACATCCAGGGAGTCGTTAAACTTTATTAGAGCATGTGGGCCCAGTACCTTGTCCTTTTGCGCTTTTGGACTCCTTATATCCATCGACTTTAGCAAATGAAAATCCTTTTAGTAGTGTATATTATAATGACCATTCAGGTTATTTTATCAATTTTCATGCATTTTCAACATTTCAATCCTTCCCATAGTAGCTACAGGTCATTTAAGAATTGTCAAAATTGTTGGTTAATTATCGGATAGTTCTTTTGGATCATTTCCCTAGTTTGGAGCTTTTGTTGGTAATAAATTGGTCTTATACTAATACTCATAGTGAACAGCATCGAATAAGAATTCTGACAGTGCCATCAGCTCCTAGACATTGATTTTAGACTAGGGGACCTTGGTTCAGGCCCTAAAGCTTTCAAACTCATTTTAGGCTATTGGGTAGGTTTAATTAAAAAGAAAACTATAGGTATGGGACCCACATTTAAATAAAATGATTTCGAATGAAATTATCAATAATTTCATTGAGTCCTGAATGTCAAATTAGAAATGGTAGCATAGTTCAGTTATGCACGTAGAGTTCCGAACGAATCCCGAGCACAGGATCGGAGTCTGTGAGGACTTAAGTTTTTCCTGATTTTCCATCTTCTGGTGCAGGATCCATTTATCCTTTATGTTCATAATGGGTTGGTCATGATCGCTAAGGATCAATATATTGACCATCATGTTCATGATCCATATCCTTCGCA
Organism: Capsicum pubescens; assembly: GCA_030864215.1. Taxonomy (NCBI): domain Eukaryota; kingdom Viridiplantae; phylum Streptophyta; class Magnoliopsida; order Solanales; family Solanaceae; genus Capsicum; species Capsicum pubescens. The sequence goes on along the minus strand of CM061543.1, from coordinate 112,421,832 downwards.
TTCACGGTGAAGGTTTCCCGACCCAATTCACTTATCTTCGCATTAGCAACCACCTTGTGTTATGTTCGTAGTCCGATAACCCTTTTACCTTTGCATTTGTGAATCATTTGTTCATGAAGGGTAAGCTTATTAGGTGTTGTGATAACGACCCTTGGCCTCCACAATCGCGAGGGACAACTGCCTAGTATGGTAGTAAGATAGGTGTGAATTACTCTTTTTCAATTTGACAGTCGTCTCACTTAGATAGACAGTCGACTATTGAAATAGAAAAGTAACGTCCAGAAAATAAATATTTGAAAAGAAATGACACCAAATATTTTATATTGGTTATTACCTCTAATAGGTCTTACTCATGTCTCCTTGGGTTGCAAGGGATTCTATTAGTTCTTTATAAATCAAATCAAATTACAAGGATTGAGTCAAATTTTTGGCTATAACTTGCACTCTTCTCTTCTTTATCACTTTTGATACAATGCCTCACCAACTACGTGTTTCTATCCTCTCTTTTTGAATACACATTAAACCTCAAGAAAACACAATGCTTGAACAAAGTACAGGAAAGAACTAGATAAGGTTGAGACAAAAGTATGTCTCTTCCTTTGTCTTTCATTGCTTAAATAGTAGTGATTGAACTATAACTAGCCATTGCAAGATAAGTATAGAAGGCAACCCAAAAGATTTTTCTTCTTAGAAAAAAGATTAATGGAGATTCATTTTCCATGAATAAGTAAAAACTAGACAGGAAAATCTAACTAAGTAAAACTTAAATAAAGAGAGAAACAACAGTCCCATGAAATATTCTTTCCATTAAATACAAATGATGCTTCTTCTCTTTTGAAATATTTTGAGATACTTCTTTCTTTTTGAGCACTTACAATGAGTCATTCAAATATTCTTTTCCTAAATTCCTACAATGAAACCAATCACCAAATCATTCATCAAAATTAACATTATCACCTTGCAGTATATATTGTCCTATTCCCGATTTCTTCATCATTTTCTCACCCATTTCTGCATTTTTAGCCCTTGGAGCTCAAGAAACTTGCTAAGAATCATTGATTTATAATAAGGATGTGTACAGGATGATGAAGTGACCATTCTCACTAATTTTTCATAAGTTGTTGGACTAAATCCTCCATTTAATTCTTATTTTTTCCTTTTTCCCCATTATCTTTTGGGGCTGATTTGAGCCCTTATTCACACTCCATTTGTGCACAACTTTGAACACACCTTTTTTTCCTTTGAGGGACCTCATGATGGACTCAATTTTGGGATTTTATTAGTAGGCCCCAACGGCTATTATTAACCTAATATTGGACTCAAAGTTTTATATAGCAATATGGGTATCGTTTTACTCCTATTATTACATAGATATATATTTTGATAGTGCAACATCATTGTTGAGATCGTGGAGAAAAGGCGAGTGATTTGTGGTTGGTTCAAGAATGTGGTTCGCATCAAGGTAGGCTTCAGTCTACTTTTATCTACAAGATTGTGTATTGTATAGATTGTATGTTGGTTGGGGATAACAGGATAGGATTAAGACAAGTATATCTTGACTTAGCCTATTTAGGGACTTAGGATAGAGATGTGACCCAAACCTTAGCGTATGATACTTTATATGGCCTTAGAATCCTATTACCATTGAATATAGACATAATTAACCATAGATTGATGTTAATGCTCCTTTAGTATAAGAATTACCAATTACTAAGTAAATTAGGCCATATTTTTCTAATTAGATCCTTTTAGTGATTTTATGCCCTTGATTATTGTAGTTTCTCTAGTTATGATGTTGATTATGTATTAATGGGACCAAGGTCGTGGTTATGATGCCAGTTGGACAGCAAGTTAGTACTTTATCCTTAGAAAAGATATGGTTATAGTTATGAATGTGTAGACCCCTATGTTTTGATATTGGTGATGGCATGCATACTTGAAGGCGCATTTATGATCACTTAGTCGTACGATTCCAACCAAATTCTTGATTTTACTATTGTTTTTTAATAAAGGATTTATTCCAATTTTTCACTTTCTAAATGAATTCTTTTACAATGGGAATCGCACTACCTATTTAATAATTTATGCGCTTTAGGAACTAAATGAGATATTATATGTAACGCTCCGAAATCCTGTCCCGGAGCGTCACACCATGCTTAAGGCTACAAGTAGCCCCAAGCTAACCCTTTGAGCCTGCTACTTAGTATAAAGCTTACTTAAAGATAATGAGAGCAAAATAAGGAATCATGTCATATCACGTCTAACGGAAATCCGAATGAGTACTGTAAAGGTAACAAAATATTGCAAATCTAAACAAACTGACCATCTAGTCTGAAAAAGCCTCTACTACTCAACAAACTAGAGAGCTATTGGGATAGATCCCCAACTGACTAAAACTGAATTGAAAACAGTAGAACAACTACTAAAAATACTGAAGTGTCTGGAGATAGGACCTCGAACCATGAGGACTCACCACAGTGGAGATGTAGATAAAGGTACTCGGGATCACTGACGCTGCTGGGACTAAGCACCTGAACTTACATTATGAGACAATGTAGCACACAGACGTATATGTGGATCAGCACTTAGGAATGTACTGAGTATATGGGGGTGGATGCAACTAAATATCAATACAATAAATCTTTATAGAAAACATACATGGTATTGTAGATGACTTAAATAGCTTGAATAAAACTCTCATAAATCATGAATAGTGAAACATGTAGTATAAATCACGTGAGCCATTATGCTTTATTCTAAATCTATATTCTTTCTTTGATCTCATGCTTGTAAAATAGTTGAACTCTTAAAAAAACAACTTTTAGAATATGCACTTTAGTCTTTTGAAAAACAAAGAACTTCTTTGAAACTTAAGGACTTGAAACCTTAAGAACTTTAAGATTTGACAATCTAGGAAACTTGGGAGTTTCTTCTAACCGACATAAAACATGTGAGCTACATGGAGTCCAACGTCTTGCCCACATTGGGGAGAGCTGTTCTATCCTTGCCATCAGAGTAGAACCTTAACTTTTAGTGATCACAAGCTTAACCCACTTGGGGTAAATCAAATCCTACGGTGGATCGTAGTTCTGGGGCATGAGACCTTGGAATCAAGCCCAACTCAGTGCTAAATGCTACTCCCTTACTTAAGCTCAGAACTTTTAAGAAAATTCCACCTTAAACAACTCAGAAATATGCAATGGAAGCCAACTATGCTTCCCTTTAGCTTAAATCAAATAGTGTGGATTTTCTTTCTTAGTTTAGGATTAAAATCAACTCTTTTCTTGAAACTTTGGTAGACTATCACCAATAATCTTTAAAACTTTAATAGCTTGGAAATATCAATACACTTCTTGAAACGCTTTAGAAAGTATCAACAATTCATTCTTGGACTTAAGACATGTATATTCTTAAAGTCTCACAATTTCACAATAAATTTTAATTCATGACGCCAATCTTGGAAACCCTTGAAAATATCACATCAATATAGGAATGTGCAATTTCTAGCATGAATTATCAATTAAAATCATAAATTAGCGAAATAATCATGCAATTCAAAGCTTGAACAACTTATCAATTCATATTCTCAAAATAATATAATTTGGCCATAGACACACTTGCAAAAACATGAAATTCATTTATAAAAATCGAATCTTTGGGCACAAGAACGAAAGAAGTGCTCTTGTTCAAACCCCACATACCTCGAATTATGAACTTTGATTAATAAGCTTGCTTGAGACTCTTTTTCGTACTTTTGGATGAGGGTTCTTGAAGCCCTTGACTTGGGAACCTTGAATCTTGACTCAATTTGGAAAAACTATGGTGAATTCTTGAGATCCTTGGAAAAGGTTTTGGGTACTTAGGGTTTTTGTTTGAGAGAAATCTTAAGAAAACCTCATATAATTCTTGGAATAACTTCAAATCTGATGTTTGTACAGTTTAAGAGGTTTGGAAAAAGTCCAAAGTGCCTTTTTTAACTTCTGTACGAAGCTAGAAAAATTAAACTGAAAAGCCGATTTTATGGGCCACCGCAACGCGCCACTATCATGGTGGCTCACTAAAAATTGATAAATGGGATTCTTGGGGTCACCGCGATGCGGAGCCATTGCATTGTCCCACTGGTTGGGACCTGGAACTTCAGTGCGATGCGCTATAATCACGCTAGGCTACTGGAATTTGACAATTATCAAATAGACCCTCTCCGCGACGCGCCAAGCACTAAAATGACATTGTTTTATGACTAGGACTTAAATTAGCCATAACTTCTTATCCAGTTATCGAATTTGGTCGGATCTTATATTGTTGGAAAGCTAATTAAATTTTCCACACGATAAAGAGTCGAAATTAGGAAAATTCTATATGGTTTAAATGTTACACACTTAGGAAGTCGTTCCTTAGCCTTCGAGAGACGAAATTAAGCTTAAGGAAAAGTTTGGGGGTATTACATTATAGAAAGTAGATCGAGGATGATTTTGATCTATTATTAATTCACTCTTTTCCCACTACTATTTATTTTGATCAATAGAGATATTAACCTCGTCTACGTTATTACACTGATTTGGTTCCAAACTTGATTTTGGGCAATGGATTTATAGACTTACTATGTTAGTACCGGTTCGAGTTTGAGAACTTATTACTTATTTATATCTCTATGGACTTATTATTAGATGTCCTAGTTCAGGGCCACATAGTGTATATGGATATCCTAAGTCCCCTTAGGTCCCTTTATCTGTGAGCCACAGTATTGGAGAAGGATGTTCGTTGTAGGTCCTTTTATTGTGACCTATTGAGCTAGATGAGGTTTGTACACATGGTAAATTATGTAACTTTGATTGTATATAGTATTATCGGTTTATGCGAGATTCATTCATTCATATGAATTGCCTATCACCAGTATGATTATTTCGTGCTTATATCTATCGGCCTTATGGTGTTTTGTATAGGTATTAGCTATTATTATTATTATTTACTGAGTATTGCTTGAACCTTTCGGGCTGATGGGAGCTCGTCTAGGTTACTGTTTGTCGAAACCAACCGGTTACTATATTTTTTGTTATTATGGTTAGTTTGTGGAAGCATGATTATGGACTAATTCGTTTGGTTAATAGTATTTTCTAATTCATTTTCTTTATTTAGGCAAGTTGTGCTAATGATAATTTAGCTATAGTTTACATCACTGCTGTCTACTTTGGTTAGAGGCTTTGATGATGCTAGTCATAGCTCCTTTGTTTGGCTATGATCTTTGAGATGTTAGGTTGGATCTCCAGGTTATTGCCTTTAATTTCAGTCTATATAAATAAATAAATATATATATATATATATATGGCCTAAAAGAGGGCTGATGGGGCCCAAACTAACCCTAAAAGTCCATACTAAAGTAACTTCTACCCATAACTAAAGGCTTCCAAGTTCCACTACAAGGTGTTAAATAAGTCTATGTAAGTCCTAAGGTAACAATTTAACTCAAGGAAAGGAGGAATGGGTCAATTCTACCTAAAAACGGCTTACCAATCACTAATATTCCAAATTTCACTAAACATGCAACCCAAAAAAAAGTTCCAACCCAAAAAAATCATATACTAATACCATAATAAACCTCAATTCATGAGTAAATAATCCTAGACTACCTGGACGCCGACAAAGCCCGAGAAAGTCCACTAAATCTGAGTCTTTCCCTTTCGAGAAGCCTCTATACAATACCACACTATCAAAATAATAAGCTACACATTAATGCGAGAATAACAATACCCATAATGCATAATGCTTCGGGTCCAACATCAAGCTAAAAAATCTCATGTGAGGCCCGCAAGTGACATCACCACTTTGAAACCTTCAAAACATCCTCAAGAATCATTTACCCTCAAAATGGGTAAAATCTAAGCACAAATACTCCCTCAAATCCGCCCACAAAGTATCTAGGGGTTTGGACTTAAAGAAGATAATTAAACAAGGAATCAAAGGGAACATACAGAAATTTTGATGAGAAAATTATCCCAACAAACTCTCACTACTAAAAAATTCAGGATTTTCGATCACAAAAAATCGACCACAAATTGTGGTCGGTTTTTTATTTTTTAAATTTTATTTTAAAAAAAAACGACCACATGTGGTCGCTTTTATATTTTAAAATTTTAAAATAATAATTTTAATAATTGTTATTTTAATTATTATTTCTTTTAAAAATAAAAAAGCCACCACAATTGGTCTATTTTTAATTAAAAAAAGAAACTAATTTTAATAAACTGACTACTTGTGGTCGGTTTTTAATTAAAATAAAAAGAAAATATTTTTTAAAAACCAACCACTTGTGGTTGGTCTTTAATTAAAAATAATAATAATAATAATAATTTTAAAAAACCGACCACTTGTGGTCGGTTTTTAATTAAAATAAAAATAAAATAATTTTAAAAAACCGATCACTTGTAGTCGGTTTTAATTTAAAAAAAATAATAATAATAATTTTTAGAAAACCGACCACTTGTGGTTGGTTTTTATTAAAAAATAATTATATATATAATTTAATATATTATTTTTTGAAATTACACTGATCACACGTAGTCGATAACCAATATAATAATAAAAATCAATAAATCTTAGATTTTGTGAAAAAGTTACACTAAAAAATATATCAAATAAAATAAACAAATTATGTTAAACATAATCTTTATCTTTTACTTATGTTTCAATATATAAAATAAATATTTTTCTTTGTATATACGTTAAATGATGTTAAACATGTATAATCTTTGTATAATGAATATGTATATATATATATCATACCGCTGAGATAATGATATTATGCTACTATTGCAGTCATAATAATGTAATATATAACCGATAATTCATCAGAATATAATGAATGTGTTCTATTGTAAGGTAATATACTTGTGGATGTGATGTATATAGTACGCATTCAAGAGTTCATATATATAAATATCTTTATATATATATATATATGATGTAGTGATCGATTGATGAACGATGCAGTCAAAACCTAGTATAATCTATCCAAACATATTGAATACCTTGATTTGAAACGACAGAAGTAATAATAGATACTGTACATTGAAGTAAGATTAATGTAAGCTAATCAAATTAATCAATCACTCATCAGAGTATGTATATGAAATATGTCATATTATATTATTGAATAATATACTCGTGTGTGTATGTGATGTATATAGTACGTATTTAGAACTTGATATAGTCGATAGTGTGTATATGTGTGTGTATGTATAGGTATATATATAGTATATACATATTATATATAGTGAAGGTATGTTAATGACATAAGATAAACTAACCGATAATTCATCTGAGTATATGTGAAATACATTGTATATTATTATGGGGTAGTAAAATCGTGTATGTGATGTTTATAGTACGTATTTGAAAGCTGATAGACAATTGAATATATGTATATATACGTATATCTCGTGTAGTGATGTATACAGTAATCGAAAGCTAGATAACTGAATCTATATATCAAAATATTTTGAATGATACGTTGATATATATCATACTATTGAGAAAATAGATATACTATTTTGTGTCAATGTAGACATGCGTATGTTGTTGAAGTTGTAATAACGTAAGACAAGTATTATGAGGTACATATGGGGGGAGGAAGGAAGTAGGGGAGGGAGACAGAAAATTAAATCTTGAAACTGGCATATACTTACCATTTGCTTTAAATTTTGAATTTTGAACGACCGCCAAATTTTGGCGATGAATTTGAGTTTTTTCGCATACAAATTTTGTATCTGAGTATATGTGAAATACATTGTAAATTATTATGGGGTAGTAAAATTATGTATGTGATGTTTATAGTACGTATTTGAAAACTGATAGACAATTGAATATATGTATATATACGTATATCTCGTGTAGTGACGTTTGCAGTAATCGAAAGCTAGATAACTGAATCTATATATCAAATATATTTTGAATGATACGTTCATATAAATATCATACTCTTGACGAAATAGATATACTATTTTGTGTCAATGTAGACACGCGTATGTTGTTGAAGTTGTAATAACGTAAGACAAGCATTACGAGGTATATATATATATATATATATATATATATATAATATCATATTTAAAAGGTAATTAACCAAAAATTTATCGTAATTTACAAAATTCATTGATATTATTATAGGATTGAGGAAATATACTACTCGTATTAATGTGATGATATAATAACTAATTATCTGATTTATACAAATACGCATTGCGTTAAATTATTTGGATGTTATAAATATTATACGCGTATTTGATATTATACGATTAATAAAATATACTGCTCATGTTAATATGATGATAAAATAACTAATTATATGATTTAACTTTTAAAATAAAATTGACCACATCTGATCGTTTTCCGATAATAACTATTTTAAAACTAAATCAAACACTTATATAATAATTTTGTAAAAACTAATCACATGTGGTCGATTTTTTAGAAATTAATTAAAAAATAATTTATTTTATAAAATAAGTCCTACCCGACCCCACCCGACCGGATTTAACATGCATACACAAAAACCCCAATTGAAACACACAAAAAAAATCGACATACATACACACAAAAAAAATTAACATACACATACAAAATACACACTGCGCCAACCCTTTGCCACCGCCGACCAGAAGACGACACACCGTCGAGCTTCCACCACCGCTCAGGTATTTTTTTATTCTTTGTACCTTTTTTAAAGCTCAAAATTATTTCTTTTTGATAAAATTTTTGTGGGGTTGTGTTATTTTTCATATTTAATTGTTGATCTTGTGGAAAATGCATGTTTTTTTAGTAGAAAATTGATTTGTATATGCAAGAATTTGGGTACTTTTTACCTTTTTTACGCCCAAAATTATTTCTTGTGGATAATTTTTTTGTGGTGCATTGAACTTGATTTTAACTATCAACATCTTTTACCTAAGCCATTTGCAAAAATATTGCCCTCCAATAATTAGTTCTCTCTATTTTAGGATAGAGATTTTACCACTTAAATCCATGTCTACTTTCCTTGTTCTTGCAAGTAAATAGGGTTTACTTTTCTTGATACTCCATTATAGTTTTAGTATTTTGGTGGTTTGTTTATGGTGATTTTAAGCTAAGAATATGAGAAAATAAGGATGTCAAGATTTTTGTTATTTTGCCTAATGATCAAGATTTTTTTATTCTAGTTGCCTAATGGGTTGCTTGGAATTTGATATTACTGTTTGACAGAATCCGAATTCGGGAAAAGAATTGCTTTGCTATTTTTCTGGTGACCGCTTATCTCTTTCTCTTTAATTTAAGCCAAGCAAAGGTAAGTTGATTTCTCTCTATTTTCTTATAATGAAGTCTTTAAATATAGTTTAGTTTGGGATTGTTCGTTGTAGAAGGCTTTAAAAGCCATAGGAATTTTTTGATGATTATATGGTGTGAGAGGGACATGCGACACCTCTACTTATTTGCTTTGTTACACTTGTTCAATTGTTTGACTTATTATACTATAAATGAATATGTTACTTGAAAGTGAATAAGTGTAGTTACTTGAAGGTGAACTTTTATTTTGAATTTTATTGAAGCGTAGGTATTTGAAATGTGAACTTTTTATTGTGAATTTTGCTATGCTTGGTAATTTGGGAGGTGACTTAGTGACTTGAAAATGTTGAAGTTTAGGTAATTGAAATGAAAATTTTTGTTTTGAATGTAGTTTAGTTTGGTAACTTGTGATGTGACTTAGTGACTTGAAATTGATTAAGTGTAGGTACTTGAAATGTAAATTTTTATTTTGAATGTGGTTTAGTTTGGTAACATGTGAGGTGACTTAGTCACTTGAAATTGATTAAGTGTAGGTACTTGAAATGTGAATTTTTGTTTTTAATGTGGTTTAGTTTAGTAACTTGGGTGGTGACTTAGTGACTTGAAATTGATTAAGTGTAGGTAGTTGAAAGGTGAATTTTGGTTTTGAATGTGGTTTAGTTTGGTGACTTGGGTGGTGACTTAGTCACTTGAAATTGATTAAGTGTAGGTAGTTGAAAGATGAATTTTTATTTTGAATGTGGTTTAGTTTGGTGACTTGGGTGGTGACTTAGTGAGTTGAAATTGATTAAGTGTAGGTACTTGAAATGTGAATTTATCATTTTGAAGGTAGTTTAGTTTGTTGTATTAGGAGGTGACTTAGTGACTTGAAAATTTTGAAGTTTAGGTACTTGAAATGTGAATTTTTGTTTTGAATGTGGTTTAGTTTGGTAACATGTGAGGTGACTTAGTCACTTGAAATTGATTAAGTGTGGATAGTTGAAAGGTGAATTTTTATTTTGAAAGTGGTTTATTCTACTAACATGTGAGATGATTTATTCACTTGAAATTGATTAAGTGTAGGTATTTAAAAGGTGAATTTTTGTTTTGAATATGGTTTAGTTTGGTAACATGTGAGGTGACTTACTTGAAATTGATTAAGTGTAGGTACTTGAATTTTGAATTTTTGTTTTGAATGTGATGGAATTTCGTAAGTCGCATCAAAATTGATTAATGTAGATAGTTGAAAGGTAAATTTTTATTTTAAAAATAGTTTATTCAACTAAAATGTGAGATGATTTAGTCACTTGAAATTGATTAAGTATAGATAGTTGAAAGGTGAATTATTGTTTTGAATGTGGTTTAGTTTGGTAACATGTGAGGTGACTTATTCACTTGAAATTGATTAAGTGTAGGTACTTGAATTTTGAATTTTTATTTTGAATGTGATGGAATTTGGTAATGTGAGGTGACTTAGTCTCATGAAATTGATCAAGTGTAGATAGTTGAAAGGTAAATTTTTGTTTTGAAAGTGGTTTATTCTACTAACATGTGAGATGATTTAGTCACTTGAAATTGATTATGTGTAGGTACATGAAATGTGAATTTTTGTTTTGAATGTAGTTTAGTTTGGTAACATGTGAGGTGACTTAGTCACTTGAAATTGATTAAGTGTGGGTACTTGAATTTTGAATTTTTGTTTTGAATGTGGTGGAATTTTGTAATATGAGGTGACTTAGTCACATGAAATTAATTAAGTGTAAATAGTTGAAAGGTGAATTTTTTTTTATGAAAGTGGTTTATTCTACTAACATGTGAGATGATTTAGTCACTTGAAATTGTTTATGTGTAGGTACTTGAAATGTGAATTTTTATTTTGAATGTAGTTTAGTTTGGTAACATGTGAGGTGACTTAGTCACTTGGAATTGATTAAGTGTAGGTACTTGAAAAGTGAATTTATCATTTTGAAGGTAGTTTAGTTTGTTTTTTTTGGGAGGAGACTTAGTGACTTGAAAATGTTGAAGTTTAGGTGCTTGAAATGTGAATTTTTATTTTGAAGGTAGTTTAATTTGGTAACTTGGGAGGTGTCTTAGTCACTTGAAATTGACTATGTGTAGGTACTTGAAATGTGAATATTTTTTTTTTAATGTGGTTTAGTTTGGTAACATGTGAGGTGACTTAGTCACTTGAAATTGATTAAGTGTCAGTACTTAAAATGTGAATTTTTGTTTTGAATGTGGTTTAGTTTGGTAACTTAAATTTAGGTACTTTTTCATTTTGAATTTAGGTACTTAAAATGTGAACTTTTGTGACTTGAACTAATTACTTGAATCTGATTGATTGTGTAGATGGAACCTGATTATAGCTGGATATATCAATGGAATAATGATAATAGAATGGGTCTTAGGGTGGAATTTGTTGAAGATGTCAGACGATTTGTTGAACATGCTAAGACACTTGATGCTTGGTCATGTTTTCAAGCTATTCATTGTCCTTGTGTTAGATGTGATGGTACAAAGCTTTTAAAAAAAGAAGTTGTGAAGGAACATCTTTATAGATGGGGGTTTCACAGGGACTTTTTAAGATTGCGTACTATTGATGGTGATATTGAGCAAAATAACTTTGTTGTTGGTGAAAGTAGTAGGTCTTCAAGGAATAATGAATATCAAGATACTAGGATGACAGAAATGGTGTACGATGCTTTTGGGATGCAACACGGGAGCGACTTTAAGGAAAATGTCGAAGATGTTCCCAATAGAGAAACGAGTCATTTTTATGAACAACTGCATGTTGTTAGTCATCCTTTGTTTGATGGGTGTTCACATTCTCATTTTTCTGTTGCTATTAGATTATTAAGTATTAAATCTTATTGGAATATTGCTGAAGGAGGAATAGACTCAATGATAGACCTTATTAAAGAGTTACTTGACCCCGCCTTAGAGGTTCCTGATTCTTTCTATAAGGCAAAAAGATTGGTGTAAAAGTTAGGTCTCTCCTCAGTTAGAATTGATTATTGTGAAAATGACTGCATGTTATACTTTAAGGAAGATGCTAACGTAGAGTCCTGTAAGTTTTGTCAGCAACCTCGATATAAGCGTGGTTATAGTGGAAATAAAATTTCTATTAAGGTGATGGATTATTCACCTCTAATACCAAGGTTGAAAAGGTTGTATGCTTCAAACAGCTCAGCTCCTCATATGAGATGGCGCAGTGATAATAGAAGGACCACTGGTGTTATGTGTCATCCATCTGATGGAGAGGCTTGGAAGCATATTAATGCAACTTATCCAGATTTTGTAGCTGAGCCACAAAATATTCGTTTGGGATTATGTATGGATGGCTTCTCTCCTTTTTCAGTTGGTGCTGCGCCATATTCATGTTGGCCTGTATTTATCACCCCGTATAATCTTCCTCCTGAAATATTAATGACTAGCCCTTAAATATTTCTGAATTGTGTTGTTTCTGGCCCGCGTAATCCAAAAAGCAAAATAGATGTCTACTTGCAACCTTTGATTGATGAACTTTAAATTTTATGGCATAAGGGGGTTAAAACTTGGAACATCTCACTTAAATAGAATTTCAATCTGCGTGCATATCTAATGTGGACTGTTAATAATTTTTCTGCTTACGAAATGTTATCTGGGTGGATGACAGCTGGAAAGTTGGCTTGTCCATACTGCATGGAAAAAACAAAAACTTTTACATTGAGACATGGCAGAAAAATTCATGGTTTGATTGTCATCGTTGTTTCTTGCCACCTGATCATGAATTTAGGAGACTAAGGAATGCATTCAGAAATAATAGAACGGAACATGATGGTCCACCTCCAAGGCTATCTGGTCATGACTTCTAGGAGATAGTTCAGGATTTTCCTAAAATTAGCGAGGAACCATTGTATAGGCTTGATGGATATGGCGTTTTGCATAACTGGACTAAGGAAAGTATACTTTGGGAGTTAGAATATTGGCCAGATAATTTACTTAGAAATAATGTCACTGTCATGCATACTGAGAAGAACTATTTTGACAACTTGTTCAACACAGTTATGGATGTCACCGGCAAGACAAAGGATAATCCTAAGGCTAGACTTGACTTACCAGAATATTATAAGCGCAGAGAATTACACTTACAAGAGGGGCCCAATGGCAATTTTCTTAAGCCCAAGTTTAGTTTTACATTCAAGTTGGATCAAAAGCGACAAATATGTGAGTGGGTCCAAAGTTTAAAGATGCCCGATGGATATGCCTCAAATTTTGGAAAGAGGGTTGATATGGAACAAGGAATCTTGCATGGACTGAAAAGCCATGATTGTCATATTTTCATGGAACAATTACTTCCAGTTGTTTTTATTGGTTTACCTGAAAACATATGAAAACCAATAGCAGAGATTAGTTTGTTCTTCAAAGACTTATGTGCCACCATATTAAAAGAAGAAAATTTGGCGTGAATAAAAAGTAATATTGTTGTTATCACCAACAAGTTGGAGAAGATTTTTCCGCCAGGGTTCTTTGATGTGATGGAACATTTTCTCATTCACTTTGTGCACGAAGCTCAACTAGGTGGTCCAGTTCAAACTAGGTGGATGTATCCATTCGAACGGTAAGCAATTGCAACATATTTAAATTCATACATATCTTTTTTTAATATAGTAAACATCTAATCTTAAGATTGTGCAGGGCAATTGAAAAATTGAAAAGGGGTCCAAAAAATAAATATAGGGTGGAAGGCTTTATAGTTGAGGAATATCTTTCAAGAGAAACATCTCAATTTTGTTCATACTACTTTCTTGATGAAGTTGCTTATTCAAAAAATAGATTGAATCGTCATCAGGACGATGAAGATGCTAACTACTTGGTCTAGTAAAACTGAGCTAAAATAGAGTGCGAATACTGACTAAAACTGTGGGAGCTATCATGTAACCGACATACACCATGGATATTACCATGGAGTCCAATGTCTGACCCACGTTACGGAGGGTTGTTCCATACTTTCCATTGGAGTAGAATCTGAACTGGAATGATGACTATACTAAGCCCAATTTGGGAAAAAGGGGGAAATGCACTTTGGCGAGTCCCTAAATCCTACAGGGGCATGTAGTTTCTGGGAAGTTGGATGCGTTGAACCCACACTTCCCTCTCAGTGCTAAATCTTGCTCCCAACTAAATGACAGGCTATTATTCATGGTTCAACATAACAAGGTACTGAACTGACAAGGATCAACTTGAACTTCAACATAGTAGTGAAATCCTAGTCTAACTAACTAGTATTTGAAAAGTCTGAAATAGTGAGAAAAAACATAGGTATCGGGTGTTAATAACCCACCAACATTGAATGATTTCAAAAATACGATAACAACTCTTAAAACGGTAATATGAAGCCGTAGTTCAGAGACCCAAAACATTGGATAGTTCAATCCATGAGTATAATACATGAATTTAAGCATGGGAACATATTAAACTTAGGAGAATAGCAATTTCTCATCAAAATAACAAAATCCAAGATAAAACATCAAACTTGTAGTTTAAAACTTGAATTAGTATAACTCTTATGCTCTTTAGTCCCTTAAATCACATGATAAGGCTATGCTTTCAACACATAAGGATTTGGGAATGAACCCTAACTTAAAACATGTAAATTCAACTTGAAAATCATACATTTGGGCACAAAGATAAAAGATTAACCTTGTTCAAAACCCCTCAAACCTCAATAGCTAGATTCTTAAAGATTGTTTGAACTTGAAAGCCTGAACTCTTGAAATCTTAGGGAAAGGAGCTTGGATTTTGTTCTTGGGAAGGAGGAGGGTTTCTAATGAGTAATTTTGAGAGGAAGGGGCAAATAATGCCCCTATGGATATCCCCAATCGTGTTATGGACAACTTAGGTTGAGGAAAAAATACTCAATTGCCCCTTGATCTCTTTAATCAAGAAGCTGAATGCACTATACCAACGCACCGTGACCCTTACTCAGGGGAAGTAACCCATGCGGTGAGACCCTTACTCCGGTGGAGTAACCCACGCACTGTGACCCTTATCACAGTGGGAATAATCACTACTTTACAGTTTTATCGCGAGGTCTCTCTACCTCCGCTATCCAAAAATGCCCTGAACCCCGTCTAAAAATCCCAAGACATACCTTTAACAACCCTAAACATATTTCAACTCAGAAACCAATGCCTCGGGGTCGAAAAGGCTAAATATAAAATCCATAAAGTTTTGGGGTCTTGAAAATGACTAATACTCAATACTTAGTGAAAATTTCAAGCTTTGGACCCCTTAAGCATGCAACTAAAACTAAACCGAGCTTAGAATCTTATGAGGCATTATAATATATCCCCCTTGGGACCATTCGTACTCGAATGAGACTGGTTAAGCCGAGATACAATGGACACTGAGAATCTGTACTGAACACTAATAAGAAGAAACATGATCCGATAACTGGATCTGAAATATGACAAATACTACATGGGCTGAACTAACTTCATGAATGCATGTTGTGACAAGAAAATAGTTGCATAGCTGAAATAGAGAACGAAAAGAGTCAACCTAAGGAAAAATCGTTACCTCAAGCAGATTCTGAATTAGTGGAGAAAAAATGAGGATACCGAGCTCGCATATCTGCTTCTGCTTCCCAAGTAGATCCCTCTACGGATTGATTCCTCTATAGGAAAGGTTATCCTTACCATCCACACTTTCTAAAGGTACAATAGAAACTGAATCACCAATGCATTTTTTAACAAAGAAACATAGAACACCAAATGTACTGATGCCAAATCGGCAGGTAACTCAAGTTCATAAGCTACCTTCCTAAAACGGTTCAAGATTCTATATGGGATAACATAACAGGGACTGAGCTTTCTCTTCTTGCCAAATCTCTTCACTCTCTTCATAGGCAAAATTTCCAAATAGACCAAGTCACCAACCTCAAACTCAAGATCCCTTCTCCTCACATCTACATAAGATTTCTGATGACTTTGGGATATCTTTATCCTCTCTCAAATTAACTGAACTTTGTCCATCACCTCAACTACTGAATTCAGCCCTATCAAAGTAGCCTCACCTGTTTCAAACCAACCAATAGGATATCTTCATCTCCTTCCATAGAGAGCCTTAAATAGAGCCATCAAAATACTGGAGTGATAACTAATGTTGTGGGCAAACTCAATCAAAGGTATGGGGTCATCCCAGCTACCTTTAAAGTCAATAACACAGGACCTCAATATGTTCTCTAAAGTATGAATGGTCCTCTCTGCCTGACCATCTGTCTGAGGATGAAAAGTTGTACTGAGGTAACCTTGGCTACCAAGACCCTTCTGAAAAGCTTTCTGAAAGTGAGAGGTAAATTGAGTAACTCTATTTGAAATGATAGACAATGGAACCTCGTGAAACTTCACCAACTCCCTAAGATAGAGTCTAGTATAAACCTCATCTGAATACGAAGTATGAACTGGCAAGAAATGGGCTGACTTAGTTATTCTATCTATAATGACCCAAATCGAATCGTGTTGATGATGCATACGAGGCAATCCTGTCATAAAATCTACATTCACCACCTCCCACTTCTAAGTGGGGATGCTAAATTCCTGAAGTGTACCACTAGACCTTTGGTGCTCAACTATAAACTATTGATAATTTGAACACTTAGCCATAAACTCAGCAATATCTTTATTCATACCACTTCATCAATAGATTTTCCATAAGTCATGGTATATCTTAGTATCCCCAGGGTGAATAGAATACTACCCACAATGCATTTTTGCTAATATTCGTTATCCCAAACCATCAACACAAGGAACATATAACCTGTCCTGACAACAAAGCACACCATCTCCCCTTTGGGAGAAAACCTCAACCTTCTGATCTCTAACCACTTCCTTCAACTTAGACAAATTAGGATCCTTGTCTTACTTTTCTTTTACTTCAACAATCAATAAAGATTCTGATCCATTCTAAACCCATACACTACCTTAGGACAAATCAACCAATCAAACTCTTAACCTAGAAAGATGGTGAACCTCATAGAATAACTCTTTCGCATAACCTTCGACATGGGAAACACTTACCATAGACAATATACTAAGGGAATCTACCACTACATTGGCCTTGCCCAGATAATACAACACACTCATATCGTAATCTTTCAACAACTCAAGGCATCTTCTCTAGCAAAAATTTAGGTCTTTCTGCGTGAACACGTACTACAAACTCTTATGATCCATGAACACATCAACATGAATCCCATAAACATAGTGCCTCTAAACTTTTAAGGCAAATAAAATAGATGTCAACTCAAGATTATGGGTTGGATAATTATTTTCATAGGGTTTGAATTGTCTAGAGGCGTAGGCTATGACCTTACCTCTGTACATCAAAATAAAACCCAGACCAACTCTCAAAGAATAACAATAAACTACACATCCATTTGTGTCATCAGTCTAAGTCAAGACTGGGGCGTAAGTGAGTTGAATCTTCAACTCCTGAAAACTCTTCTCTCATGAATTTGACTACTGAAATTTAACCTTTTTTGGGGTTAGTCTATACATGAGGGAAGCAATATAAGAAAACCCTTCAACAAATAGTTTGTAATAGCCAGTTAAACCTAAAAAAACTCCTGATAACTAATGGAGAGATGGGTCTAGGCTAGTTTCTCACTACTTTGGTATTTTGAGGATCAACTAAAATACTATCATCAAAATCAATGTGACCAAAGAAAGCTAATGATGTCAACCAAAATTCGAACTTACTAAACTTAGCAAACAACTGATAATCTTTAAGGGTATGCAACACAACTCTCAGAAGGTCTGCATAATTACATGAACTTGGAAGCTTGAACTCTTGGAATCTTGGGAAAAGGAGCTTGGATGTTGTTCTTGGGAAGAAAGAGGTTTTCTAATGAGTAATTTTGAGAGAAAGGGGCAAATAATTCCCCCAACTCTCAGAAGGTCTGCATAATTGCTTGAACTTGGAAGCTTGAACTCTTGGAATCTTGGGGAAAGGAGCTTGGATGTTATTCTTAGGAAGGAGGAGGGTTTCTAATGAGTAATTTTAAAAGAAAAGGGCAAATAATGCCCCTATGGATATCCCCAACTGTGTTATGGATGCCTTGGGTTATGGGAAAAAGACTTAATTTCCCTTTGATATCTCTAATCAAGAAGCTAGATGCACTACACTAACGTGTCGCGACCTTTACTCTGGGGGATTAACCTATGTGTCACGACCCTTCACTCCGGCGGAGAAACCCACACATTGTGACCCTCATCAAAGTAAGAATAACCATCACACCGTGGGCTTATTGTGAGGGCTCTCTACCTCCGCTACCCAAATACGCCCAAACCCCATCTGAAAATCCCAAAATTCTCTTGAGACATACCTTTATATATTTATATATATATGGATATGATGGTGTATGGTTATTTTCTTGGTTGTAAGTGTTGGTATTATTTTATCCTTACTCTTGATATATGCTAGCATTTACCCGCTAACCCGTCTTCAGGTGTTGTATCCTTAAGCGATTTAGGAACTGCCATACTACTCATCCTGCTCAATAACTTGGATTCGGAGATAGCTTTGTGTTGGATTGAAGTGGTGAGCTTCCATACTTTGAAAGACTCCATTTTATGTTATGGACTTTACTACATACTTTTGTTATTTCTTAGACTTTGGTTTTGGGCTCTGTTCAGGGGCACATCCGGACCAGATATTGTTTTGATTTTGGATAAAGGCTTTGTGAGACTACTTTGGGTTGGCATGGTTGGTATCGGTATTGGTGTCAACCTTGGCATTGGTATTGGGGAAGATACCGTTTGACTGTATTTGATTTATAATTATTCTATTTTGTTATGTTATATATATTCAAAATTTAACCAACATAGGGTGTAGGGTGGTTATAGTTGGGTATTAGGGATGGTCTCCGGTCCTGGTTGGGCTTGAGGCACCCGACACGACTAGGCCTTTGTGAGTCATGTCAGATTAGTATCAGAGCCCTAGGTTTATAGTCAATTGAGAGTCCATAAAGTTGTGTCAAGTAGAGGCTCTTTTAAGAGTGTGTAGTGTGCCGCACTCATGAGGGATGAGCTACAAGGCATTTAGAAATGTTTCTCTTTTTTGTGTTCTATTTTCAAGCAGTAGAGTCTAAGTCTTGAATTATTATCTAATTCTCATTCATTCACTTTTTAGATTATTCCTCGATAATCTAAAGTTCACGAAAACTCCTTTGTCCCAACTGGGATAATATAGATGGGGATCCCCCTACTCATGGAATCCATACCTAGTCTAGGGGTCCAGTTTGATATTGTTCTAGTGTTCCACCGGTTCCCTCTAGTCCTTCTCAGACTTCTCAGGCTAAACTGACGAACGTTGAGTTTCTTCGGTCCATTCATATATTGGCACAGTTGGTAGATACTCAGTTTAAGCATGGTGTTCTATTTACTTTATTTCCTGAGTCCATAAGGGTCGTCCAGTTCATGAGGTTAAACTCTCTGACCTCTATGGGTGTTAGGGTGGAGGAGGATCCTCAAGGTTATCTGGATAAAATTAAAAATATTTTTCATGTTATTCATGCCACTAGTGTGGAAGGGATGGAGTTTGCAGCCTATCAGCTAAAAGATATCGCATACCAATTATATGAGAAATGGTAATAGTCAAGGGGTGATGGTGTTAAGTTATCTCTGTGGGAGGATTTCTCCAATGCTTTTTTGGATCATTTCTTTCCCAGGAGTTAAGAGAAGCACAAGAGGAAGAGTTTATTAATCTGAA
The DNA here is from genome assembly GCA_030864215.1 of Capsicum pubescens. Taxonomy (NCBI): domain Eukaryota; kingdom Viridiplantae; phylum Streptophyta; class Magnoliopsida; order Solanales; family Solanaceae; genus Capsicum; species Capsicum pubescens. The sequence continues at coordinate 112,401,786 of CM061543.1, read as the reverse complement.
GCAGGCTAATATGTTGGTCTAGGAGTATCCCTTGAAGTTTCACCAGTTATCGTGGTATGATTCGGAGTTGGTTTCTAGTATGAGGGCCCAGATGAGAAACTTTACTTTGGGATTGTCTCATGAGTTGATCCTTGAAAGTAAGGTTGCTTTGTCAATCAAGGACATGGATATCTCTAGGCTGGTGGTATACATGCAGTAGGTAGAGAAAGAAATAAAGAAGTAGGTTGAGTTGGGAGAGAGGCAGGGAAAGAAGTTTAGATTTTGTAAGCAGGGTGGCGGCCAACAGCAAAGTGGTAGGGATGGTGGTAAGTGGACCAAGAAAAGGTGGTCAATTCTGGGTCTTACTCGATGTCTAGTGCTCCCTACCTAAAGTCATTCAGTGATAGGCTTTCCAGGATGGCGATAATTTTAGGGCATAGAGTGCCCAATCTCAGGCTATTGGGGCTCAGTCAGCTCTATCATATCCTCCTTGTAGATTATGTGCTTGTTTGAATCAGGGTTTCTATAATGCGAGAAGGAATAGGTGCTTCAATTGTGGTTAGTTAGGCCATATGCTTAGAAACTGTCTTGTTGGTAAGGTTGCCTCTAGGCAAAAAAGGTTCGAGTTGCTTCATCGTTAGCTCTGGCACGAAAGGGTTCACCATCTGACTCTAGCACTGTTCGAAACTGTCTTTATGCTCTCACTACTAGATAGGAGTTTGAGGCATCACTTGATGTCATGACTGGTATGTTGAAACTATTTTCTCGTGATGTGTACTATTTACTTAATTCGGGGTCCACTCTATTTTATGTGACCCTATTTGTGGCTGTTCATTTAGGTTTTGGTTCAGAGTGTGTTTTGAACCCTTTTTCTATTTATACCCCGGTAGGGGACTCTGTGATTGCTAAAAGAGTCTATAGGGGGTGTGGTATCTGTTGGTAGTAAAGAAACTTTGGTGGATCTGTTTGAATTAGATATTGTGGATTTTGGTGTCATATTAGGGATAGATTGGTTGCACTCGCGCTATGCATCTCTAGATTGTTGTACCCGTAAGTTTGTATTTAAAATTCCAAATAAGCCAGTTCTTGAGTAGGAGGGTGGTTCCCTAGCTTCTAAGGGGGAGTTCACATCATATCTTAGAGCTCAGAGATTAATCTACATGGGGTGTCTCTATCATCTAGTTTGGGTTAAAGATTCTAAGTCGGAGGGTCCTTCTTTGCATTTTATTCGGGTGGTAAATGAATTTCCTGAGGTCTTTCCTGATGACCTTCCTGGTGTTCCTCCTAATAGGGAGATTGGTCTTGGGATTGATCTTATTCTGGACACTCATTCAATTTTTATTCCCCTGTATAGAATGGCTCCGGCTGAGCTGAAGGAGCTTAAGGAGAAATTAAAGGATCTTTTAGATAAGGGTTTCATCCATTCTAGTGTGTCCCCATCAGGAGCACCGATGTTATTTGTGCATAAAAAGGATGGTTCCCTTTGTATGTGTATTGATTACCGACAGTTGAATAATATAATAGTAAAGAATAAGTAGCCTCTTCCGAGAATTGATCAGTTACAGGGTGCTAAGTTTTTCTCCAAAATTGATCTCTAATCCAGGTATCATCAGTTAAATATTAGGAAGGAGGATATCCCTAAGACTACCTTCCATACTCGGTATGGGCATTATGAGTTTTTAGTTATGTCTTTTGAGTTGACCAATGCCCCGATAGCATTTATGGATTTAATAAATAGGATCTTCTATCAATTTTTGGATTTGTTTATCATTGTGTTATTAGATGATATTTTGATATACTCTAAGAGTGAGGTGGAGCGTGTTGATCACCTCCGTATGGTATTGTAGACCTTGAAGAAGCAAAAGTTATATGCTAAGTTTTCGAAATGTAAATTTTGGTTGAACGCTATCACTTTTATGGGTCATATCATTTCTATTAAAGGGATCATGGTGGATCCGCAAAAGGTTGTCGTGGTTAATAAGTGGACTAGACCCACGACTCCAACCGACATTTGGAGCTTCTTGGGTTTAGCGGGTTATTATAGGATATTTGTGGAGAGCTTTTCTTCTATAGCTGCCCCATTGACTATGTTGACTCAGAAGAAAGTAAAGTTTTTATGGTCTGATACTTGTGAGGGAAGTTTTGAAAAACTAAAGAATAAGCTAACTTTGGCATCGATTTTGACTTTGCCTAAAGGCACTGATGATTTTGTGATCTATTGTGATGCGTCCCATTTGGGACTTGATTGTGTTCTGATGCAGCATAGAAAGGTGCATGAAAGAAATTATCCGACTTATGATTTAGAATTGCTAGCTGTGGTGTTTCCATTGAAAATCTGGCATCACTATTTGAATGGGGTGCATGTGGATATCTTTTCTAATCATAAGAGCCTACAGTATGTTTTTACTAAGAAAGAGCTTAACCTCAGGCAAAGGAGATAGCTTGAGATGCTCTAAGATTATGACAAGAGTCTTTACTACTATCCAGGTAAGACTAATATAGTTGTTGATGCTCTTAGCAGGTTATCCATGAGGATTATAGCTCATGTGGATAAGAAGAAGCGGGAGTTGGTGAAGGATATTCTCTATTTGGCTAACCTTGGAGTTCGCCTCTTGGACTCTGTGGATGGTGGTGTGTTCATTCAGAAAGTGGCACAATCGTCTTTTGGTGCTGAGATTAAGGAAAAACAAATGTTAGATCCTATCTTTATGAGTATTAAGGGTGATATTGGTGGGAATAAGGTGATAGCCTTCGAGATTAGTGGTGATAGTACTTTATGGTACTAAGGGAGATTATGTGTTCCAGACGTCGATGATTTATGAGAAATAATCTTGGCTGAGGTGCATGAGTCGAGCTATGTTGTTTATCCTAGTTCGATAAAAATGTATCATGACCTCAAGGAGATGTATTGGTGGAACAATATGAAGAGGGATATGGCTAATTTTATAGCCAAGTGTATGATGTGTCAACAAGTAAAAGTTAAGGACATGAGGCCCGGGAGATTGTATCAAGAAATTGAGTTGCCAGAGTGGAAGTGGGAAGTGATAAACATGGATTTCGTTACTGGTTTTTCTCGATCTTGAAATAAGTTCAAATTGATTTGGGTCATCGTGGATAGGATGACAAAGTCTTCTCACTTCTTGCCAGGAGGACTAACTTCTCGGCTGAGAATTATGCAAGGTTGTATCTTTATGAGATTATGAAGTTGCACAGGGTTCCTGTTTCTATCATCTCAGATCGTGGTATACAGTTTACATCTCACTTTTGGTGGTCATTTCAGAAAGGTTTAGGGACCAAGGTACTGTCTTAGTACATCTTTCCACACGCAGTCGGATGGGCAAGTAGAAAGGAATATTTAGACGTTACATAATATACTTTGTTCATGCGTGATTGATAATGGTGGTAGTTGGGTTTAGAATTTACCCCTTGTGGAGTTTGCCTATAACAATAGCTACCACTCTAGCATTGGGATTGCTCCATTTGAGGCCTTGTATAATAGGAGGTGTAGATCTCCTATTGAGTGGTTCGAGGTCTGTAAGGCGGAGATATTTGGCTCGAATTTGGTTCACCAAGACATGGAGAAGGTGAAGGTGATTCGGGATAGAATTAAGACTACCCAAAGTCACCAAAAGACATATGTCGATATGTGGCAAAGAGAGTTATAGTTTGAGGTTAGGGATAGGGTATTCCTAAAGGTATCTTCCATGAAGGGAATTATGCGGTTTGGGAAGAAAGGGAAACTTAGTCCCCGGTATGTTGGTCCATACTTGGTTTTGAGAAGGGTTGGTAATGCTGCGTACAAGTTGGAGTTGCCTTCTAGTTTGAGTTTTATTCATCCGGTGTTCCATGTTTCTATGTTGAGGGGGTGTATGGGAGATCTATCTCAAATCATGTCTGTCAAGGATATTGGTATTTTGGATTTTTGGTCTTATGAGGAGGTCCCTATTGAGATCTTAGATCGGCTGGTTCGTTGATTGCTGACCAAGGATGTATCTTCAGTCAAAGATCTATGGAGGAACCATAAGGTTGAAGAGGCGACCTGGGAAGTAGAAGAGGACATGAAGTCCAAGTATCCATTCTTGTTTTCTACTCCAAAAATTCATGCGAAAGGTCTGTGTTCTTCATCATACTTTTGTTTTCAAACTTTGTTAAAGGAAAGATTGACGTCCTTGCATCTTTATTTTTTAAATTAGTTAAAGGTTAGATTTGAGGTGGTGGGGTGTAAATCATGCTAGTCGTGCCTTGTCCCATCATTTGAGGACAAATGATCCAAGTGGGGGAGAATTAAAACACCCTGGGTTTTGATCCTTAGAAATTTCCTGGGTTTTCAACTCTCTGGACATCATACGATAGGCATACTAGCATATGATATGTGTATGGTTTAGGGGTCTTGGTCGTATGTTACTAAGCGTGGTTTTGGTTAGTTATTGTCCAAGATACAAATAGATACTATACGAGTCGTATGGCTATGGTACGAGTGAGGAAATCCACTCGTATGATGATCAATGTGTCATGCCCTTGGTAGGCTGCCTAGGGTACGATTCTAAGGTACTTGTCGTATGATAAAGATACGACTTAGGTAAAGGGAGTTGTATAGTAGACACTGTGTGATGTCCAATATTCTATCTAGGGTACAAGTGGTGGGTACCACTCGTATGTTGTGTGTATGAGTCAAGAGGGAGTCGTACCCTCCTGTGGTGATTTTTACAGTTTAAGTTAGGGGTATTCTGGACATTTCCCTGTGATATCTCTGCTTCATGCGTCTACATGCATTGGGGCCCATTCAGGGGGTAACACTATACCCATATAGCCCGTGGGTGGATTATGATGATAAAGTTACACAAACCCAGGTTAAGGTTTTAAATACATGCTAAACCCGGTTCCCATATATATATATATATGTGTGTGTGTGTGTGTGTGGATGTGATTGTGTATGGTTATTTACTTGGTTTTAAATGTTGGCATTATTTTATCCTTACTCCTGAGTACATGCTAGCGTTCACCCGCTAACCCGTCTTCGGGCGTTGTATCCCCACGCGATGCAGAAACCGACCATACTACTCCTCCTGCTCAATAACTTGGATTTGGGGAAATCTTTGTGTCGGATTGAATTGGTGAGCTTTCATACTCTGGAAGACTCTATTTCATGTTATGGACTTCTCTACAAACTTTTGTTATTTCTTAGACTTTGGTTTTTGGCTATGGTCGGGGGCATGTCCCGACCATATTTTGTTTTGATTTTGGATAGAGGCTTTGTGGGACTACTTTAGATTGGCATGAGCAGTGTCGGTATTAATGTCATCTTTGGCATTGGTATTAGTATTGGGGCTGAAACTGCTTGACTGTATTTGATTTACGATTGTTCTATTTTGTTATATTATATATATTTGAAATTCATCCAACATAGGGTGTAGGGTGGTTATGGTTGGGTATTGGAGGCGGTCTTCGATCTCAGTTGGGTTTGAGTCACCCGACACGACTAGGCCCTGGTTCGGGTTGTGTCAATCCTTCAGTTTGTACGATGCAATCTCCACAGCTTTCTCACTAGAATATCCTAACGTACACAGTGCATTGAGTGTACATTCTAAAAAGTTTTGAGGAATAGTTGAACTTGTGAATTTTAGTAATTTCAACTTTACGAACTCCTGCAAAGATATTTCTTTGTTTTCAAACTTGTATGTCTGTGTAAGTGCCTGGAACTGTGCCTGTGGCTATGTAGAATTATTTTGACCAACCCTCTTCTTCCTATTCAATCGGTCGAGCAAGTCATCTATGACACTTTACACGGAAGCAAGTGCCTCAGCAGTACTACCCTCGTGTGATGGTGGGGGTGGACTAGCATTCATTTCAAAAATGGGCTCTTTTGAAAATCTTAAAGTGATAGCATGATTTCCTGTGGTATCATCATGACCCCTATATCGGCCCATTCTATGAGCTCCACCTCTCCCCCTAGCTGTGGAAGTTAGTTGCCTGCTAAAGGTGGCATTAGCTGTTTGAGGTGCAATTGGTATAGCTCTACCATTAGTTTCTTGAGTGCGAACCATCTAATTAACAAAACAAATATGGTTAGATCCATCTAATTGGACCTAACATCACACGTTAAGGGAGTATGAGAAAGAAAATCAAGCCACATCCTATCACACTTTCGTTGAATCACTATAATAGAAATGGTAGGCAACATAACTATAATTGAGATTCTATGACTAATGTGTCCTCCAATAGTCACAGAAATAATCTAGGCTCAGATACCAACTTTGTCACGACCCAAATTAAGGTCATGACCGGCGCTAAGGGAATTGGAATTCCAAAGCAAGCCTCCTCAATAGTCTATAAAAAATCAGGCAGAGTTTTCCTATTTTTGGGTATATCCAAAAAAATTCCTATCCCAAGTCAATAACACAACAATCAACATTATTAAAAAAATTCACCAATATCATCAATAACCCATTCACCACAAAATAACAATACGAAATTCATCTCGAAAATATGAGAAGAAGTCAAATACTCCACAAGTCTATAATAACAAAAGAATACTCATAACTATTAAAGGAAATGACTAAGGAGCGACTCTAAGAGTTCAAATAATATACTATAAATGAATAAATAAACTTGTTGCTCATGCAAACAAGTGAGAGGCTCACTAGGAATATGTCAATTCGTATGCTCTAGCTTACGAAATTCTTACTATCACCTGCGTTTCCTGAAAAATAAATAGCGAGGAGTGAGACGCTAGCTCGGTGAGTAATAAAACTTAACCACAATCTTTTTAAATGGGGACAAATCAGAAAATATGTTACTATGACAATTAAAATATCAAGAATTGCGTGCCCTTTTAGGAAACGGTAACACAATCAGCAATCATATTTGTTCCATGTAAGTAAAATCAATTAACTATTCGATAATAAACTCAATAAAATACTATATCATATCAAATATTTCATATATAGGAGGTTTCCAAGAATGAACCATGTAATCAGTGTGGCATTCTACTTCAAGAAATAGACAATAACAATGGACCCCTCATAAAGGAGTCAAATATCTTAGCAGTGGATCCCTACTCGAGGGAGATTAGTAATAGTATGCTAGTTTTACCTTCTGGTATCAAATGTAATATGTCATATCATTAATTAATGAGTATTTATAGTTGACTATATATATATATATATATATGTGTGTGTGTGTGTGTGTGTGTGTGTGTGTGTGTGTGTGTGTGTGTGTGTGTGTGTGTAAAGAGATAAGAGAGTGGGCTTTAGAGTGGGCTGAAGCCCATTGAACGAAAAAAAAAAAAAAAGTAGGTCAAAGTCCATCTTCCAAATAAAAAGATTAAAGAAGAGAAAAAGCATTCAAGGGTTAGCCACAAACCTTTCTCGTTAGACCAAGAATTAAAATAAATAAAAAATTCAACCAACAACTTTTTAAAACAAAGAAAGCAGTGAGGGTTTCAATTTTTTTGGCGTTCTTCTGGAGGAGCACAAAGAAGATCCATCCATCGATAAGATAATTAAAGAGAACTAGGAAAAGGAGGCAAATTTCTTAAGGTCCATAAATTTAACTCGTATAATTCATGGTTATAGAATTAGGGTTGAAAGTTCAAGAATTAAGGATTAAAGTGATAAAGAAGTCTTTTAAATTCTCATGAATGGAGCAAGAATATTAAGCGATTGGATTATAATTTTTTTTATATTTTCAGCTTAACCAAAGAATAAAATTTGGATAGTAAGGTTATTATGATTTATGATAGTGAAAAAAAATCAGCTATAAGTATGTTTTCATTGGCTGAAGCAAAAATTTAGTATAAGTTGTCAAGTCGAAAGCCAATCATAAAATTTCACAAGTTGGGTATTTTGAAGTAGTTATGTTTAGCCTAAAAGAAGAAACTAATACAAGATTGATATGGTATAATTATAGATTCGATAGAAGAAAGTCATACCAATTGTTCAAGGTGAAAAATTTGGTATGCCGATAAGTGTAATGTGAGTAGTAATCTTACCGTAATTTTTATTTTATAAATTACATAATTTATACATGATTTTGACGAAAACATGAGTTACCGAATGCTTTGAAATTATGCTGGGACAAGTCTTTTACTTGATATGATATTGAAATGGTTATTTGAGATGTTCTCACCGTCAAAAGACATATTTATCATTATTTACGATATGATTTCTGTTATTGGGAAGATTGTTCACTTACTTGAGAAAATAAGTATCTTGACATATGTTTTGTTCAAGTTTATATGCAATATAATTTGATGTGAACTTAAATGTCTTGTAATGCGTTGAAAATGCTTTCACATGAGTACCTACAATTTATAAAGAAAGTATAAATAAGAGTAGACCTTGATTTGGATCCCGTAGCTAATGGTGGGTTCGTTAGACCTGGTGCACCTTGTATTTATAAATTACTACTACAGCCCTCGCTGGTGGGAATGTAGAACTAGTATAATGTTACAGATATCCCTCGAGTAGGGATCTACTGATAAGATATTTGACTCCTTTATAAGAGGTAAATTGTTATTTGATGTTCCTTGAAATATTTGATATGATATAGTGTTTTATTGATTTTATTATCGAACAGTTAATTGATTTTGTTATATGGAACAAATATGCATGCTTATTGTGTTACTGTCTCCTAAAAGAGCATATAATTCTTGATAATTTAATTGTCATAGTAACATGTTTTCTGACTTGTCCCCATTTAAAAAGGTTGTGGTTAAGTATTATTACTCACTGAGCTAGCGTCTCACTCCTTGCTATTTGTTTTTCAGAAAACGCATGGCGGTGAAGATTCTGTTAGCTAGAACATACGAATTAGTGTATTTCGTGTGAGCACCGCGCTTGTTCGTGTGGACAGCAAGTTCATTTATTTATTTATGTTCTATTATTTGAATTCTTAGAGTCACTCCTTAGTCATTTCCTTTACTAGTCATGAGTATTCTTTCATTATTTGGATTATTTGACTTCTTCTCATATTTTGGAGATGAGTTTCTTATTGTTATTTTGTGGTGAATGGGGTGTTGATGATATTGGTGAATTGTTTTGGTAATGTTGGTTGTTGTGTTGCTGACATGAGATAGGAAAAATTTTGAATATGTCCGAAAATAGGGAAAACTCTGATCGATTTTTTGTAAAATACTGAAGAAATTGCTTTGAAATTTCAATTTTCTTGGCGCCCATCACGACCCTAATTTGGTTAATGACAGGTCGGGTCAAAAAATTGACTTGAAAAGACAAGATGAAACATGGATAATGATATCACATATAGAAAAATTCTGAAAAGGAAACCTAAGAATTAGAGATCGTAAGAACTAGTCCAAGATTTTGTGGTCCAGTTACGAACTCTATTATAAATCCCCCATCCCCACCCCCTACCCCCACCCACCCACCCAAAAAAAAAGACCTGAAATCCTGCATACATGTGGGATCTTGCACTAATTAGTAGTTTTCACTTTTGTGTCACTATTTTTTCCCCCTTTTTGGAGTCCAACTTTAGGTTCACATTTGAAAAGGAGAAACAAATATCAATCTTGAATTATCGTCCCATTTTCCCGATTCATACTTCAATTAATTCTAATAAACTAGTACTGATTTACCTTGGCTAAACGAGTTATCTAGGCTCTACCTTGACTAAACGAGTTATATAGGCATACCATTTTTCATTGAACTTATCCAATGACTCTCTAATAGCATATTCCCTCCGTCCCTTTTACTCGTCCAGATTATATTTTATCCTCATATTAAAAAAATATTAATAAAGTATTTATTTTGCTGAATTGACTTATTAATAATAGTTTGAAAATCTAAACTTGATTATCAGTACTTCAATTAGCTTGAGAAATGGTCACTTATAAGTTATACGGATAAAACTGAAATAAAAAATTACTTAGGTCTTTGTTGTTAAAGTAGACAAGTAAAAGAGATTTTTTTATTTTTTTTTTGGAGTAGTATATTTATTTAACAAGTAAATAAGAGAGAGTGAAAGGAGTACATGAGAGATTGAGAGTACATGGAAAATGCCTAGGTTCGATATGGAAATTTATCATGTAAAATGGAAAGAGAAAAGGTAAGAGAGGGATATCATTTCCTTCAGTTGTATGGCCTATGATTTGCAACTTATGTAATTTCTCTGTCACTTCTGCTTCAACAATATATATTTGATATAAACGGGGAAATTTCGTTTTATAAAGACAATTTTCCTTCGAGTCTCCAAAGAAACCAACCAACAAAGAAAATAAATTATAGTTTCACAATGGAAAAAAGCTTTCTTGTTGTTAGAACCTCCACAATTTATCTCATTATTAGAGCCTCGTTTATAGTTTTAAAAAGTAAAAATAGAAAAGAAAGTAATTATGTCTAAATTCTTTCTATTTTTGTGCAAAAAACTACTCAACTATGATTATTCCTTGTTTTAATAGTATGAGCCTATGACACTAGAAAAAAGATTTGTCCATCTTCTTTTAACATTTTTATTACTTGTCTTTATATTTCTCTCTAAAGTTTTGTGATAAGTGATCTTTGCTGAAGTTTTTTAATGGTTACTTTAGAGCTAATGGCAATACCTAATAAAAGTACATGTAATCATATTGTCTTTTGACATGTGTAGCAGCTTTTGGGTTCATTGATTTAACACCACCAAGGAAAAAGGAATCATAATGTCATCCGTTTTGGCTACTTATATTATGCACTATATATCTCCACACTCGTGTCCCTTTTAAATGTATTAAAACTTATAAAATTGAAATATATATAATAATATTAAGTTTTAAAATATATAAATTTTATTTCAAAACTATTGAAAAATCTATCTTTGAATATTGTCATTTTGGTCCAGAAGATTGCATGGATTTAACTCAAATGTGTCATGTTGACCCAACGCGAGCATACCATATCAACTTATGGGCTGAATATTTATACAGGCCCCGTAATTATTTGATTTTTTTCGTATAGGCACCTCAATTAAGTCATATACCTATTGAACCCTTTACTCCTTCACAAAACATGTCAATTGAGTTCAATCGCTGATATGGCGCTGACATGATGTGACAGATAGGAGAGTGAGAAACCATAATTAATGAAAAAAAAATAAACATAAAAAAAACAATCAATGCAATAAAAAAAAAAAATTAAAGAAATTATATATAAAAAAAAAAGTAGCATTCATCTTCTTCTCCATTCAAAGAACACACACCAATGGAGAATTCCATTCATACACACATAATACATAGAAGCAAAAGGAAGACTCCATTTTTCTTCTTCCAGAATATATACACAGTTACAATAAATACACGGACTCACAAATTTCACACACACCAATCCTCCAACCAACTAAAAAAACATGTTAAAGAAATTAAAAAAAAATATATTCATCATCTTCTTCTCCATATTTTCTTCTCCATTAATGGTTTCTTTAAAAATCATTCATAAAACCTCAACCAATAAAAAAAAAGCACATTAAATAAATTTAAAAAAAAAAAAATGAAATAGCCATCATCTTCTCCATATCTTCTTCTCCATTAATGGCTTCTCCACAGGGAGGGGGAGTTTCCTTCTAGCAGTAGTAGTATATGTAATGAAGAAGAAGAATAAGATATAATTTTTTCTTTCTTTCTTTTTCCGCTGAATCGACGAGGAAAGGGGGTTGGAAGAGAAGGGTTGCTAGAGGTGGGGTGCTTCTAGGGGTGGGGTGTATTAATTTATTTATTTTTTAATTTAGATTTAATTATATTAAAAAATCATTTTTATAATTATTTTAAACTAAAATGTCACGTGTCATTATTTGATTTGCCACTTTGGCACATCATTGGAGTGTGTATTACACGTAGTTTATATTTTTTACCACGTCAGCAAATTGGGCTCAATTGACACGTTTTGTGAAGAAGTAAAGGGTTCAATAGGTACATGGCTTAATTGAGGTGCCTATACGAAAAAAGTAGAATAGTTAAGGGGTCTGTGTATGTATTCCGTCCAACTTATGTTTATCTCATGAAGTCATTTCACTTCTCACTTTTTCATGTACAATTTATCTCTGTGTTACACTCATCATTTTTTGAAAAAAAAAATTATGAATATAAAAATTTATCAATCTTTCTTCCTTACAAGTCTATCCTCCTTCATGAGCATCTCATTAGTACCATACATAGAACCTCGAGGCATTTCTTAAGGACGGGGATGGTAATGGGTCGGTGTAGGGTGGTGCGGATTTTAGGTCATATAGGACAGTGCGGGTTTTAGACTATGTGGGTGAAGTGCGGATGTGGAGCGGATTTAAGTAAGTTGTTTTTTAAATGGTGCGGGCGAAGCGGATTGCAGGTATATGCGGATTTAAACTAAAAAAAAAGATTAAAAATTTGTATTATTCTCGTAAATCTACCTAAAATTATATATATTCCTCACTTAAAAATTTATGATACTTAAAACAATATGTATAAAACTACAAATAAACAATTTTATAACTTTTTAAATTTCTTTATTCATCTTAATGAAAAATTGATATTTGATCATTACTTGTACACGTGATACTTTTTTGATAATTTCTTAGTGAAAAGTGATATAATAGAAATTGATTTTTACTATTTCCTAGTATTGAAAATAATATGATTTTCGGTGGAATTACAAATTTTTCAAAAAACAAAAAAACAAAACTGTAGGATGGTGCGGCGGGTATGAGTGTGGGACGGATTTATGTGGGTTTAAAGGTAATGCAGAGTGATTTTAAAATTTACAAATTTAAAGAAAAAATTCTCACCACACCGCATCGTACCATTATCACCCCTACTTAAGGTAGAGAATATACTAGTCAAATACAAGGATGAAGCTAAAGGACCGGAAGGGAGTATGAGCATAATGATTGATTCAGAGGGTAACCTATGATTAATGGTAATTTAATTATTGCTCAGACTTTGCATATGTAAGAAATATTTACAAAATGTCCATAAATATTTGATTTGCAAATCTAGTTATTATTGTATATTAGCTTGAGATCTTATTATTTGTTTGGTCTAATAAAAAGATTGAGGTGAAATGGTATATGTTATTTGTGGATGATATAATTTTGAAGATGATAGCTATGGTGGAGTTAACGTTAAGTTGAAAGTTTGACACCACATTCTAGAGTCTAAAGGGTTCAATTGAGTAGGAACAAGACAGAATGCTTAAAGTGCAAGTTTAGTGGCATCATACATAAGGCTAGCGTGAAAATGAGGTTTGATACACTTGTCGACCAAAAGAAATAAAGTTTCATGTATTTAGGTCTATTATCCAAGGAAATAAAGAGATTGACAATGACGTCATATATCGTATTAGTGCTGGCCGGTAGATCAAATAGAGGCTCACATTCAAACTATAATGTAATAAAAAGGTTCTTCAAAAACATAAAGTCAAGTTCTATATAGCGGTGGTTAGACCAATTATATTATATGGGATGAAGTTTGGTCAGTTAAAAACTCTCACATTCATAGGATGAAAGTTGTGAAAATTAGCATATTGTGGTGGTCATTCGGGCATGTAGGAAAAATAAGATTAGAAATGAAGATATCAGAACAAGGCAGAAGTAATCTCGGTAGAGGACAAAATACGAAAATAAAATTGAGATTGTTCAGACATGTGAATATGAGATGCACACGTGTCGTAGTGCATAGGTGTGAAAGGTTGGCTATGAATGAGTTTTAGCAGAGGTATAGGTAGGCTAAGGATGTATTGAAGAGAGGAGATTAGACAAGAGATGACATAGTTACGACTTACCGAGGACATGACCTTAGATATGAGATTATGGAGGACACAAATTAGGGTATATGATTAGTAGGTAGTAGAGTGTTGTCTCGCTTATCCTTCCATACTAGTAGTCATTATATTTCTTTTGTAATTTCTCGTCCTTCGATTTCTGTTATTATTTATTACCTCTTGTACTAATTCGATTAACACACCATTCAATATAATCTTATTAAATGATGATGACTAACTAATAATATTACACTTGTAACGATCTATTCTGGTAGTGAAATTGTCCGTTCTAAGCCTAGAATTGCATGACTTTAAAAGGTGTCACTAAGGTGTAAGGCCAGATTACTTATATACTCAACATCTCTCTGGTGTTTTGTCAATGTGGAACTCTTGTCCTAAGTTGTGATGTCACATACACCCCCTCTTATGAACTTCGTTGAGGTTTGTCATGCCTTCTCGAGATTTGCCTAAACTCAGTTGAACTCTGGCACAACATTGACAAAGCTGACATAAGTGATACCAATTGTTAAGGAATGGCCTACTAGTGAATCATCTGTTTTGGCCCTAGACCCACACGACTTTAAAACATGTCATAAAAGTGCAAGGACTACTTACTTATATTTTCAACATCTATCATATATAATTTTGCTTATGTGTGACTCTTCTCCTAAGTTAGAGTGTCACAAAATCAACTTTAGAAAAAATATGCAAAAAAATACTTAAATTTTGCATAAAAATTATGGGATCACGTGCACCAAAAATTAGACAGTAAATTTGCCCTGTTTGTATGTGCATAACCCACGTAGAACATGAGATCAAGCTACCAAATAAGTCCTCGTACATTTTTTTATCAAGAGGATTATCATTTATTTCATATATATACCTACACACACACAAATATATATATATATTATATTAAAAGTGTGAAGACCCTTAGAAAAGTGATTTGAACTCTTTGTCCTTCATCAAAAGACTCTCATTTAAACAAAACTCTATTTTCTTCAATTTATTGCTTAACTATTCTTATTATATTAACTAGACTCCTAAAATATATGAGACTCATATATAGACTCCTAAAATAGGACTCTATTAAGGAAATACTTCTATAAATATTGAGATGCACGTTAAACTAGAAAAGAAATTGGTTTACTTATTGGAAAAATATGATTGATGTTCATCTAACTTGATTTGGTTACATGTCTAGATTGGTGGATGTTTAATTTTCTATCCCTCAAATTTTTCACTATTTTTGTCAACATAATAGAATTCAACGTGTGTATATATATATATCTTCTTTGTTTTCATTCAAGTCATTCTTTAGTGTCAAAATTTTCACTCAGACAAGAATTATTTTCATCAAAACTGAAGTTTTGTGATCACTATTGTATTATTTTATTTTACAGGTGGTAGATAAATATCGGTCGGCTTTGAGAATTTTTTTTAGGTAAAGGTTAGGTTTAATTGTATTGTTTTTATATCTCTGTTTTGAGAATTTTTTTTGTATAAAGGTAAAGTTTAGTTGTATTATTTTTCTATCTCTATTGTCGTATTATTTTGTTATAGTTTACAAGTGACTTTGAGGAAATTTTTGTGTAAAGGTTAGATTTAGTTATATTGTTTTGATGTCTCTATCATCATATTATTTTGTTGCAGTTTACAGGTGGTGGATGGATGTTGATCGACTTTGAGAATTTTTTTTTATAAAGTTAGGTTTAATTAAATAAATTCTTCAAAAGATGTTGAATTTAATTATTGTATTCATCTTTATTATTTAAACAAACATCTTATTTAGTGTAACGTTTGAATTCAATAAAGTGAGGTACATGCGCGAGGCGCATACACCTAAACTAGGATATATATATATATATATATATATATATATATATATATATATATATATATATAGAGAGAGAGAGAGAGAGAGAGATTAAAAGATAAGATAAGATTCCTTTATCTTGTGATTGGCTGATTTCGGATTGTGGGGTCCCACTTGTCCAATCTTCTTTATTTCTTTTGTTGTTTGATGCCGACAATGTTGACTTGAGTGTTTTTGCTTTACATCTTTTTTGCTTTTGTAGAATAGGCTTTACACCTGTTGATTACATCTCTTCGAATATTGAAGGG
Organism: Capsicum pubescens; assembly: GCA_030864215.1. Classification (NCBI taxonomy): domain Eukaryota; kingdom Viridiplantae; phylum Streptophyta; class Magnoliopsida; order Solanales; family Solanaceae; genus Capsicum; species Capsicum pubescens. The sequence goes on along the minus strand of CM061543.1, from coordinate 112,385,965 downwards.
TCACCTTCTTCTTCATTTCTTTTGAGATGTGGGTGTTCTAAGAACTTGCATGTCATAGCACGTGTGTTATAAAATGGTGTTGTTCGCAAACAGGGTAAGTTGCGAAATTGTTTGACAATTAGTCAGTATAAGTTGCGAAATTGTTTGACAATTAGTCAGTATAATAGTCATCATCATATTCGTATGGCCAATAATCATTATCATCAGAATATGACCAATAGTCATCTTCATCTGAATCTATATATGAATAACTATGGATAGACCATTGTTCTTGAACAAATGGCTCTATAATCTTATCAAGGATTTTCTCTTGTAGATCTTTGTTTAAATTTATCACTTTTAAAATAGTGATTAAAGTTTTTTCATCTAGAAAACAAGTATAATAACTCATTATGTTGTAGAGAGAGTTATTTGTTGTAATTTAATTTTATTAAAGTCCTACTCAATACTCCCTCCTTCATTGTCCTTAGTCCAGTATAAAAGTCCAAGTCATAAAGATCCATATATATATATATATATATATATATATACACACACACAAATTTAATTTTAACATAGTGTGCGTTTTTTCGATGAGGACTTCGGATGAAAGATTTGACAATTTGGAATTCCAAATAAAAAAGGAAACAAAGTGTAATATCCACTTGATCTAATCTAAAGCCCTCTCATACACATGCAAAGGTTTGAAAGACATATATAATAGGAGTACCTAATACCATAAAATAAAAGGGGCTAATAAAAACTACATATCTATAATCTATTTCTATAATCTATAATCTATATCTATAATATATTGGAAGTGTGAAGGGTCTTAGAAATGTTATTTGAACTTTTTTCCCTTTATTAAAAGTATTTGTTTTAGACAAAATCGTCTTTTCACTTATTTTCCTAATATATAAGAGTTAAAAATTAATTAAATATATTTATTGTAAACTCTTTCCTTATTAGAATTCATCAGAATTTTAATATTTTTTTTAATTTAAGAATTAAAAATTAATTAAATATATTTATTGTAAAATTATTTTTATTAGAAGTCATCAAAATTCATGACAACTAATACTTTTTCATTAGTTTAAGAATTCTAAATTAACTAAATTTGATTTTAAGATGATTTAAAAAATCTAAAAATAAATACAAAATCGTTAGAATAAGAAAAAATTAAGTGTTGATTCATCAACCACTTGAAACTTCTAGTGGTAAAATATATATGTGTACATGTTTACGTTTACATTATTATATTAAAGTATGAAAGATTTTTGAAAAGCAATTTGAACTTTTACACTTTATTAAAAACCTCCACAATAAATAAAATCATTTAATTTTAAATAATCAAACGTTCCACGTGCGAGACTAGTATACATGAATTTTCTGAAGTCTCATAAGAGAAGCATAAAACAGAACAGGCTTTAAGTACATGCTTCCAATCATATCATATAATTACCAAGAACTTTTTGGTGAAGTGAAGCACATTATAAATTACCAACGGGAAATTACAATTCAAAGCATGAAATATCAAGTGAATATTCTTGTTTTGGGAAATAAGGAAGAACTAATTCTTATGTAAGGGACTAGTTCGAAGAAGTCCGTACAAAGCACGGCCCTACATCAATCCTAAACTAATATTATAATAATAAGAGAAAATATTTTATTACCACTTTAAACTATACGCGAAAAGGCTGAGACACACTCAAATTTTAGGAAGATCCTATTACCCCTTGGACTAATTAAAACTATATTTTTAACAACTTTAGTGCCTACGTGGCACAACACACTGAAGGGTCCACGTAGGCACATGTATGTGCCACGTAGGCACTAAGGTTGTCAAAAATATAATCTTAATTAATGCAGGGGTAATAGGACCCTCCTAGAGTTTGGGTGTGTCTCAACCTTTTCGCGTATAGTTCAAGATGGTAATAGAACATTTTTCCTAATAATAATCATATCAATTAATGTTACATCTTTTAAATTTTAAAATTTAATTAAATTTATTTTTCAGGGTAATTTTTGCATATATTCTTAAAATATTTTAAATTATCAATTGTTGTGATTTATTATTCAAATATATAATTTTGTTTTAAAAATTTAATTCACGATCAAAATTAAACTCTACAAATGTATAAATTAATAAAGAGTGTAAAAAGAAAAATTCGATGGGCCTATATTATTATTTTTCAGATAACACGGGTTCAGTATATGTTATTTTTTGGTTTCATTTTATGTGATACGAATAGAATTTGTAATTTTCAAATAATATATGTTACTCTCATTGTCCAAACTTTTGTGCCATTGATAGTCTATTATATTTTTTAAATAAATTAAGTTTTAAATTATTGTGATTTATAAAACTTTTTCTTCTATTCTAATTTAAGCGGCATAATTCTTAGATGACCATAATAATTGATTAGAGGTGATATAGTAAAATCACGATTGAAGTAGCGAAACAAACATGTCTTAAATGACTCACAACAACTAATTAGATGTTATATAGCAAAATTATTATAAAAAATACTTGTGAAAAAAAATCTAAGTGTGCCTCATATAAGACGTGAAGTTAATTTAAAAACATCAAGAGTTAACTTATCATTTTATATTATTTTAGCTTTTTTATTAATTTGTTCTTTTACATATTTAGATAACTTATAATAATTAGTTAGGGTGATATTTAGTAAAATTACGATTGAAGCAGTTGAAGCAGACATGTCATAAATATTTATTTTAATTTTTTTTATTAAATATTATAATTTTTTTAATACTTAAATAACTTATAATAATTAATTAAGAGTGATCTAGTAAAATCACAAAGCAAGCAGCTGAAGCAGTTATGTCAACGGAGAGCAGTCTGCTTCAATTGCCCAACTCCCTCTTATATAGTAAGAGAATAAGCAACATAATGCTTAGATGACCATAATACTTAATTAGAGGTGATATAGTAAAATCACGATTGAAGCAGCGAAACAGACATGTTTTAAATGACTCACAACTACTAATTAGAAGTGATATAAAAAAATTACAATAAAAAATACTTGTGAAAAAAATTTAAGTGGGTCTTATATAAGACGTGAAGTTAATTTAAAATATCAAAAGTTAACTTATCATTTTATATTTATGTTACTTTTTTTTATTAAATATTACTTTACATATTTAGATGACTTATAATAATTAATTAGGGTAATATTTAATAAAATTCTGATTGAAGCAGATGAAGTAGATATATCATAAATATCTATTTTATTTTTTTATTAAATATTATTAATTTTTTAATACGTAATAACTTATAATAATGAAGCACCCAACTCCCTCTTTTATAATAGGAGAAAATTAAGATCCAATGAAGTCAAGATCATGGTAATGGAGTTGGTACTTCTATTCCTTAACAATAGGAGGTTAATTTTGGGGTTTGCATCATGGGGATTAAACCAATAAATTAAATAAAGTGAAAAATTTTGTTAAATGATTTTGAGTTTTAAATTCAGTTTGGATTATAAAAATGATTTATTGGTTGATTTCAAATTTTTTTAAAAAGAAAAATCTAATTTGTAAATTAAATGCACAATTTGAGTAAATTGGATGGCCATAACAGTTTTTTTGTGGAAAATTACACTTTTTTCTTTATTTCGACTTCAGAGGCTCGTCGGTCTTATCTCCTCGAGCGCCTAATTTGGTTATTGACTATCTTTATCCTTAACCATCCATTTTGACTGATTTCTGAGTTGATATAGCAATCGTACTAACAATTCCAATATGTTAATATAGTTAATTATTTTTTAATTTCAAGTAAGTTATAATTAGCCATAAACGAATTCTTATTTTTCAAATTTTCTTATCTAAAATTCATTTCAGGCTAATATATACAAAAAAAAAAAAAAAAAAGTTAGAAATTATTTATATTTCCTAGTGACATAAGAATCATTAGTAGGGCTAAAAAAATTCCTATAAAAGCATATAATGCAAATATATTAACTTTTAATTATATTTTATCTTTGATTAAATCAAAATTGCGAGGCTTTTAGTAACCAGACTGTTCTTGTTAAGTCAAAATTGATTTCAACAATTCATTGATCCTTCGATGGCAATTATCTTAAACGTGGAACACAATTGAGTATATTTCTAAAATTTACATATATACACTAAATAAAATTACCTTATTACATAATATACCAATTTGGTAAAGTATTAACACATATTTCAAAATATTTACATAAATCCCTTTATTTCAACTATTTCTCTTTAACATTATACATCTCACAATAGGTTTTCTCTTCCGTATTTTACTCACCCATATCCTCCCACAGCACCTGATTTTTACTTCATAATTGAATCCCCTTATTCTTGGCAAAATTCAAGAATCCTGTATCTAGGGGTTAAGATTTTTTTTTTTCTATTTTTTTTCAACTTTTTCATTTTTTTTAATTGACTGCATTTTTTTGTTGTTGCATGTTCGTTTTACCTTATTCTGTAAGTATTTTCAAGTTCCGTAGTTTGATTTTTTCTGTTTTCTTCATATAATACAAGTTCGATTCTTGGTTTGTAGAATTTTTTTTTCAAATTTAACTATTTTTGTATTTGCCAGTTTATTTTATGAATGTATGTTTGTTTATATGAATTTACCTTATTTTTGTAAGTATTTTCAAGTTTTGTAGTTCGATATTTTTTATTTTCTTCATATAAGATAAGTTTGATTTTTTTTGTGGTTTGTAGTTGATTCAGGTTAATCGAATTACTGAAAAAAATTGGCAATGGATTCTTGTCCTAGCTTTAGTTTAGGACTTAGTCAGTTAGATTCAAAAAAATAAGATACATCTGTTGGGTTTGTTCCTGGTACATTTGATTTTGAAGAACCCAATTTCGCAGAGAATCGTTCAAAGCATCGAAACGACCCGACAACAATGAAGAGATTGAAGGAAGCGGCCAGTTCCAAATCAAAGAAATCAAGTTCAAAAACGGCCAGTAAGAAGAAGTTTGGTGATTTCGGTAGACCACGTCTTCCGAAGGTATTGATTAAATATTATACTTTACTTACGTTGCAAAATTATTGTATAATATAGTGGAACATAGAATTTTGTGCAACACTAATGTATAATATTACTATTCTGGTATACATTTCATTTTTTTATACATTAGATGTTCTTATTACATATAAGAGGCATTTGGAACTGGGTGTGTTATTATACATTTATGAAGTCTTCGTTTTGTATAATGTTTTAACATACATTCTGACAACATTATATGTCATATATGTTTAAGGGGAAATGTTTAGTCTCACATTATACATTGCATATATTAGATTACTAATGTATAATTTTATTACATAAATCTTATTATACATTGCTTTTCATTCTCTTATTATACATAAATAACATGCATTGTATGTTTTATTTGATAGTATACATTTAGGGAGTTTTCATAGTGTATAAAGTGACATTATACATCTGAATAACTGATATGTCATACATGTTTTTAAGTTGAACTAATTTAGTATGCAACATTATACATTACTGCATCTCAAACATGTGTAACTTTATGTGTAATTATTGTATGATTTTATTATTCCAGGGCATGAAATATCGTATAGACAAAGTTTCGGAGCACCCTTTACATATTTTGAGCTCATGCAACCGTGATTTTGCTGAAGACATAAAGTCTTATTTTGGAGAAGATGTTTTAGAGGCATTTAGAAATACGTTATTTGAGATTTTTCTTGACCTGCCGCAGTGCAACTGGATTGGGCAGATTTCAAAATGTATCCTTATGCTAGAAATCCAACAGAATATAAAGGACGAGATTCATGTGTGTGTGCAGGGAAAGATTTTAAAATTTATCATGCTTGAGTTTGCCATTATCACCGGCCTTAAATGCACCAGTGATATTGATGAGTTTATGTATACTTCATCATCAAAATCTCCTTTGATGTCGAAGTATTTTCCTGAATCTGGAGGTGGTATAACTAGGTCAAAACTGATAACACGTGTGAAGATGAAAAATTTTGAGAACTCTGAAGATGCTTTGAACCTTGCGATATTATATTTTGTTCATACATTCATGTTATCTCAGCATAAAGAAGCACCAATCAGTGTAACTCACTTCCAGATGGTCGAGGATGGTCGGTACATACACTTTCTATGGGGGAAGATAACTTTTGAAGATAACTCATGGCGGTGGGATTTCAGAGTCGCAAAGCAGTTATATTCTTTGGGTGAAATGTTCCACGCTCTAAATGTCTGAATATTTGAGTGTTGCTTTGAGGTAGATAAAAAAACTGCTTTGCGATAAAGAAACATCATCCCAAGAATACTTAACTGGTCTGTGGAGTGTACAAGGCCTAAGTATGAATCTTTTATGTCTGGCATGTTCAGTAAGGTAATTGTATAACATATTAAGTATTTTTATTTTATACTCAATTTATCAAAGTGCTAATATTTCATTTTGAAATTAATTTTTTCAGTGTTCTTTCAAGAATTTACAACCTACAAGCGAAGAAGTTTGTACGTTAGATTTGTCTTTCTCTGAAGATTTTGTGGTTTTTTACCCAACATCTGTTGCTTCTACTTCTGTTGCTACAACATTGAAAAGGTCAGGCGATGAACATTAATCGCGTGTTGTCACTGCAGATGACGACTATGATGATTTCACCACTAGACCTAGTCAGAAATTTCTAAGAAAGGCTCGTTTGGCTACATCTTTATCAACTGAACAACCATCCAAAAGAAGAAAAACAGTTATGTTTCAGAAAATTAGTCCAGCTGCGACAGATGGACAGAAATCAACAAGTTCTCTTTCAGTACGTCATGTGTCTGGTATGTTTTTTAAAAAACAATAAAAATCAATAGATAAACTACAAATTCATATGTATGATTTCGATCATCCTCATCAAGGAGAAATTGGTGTGTCTCCTGAGCGCGAACAACTCAAGTCTGTTCCTTCATCTTCCACAATGCCTGAAGGGACTCCTAAGTCTAATTTAGATATGGAGCAGATAAAGAGTTATGTCAAAGCATATGTAAGTTAATTTTCTTATTCACAAATTTTTATTTTTGAAAAACACTACTTGTTTCTAATATCTTATTGTTTATCTGTACATTATAAGGTTGATAAGCAAATTGCTGAGCTGAAAACTCTAATCTCCAATATACCTGCCAAGGTCGTTAAAGCCTTGAAGAAAGAAGAGAATAAAGAATCTCTGATATAAAATAATATTTCATTCAAAATATTAATACTTTGAATAAATACCCATACATTAGTATTATTCATGATATATAGGAGGAGAAAATTATTGATCAACAAGAAGGTTCAAAAGAAGACTAAAAAATAAATGACAATGTTTATAAGAATAATTTATTGGTAATTTTAATCAAAATTAAATTGATGTGTTACCATAAATCTGTATAACTCCAACATCTTAACTTATTTTTGTTTGGTTCTTATACAACATGAAGAAGAAGACAAGGGACCAGTCATTGAAATATCAAATGATGAACCATCAGTACTTTAACCTTTGAAAACAGAGATCCAAGATTGTGTCCACATCCATACTGAATGTCCAACAATAGCTGAGGTTTAATTCGAATAGAAGGTATATATATAATATGTATAAATATGGTTATACATTCACAACCATGCATAATAGATATCAAATTATAAAAAATATTTTCAATCACCATTATATAAATTTGATTAAACGTACAGACATCCACTTGTCAATTATTTGTAGGATGAGCACATGGCTGATAAAGAAGAGGGACGTGAAGAAGAATTGCAAAACACGCACATTAATGATATGAAAGATATATCGGTATATTTTTGTCTCTCCTGTTGGTTTGTTCTTGGATGAATATCAATATGTTAAAACCTTTATTTGGAAGCTGTTACAGTATTATTATACATACATTTGAATGTATAATGATATGTTATACATTATTAATACTAATAGTCTATTTGAGAAAATGATTGTTCTTTATGAATATCCTCATACATATCTACGTTACTTTCAATTATTTATGTAGTAACATTTATTAATCACCTAACAACTCAAAAAAATATGAATACATTCATACGCACTTCTTATAGACAACAATTGCATGTCACTGTTATAATTTTTTTCCTGTTCAACTATGTCTTACTTTGATTAAATGTTCATACCTTCTAATTATCACTTCATTTAGGTTGAGCTTATCTCTGATAAAGAGTAAGCTGGTCTTGAAGATTTGGGAAAAGAACATGATCCTATGATGGTATATTTGCTATTATTTTTTTAAAACTCTTGTTGGTTTAATACTTCAAAATTATCTACATAAACTTACCAGCTATGGTACATTTGTTGTTATGTATTGTGCACTAATAATATTTGTCTTTATGAAATTTTAATGATGATGACTATTTGACAGGATATGAACTCAATCTACTAAATTACAATGGATTATGTATAATTTGCATCGTAATACTATCTTATTTTGAGGCTGTTTCAGTTTCATTATACATTCTTTTGAATGTATAAGATTATGGTATACATTAAATCAACATATAACAAATACATATATATTTTTTATAGATATCAATTTCAATCACCGGTACATATTTTTTTCATTCAACTACGTATCACTTTGACTAAGCTTTCATACATGATGATTGTTACTGAATATAGGATGAGCATAATGCCGCAACAGAAGCAGGTTGTACTGAAGAATTGAACGTACAGCATAGCCCTGATAGAAAATATTTAGAGGTACTTTTTTGGTTATTTATGTTGTTTTTTAACTCAAAACTTACATATTTATACATTCACACCCATGCCTAATAGATATCAAATTATATAAAAAGATTTCCATTCACCATTGTATGACTTTTCAAATCACTATTACAATTATTTTTTCGTTGAACTATGTCTTACTTTGAATAAATGTTACTACATTTTAATTAACTCTTAATTTAGGATGAGTTTGTGCCCGATAAAGAGGAAGCTAGTATCGAAGATTTGGAAAAAGAGCACAGTCCTGTGATGGTACATTTGTTGTTATTTTCAGTTTTATTCCTGCTGGTTTAACACTTCAAATCTAAATACATAAACTTACGAGATATTACTGTTAAAAAAGGGATCATAATATTTCTATATGCATATCTCAATTTTTGGGTTTTCATTCTACAACGATTTATTTTTGTATTATTACTTGGTATTATGCACTTCTAATATTGATCTTTATTAATTTTAGCTCATGATGAATATTTAACAATATATGAATTGATTCTATTCAAGTATAGTGGATTATGTATAATGTGTATTGCAATACTATCCTAATTTGGGGATGTTCCAGCTTCATTATACTTTCACTTGAATGTATAACAATATGTTATACTTAAATTTGAATGTATAACAATATGTTATACATTCATACAGAGTATTATACATTCATATTCAATTTTTATATATAGAGATTTCAAATCACCGTTACATATTTATTTTCTTACATAATAATTTTTATTTAAAATAGGATGAGAATATTGCCTCAAAACAAGCACGTTGTGCTAAAGAATTGAACAAACATCATGGTATTGATGTGAAAGATTTGCAGGTATTTATTTTTTTATAGTTCATGTTGTTTTTAACTCAAAATCTATCTACATAAATGTAGCTGCTGTTTAGGTATAATTAACGTTATACATTAATATGTTTGCTTTTACACATAACACATTAATCCTTTTTCTATAGGATGATGTCAATGCCACAATAACGGAGTCTGTTCAAGACGTTGTAGACGCACTATTATTTGAGTTGTCAACACCTTCGGATACAAAGAAATTCGATGTTGTTATACCAAATATAGTGACGAAAAGTCAGTGGTCACTTTCAGATAGTCAGATTCCACCTGATTTTTCGGATGCTCAAGTAAGGGAGATTAAAGCAGCAAAAGCACGTGAGGCCAAAAAATCACCTGTAAAAAGAGACTGAAAAAAGTCAAAGATTTTCAGGTCATCATACATCACAAAATTTGGATCGAGCTCTAAAGATGAAGGCAGTTCTGCTAATGAAGAGAAGCAGATGTATGCTTTTGATGGGTGTACCATTTACGAAGAATTGCCTAATCAATTGATCAACGATTATTCACAGTGGCTTGAAATTGAGTTACTCAAATATCATGCTTCCAAGTAAGTTATTTAGAAACATTTCTAAATTATTGAGAATAGTACAAAAGAATAAATCTTGGTGAAGTCTAATCCTTGTTTATATTGCAGGAAACAAACGGACAATCACTATCTAAAAAAATGCTCCAGGATTAGGTTATCCTCTATTGGACTTTGTTGTTGCACAGGCACTCTCAAAGAATTGGTTTTACTTGATGTCACAACGCAACACATGTTGAAATGATGAGGTAAATTAAACTAAACTATATCATGCTTTTTTAAGCTTTTACTAAAAATGTACTCATTGTTACAGAATACATATGTAACAAAATGTGATGTATAATCACATTTTATACATCTAATGGTAACAGATCATACATTCGTGTTCTTGACCACTACATAATAATAACTAAAACATATGACTTACAATCTGTTGAATGATTAAATATCATACATGTTGTGTGATGTATAATCACATTTTATAAATGTAATGGTAACAGATTATACATTCGAGTTCTTGAATAATACATAATAATAACTAAAATAAATGTATTTTTATTTCAGTGTTTCACATATTCTTATCATTTTAAACATGTAGCACTTAGATGTGATATTCTACCACTTGAAAAAAAAATCAAAGTTGCAGCAGTGTGATACATATAGTTATACGACAACCAGCTGCTTCTTCAAAACATATATCGAAAAGACATACGAACGATATTTTTCAGCAGTTGAAACAGAGCAGATATCCACGTAAGAAGACTACGCAGAATCTGTTGTCGTGGCTTCAAATGAAATTGCTATAACAAATATAATTAATGAATTCTGTATTTCTGCGGGTTTACCATGGCATTTGGTTGATGAGGTATATGTTTTTGTTTATTGTGGAAAAGAATATCACTGGGTATTAGCTATAATTGTATTAAAGGAGAGAGTGATATGTGTGTATGACTCACTGTCAAGCAAAAGAAAAAGTGAAACACCAACCGAAATACGAAAGTTAATAGCCATGCTGCCTACTTACTTGTCGGACAGTGATTTCTTTGAAAAGACTGAAAGAATTGACTGGTCTACACTTAAAGCGTACGAAGGGAAGCTTGATCTGCAAACTGGTGAGATAAGTCACAACCCATTTGATGTTGAATACGTTCAAAATATTTCACAGCAAGCGTTTGATAGTTTGTAAGTGACTATTACTTTTTAAATTTTAACATGTATAATCATGCTAAATTAGTAAACGTTTTGGTCTTTCATTTTATTATAAAATCAAGGACTGCGGGGTATTTGTGGTTGCATATGCAAAAATACTGAGTGAAGGGCAGCAAGTTCATTCATGTGAGTTTGAAACTGCAAGACAACGTGTACGGTATGCTTCGTTACTATGGCATTACGAAATGACGAAGGCAAAGAAAGGTTATACGAGTGATAATGACGATCCTCCTAGGCCAAAGAATGCTTTTCTCCAATCACCTGATGAAAGTGCAATTATTACTTTGGAGTAGCACTTTCTAAAAACATTCTAATTGCTTTTTTAGTTGTTTCTGGTAAACAGTTATATACAGTAATGTATTTTTGAATGTTGATTTTTAGGCAACATTATATGGATGACAGTTTTTGTTCTAAATATATTTACATATACATAAACTCTATTGTGTTGATTCTATTTTGTTTGTTAATTAATAATTTTGCCTAACCTAATATTAATAACACTGTATAACAACAAATTACACATTAATGAATTATATATATGTAAAATATTGTAATTTTTTCAGCATTAAAAAAGTTAAAATTATATTATGAGTATATTATACATTGAACAGGTATCAAATTATTTTTGATAAATTTATTAGATAACATCATACATGTTGACACTCTTTCATTGTTTAATTGAAAACAACTACAGTATTCAAAAAAATTTAAGAAGAATAACAGTAGATTGTAAATTGTAAACAAATTTAATGTATGAGCTATTAGACGTACTACTGATAAGAAAATAAGAATATTTTATAATATCATACATACATCTTAATGTATAATTCATAATCATACACAAAATTATTTACTTTATATTTCGCCAGTTCTTATACTTTTTAAAAGCATTTACTTTAATATCATACATGTTGTTAATGTATAATTGTATAACATACATAATATATATAAGATAGGTTAATGTTAAATGTATTATACATTATAACGACATATTAATACGTTACAATAATGATCAGTAAAGTCACAAAATATGATATTTCAAACTATATTAATTGATTGCAAAAATGTCAAACATTAAGTAATAACAAAAAATCACATAATAGTTAAAAACATAAAATAAACTTCAACAAGCAAATCAAAATAAAATAAAATAAAATGATGTTCTGTAGTTATAACCAAACTAACAATTAGCATTTAGAACAACAAAATAAAATCATCAACTTTCTTTTGGGAAGAAACCACACGTCCTACGGTTGTGTCCTGCACGCCCGCATTTACCGCAATGATTTGAACTTGCAGTAAGTGATTCACTAGATTTCAAATGCCTTCCTTCTTTGACCTCCCAGTAGGTCTTTTGTATTTGGGTGGCAAAACTTCTTCGGTATCATCAAATTCTGGAACAATCCAATCTTTCATGTCTGGCATAGGAACTATGGGGAGTTCATACGTCGTGACAATGGTGTTTGACCTATACAATTCTGAGCAGTAACGTCCATACTCTTTTACATCAACATTTATACTCTTCAAAATGACAATTGCGTGTGCACATGAAATTTCATAAATTTGATACCGACAACAATTACAAGTGCCACGATCAATATCAACAATGTACCTCCTTCCTGATTCATACACACAGTACAGATAACTATCGGTTGCCTTAACCTGCTAGCAATGATTAATTTTATACAGTTAAAAACATACAAATTAATAACAAATATAAAGGAGATTCAACTTTCATAATACATACTGTCATCCGCAATAATTTAACTCTATTATCAGTTAGTATTTCTTGAAATCTTCTCCCGAGCATTGTGTTTGTATAAGATACAATTTCACTGTTCTTACAATTCCATGCAGCGAAGAGAATCCTTACTTCTTCAAGGAAACCTAAAATAGAAAGTACTTTAGCCTCTACCAAACAACCGTTAATACATTCAGCTATATTAGAGGTCATCATTCTACCTCTATTAACAGGGGAGTGACATCGAGACCATTTATCATATCCATCTTCTTCCAGATATTCCTTAATCCTTGGATCAACCTTTCCAATCTTTGACATAATGTAATCAAAATCTTCTTTTCTATAAACTTTAGCCATGGAATAATAAAGGTCACTAAGTCTATCTTTGCTTTTTCTAAAATATTTATAAATATTTTTCTATAAATGTCAAATACATGCTAGATGGGGGACTCTAGGATAAACAATGCTCACACCTTTTATGATACTCTCGTTTCAATCTGATACAACACACATGTTGTCCCGTTCTCCAAATGATTCTCTAAATTGATGAAAAAATCAAGTCCACGAATTGTTATTTTCCGAATCCACAACACCGTAAGCTAATGAAAGAATACATCCTAAACAAAAAAAATAAAATAATATGTGCAGGTCTATAATATATGTACACCATTGAACAGGTCTCTTATTATTTTAGATTTATGTAATACATGATATCATACATGTTGCCCCACCTTTATCACTTAATTGAAAATAACTAAAATAAAATAACATCACACATATCAATAACGTATAAAAATATATCATACATTGTAAATACGTTGTTAGGGAATTATACATTCAATTATTAGTAGATGTATCAGACATTAAACGTAAAATTGATAAGAAAATATGAGTATTTTACAACATCATACATACACCATAACGTATAATCGCTAATCATACACATATTACACAAAGCAAAATCTACATAAATTTTACTCATTCTATTTAAAATGAATATGCAATTTTTAAGGTTGTTTAAACAGAAACTAGCATCTACTTTATAGAAAAAAATAATAATACAAAATAAAAGGCGTACATCAGTAATATATGTACTCATTAAGCAAGTTCAAATTTTATTATACATACAAGAGCAACGTATAATTATCTAGAATACATGCAAAATGATGAATTACCAAAGATCAATTTTTCAAATTATAATATCTGCACCATCAAGAGTGCTCGCCGATACAAACGTTCCTTGATATGGCCCGCTTAAATGTGCATCATCTACAACTACTACTGGACGGCAAAATTTGAACCCCCTAATCATGGGATGTAAGGCAATAAACAAGTATTTAAAGTCATTATCTAATGCCTTATGCATTCGAATGTATGATCCAGGATATACCTGGTTCAACATATATATATATAACGGGATATTTTTCGATATCCATCAGTTGGTCCACCTCTAAGCATCGCAATTGCCTTTTCTTTTTCCCGCCAAGTCATCATAAAGTTAATATCAACACCATAGACGGCCTTCATCTCTTCAATTATGTCTGTCGGTGTGTGTATTCTCTTGTAATTAATTAACTTTGGTACAGTAAATTCACTGACAAAAGTTATTGTTGCAACCAAATTATTCAGTACTCTATCACTCAAGCTGCAACTATGTTCCGAATAAATATCTTTATTACAAAGATTTCTGAATGGTTCATCGAATACACCTTCAGGACCTATTTGCAATCTTTGATACGACAGTGTAACACATAGTTGCAGTTACATTTTAAAATGTGATGTCAATTTATTAACATACATATAAAATCAATAATTTGAATAAAAATACCATAATTAAACTGTTACAGTTTTATTATACATTCGAATGAATATATGATGGCATATTATACATTATAAATGATGCTCCATTTTGTGCACACAACAAAAACCAGAAATTGAAGTCAACAATGAAACTCCATTAACAAAGGCTATTACAAAACAAGAACATCCTTTACAACATCTACAAATAAAAAATAATAATTTATTTCATACCTTTGTTTGTCAGATCATTTAGTAAAGGTGTTGAAGCCATTCGATATTGCATATTTTTCCATAATCGATACCAAAGTTTGCTTATCCTTATAAGTTGGTTAACTTTTATTTCAGTGTTCTTGCAATCAGTAATGAAATTATTAACTTCCAATTCTGGAACGTATAATGAATACTGATTCTCGTTTTAACAACAGTTAAAGCAACCGAATCAGATTCACTACCTTCAATACACATTACAGCCCCAGTTTTTTTATCAAACTCGATATCCTTAATCGATTTGTTGGAAGTTGTTATACAAAGCAAAAAATTTACAAGCCCAGAACATTATTTCTTCAACTCAATATAAACCTTCACTCCATTATTATTTCTTAAGATAATTGAAGAAGAATTACCATTAATGATGTATTTAACTTCAATTTTTTTCGAACATCGTCAATACCCAATTCCATCGCGATTGTCGCAATCAATTTCAAGAAGTTAATACTTTCTGAAACAACAATGACATCACTTTTGTATGCTTTAAAACTTATTTCCGTCTCCCAAACATCGGAATGACGCAATAATATTGGGATGTTCATCTTTTTTTTCACAAGAAATCACGAATAAAGATTTTTTTTCCAGAATCGTAAATCAGAAAGAAGACAATTAGAAGTAATGTTTAAGAGTTTTCTTTTGAAATTCAAATTTCAGTTACTATTTTAACTCATACAATAATTAACATCAGGATATTAAATAATGTAATTTAAGGAGTAGAGAGATATTTACTGATTTCCAATCCCATAATTGTAGGCAAATAAGATTTATCATACATTCGGCGAATGTATAACAACCATCCAAATGTATGACAATATTTTACAAAATAGGGAGAGAGAAAATCTCAAGGGAGATTATGTAAATAGTTTCACTTTATGCGGTATATATGTGGTTTATACATTATATTTTAGAGAACCTAATAACTACATTTGTCATATTTATGTACCCTTTAGATAAGGGAAAACGACACTGTCTAATCAAATTTAAAATAAATGATTCAAGTTTGATCTGTTGGACATAAAATAATCAGTCGGCTATTTTATTTTCAAATTATAGTCACCGCCTAAAGTCCATTAATTAAGTCTCAGTCAGCTATTTTGCTTTGGGAAAAGAAAATAAAGTCTAAGTCTTTCATTATATTATTATGCTTTTCACTTATTATTTTTTAAAATTTCATAGCCATTCTTCTTTCTCTCTTTTTCCATCTCTGATAGCTAAGAACTCCATAAAATTCATGTCTTTTTCCTTCTAATTCTAATTCTTAATTTTTTTCATCTAGGTTGTCTAAATTATGTTAAGTTTGCGAATTGTGTGGGTGAATAAAAAAGAAGAGGGAGGAAAGAAAGAAGAAAGAATATGCAAAATGTAGAGGTTGATCGGGATAGGAAAAAAAAAGCTACTGTATTAAAGCCTAAAGTAGTAGTGGGTAGGTATATGATGAAGGAATTTGAAGAAAATGAATTGTGTTTTAGAAAAAGTTGTGTTTTATGATTTGAGGTCGCTTAGAATTGATTATCAATGGATATTATGAGGATTTAGATACCAGTGAATCGAAAGAGGTCCCGGAGAAATGGAGGTTCGTATATGATGTGTATAAAAATAATATATTTGTTGTATAGAATAATATATATATATATATGTGTGTGTGTGTGTGTGTGTGTGTGTGTGTGTGTGTAAAATATACATAGAAATTGTATAAGATGTGTATAGAAACTGTTTAAATGGTATATAGAATATGTATCTGAATAATTATTATAACTAAAAATGTTGTATAAGATGTGTATAAAAATTGTATAATGATTGTATAGAATCTGTATCTGAATAATTATCACAGTTAAAGGTTGTATAGAATGTGTACAGAAAGTGTATATTTATTATATAGAATATATATTTTGTATATGACATTCATAGAAATTGTATCATTGTCTAATCAAATTTAAAATAAATGATTCAAGTTTGATTTGTTGGACATAAAATAATCAGTCGGCTATTTTATTTTCAAATTATAGTCACCGCCTAAAGTCCATTAATTAAGTCTCAGTCAACTATTTTGCTTTGGGAAAAGAAAATAAAGTCTAAGTCTTTCATTATATTATTATGCTTTTCACTTATTATTTTTTAAAATTTCATAACCATTCTTCTTTCTCTCTTTTTTCATCTCTGATAGCTAAGAACCCCATAAAATTCATGTCTTTTTCCTTCTAATTCTAATTCTTAATTTTTTTCATCTAGGTTGTCTAAATTATGTTAAGTTTGCGAATTATGTGGGTGAATAAAAAAGAAGAGGGAGGAAAGAAAGAAGAAAAAATATGCAAAATGTAGAGGTTGATCGGGATAGGAAAAAAAAAAGCTACTATATTAAAGCCTAAAGTAGTAGTGGGTAGGTATATGATGAAGGAATTTGAAGAAAATGGATTGTGTTTTAGAAAAAGTTGTGTTTTATGATTTGAGGTCGCTTAGGATTGATTATCAATGGATATTATGAGGATTTAGATACCAGTGAATCGAAAGAGGTCCCGGAGAAATGGAGGTTCGTATATGATATGTATAGAAATAATATATTTGTTGTATAGAATAATATATATATATATATATATATATATATATATATGTGTGTGTGTGTGTGTGTGTGTGTGTGTGTGTGTATAAAATATACATAGAAATTGTATAAGATGTGTATAGAAACTGTATAAATGGTATATGGAATATGTATCTGAATAATTATTATAACTAAAAATGTTGTATAAGATGTGTATAAAAATTGTATAATGATTGTATAGAATCTGTATCTGAATAATTATCACAGTTAAAGGTTGTATAGAATGTGTACAGAAAGTGTATATTTATTATATAGAATATATATTTTGTATATGACATTCATAGAAATTGTATCATTGTTGTATGTAATATGAATTTGTATAAGATGTGTATCGAAATTGCATCATTATTGTATAGAATATGTATATGTATAAGATATATGTAAAAATTGTATCATTATTTATTTAAATATGTATATGTATTATTAAAATATATTATTTTTATATAATTAATAAATATACACTCTTTTGTAGTATTTGATTGATAAAAATATGAATAACAAGCAATTTGTATTTAATTATTAAAAGAAAAAAAGAAAACAGAGAAAATTTTGTTTGACTCTTTTTTTTAAAATTTAAAGAGAAAGAAGATCAATTGTTCTGGCAAAATTCAGAAATAGCATACTTATCTCCTTAATTAGGAGTTTCATACCAACAGTTTCATAATTACATAATATAGCAAGTTGTATTTTTGCAAACTGTAGCTACAAAAATACAAATACATATGATTTTTACTGCCCTTATGATCGATATGTATTTTGTATTTTTACAAACTGTTGCTACAAAAATACAAATACATACAAATACATATGCTACAAAATGTAATTTAATAAAAGTGTTGCTATTTTTTGTAATTTAATACTTAAGTATGCTACTTTATGTATTTTTTCCATTGTTCTTTGCAGCAAATCCTTCCAAAAATATCAAAAAACGAAAAAAAAATAAAAAAAATAGGCGCATCAGGCATCAGCCCAACAACAATTAAAAACAATCAAAGAAAGCAAGAGTAAAAAGAAAATACCAGCTACCAGTAAATGACTAGAAGTGAAAATTAAAATTTTCTGGCTATTTTCATAGAGTTAGTTTCAGCACAAAAACTGTTATTGTCTTTTCCACTTTAGATAATATAACTTGATTTCTTTGTTATGCAATTTGCTTTCCCTCATTTCCCCATTTAATGATTTTGTAAAATTTATTTCCTTACATTTTATTTTTTTTCACTTATGTGGTCCCTTTGGAGTAGATGATCTGATATTGGGGGGCCTAATAAAAATGGCTCATGAGATCAGTCTAAACGATAAATTTTTCAAAGGTAAAAAAGAAAGCAATATATTGTATAGTATAGAGTAACACTTTTGCACTTCTGAAATTTGAATGTCAGCAAGAATCATTTGCCTGCACCAAAGCAAAAAAGAAAGAGCGTTATATTATTATCACTATAAAATAAAGAAGAAAAAGAGAAAGAAAGGTCTAAGTTTGCCAACCCATCTTTCAGAAACTCTCTGTAATTTTAAAAAAGTTTGATTATCATTAATACTACTTTTCTTTTATACTACAGTATAGTACATTCCCATAGATGAGAAGAGATTTCTAATTCCTCCACTTCTTCTACTTTTCTCTCTATATCATTCAATCACAACATATATATATATATATATATATCTTGATCTTCTTTGTTCATGCAAGATCCAAAGAATTCTTCACAAGCAAGGTAACTTCTCCTTCTTCCATTTCTTTAAGTGAAATATCTTGTTGAACCATGTGAATTGCGTGAAATCTTTATAACTACATGCTGTATATTTCACCTTGTAAGTGAAGGATGACCAATATATATATAAATTTACTGCGCGATCATTGAATCAGTTGTAAATTCTAATAGATACTTTTTCTGCACGGTCGATGTACTAAGAAATTAAACCTCAAACGAATTCACAGAGAATTGTATTTTTTATTTTGAGGTTATTAATTAGTAGTATTGTACAAAATTTACAGCTCCAAGTAGTTGATAATTACTCTCTCCCTCTCCATCTATCTTTACTTGTCCGAGTTGGCATGCTCATTAAGAAATAACAAATAAAAGTGTAATTTTCTCGCTATATCCTTTGAATATAATAAATTCAATGTTTTGAAAAATGCATCATAAAAATAAGCGAGAGAGTAAAATGGAGAAGTCTTTTGTCGTTATTTTAAGTGAAACTGATAAGTTGGCTGTATATATTGCTATTTTACTTTGTTCATTATTGCAAATTTTAACTTTGTAAGATTAAATATATCGTCTTTTTGAAGAGAATGTTTAAATACATCGTCCTTTTGAAGAGAATGATTACTCTCTGAATAAATACCAGCTAGTAAGAGGCTCGCAGATTAGGGAGGATTGAATCTCAATGAAGTTGAAACTTGAAAGTATTACATTAATAATTTATTTATGCATTATCTTTTCCACTTAATTATGATTTATTATATATGTTTTGACTTTAAGTTAATTTTACTTGATTTATCACAGACTTTTTTTTTTTTTTTTTTTTGCGTAATAGTAATTTATTATCTGTGTCTAGATCAAACCAGCCCAGCCAAACCACAGACTCCATACAATTTCTAATAGAAGTGTTTTGTCTTGTACAGCGAAGTATATTTAAAGTGATGCAAGACGAAGTTGCAATTAGTAGAATGCAATCCAATCCAAGTTCAATTACTTCAAATTTTAACATCCGAAATTATTGTTTATCACTTACAATTGAATTCATGTAGTTCAGGAGTTAACCAATAAGAATATCCTAGATCCTGGCGATTTGCACAAGTAGGTTATAATTTCGTGCACTATTTAAGTTTTAGCTCCATCTAAATAAGTTGTGCCAAAAATAGTTTCTGGGTCAGAGTACGTTCTGATTGCTAGGATGCAAGTCATGGTGGAGTACTAGGAATTTAGTACAAATTGTTCTGGCGAATCACTAAAGCTTAGTACAAATTGTCCTGCGGATCACCAAGAGTTTTGCGCGTTTGAGCTTGCCACAAGTCACATGATTACTAGAAGTCGGAGGCGCAAACTTGTGAGTTCCCGATAAATAGCAGGGGCTGAAAAGAATTAAATGAAAAAAATAAGCATCTGTAGAGAGAATCAAACCCACATTTAACTACCCAAGAGACACGCTGCCAAGGGTTCCTCTCCTACCACTAAGTCATCCCTTGATTTGTTTATGGGTTCCCACCTGCTAATATTCACGTGATCTCCAGGAGTTTAGTATAGATTTTCCTAACGGATCACCAAAAGTTTTTGATGAATCTGCTTGTCACAAGTCAAATGATCACCACAAGTTTAGTACAAATTGCCAGTGGATCATTATGATTTTTTAATGGATAGGCTTGCTACAAGTCATAGCGAGGGGTTTAGTACAAATTGCCAGTGAATCATTAGGATTTTTAATGGATAGGTTTGCTACAAGTCATAGCGAGGAGTTTAGTACAAATTGATTGACAGATCAATACAAGTTTCTAATAGTCAGACTTGCCACAAGTCATGGTGTACGAGGAATTTAGTATAAATCGTATCAAAACCTTAGAAATGATTCATAATTTCTAATGGAGTACTTGAAGTTTTTGAGAGATTCACCTACAGTTTTGCTGCAAAATTGATCCAAATTGATTCAAATCAACTACAGGTTGGTTGGATGCCAACATTCTAATATCAATCTTGAAAATTTCCAGCAGTAGATTCAACCCAAATATTTAAAAATCTATAAATCCATTTTGTCTGTTTCAACAAACAAGCTCAGCAAAACGAACAATTGTGTTTTCATATTTTCAATATAGACCAGTTCAAATCATCAAGGAAAAATATAAGTTCAATATAACATTACGCACTCAATTCTAATCACAAATAAGAGCAATGCATCTCCAATTTTCTACAATATATATCTTTTCTTTTTCAATGTTTGATTGTGTACTTTTGATTTACTCCCTCAGTTTAAAAAGAATGACCTACTTTAACTTACCTAAAGTTTAAGAAAATAAATGAATTTTTAAATTTTGTGGCCTTAAATTAAAGTTGTATCAAATGTAACAAAATGTTCTTTAATCTTGTGGTCCTAAACATGTCATGTGGAAAGTTGAAATTAAATTATTGCCAAAAAAAGGAAAGGGGTCATTACTTTTAAAACGAATTAAAAAGGAAAGTAGATCATTCTTTTTTAAACGAAGAAAATATTAAAAATGTAAAGGAAGAAGGAAAAAGTACTGACACATTTCTATATTTGTACAAGTTTTGTTTACAGGAATAAAATTTAGGGACCCCAATTCTTAAGAAGGAGAAGAGGTGAAAAAACTTGCTATAGATATTCCATTGGGCGGTAGTTGGGCTTTCTAGCTCAACAAATGGCCCAATTTTCAGTAGAGCATGGGCTATCCATGTTAGTCCAGTACACTTTAGGCCCATATCAAAAGCCTTCACATGGAATGCCTTTCTTGCCTCTAAGGTCAATGAATTCAATTTCTTGACCTATTAACTTTTTTTTAAAGATTAAATCAAACTTTGACAAGAAAACCTTTACTCTAAATCTCAACTATACACTTATATTTTGTAGTGGTCCTATGACCCCATTAAACATTTTTAAACTGGAATATTTACACCCCTAAAGACTTATGTGGCAAAAAGAGTGTAGTGAGTAATCCGAAAATATTTAAAAAAATATTTTTTATATTTTATTTTATTTTATTTTATTTTCTTTCTTCTTCATCACCATCCTCAAAATACTCTCTCTCATAAAAAGCTTCAAAAACTCTTCAATGGCTATCATGGCCAATCTCTTTATCTTCCTCGTCTCTATTTATGTCGGAATCTAAATCACATTTTCAATACTTCTACCAATTTCATCTTCTCACCATTAATTTCTCAATTACCATTTTGTCTCTACCAATTTCATTTTTGTTTCAAATTTCAAAATGAAAATCAACATTCAACACAACAATCAATACTTGCAGCAATTATCACCAAAAGAAATAAAACAAAAGATGATATGACGATCAGTGAGCTCATCGACGATCGGAAGATCTCAGTCAATTTTTCGGCGAGTTCACAGACGAATTCCGATTGGTTCATTTTCAGGAAAAGAAATGAAGAAAGAATATTCATTCGTCGAAACCAATAAGAAAACCAACACTTTTTTCATTAAAAAAAATGGTTGGAGCAGTTCACAAAAAATAGTGTTTGTGTGTTTCCAATCGGTGAGTTCACCAACGAATTTGGTGTTGTGTGTGTTTCTTGGTTTTTAAGGTGGGGAGGTTGGAGCAGACAAGAAAACCAACACTTTTTGATTTCATTTTTTTCTTGAAGATGTTAGTTTCTTTCTTTCTCTTTTTGTACAGTTCATCGAATTTTTTTTTTTTTACCGGAAAACTGAAAGTAACGACAAAAATTACGGAGGAGGGAAATGGAAAAAGAGAATATATATATATAAAAGAATAAAGAGAAAAGTAAAATATATAAAATAAAATAATTAATTTTTTAGAGTAAAAAAAGAAAAAAATGATGTGGCAGTGAGTGCAGCTCACTGCCTAAAACAATGTCTGGGCATGAGCTTTTAGGGTGTAAATATTTCACTTTAAAAATATTCAGGGGGTCATAGGACCCCCGCAAAGTACAAGTGTATAGTTGGGATTTGGGGTAAATATTGAGAGGCCTTTTGGCCATTTTCTCAACTTTGACCTATCCCCAAAAGACTTGTCCAACATATATTCGCTAGTCTTCCATCAATTAGAATTTTTAGTCCTTTTCAAAGTTTGGCTCAAGAGAATTTTATTTGAATTTAATTTAATTAAGTTCGTGGCAACTTTTGTTCTTTCTCATGACTTCAAAGGCTATCCACCTTTGACCTTTTCATGAAGTCAACCTTGGTATTTCAACCTTGAAGTTCCATGCATTTGACAAGAAGAAGCTGAAAAGAGGATATTAGTTCAAGTTTCACTTTGTATCCTCATCTGTGCTGGGTTTTTGTGTGATACTTTTTTAATACTTGAAGAGGACAACCTTATTACACATGAATTTAAGTTATATATGTTATTTCGTTCTACGGGTACGCAGAATCTGTATATGCAGAACAACAACTTCGACTAGAGTTCAAGTATAAACAAGAACACAATGAAGTATATCAAATACCCTCAACACAAGATCAAAATGACCTTTCCAAGAGGTGTATTTTATTTTTTCCAGAAAATAGACGAAACAGAAATGAATAAGACCAAGTCGTCCGAATTCACGGAGTTTCCTTAAGGAAATAATTTCCCTCACTGTACCCGAGGTTATGGAATTTTTCCTCCCAAGATAAAATGACCTTCAATCCAAATATAGCGGTACCTCAAATATTTGGACTCGTCGAACGCACTCAACAGTTTGAATGATCACACAAAATTTTTTGAAGACAAGAAGATTATTTTTTTTATTATGAAATCTCATATCAAAACCTTTGGATGAAAGCAGGTTTATATAGCCATAACATGTCTCTTCTGAAAAGAGGCAATGGTTCACTCCAAAGGTTACACCTTTGCTGTAAGTTCATGTCTATTCATCAAAGATTGCATCTTTTCCTGAACAGTCATCTCATTTCATGAATCAGTGTGTCACTTCATTGAATACATCCTTCTGAAGCATCATTTCAAACCACTGCAACCTTCTGTAACCTCAGTTCAGAACAATGTATCATTTCTGAAGCACCAGTTCACTTGAAATAGTGCAACTGTTACTGCATGTACATAAAAATGGAGGTCCGAAACATTGCAGAAAAATTTTATAGTTCTCATTGATCCAAAGCCAAAGCCAAAGCCGAACGACGACGACGATGGCACGAGGCATCTATTATTTCTTGTCTCACTTGCCATGTGGAGTAAGTGTTCTTGATTATAAATACTTTCAAATTCTCTTCTTCCACCAATGTGGGAGAAAGAGTAAACTTTCTAATTTGGGAGTACACTTTCCATTTTAGTGTCTCCTTCCCCTCCACCATTTTATTCTCCATTTTTCCATTCACACTTCTTTCATATACTATGAACCCAACAATATATGTGGACAACTAAAAAGATTAACCAGTTTTAGCAAGTCACTTGGAATACTTCTTTGGTTATCAGTTCATGCTAACTTTGTCCATTGATAGTTACATGTGATAAAATTTCTAAGCAGTATGATTGTATAAATAGTTTTTTTTTTTTTTTGCACCATATATATATATAAATTGGATTCAAGTAATATACATTGACAATTTGAAGATCTTTTTACTCCATCAGATTAAATTTAATTGGTTGCGTTAGATTAGTCTTCTATTTTTCAGGTTATCATATTAGGCTTGCTATGAAGATTTATCTATTGTTCTAAGTAAACATAATGTAAAAAATCTATACATTGACAATGAACAAAATTTAAACTCAATATGGATTTCCTTACAGGGTATATATGTTTTTGTAGGAAGGCTTGGTACCAAAAGGCAATGGAGATGGCCTCTCTATGGAAAACATTTGCCAAGCCAAGTGAAATTCCCACAACAAATCCTACATTATGGAGAAGCCTTTCTAAGTCATCAAGAGAGATTTCAACCACAAATGCGAATAGACAAAAGCTAAGAAGATGCACCTCTTTAAGGGTGGCAACTTCTTTTACTAGAGTTTGTCTATGTGCACCAATTTCTTCCTACACTGAAGTATTTCAAGGAGATAATCATGTTGTTCCACCAAGAAAAAGTAATAGTTATTATTCTAGAACATCAAAACCAATGACTATTTCACAAGAAAGAATTCCAAATGGAAGGATGAGCTTGGAAGGGAGGAAATTTTTTAGGGGAAAATCTTTAACTGATGATGTGTTAATGAGGAGATTTGTGATTGAAGAAGAAGCAATGATGCAAGTTAGGAGAAGGAATCAAATGGAAGTTATTAGGAGAAGAAATTCTTTGAGGAGAAGAAAAAAACTTGGTCCAAGTCCTTTAAGTAGAATGGTTTTGGCTGAGGAAGTTTAATTGAAGTGTACTTTTGAGTAGTTTCTAAAAAGAAAAAAAAGGTCAGTTTGGTACACTAAAGCTTCCGCTATGTGTGGGGTTCGATGAATAGCCAAATCACTTTCTATGTCCATTTAATTTGCCATACATAGCCATTTGAGTATGTTTAAGTTCTTTCTTAAATGGTGTTGCCTCTTGGCTTGCGTCTCTACTCTCTTAGATGACACTTTTGGCGATTTGATTCAATGAGATTTTCACAATTCTACCAAAAAAAATTTAGTAACAATGAAAAGTATAGGCTTTTGTTGAAGAATCAATAAAAATAACTAAGGTTTATGACAATATTTAAATTCTTATCAAGTACTGCAATAAATTCAACGAAGAGTATTTACCTTTGTCCTAATTTATATGGAGATATTCTCAGTACAAGGGTCAAAATTGGAGAACATAATAAAATCACGGAATATTGTTTCATCCACTCCTAATTCTTCCTGAAATATTAACTGGCTCTTTACACAGTAATTTAAGACGCATAAATATATATTTTGACAATTTGATAGCTAGCTATCAAGTTTCTAAATACCATCATCTAGATAATGATTTGCTTTATTCAGAACATATCTAATTTTTTAAACTATTGTGAACAGTGTTTAAAAGGAAGTTCAGGGCGAGGCTTAGTCAAAAAGCCAAAAATGCTCCGAGGCATTGTGAAAAGGCGAACGCCTCAACTAAGCATTAGGGTTTCGCCTAAGCGTGAGGCACAAATTAGACGTAAGCATAAAAAGTTTACAATGTAAAATATTTTTTTCTTATTAAATCTCTAATTTAAAATTAATACTAAATTATATGATTGATAAATACTTAAATATTCAAATCAAAAGTAAGAGAAAACTCAGAAATCTTACTTTCAAACGTACTTGTCGATGGGTGTTGACACGACGCTACTCAAGAAAACTCTAAGTGTACTTTCTTCATCCTAATTCCTTTCTTTTCTTTTAGTAGTTCTTTTCAAGTCACATAGTAACGAGCTTTTAAGTTATTTATTTTTTTTGCTCTTTTTAAAAATACAATGTATGATATATGATATATGAGTGCGCAAATATTAATTATATTACTATTTTTTATTCAAATTTGTGTTTTTGAAAACATATAATAGTTTAATATATGAAAGTGAACTTTTTCTATTAGTTGTATTATATGGCTCTGGTTTAGATTTTTTTTTTTAGTTATTTGTTGCAGTAGTTTTAGACATGTATTTCACTTTTATTTTTAGATTTTTATATAGTTTACTTTTTTTTTTTAATGATATAATTTATAAAATATTAAAAATTAATGAATCTGTGGAGTTTGCACCCCAATGCCTCGAGGATTATACCTTAAGAACACGAATTGTGAATGACCATTTTATTCTTGATTTTGATGGATGATGAACCCTTTTGTGAAGTGACAAATATTGCATCTTGAGGTAAGAGTCAAAAAGCTAATGATGTTGCCTCACGGCTTGTGTCTCCTGATGACACTTTTTGCCATTTGATTGTACAAAAATTTCACAATTCTCCCATCAGAATAATATGCTAATCACTAATGAAAAATCTAATCAAGACTTTTCTTAAAGCATCAATAAAATTCATTAAGACTAGTGATAATCTATTTAAATTCTTATCGAATACCATTAGTAAATTCAAAGAAAAAGTCTAATATGGCTAATGATGTTGCCTCACATCTTGTCTCTTGATGACACTTTTCACCATTTGATTCTTGAAAATTTTTACTATTCTTCCACCAATATATATATATATATATATATATATATATATACTACACATCGAAGGCCCGTGCTGTTATTTTTTATCTTAATTTATGTGACACAAACATAATTTAGATAATCAATTATTAAAATAATTTTAATTTTTAATTAGTGTGATTTATAATACTTTTTTTTCTATTCCAATTTAAGTGACACTGATATAATTTGGAAAGTCAACCTATGTGGTACTAATATAATTTTGATAGTCAATCAAGTGTTTTACTGTGATTTATAGACACTGATATAATTTCAAAAGTCAACCTATATGACATTATATAATTCCGATAGTCAATCAAAAGTTTTATTGTGATTTATAATACTTTTTCTTATATTCCAATTTAAGTGACACTGATATAATTTCAAAATTCAATCTATGTGGCACTAATATAATTTTGACAGTCAATCAAATGTTTTATGTTGACATATCATTTTGTATCCATTTATGAAATATTATTAATTTTCTAATGCGACCATAATAATTAATTAGGGGTCATATAATAAAATCACGATTGAAGAAGCAAAGAAGACATGTCTTAAATGACTTATAACAATTAATTAGAAGTGATATAATAAAATTACTATAAAAAATACTTGTGGGAAAAAACATAAATGGGTCTCATATAAGACATCAAGTTAATTTAAAAATTAAATATTAATTTATTATCTTATGTCTGTTTTATATTTTTTATTAAATATTATAATTTTTTAATACTTAAATAACCTTTTGTAATTAATTAGGGTTGATATAATAAAATCATGATTGAAGCAACGAAGAAGACATATCTTAAATGACTTACAACAACTAATTAAAAGTGATATAATAAAATTACTATAAAAATACTTGCGAAAAAAGTAAAAATGGGCCTTATATAAGACATCAAATTAATTTTAAAAATCAAATATTAATTTATTATTTTATGTTTATTCTATATTTTTTATTAAATATTATAAATTTTAATACTTAAATAACCTATAGTAATTAATTAGGGGTAATATAGTAAAACTATGATTGAAGCAGCTGAAACAGACATGTCGAAAACGTGTCTGCTTATCCCCATTTATTATATATATATATATATATATGGGTAGGGTTTTTATCTTTGGGTTGACCCGAACAGCTCCCAAATTCCCTCTCTTCTCAATAAGCTAACCCCCATTTAAATTGACCTAACCTCCCATAATTAATTAACTCTCCATTCATCTTCGGCCAATCACCGGTACAAAACCCTTCGACTTCCCCATCGGTAAATCGGTCATACCAAAAAAATAAAAAGAAATTATGCTTAGTCTATACATTATCATGAAAAAGAAAGTATCACCTTTTTAGGAATGAAATGTACACTTCCAACCTAGTCAACATAAGTACATTTTATCCTCTTAAACCACACTTTGTGGAATTATACTGATAAGTATATGAGTGCTAATTTTCATATGTATCTGTTAATAGTAAAAATGTTGTAAACTGGCTATGGATATGCTCTTGTAACAATTGTATACTAAAAGAAAATCGAACATTGAATTCTTTATCCCGCAACAACAATAACATACTGAGGATGATATGTGTGTACACAACCTTAATCCTATCTTATGAAAATAGAGAAACTGTTTCTAATAAATTAAACTTTCTGCTCAAGTAAAACATACACTATAACAATAAAGGTTTTTAGTGATAATACTTGAGGATGATGATTTCCAGACTAATACACAAAACCTTATCCTTTGTTTCACTGTTGAAGCTACAGAAAATGAGGGTTTTTTAAGCTTAATCCTTGTAGTTGTATGCTATATTACATTGTATGGATTATCTGTATTGTTAATTTTGTATGCACTAATTGTTCTTAATTATATAATCCCTCAATTTCAATTTGTTTGTCTCTCTTTTCTTTTTAGTATATTAGTAGTTCTTCCCTTTTTTGGGACTCTTTAATATCAGTTTTTCACATCGCATGTTTAAGACCACAAGATTAAATGTCGTTTTGGTACATTCTACATATCTTTAGTTAAAGTCCACAAGATTCAAAAGTCTACTTCACTTTCTTGCACAAAAAGGTAACAAGGACAACAAGTATTTTTTATTGAAATGGCATGGGCTGGAGCTGCTTTTAATTTATTCCTCTTCGTGATTTCCAGTAATCTATGTTTCCTTGTATCACTCATAATATATAGATCGAGCTTTGATTTATGAGCAAAAGATGCATCATATCTTTACCTGTCTTATGAAAAAAATTATCATCCTTATTAGATCGATAGAATGAAAATCATGGGAATCTTACCGTATATAGTTTTTCCAATTCAAATCATTGTTCAATATGTCACTTCCAGAGAAGAGAGTAGGAAAATTATCAGGTTAATATTTGAGATACTTGGTGAGAATTACTTGAATGTTCTAATTTCTGAAATATTTAGTGAAAACTAAGAAGAAGATTGTCGTTTATGTGTCCTCTTTCTCTTCGCATGTATATTTGTGCACATGTTCGAGTTCAGGTGGTAGGAGCCTTTCTTGATCATAGTGGAAAGACAAGATGGTTGTTGGCGAGAAGTATGTCGAGAAATATACTACAAAATATGTTTTACACAAATCTCTGAAAGGTCACAAGTGAGTTAGATACAACCAGTAGAGAGTAAATAAAAGGAACCTTATTACTTAAAATGAATAATTCAGTTAAATCCCCAGCATTGAAGTATCTACATTATGTCATGCAAATTAAGTTTCTTATCTTAACTTGTTATTGTGGCATTACATTAGTTCATGCATTTGCTAGAACACCAATACCTTCAATAAGCATGTGAAAAAATTCATGGCTTGCATGTGACAGAAGAGTTTAGATCCCCCAAGTACTATGAAAAAGAATTACTTGATATTAATGTACACGGTGGAGCTATTGCAACGCTGAAAAATATGGAATGATGGCGCTATTGAGTATGAAGATGGTACCCCTGTAAAGGAAGCTCAAGTTGGTCCCTTTGCTTTTCCTATGTAGGAAGAACATAAGATTATAGTGCTTGATATGAGGATGGAGAATGCAGATAGGCATACAGGGAGTATACTAATGAGGAGGTGAAGATGGGCAAATTGTCTTCATTCCAATTGATCATGGTTGTTGCTTTCCTGAGAGTGTAAGTCTTCATTATTTTTTCTTTTCTTTTGGAGTACATATGGATTATTGGTGGATATATTTTTTGTTGTTGCATATCCTGATACCTCTTCACTTATAGTGCGATGTTGATCATCTGTTACAATTTCATTTTGTGATCTAGCATAGCTCTCAAGTGACTTTTATGATTTTAAGTGCCCGCTCTACTGGAAATTCAGAGGCATGTTAAGTTTCATTCAATATGGTGAAGTTGTCCATTCAGATTCAATTTAATCTCCACTGCTATTATTTAGACGGCATCTCTATGTACTTACAAGCCCTTGAGATGATAAAACACAAAAAGGATGAAAAGAAATTCATTTTCATGTCAAGTATCAATCTGATTTTTAGTGGCCGCTGGATGGATACCTGTGAAATATTGTGACCTTTACAAAATTGACCACCTCTTCTTACCCTGTTTTTTGAGAGGCCTGATATTATTTGCACTGCATGAGACACAATCACATTTCAATTCCAAGTCCCAATAGTATGCTCTTTCAAAAAAAGTTTCAAAGTGCAATTAAAAAATTTCTCATTTCTTCCTGCCTTGGTATTGCAAAGAGACAACTCCAGTAAAATTTGTAGATTCTTGGAAGAGTGTTTTAAGTTGTTTACATCCTTTCTCGATTTGTGTCTTTAATTCAAGCTTGATAATAGAAGAAAGTTTCAACATCCCTAGTGTATTCCCACATAATGGGGTCTGAGGAGGGTAGAGTGTACGCAGACCATACCACAACCTCAGGTGAAGTAGAAAGGGTGTTTTCGATAGACCCCTCGGCTTAGGACCATTAGCAGTATAACAAACACAAAACATAGATGTATATAAACTAGTACATTATGTAAAATAAACTAACACCGCTAGCCACAAGATAATACTACAACTACAAGATAATACTAAAACCATCTATCCGAAATCACAAACAATCACTTAACACCACGAACAAGAAACTTCCGACAAAAATAAAGAACGCTCCCTTACAATTACCGACGCACTCCCACCCCCTAATCCTCTACCCTAATTCGCGTCCTCCACAACTTCCTATCAAGGGTCATGTCCTCAATAAGTTAAGTTGTAACTGCTCCATATCCTGCCTAATTACCTCCTTCCAATATTTTTTTGGCCTACCTCTATCCCCACCTAAAATTATCCATAACCAGTGTCTCATACCTCCGCACGAAGCATCAGAGCCTTTCTTCATCACGTGCCCGAACCAATGCAACCTCACTTCCCGCATCTTGTCCTTCACTGAAGCCACTCCCACTTTCTTCCAAATAATCCCATTCCCCATCTTATCTTTCCTGGTATGGCCACATATCGATCACAACATCCTCATCTCCGCCACCTTCAACTTTTGGATGTGGGAGTTCTTAACTGGCTAACACTCCACTCCATACAACATAGTCGGCCGGACTGCCACTCTGCAGAACTTACCTTTAAGCTTCGGGTGCACCTTTCTATCGCATAGAACTCCCGAAGCGAGCCTCTATTTCAACCACCCTACCCCAATACGATGCGTGATATATTTGTCAATCTTACCATTGCCTTGAATCATAGACCCCACATACTTAAAACTCTCCCTCTTCTGAATGGCCTGAGAGTCCAGCTTAACCACCACGTCAGCCTCCAGCGCTACATCACTAAACTTGCACTCCAAGTACTCTATCTTAGTCCTGCTCAACATAAAACCTTTAGACTCAAGGGTCTGTCTCTAAATCTCCAAATTATCATTAACTCCTCCCCTAGTCTCGTCAATCAGTACCACATCATCGGCAAATAACATAAACCAAGGCACCTCCCCTTGAATACGCCGTGTTAAAAAGTCCATCACCAAGGCAAATTAGAAAGGACTAAGAGTCGATCCCTGGTGTAATCCTATCAAAATCGGGAAGTGCTCCGAATCTCCACCTACCGTCCTCACCCGAGTCTTCGCGTCATCATACATGTCCTGAATCGACCTAGTGTATGACACGAGCACCCCTTTAGCCTCCAAGCACCTCCACAGAATCTCTCTGGGAACTCTATCATATGCCTTCTCAAGATCAATAAACACCATGTACAAGTCCTTCTTCCTTTCCCGAAATTGCTCCACTAATCTCCTCAGAAGGTGAATGACCTCATTAGTAGAGCGACCTGGCATAAAACCAAACTGATTCTCCGATATATTCACGATCCTTATCAGTCTTACCTCGATCACCCTTTCCCAAACCTTCATAGTATGACTCAACAACTTAATACCTCTATAGTTGTTGCAACTCTGGATAGCTCCCTTGTTCTTATACAAAGGAATCATAGTACTCCACCTCTACGCTTTAGGCATCTTCACTGCCCTACAAATGTTGGTAAGAAACCTTGTCAACCACTCCAAACCTGCCCCACCAGTACTCTTCCAAAAATCTACCAGAATCTCGTATGGCCTCGTCGCCCTGCCATGATGCATCCTGCGAATATCCCTTTGACCTCCTCAACCTTGATACGCCTACAATAACTGTAATCGCAACACTCTTCATATTTCTTGAAGTCCCCCAACACGAAACCTTTGTCTCCCTCGTCATTCAAAAGTTTATGAAAATAGGACTACCACATCTTCCTTATGAGGGCGTCCTCTACCAACACTGTACCATCCTCTCCCTTGATACACTTCACTTGGTCAAGGTCACGAGCCCTCCGCTTTCTAGCCTTGGAAAGCCTATACAACTTTTATCCCGTTTTTCTCCTCTAAAGCCGCATACAAGCTCTTAAAATCTCTCGTCTTTGCCGCCGTATCCGCTAACTTAACCTCTCTCCTAGCTATTTTATACTCCTCCTTATTCCTCTTCTCTTTTCATCATCATTGCTCTTAACCAACTTAGCATAAGCCAGCTTCTTAGAATCCACTTTCCTCTTAACCTCTTCGTTCCACCATCACTCTCTTCGATGTTTGCCGGGATGACCTCTTAAGACACCCAACACCTCTCTAGCGGTCTCCCTAATACAACTGCCCATCATCTCCTACATACTATCTACCTCCCCTCTACTTCCTAATCCCTCCTACTCCTCAACTTCTTCCCCATCTCAAAAGAACTAGCTAAAGTCAAGCTACCCCACTTAATCCTAGGTCGAGCCTCTACGCTTTTTTTTCCTGCCTTTATTGATCACCAAGTCCATCACTAACAACTTATGTTGAGTCAAAATATGCTCGCTAGGTATGACTTTACTATCTTTACATAGTACTCTATCACTCTTCCTATGGAGCAAAAAGTCTATCTGAGTCTTGGCCACTGAACTACAAACGTAATAAAGTGATCCTCCTTCTTCGGAAAGCTCGAATTCACTATCCACAACCCAAAAGCCCTAGAAAAATCCAAAAGAGAAACTCTTCCTTCATTCTGATCCCAAAACCAAAACCGCCATGCACATCATCATAACCTCTCGACAAAGACTCAATATGCCCATTAAAATCTTCTCCCAAAAAAAGCTTCTCAGTGCTCGAGATGCCCCTCATCACCTCATTCAAAACCTCCCAAAAGCCCTTCTTCTCCTCCTCGTCCAAACCTACTTGCGTAGCATAGACACTAATAATGTTCATCGTAGACCCTCCTATGACCAACTTAATAGATATCAACCTATCACTAACTTCTAACCTCTACCACTTTCTCCCTAAGGTCTTCATCTACTAAGATACCTACTCCATTTCTATGTCTCACACTACCCGAGTACCATAACTTATAACCATCCACTTCTTTCGCCTTAGTGCCTACCTATTTGGTTTCCTGGACACACGCTATACTAACCCTCTTCTTTCTAAGAATCTTCAACAGCTCTATTGACTTACCTCGAAGAGACCCTATGTTCCAAGACCCAACTCTCAACCTAGACGCACCCTTATCCCACCTAGCCCTACTACCCCTCACCCCAACCCCCAACTCAAACCTAGATGCGACTCCTGCCCCGACCCCAACCTATGACATAACCCTAGTCCACCATCTAACACCCCAGCCACCACTCAAGTGGATACAATAGAAGAAAATAAAGAAAAGAAGATGAAAACATGCGACGAGCAAAAAAGTACGGCTAAGAACAGCTAAGTAAGCAAACACAACCAGTAATCAGGCTTGATACTCACAATCAACAACAAGTACTATACTACCTACTGCAAATAACCTACTTAGTATTCTCATAGGAGAAATCACGAAAACCACACAGGAAATCAAGATAAAAAGGATAAAAAAAACCTATACCAAATAACTAGAGAAGAATAAACTAGAGAAGACTGGAACGAGTGCACCTAATAGTGGGAGAAGATGCAGTGGAGACTGTTTTCTTGATCGTGCTATCAAATTTTGACAAATTAATGTAGAAATTGGTTATCGGAATTTTTTGCCACCGTCATTACTCTACTGCTGGTTTCGCGTGCCTGTTATTAGTTGTCGGAGAATGTGCTAGTCTCCAGAAAATGCACTGGTCACCAAAATTTTGATATCACCGCCTGCAGTGCCGGATCTGGACTTGTAGTACCTGAAAAGAGTTATAAAGGCAAGAAAGGAGAACTGAAATAAGAAAAAAATGGTGATCAGTTTCGATGGAAACTGACGCCACTCGCCGGAAGCTATTGGGACGAAAGTTGCCAAGCTGTCCTTCTTGGAAATTTCCTTGCCTAGATTCTTTTGCACAAGTCTGAGACGCAAGAATCTCGAGAAGAAAACCCTAATTTTTGCCGGAGAAAGAAATATGATCATCGGTCGCTTGGGTCGCTGAAGAATACTCCCAAGCAGTGAAAATAGTGATTCCGGTTGAGTTTTGGTGAAAATGGCAAGCCAAAAAGATCGCAGGAGATGTCTCAGATAATGGATCACCGGCATATGTTTTTCAGATTCGGAGTGTGTTTTACTTTAAATACAAAATTATTTTAAAAAATAATAGTGAAAATATTAAGCCACAGATAAGTCAACTGCCACTGAAATACCAATATAACCAAAAAGGAAAGACCCATCAACTATTTCTTCTTCTTTAATCTTTATTATCTATTCTATAATGAATTTTTATCTGAACCTAAAACCATTAGTACTCTATTATACACTTGCTAGATTTTGGCATCACACTACTTCCTCATAATTAAAAGGCTTAAGTCATCGATAGCCCTTTAAACTTATTTCAAAATTTCATTTGGCCCCCTCAACTCAGTCTTGAACCTATTGAACACCTAAATTATTCAAAATGTATGTCTATTAGCGCGTGATTAACTGAAAATTAATATTTTATTTTTATTTTTACTAAAAAATTTAAGCTTAAATTATTTTATTAATATAATTTTTAATTGAAATAATTTCTTTTTTAAGAAAAAAAAAAAAAAAAAAACACAGCCCCCCCCCATCCTCGTCATCTAGTTGAAACATATAAGTAACAATCTGTAGATGTCATGTTCGAGTTCCAGAATCCTAACTATTTTGTAGTACAAAGTAATTTGTCATTCTCATATAAATTCAGGTAGGCTGCTGATGTTTGATGAGGTCTTTTTTTCTTTCCTCTTTGTTTGATATACAAATAGTGAAATAAGATACATGATAGAATGATCTTCACACACCCCCACCATCCCGTAGCCATCGTCTTTATTTTATAAAAAAAGAAGAGCAACTGACATGGAGGATGAGAATGTCAGCTGCAACTTCCCCTTTAGCCGTGTAACTTCCCCCCTTAGCCGTCGTCTTCTTCATTCAAAATTTTTAAGGAATGCATTTTCCGACGAGACTCGCCGGAAAATTAAATTTGATTATCTTCACTAAAATAGTTCCCAAATCAGATATGAAAATATATGAAAAAAAGTAGAAGATTGTATCTGAAATTTATTTGAAAAAATGAGTTTTATGGTTGAAGAAAAAGAGTAAAGATGGCCAGAAAATAAAGAAGAAGATGAAGAGGGAGGGGAAGGGGGACCAATTTTTTTATCTTTATTTTTTAATAAATTTTATAATTATTTTTTAATAATTCCTTGGGCCCTCAATACCACATGCCACTTTTTAATTAGTTGTTTTTGTCATGTCACCGCAAGTGTGTTATACACACTTTATAATTTTAGCTAAATATCTGAAAGTGCCTAATAGGAATTTTTTTTTACATAGTATAGGTGTTCAAAAGGTACCAAACTTAGTTGAGGGGTCCAAGTGAAATTTTGAAACAAGTTTAGGGTCCTATCGATGACTTAAGCCTGATTAAAAATAAAGTGTTCAAGCTTTTTAAACTCTATGCAAATATCATATGTAAGAAGAAGAAAAGTATAGTCAATGAGTTTTCTTTAATTTTATTTATTTATAGAATTCATCTTTATATGACATAAAAAATTGTTTATTTTGTCATGTTAGATTTTTTTACTTATAAATTTATTTGAGTGATATTATCGATCATATATGCGAAAAAAGTTGAAGATAATTTTTTGTAATATCATAGATTCTTCTAGAATATTCTAGTGTAGTGTCTTGAATAAATATTTTATAGAATTATCTTGATATTCTAGAGTAATAGAAAATAAAGATCACTAGATTTTTCTCTAGTAGAAGTATCTAGATATTCTAGAGTAGTAGAAGATAAGGATCACTAGTTTTTTCTTGTAGATGTATCTAGAAGAATTTCTAGAATTATCCGTAGGCAAGTATAAATAAGAATCACATTGTATATTTGTAACCATCCATCGAATACAATGCATATTCAAGTAGTCTTCTTGCAAATCAAGTTCTTCATTTCAATATCTTTCTTTACCTTTTTAGCTTCCTCTTCTTAGTTGAATCTTTCGATTTTAGTTCATGTTCTTGAGCTAGCATATGGTCTCTCCAGTTACACCTTTCTTCTGCTATTTCTTTACATAGTATCGAAGTCATAGCCACACATTGGATTCTAGATATTATTCAAGATCGGGTTAGTAATAGATTCAACTAATTTCTCGCCATGAATTTTAACTGTCATGGTAATGGAATGGGAATGGAGTTGCTAAATTGGTTCAATTAAAAGTTATGGAAAACATATATGGAATCATACCTTGTGGGTGAAGACTTGTGGGATATTGTCAATGGAAGTAACATAAGTCCTCCTGACGATAGACCAGAAAGTGATTGTATATAAAAGAAGTGGAAGTAGACTAATGCGACGATGGAGTTCATCTTGAAGAAATCCATATCCTCCAGCTTATTCGAGTATACTATAAGGTGCAAATCAGCTCATGAAATATGGAGGACCCTCGATCAGTTAATTAATAAGAAGAATGAAGCTCGGCTACAAATATTGGCGAATAAATTGGCTAACGCCAATCAAGGTAATCTTTCTATTATCGAGTATTTCTTAAGGATTGAGAATTTATGCTCTGAGATCTCTTTATTTAATATGGATGAGGTTATCTCTGAAGCATGAATAAGAAGAAATATTATTCATGGTTTGAAGTCAGAATATATTTCCTTTGTGATATTGAGTCAAGGATGGGCTTAATAACTATTCTTGGAGGAGTTTGAAAATTTATTATCGTCACAGGAGTTACTTACCAAACAAATAGCTGGGGTATCAATCAAAGAAGGAGAAGAAAATGCTCTTGTAGCTGGCAAGAGGAACTTTAAAGGAAAAACAACAAAAGATATGTCGCATTCTCGATCGACGGGTGGTTCAAGCTAACCAAGTAAAGAGGGAGAGACTACAAATAACTATAAGAATCTCAAATATTATCGGTGTGGCAAAATGAGACACATAAAAAGATATGTCGAGCCAAAGAGAGTAATATCTCTCAAACTAAGAAATCTGTTGAAGAAGAAAAAGACTGGGAAAAGTATTTCATAGCTGAGAGTCGGGCAATTGATGCCATGACTTCCATCAATTTTGAAAGAGACTGGATCATAGATTTAGGATGTGGGCATCATGTCAATGGAGATAGATATAAATTTTCCAACTTTCTATAATACAATGGTTGTGATGTCATTATAACAACAAATAATACGGTTTATCATGTGGAGAAGAAAGACACAACCACCATCAACAAGAAACAGGAAGACTCAATCACTCTTAATAGTGTCTTTCATGTTCTAGGGATGAGAAAAAATCTATTTCAGTTGCAAATATCATAGATGCGGGAAGTTATCTCCTATTTAGCCCATATGACGTGAAGTTCCTTCAAAATATCAAAGAACTCAAGACAGATATCATTCATACCGGTAAGAGAGTTGATGATTTATATGTTTTATCTGGCTCTAACTCATGTATTGAGAAGATGAGTAGTAATGATATCTATGGCATGCTAGACTTGGGCATATTAACATATATAAATTAAAAGCCATGGTCAAATTGAATCTAGTAAAAGGATTACCTAACTTAAGCAACTTTGGTGGATGAGAGATTTGTGAAGGATGTCAATATGAAAAGGCACATCGTCTTCCATTTGATAGATCCTTGACAAGAACCAAAGCTCCTCTTGAACTAATTCATAATGATTTGATGGGACCAACAAGAACTTATTTGTTCTCCGACTACTCTTATATTGCTACTTTTCATTAATGATTTTACTAGATTCACATGGGTTTATGGGTTTATCTTGTGAAGCA
The DNA here is from genome assembly GCA_030864215.1 of Capsicum pubescens. Classification (NCBI taxonomy): domain Eukaryota; kingdom Viridiplantae; phylum Streptophyta; class Magnoliopsida; order Solanales; family Solanaceae; genus Capsicum; species Capsicum pubescens. Next base: position 112,346,777 of record CM061543.1, on the reverse strand, counting down.
TAAGTCAGAAGTATTCAAAAACTTTCAGGAGTTTAAGAAAACTGTGGAAGGTAAGCATGGTTCAAGGATAAGGTGATTGCAAATAGATAACGGTAGTGAGTTCTATTCTAAAGATTTTCTCTCGTTTTGTCGTCAGCATGGCATTAGAAGAGAACTTACTTGTGCTAATATTCCACAAATAAATGGAGTGGCACTTGACAGAGACATGTAAGAGCTGGATTCATACCAAAAAATTACCTAGAGCTCTATGGGCTGAAGGTATAAATGCATAACAAATGTGATCAACAGGATTCCTCTTTATTCAAACAACATAATGTCACCTTATGAATTGATGTTTGGAGAAAATCCTAATATTTAAACACTTTAGAGTCTTTGTCTTTATCTGTTATATTTATATCTTGGATTCTTGGTGGAGTAAATTTGATCCTAAGGCAAAAAATTACATATTTATTGGTTATGATGAAAGGAAAAAAGATTAGAAGTGTATGGACCCAGAAACTCATTGTTTCATTATTTCTCGAGATGTGGTATATGAAAAAAAATTCTTGTATTATAGAGTTGCATCGAAAGGAGAGGGTTATAAATTATTGAACTCTAGAGTTTCAAACTTACCTATCGTAAGTTTTTCTCTAGAGAATTAAATTGCTGAGGAGCTGAAACACCCCGAACTTTGGCCTTTGCAAAATTTCCTTAGTCTTGAACATTTTGTGTTATACAACTTGTTCCATACCACTCATATGGTGTGGGTATGGGTTAAGGACCCTAGTCGTATTATTGTTAGTATCACATTGGCCAAGTTCTGTTCTTGGTATGAGAGGACTCCATACGAGTCGTATGATATGATACGAGCGGTAAGGTCCAAACCATATGTTGTCCAGTGTCTAGACTTTGACATTCTTCTTAGGGTATGAATTAGAGGGTACTAGTCGTATGGTTGGGTACGAGTGAGTCTAATGAGTCATAAATGTGATGCCCAACATTCTGATCAAAGTACAAGTAGAGTATACCACTTGTATAATGTGTGTACAAGTGAAGGGGGCAAACCAAACCCTCATGCGAGTCTTTTACAGCTTTTAAGCTGAGGGCATTTTAGATATTTCCTACCCCAATTCCTTAAGACCCTATAACACTATTTGGTCCCTCATTCTTCATTTTGAAAGATATAAACACTCTAAAAAACTCTCCAAAAGATTGGGCTAGGGTTTTATCAAGGTGGTCACCTAGAGGCTTGAGGCTCAAAAACTCTCTGTGAATCTTCACAACTCGGGCATATGACTCTTCCCTCATTGTTAGTTCACAAATATAATATGTTTTAAATATTATTCTTGAATCATAAATGGTAAAATCCATGGTTGAGGGTTTGAATGTATATGGTTAAGTATTGTTCTCTCGTATTTTAACTTGTGTTTATGGATGATTTACTAATAGTTTTACACATATGGGTGCTTGGTAATTGTAATTTGGACTAAGGGATCGAGGTTAACTCTAACTTGATAGTTTTTTACTTGAATAATGGCTTAATAAAGAGTATGCCCTCAACCTGTTTGTGAAAATGTCAACGAGAAGAATTTTGTTACATATGAATTGTATTTTGAAGTAATGCTTGGCATAAGAATGTTAAAGAAGGATGATGGCTTTGTAAAGGTTTTGATAACCATAAATCGAATTGAAATGTGATTTAAACTAAGACGTTGGCCTCATAATGTAAATGGTTGGTAAAAGATTTCATGAAGGCCTTATTGACCATAAGTTGAATTGAATTATAACCTTGGTGGTTTAAATGACTAAATGGGTTCGAGTCCCTAAATATTGAATTGAATTGATGTTTTGTATAGACAATGGGTTCGAGTCCATTTGATATTGGTTATGTCATGTTGTACTCTTGCTAGTGGGGTTGGTATGACGATATCAACAGGATGCCTTGGGTAAGTAATTTAACTAATAGTTGTGTATATGTGTGAATGATGTTTTAAATTGGGCTTTAAAGCAAGATGTATAGCCGGGCCATAAAAGTGGAGTCCAAAGGACTTCTCTGGTTCGTATAGCCACACACACTAGGGCCCTTTTAGATAGGGGAGAGTTGGGCCCATATAGCTCGTGGGTTCCTTGTATTATGACGGTTATGCTATACAATCCAGGTTAATATTTTCAAAGATCATGTTAAGCCTTGTTCCCTATCCCAGCATGATATGCATATCTATATGATAGTGATTGCATATGATGGTTTGACTTGGTTTTACACAAAGGCATTATTTTATCCTTATCCTTGAGTTACATGCTAGCGCTTCAACCGCTAATTGTCTCCGATGTTGTATCCCCGCGCGATACAGGTGCCAAAACTTCTTCTTCTCTTCTTATGCAGTGATCAGGTGCTCAAGTGGATCATGTGTTGACATTGAAGTGGTGATCTTCCATAATTCGGAAGGCATTCATTTCATGGTCTTGTTATCATTTGTCTTAGACTTGATTTAAACATTATTTTTGGCTAATATCGGGGGCATATCCCAATATATTATTGACTTTAAATTTGTAGAGGCTTTGTAGATTACTATATACTTGGGTGAGTTGTGTTGGTGGATTGGTTTAAACTTTAATGAGCTATTGATAGTCTTATTTTACTCTAACTTATTATATGTTTGAAATTTATCTAACATTATGGTTAATGTGATGACTAGGTTAGGTGAAGGGGTGATATCCGATCCACGTGGTGCTTGAGATACCCATCATGGCCAGACCCTTGTTCGGGTCGTGAAAATGTTAGTATCAGAGCCTAGGTTCATGGTCAATTAGGTGTCCATAAAGTAGTGTCAAGTAGAGTCTCTTTTATGGGTGTGTAGCATGCCACACTTAGAAGAGAGAGGATATAAGAAATTTAGGAATGCTTTTGTTTTTTGTTGTTTTACTTTGAGCTATAGAGTCTAAGGTCTTATATCCTTCTGATTTCTATTTGCTCATCTTTCAGATCATGCCTCCAAGAAGATCTAATGTTTATGCAAACTCTTCTGTCCCGACTGAGGAAAATTTGGATGAAGCTCATCCAATTTTTAAGGTCCAGACCTAATCAAGAGTCACTGAATCTGACTATTCTCGTGGGGTTCCACCTATCCCCACTAATCCCACTTCTGAGAGTGACACCCATACTCATTCGCCTCTCGAGGAGGTTACTAATGCTAAGTTTCGTTGCTCCATTACCCAGTTTACTTTGTTGATGACATCTCAGTTATAACAGTCTGGTTCTGCTGGTGTTGCTGCGGGTTCATCTGAGGCCACTAGGGTTGTCCAATTCATAAGGTTGCATCATCCAATGTTTACTAATACAAGGGTTGAGGAGGATCCTCAAAGTTTCATTGATGAAATAGAAGATCTTTTGGGTTATGCATGCTTTAGAGATTGAGGGTGTAGAGTTTGTTGCCTACTAACTGAAGGATGTAGCGTACCAGTGGTATAAAGAGTGGAAACAGTCGAGAGGTGAGAATGCTACTTCTACCGCGTGAGATAATTTCTCTAGTGTGTTCTTGGACCGCTTCTTTCCTCAGGAATTAAGAGAGGCAAAAGTAAAGGAATTTATTAACTTGAAGCAAGAAAGGATGACAGTCAAGTAGTATGCCTTAAAATTCCATCAGTTTTCCTGGTATGCTCCCGAATTGGTATCTAATATAAGGGCTCGAATGATAAAGTTTGCTTTGGGATTGTCTTGTGAGTTGATCCTTGAGAGTAAGGTTGCCTTGTTGATCAAGGACATAGACATCTCCAGATTTGTGGTGTGTATGCAGCAGGTCGAAGAAGAGAAAAATAAGCAAGCCAAGATTGGTAACAGGCAGAGTAAGAGGTCTCAGTTTTCAGAACAAAGTGGAGGCCAATAGTATAGTGGTAAGTAGTCCAAGAAGAAGAGTTGTGAGAGTCCTAACTCCTATTCGACGGCTAGTACTCCCTACCCAAAGTCGCTGGGTGATAGATGTTTTCAGGGTGGTGATGCTTCGAGGGCAAGGGGTGCTTAATCTCTGGCCAGCAAGGCCTAATCAGCACCATCCTACCCTCTTTGCAGATTCTGTGGTCAGCATCATCGTGGTCAGTTTGAGAAGGGGAGGAATAAATATTTTAGTTGTGGTTAGATTGGGCACATGCAGTGAGAGTTCCCCTCTGGAGTTTCTTCTGAGGCCAACAGGGTCTCTATTACTACTTCATCTTCTCCTGCACCAAAGGGTGTTATTTTTACCTTTGTTTTTGTTTTTGGTGCCAGCATTGGACGGAATCGTTTGTATACATTTACTATGCGCCAAGAGTCTGAGGCATCTCCGGATGTTGTTACGGGTACATTGAAACTCTTTTCCCATGACGTGTAATGTTTACTTGATCTGGGGTTCCCTCTTTCTTATGTGACCCTATTTGTAGCTGTGTATTTTGGTTTTGGTCCTGAGTGTCTGTCAGTTTCTTTTTCTATTTCTACCCTGGTAGGAGACTCTGTGGTTATCAAAAGTTTCTATAGGGGGTGTGGTAGTTGTTGGTAGTAAAGAAACCCTGGTAGATTTAATAGAGTTGGACATGGTTGATTTTGATGTTATTTTGGGGATGGACTGGTTGCACTCGTGTTATGCTTCCTTAGATTATCGGACATATAAGATCGTGTTTAGATTTCCTAATGAGCCCGTTTGAGTGGACGGGTGGTTTCCTAGCTCCTAAAAGGATATTCATATCGTATGTTAGAGCTTGGAGATTAATCTCCAAGGGTTGTCTCTACCATCTAGTCTGGATTAACGATTTTAACTCAGACGATCCTTCTTTGCATTCTATCCTGGTGGTGAATAAATTTTCTGAGGTCTTCCTTGATGACCTTCCTGGTGTTTCTCCTGTTAGGAAGATTGAGTTTGGGATTAAACTGGTTCCGGACACTCGTTCGATTTTTATTCCCTCATATAGAATGGATCCAGCTGAGTTGAAGGATCTTAAGGAGATGTATTGGTGGAATGGCATGAAACAAGATGTTGTTGACTTTGTGGCTAAGTGTATGGTATGTCAGCAAGTAAAAGTAGAGCACTTGAGGCCCAGTGGGATGCTTTAAGAGACTGAATTACCGGTGTAGAAATGGGAAATAATTAATATGGATTTCATTATCGGTCTTCTACGGTCGCAAAATTAGTGTGACTCCATTTGGGTCATCGTTGATAGGATGACTAAGTTTGCTCACTTCTTACCAGTGAGAACTACTTATTTTATCGAAGATTATGCGAAGTTGTATCTTCAAGAGGTTGTAAATTAGCACGGTGTACCTATCTCGATTATCTCAGATCGTGGTCTCAGTTCTCATCATATTTTTGGCGCTCTTTTCAGCGTGGTCTGGGGACTAAAGTGAGTCTTAGTATGACTTTTCACCCGCAGTCGGATGGACAAGCCAAAAGGACTATTCAAACTTTGGAGGATATGTTACGAGCCTATGTGATTGATTATGGTGGTAGTTGGTTCTACCATTTACCTTTGATTGAATTTGCTTATAGCAATAGTTACCATTCTAGCATTGGTATGGCTTCATTTGAGGCATTGTATGGTAGGAGGTGTAGATCTTCTATTGGGTGGTAAGAGGTTGGTGAAGCAGAAATATTTGGCCCAAATTTGGTTCACCAAGTCATGGAGAAGGTGAAGGTAATTCAGGATAGGTTTAAGACCGCCCATAGTCGCCAAAAGTCCTATGCAGATGTGAGGTGAAGCAATTTGGAGTTTGAGGTTGGGGATTGGGTATTCTTGAAAGTGTCTCCCATGAAGAAAGTGATGCAGTTTGGGAAGAAGGGGAAACTTAGTCCCCGATATATTAGCCCTTATGTGGTTTTGAGAAGGGTTGGTAATGTTGCATATGAGTTGGATTTGCCTCCTGGCATGAGTTTCATTCATTCGGTATTTTATGTGTCCATATTGCAGAAATATGTAGGTGATCCTTCATTGATTGTTCCCTTGGTGGACATTGGTATTTCGAATTCATTGACCTATGAAGAGATCCCGATGAGGATCTTGGATCGACAAGTTCGTAGGTTGCGAACGAAAGACGTAGCTTCGATGAAGGTTCTATGGCAAAACCAAAAGTCCGAGGAAGCTAAGATGACATGAAGTCCAAGTATCTATTCTTATTCTCGATCCCAAAAAATTGTGCTTGAGGTATGTGTTGTTCTTAACATCCTCTTCTTATGTCTTTATTAAAGGTAAATTATGAATTCCTTGGTGTTTTATTTTCTTAGTTTAAAGTAAGAGTAGATATGTATGGGGTTAGTCGTGCTTATAGTGCCTCATCCTATCATTTGAAGATGAATGATCTCGGAGGGGGGGGGGGAATGAAACACCCCGAACTTTGGCCCTTGCAAAATTTCTTGAGTCTTGAATATTTTGTGCATTATACGACTTGCACCATTCCACTCGTATGGTGTGGTATGGGTCAAGGACCCTAGTCATATGATGGTCAGTATCACATGGCCAAGTTCTATTCTTGGTACGAAAAGACTCCATACAAGTCGTATGATATGATACGTGTGGTAAGGTTCAAACCCTATGTTATCCAGTGTCTAGCCTTTGACATTCTGCTTAGGGTACGACTTGGAGGCTACTTATCATATGGTTGGGTATGAGTGAGGCCATTGAGTCGTATGTTAGACAAAATGTGATGTCTAACATTGTGATCAAAGTACGAGTGGAGGGTACCACTCGTATGATGTGTGTACAAGTAAAAGGGGTAAATCATACCCTCCTACGAGTCATTTACAACTTTTAAGTTGAGGGCATTTTAGACATTTCCCACCCCAAGCCCTTAAGACCCCACATCCTATAACATTATTTGGTCCCTTATTCTTTATTTGGAAAGATCAAAACACTCTAAAAAACTCTTCAAAAATCTCTCTAGAAGATTGGGCTAGGGTTTCATCAAGGTGGTCACCTAGAGGCTTGAGGACCAAAATCTCTCCATGAAACTTCATAACTGAAACACCATGGGTTTGGGACCCTTAGAAAATATCTCGTATTTCTAGTTTTTGGTCAAGGTACGACTAGGGGGTACAGGTTGTATGCTAGGGTATATTTGGTAAGGCTTGGTCGTACACTTACCAGTGTTGGTTAGTAGGTTGGATGTGGTTTATGGAATGGGTATGACCTAATGGGTTTGATTCGTATTGGTAGATACTGGTCGATTGGTTTTGTTTTTTCCTTCACTTAATTTGAGACTTAGTAGCTTAGATTGGATCTGAGTACGAGTGGCTCACCATGCGTCATAAGCTGGGGTAGGAGTCATACCATGGACTCGTATGGTGTATAGTGTTCAAACTTTAATTGATTCTATTCTTCCTGGGATATGGTTTAAGGGTACTATTCGTATGGTTGGGTACGACTTGGGTTGGGTAAGTCGTATGTTGGATAGTATTGGGTCTAATTGGGAGGCCCAAAGTACGGATGATGGGTACCACTCGTATTGGAGGGTACGATCGGTATGGGGTAGTCGTACCCAATGACGGGAATTTTGTGAAGTTTAAGTGGGGGTAATCTGGACATTTCCCAACTCAATCTATTAAGGTCCCACGACTTATAACTCCTTCACAATCACTCAAACTCTCTTAAACACTCTCTAATTCTCTCTAAGGCTCTTGGGTAAAAAAAGGCTAGGGTTTCACTAAGGTGATCAATTTGGGGCTTGTACGGGTGATTTCTCTCTCTATCATCTTTATAATCTAAGGTAAGATACTTCTCCCTTATTGTTAGTTCCAACTAAAGGCATAATTTATACAATGTTTTCATAGTATGATTATTGTATGGTTTTGGGGTTTTCAAGTATATGTTGGGGTTTGGGTATTAAATGGTTGGTTATGGTTTTCTCATGTTTTAATTATGTTTTTACATGCTTTAATAGTGGTTTGGATAATTGGTTGCATGGGAATGGTTAATTGGTAATTGGATTTGATTTTAGAAGCACTATGTCCACAACATGTTTGATAAAATGCCTATGATAATATTTTTACTATACTATTGGACTTTTAATGGAACTATTGCATGGTATGATTTGGTAATAGAACCCTAAATGGTATAAATAATTTAAATGGTTTGGAAGGGATAAATGGTAAGGTTTGGTGGTTGTGGTTATGATTAATTAAACTTTTTTGTAGGGTCCATGAGATTTTATACGGGTCAAAGAGGCATCTTAGTACTCGAGGACATGAAGACGTGAGTGAAGACCCGAGCTTGTAGGGCTGCCCATCCAAGCAACAAGATTTTAAGTGTAGAGAACAAGGAACAACACTCCAAATCCGTCCAAGAAGCCAAGTCCAAGGCCGCCCCTTTGTAAGGGCTCATTAAGGGCCTTTTGGTCATTTTTTAATAAGTGTTGCCCTAGCTTATAAATAGAACCTTTAGGTCATTTGTCCATTAGACTTTGATGATATATTTTGTAAACTCTTTGAGAGTATCTTGCAAGGTGGAATCCTTGTGGCAAGTGTGGACATCACTTGTGATGATAACAACCATAGAAATGGTGGTTGCTTGGGAATCCAATTCCCTTGAGGTCCCTTAAGAGTGTAGATGTTTAATATTACTTGTTGTTTGTTTTTTGGTGTTTAATATACACCTTAGTGCTTAAACTTGTAGTATTTCATGTCTCACTATCTATTTTTTTAGTTATTGTAATCTTGTTTCCGTTTTGTTCTTATATTGTTGAAGCCGTGTGTTGTTGTTCTCTCCTTGTTGTTGTCATTTTTTAACCTTATTGTAGTTTAGTTGTTGGCTTTTTTGTGTCAATAACACTTTGATATCGTCTTTTTGTTGTTCTTGTAATTCGAATTCAAGTGTGGTCATCAAAGGGTCCTCGGTTCTCTTGAACTAGTGGACTGTTTTGGTGTGTGAATTGTTGTGTTCTTGGGGTGTTTGGTATTATTTGGTATCAGAGAAAGGCTGGTTGTTTTTCTACACTAACAATCTTGGGCTCTTTTAGTTGGAAAAAAAAAGTTGTTCTTGGCCGAGAGCTTGTAATCGTATTGTTATTGATATTTGGCGGAGTTGGTGTCTAAATTTAAGAGTGTTTTTACTTGTCTTTGTTGTTTCTTGTGGTGGTTCTCTTCATCTCTAACTCTCTTGAGTCTTGATCTAAGTTCTTGAGCTAGGGTTCAAGTTGTTGTTGAAGATTGTGGGACGGTTTTGTTGGTGGTGGTGGTGGTGTTCATCTTGTGTTCTTGAAGTTGTGTTGAAAATGTTGTTGTTGCTCTTGAAAACTATATAAAGAAGAGAAGACTTTTGTTTATCTTGAAACAATTTTCAAGATCACACCAAAGTAGTAAGGAGACCAAAAGACTTCCAAAAGTATAGTTACCATAAAGGAGAAAGATCACTTTTCAAAAATAGCCCAAAGGGGAAAAGAGACAAGACTACCAAAAAGGTTGTCTTACCAATTTGGTGCAAGTAGGTGAAAGACTTTATGAATCTTGAAAGTGGAGTCTAAAACCTTGTTTGTCTCTATTTCGGCCGAAATTTGTCTTCCAAATACAAAATTAAACAACTAATTTCTTGAAACAAAAAATTTTCAACTTCAACGACATTTCAATGACCTATAGTAACGTGCCACATCATCAAAGGCTCAAGAACATTGGATTTCCTAGTTTCACTTTCTTATTTCAATTGGTTTCTAAATTTTTTTGACCCTTATACTAATTGACAACTAGTAAATACCTACTAGGTTGAAGATTAGTTTTTTGAGTACGTTCTTCATGTTAGCGTTGTTTTTTTGTGCTTTTCTCGTTTTTGAGTCGTAGTATATTTTTTGGTTCAAGTTCATACATTACTTTTTTTTTGTCGTTTCAAACAAGAATCTACTCTGACCTCGATCCATAATTGGAACCAAGTGACCTCATTGGAGTATAAGCGGGTTATCAACACTTGTGAGGCCAATAGAGTGAAAACTTCAAAAGTGTGAGCTTGAGGGTTTACAGACTGTTTTGAAACATTTTATGGACTGGTTTTTACTAAACTTTAACGTGTTTTCTATTTTTGTTTTGTTTGTTTAGTAGGTTTTGATAGGCATAATGACGGATGAAGGGGAATGCCTACTTGGGCTAGTTCTTTCATGGAAAAGCTTATCATTTCCATGGATAACCGATTGGCCTCTTTTGAAGGGAGGTTGGAGAGAATGGAAGGAAGAATGGAAAAAATAGAAGGGATGGAGGGTTCTTTTTCGAGGAGAATGGACACCTTGGAAGTTCGTTTAGATTCTAACCATTCAAGTCCTAAACACTACTATGCCTCGACTAGTAGACATGCTACCAATGCCTCCCCGACTATAACCCCAGATACACTTCACCAAATACTCAATCCACCTATACCAACCCATGAACCCCTCAACCAAGTCCCTACTTATCCAAATAATCGAAACCAAGTCCACCAAAACGCTCCCCAAAACTGAGACCCAATTGAAATGCCAAGAGCACTACTAAACCAAAATCAACCAATCCAAATTGATGATGTGGAAAGTGAGGGTCCTTATGGAGATGAAGAGTTAGATAAAGTAGATCTTTTTACAGAATTTGTGAGAAATATAAAAAGATCTTATGGTGAAGGGCATAGGGGCCGTGGGGGAAGATTTGGACCACCTCCTCATGGTAGAGGCAATATGGGGCAATGCCATCATGTTCAAGAAGGTTTCAAGGACTACGAAGGAAATATGGGTAGAGACACGGGTCTTAATTCCATCAAAATCACTCTCCTTACTTTCAAGAGAACTAGTGACCCATCTATCTATATTGATTGGGAGTTACAATACAATCGGATCTTTCAACTCAATGAGTTATCTCCTCATAAGAAGGTCGCCCATGCTATTGCTCAATTTGAAAGGTATGCATCTACTTGGTGGGAGACCAAACGGTTGTAAAGGGTAAGAAATGGCAATCTTGACCTTCCGTATTGGGATAAATTAAAAGAACTTATGAGAGAGAGGTATGTTATGGAAAGGTTTAAGCAAGAGCAATTAATGAAGCTCTACAACTTACGGCAAGGTGATAGAAGTGCGGAGGAGTATCATGAGGAGTTTAAAAACTTGATTATTTGCCTTGAAATTGTTGAACCTCCTAATCATTGTTTTGCTAGGTTCAAAGGCGGCTTATGCTATGAAATTATCTCTCAATTAGTGGTTCACAAGTTTGACCTAATTGATGATATTATTAAAGTGATCATTGAGGTTGAAAGGAGCATTGAAGCCAAGAAAGCCTTCAGATGGAACAAGAGAAAGAATGCCTGTAAATTCTTTGAGAAGACATCAGTTGATAGGGCTATCCAAAGGTACCCACCATGGCATGAAGGTAATACCTCTTCTACTCATAATCCTAAGGGTATTATTTGTTTCAAGTATCAAGGTTGGGGTTACAAGGCTAGTGAATGCCCCAACCGAAGAAACATTATATTGGTGGGAGGTGATCCTTACTTTATGGGGAGTAAAGTGTACGTACATGATGTTAGTGATGACATCCCTCAAGATGATGATGATAATAATGATGAAGTCGAGGAGTGTATGGAAGAAGGGAAGATAAATGTGCCTTGCGGGTAATTGTTGAATGGTACTCTTTGATGAGAATGGTACCTTTTACTCTTTTTCTTTTCTATCTTTTGCCTATGATGATGACTTGAATGTGAATAAAATGTAGATTCTTCCATTTTGGTTGACAAGTCTAATTGTTGTTCAAAGAAGAGTTTATGGATTTTACTTGTTAAACAACTTTTATTTCTTGCTTCTTGTCACACTTATATGGATAGACAATTAATTTTTCCTTTAGGGTGTTCGGATATGGTTGATTTTTCTAACATTAACCCTCTTGCTATGAGGAATGTGTGTCTCTTTGTATCCCCTATTGTTTTGCAAGGTTCAGATTCAAGGACGAATCCTTTCTAAGGAGGAGAGGATGATACGAGTCAAAGAGGAATCTTAGCACTCGAGGACATGAATATGTGAGTGAAGACTCGATCTTGTGGGGGTGCCCATCCAAGTAACAAGCTTTTAAGTGTAGATAACAAGGAACAACACTCCAAATCTGTCCAAGAAGCCAAGTCCAAGGCCGTCCCTTTGTAAGGGCTCATTAAGGGCCTTTTGGTCATTTTGTAATAAGTGTTTCCCTAGATTATAAATAGAACCTTTAGGTCATGTTGTCCATTAGAATTTGATGATATATTTTGTAAACTCTTTGAGAGTGTCTTGCAAGGTGGAATTCTTGTGGCAAGTGTGGACATCACTTGTGTTGATAACAAATTTAGAAACGGTGGTTGCTTGGAAATTCAATTCCCTTAAGATCCCATAAGAGTGTAGGTGTTTAATATTACTTGTTGTTTGTGTTTTGGTGTTTAATATACACCTTAATGCTTAAACTTGTAGTATTTCATCTCTCACTATCTATCCTTTTAGTTATTGTAATTTTGTTTACGTTTTGTTTTTATATTGCTGAAGGCGTGTGTTGTTGTTCTCTCTTTGTTGTTGTTATCTTTTTAACCTTATGGTAGTTTGGTTGCTGGCTGTTTGGTGTCAATAACACCTTGATATCGTCTCTTTCTTGTTCTTGTAATTCAAATCTGAGTGTGGTCATCAAAGGGTCCTCGATTCTCTTGAACTAGTGGACTGTTTTGGTGTATGAATTGTTGTGTTCTTGGGGTGTTTGGTATCAGGATTCCCCTAAGCAAACTTAATAATGGAATACTTATTGGGTACATGGGATTCCCCCAAGTTAACTTGATAATGTAATCTATGGGTACATAGGAATCCCTTTACATAAAAAAGATGGCTAAAGACATTGCTTGCAAGCTATAGTCGGTATGAAAATACCACTTCTTATAGACTTGGTTAATAATAATGGAATAATGGTTTAGTTGGTTGGAAATGGTTTTAATTGGGCAATAATAGTGGGGTGTGATAGCTAACTGTGAAGGTGCGATTCCAATGGGCGGACACTGGAAACTCATATTTGCTGACATGAGGGGTTGGTCATAGAGACCATATATTATACTATAAGGTACATAGGAATCCTATAAGTACATTGTGCATATGTGTCATGGAGAGAGAAGGGTACTCGAAAATCCCCTACTCTTATGATATCTTCGGTCCGTGCGGCTACACGCATTGGGGCCCGTTCAGGGGGTTAAACTGGACCCATATAGCCCATGAGTGATTTTAGGACGGTTAATCTATATATTCCCAGGTTAATAGTTTTAAATGCATGCTAAACCCGATTTCCTTTCCCGGCATGGTTATATATATAATAGTTTTAAATGCATGCCATGGGTTTACTTGGTTTTATTGGGTGACATTATTTTATCCTTATCCTGAGTACTTACTAGCATTCACCCGCTAACCCATCCTCGGGCGGCTGTATCCCTACGCGATGCAGGAACCGACCATTTTACTCCTCCTGCTTAGTGCTCAGATTTGGGATCAGCTACTGAATTGAAGTGGTGAGCTTTCATATTTCAGAAGGCTTCATTTCATATCATGGGCATCTTTAATTACTTTAATTTATTTGTGGATATTGGTTTTGGCTATGGTTGGGAGCATGTCCCAACTGAACATTGGTTTTCTTTTGGTTAAAGGCTTTTGTGGAACTTCTATTGATTGGTATAGGTGGGATCGGTATTGATGTTTGCCTTAGTATTGGCATTGGCATTGGGGATGATACTGGTTTACTAAATTTCTTACTGGTCCATCCTTTTATGTTATGTTACGGAACTTGGTTTGATTATTGTTTTAGTTTTAGTTAATGGTTTGGTTTGGCAATTGGTTATTGGTATGTTATGGGTTTGGGACAGTTGGTCTCATTTGGGTAGGTTTCGGTCATAGACCTATTTCAGAGTCTAGATTTGTGCAATTACATCCTATCTTATTATATGTTTGGAATTATCTGACTCAGGGTATATGCTAGATGGTTGGGTTGGGTATCGGGGGTGGTATCCGATCTTGGTTGTACTTGAGATGCCTATTACGATAAGGCCCCTGGTCGGGTCGGGTCGGGTCAGTAACTCAGGAATGTCACTCTTCCTTCATTGTTAGTTAACCAATATGATGTGATTTAAACATTGTTCTTGAATCATAAATGGTGGTTTTGAAATCCACGGTAAGGGTTTGAATATATATGGATAAGTATTGTTCTCTTGTGTTTTAACTTATATTTATGCATGATTTGCTAATGGTTTACACATTGGGTGCTTGGAAATTGTGATTTGGACTAAGGGGTCATGATTAACCCTAACTTGATGGTTTTTTACTTGGATAATGGCTTGATAAGAGTATGCCCTCAACCTATTTTTGAAAATTTCAATGAGAAGAATCTTGTTACATATGAATTGTGTTTTGAACTAATGTTTGGCATACGAATGTTAAAGAAGGATGAATTGTTTTGTAAAGGTTTTGATGACCATAAATCGAATTGAAATATGATTTGAACTAAGGCGTTGGCCTAAGAATGTAAATGGTTGGTAAATGGCTTCATGAAGGCCTTATTGGCCATAAGTTGAATTCAATCATAACCTTGGTGGTTTAAATGACTAAATAGGTTTGAGTCCCTAAATGATGAATTGAAGTGGATTTCAGTCCCAAAGTCGTTTGATATTGGTTATGGCATGTTGTACACTTGCAAGTGGGGTTGGTATGACAATACCAATGGGATGCCTTGGATAAGTAATTGAACTAATGGTTTTGTATATATGTGAATGATGTTTTAAATTAGGCTTTAAAGTGAGATGTGTATCCGGGCCGTAAAAGTAGAGTCCAAAGGACTAATACTGGAAACCGCACTAGCCGATGCGGGTGTATATATGATCGGAAGGTTGAGTCCCCCAAAAGGATATATGATTCGGAGGTTTAAGTCTCTTCCCATATTGTATACATTGGTGCTAAGTCACCTTAATTATGCTGGGAGGTTCGAGTCCCGCATAATGGTATATACAGATATGGTTATTCTATGGTCCATGCAGCTACACGCACTGGAGCCATTCCAGCTAAGAGAGAGCTGGGTCCATATAGCCCGTGGGTTCCTTGTATTATGACGGTTATGCTACATAATCCAGGATAATATTTTTAAAGATCATGCTAAGCCTTGTTCCCTATTTCAACATGATATATATATATATACATGATTGTGAGTGCATATGATGGTTTGACTTGGTTTTACACAATGACATTATTTTATCTTTATCCCTGAGTTACATGCTAGCACTCCAACCGCTAACCGTCTTCGATGTTGTATCCCCATGCAACACAGGCGTCGGAACTTCTTCTTCTCTTCCTGTGCAGTGATCAGGTGCTCGAGTGGATCGTGTGTTGACATTGAAGTGGTGAATTTCCATACTTTGAAAGGCATTCATTTCATGGTCTTGTTATCATTTGTCTTCGGCTTGGTTTAGACATTATTTTTTACTATTGTCGGGGGCATGTCTCGACATATTATTGACTTCAGATTTGTAGAGGCTTTGTGGATTACTATAGACTTGGGTGAGTTGTGTTGGTGGATTGGTTTAAAGCTATTTATAGTCTTATTTTGCTATATATTGTTATATATTTGGAATTCATCGGGCATTGTGGTCGATGTGATGACTAAGTTAGTGAAGGGGGTGATCTTCTGTCCATGTGGAACTTGAGATACCCATCACGGCCAGGCCCTAGTTCAGGTCATGACAGGAGCTAAGCGAAAGGGGGAGCCCAGAGACTCAACAATATGAAACTCAATAAGAAGATGATTTATTTGGTTCACAAAGACCAAGTAAAACTATTGTTAAGCCATCCCGCTTCAGAGATGAAAACTTTGTTAGTACGTATTCTTGTTTTTTTACAGGGCCAATTGACGATGAAGAGCCTTCATTTTTTTAATAAGCTAATGAGTCAAAGAATAGGAGCTTGCCATGGATTATGAAATGGAGGCTCTAGTGTAAAATCAAACTTGGAACCTAGTTCCAAAGCCAAAAGATGTACAATCTGTGTTTTGCAAATAGGTTTACAAAATTAAAAGAAAAGCGGATGAAAGCATAGATAGATATAAAGCAAGTCTGGTTGCTCGAGGCTTTTCTTAAAAGTATGGTGAAGACTATGAAGAAACCTTCAAACTGGTGGCTAAGATGATCTCAGTTCGAGTTGTACGATCCATGGCAACCTCACATGGTTGGAAATTGTGACAACACTATGTAAAAAATGCCTTCTTATATGGAGAACTTGACAATTATATCTATATAGAGCAACCTCCCAGATATGTCTCTAACTTACGTCCCAATTATGTCGGCAAGCTTAAAAATCCACTTTACGGACTCAAGCAGGCTCCACGAGCATGGTATGAAAAAATTGCTCAATATCTAAATTTTTGTGGCTATGCTGCATCACATTCAGATCCTAGACTTTTTGTTAAGAATCAAGTAAACTTGCATGTAGTTGTTCTTTCGTACATGGATGACATGATACTAACAGGATACATTGATGATGAAGTTGCAAGGCTTCAAGAAGAGATTGCCATAAGATTTGAAATTAAGAAACTGGAAGAACTACACCATTTTCTTGGATTAGAGGTGATAAACACTAGTAAATAAATCTTTGTTACTCAAGAAGGGTATGCACAGGTTTGGGATGAAACAAAGAAAGAAATGTTCTACTCTTCTCGAGATGAGTACGAGGTTAAGGCGTAAAGAAGTCTTACTTCTTGCAGATCCCAAATCCTTCTGAGCTCTAGTTGAAAGTCTTTTGTATTTGACTATTACAAGGTTAGACATTGCTTTTTTTGTTGGATATGTCTACAAATTTATACAATCACCAAGAAAGCCACACTTGGAAGTTGTAAAGAGGATTCTGAAACATATCAACTCAACACTAGATGTGGGCCTATTCTTTCAAAAAAAGAATGATTTGATATTAGTGAGTTATACTGATGTTGTTTTTCATGGCGATATGGATGATCAAAGATCTACATCGGGCTATATTTTTCTTTGTGGTTGAACAGGTATTTCTTGGTGCAGCAAGAAGCAAGACTCTGTTTCTTTATCAACTACGAAGACGGAATATAAAGCAACAACTCTTATTGCTAAAGAATGTGTATGATTCCAAAGGCTTGCTGAAGATTTGCAACTATCTATATCAAAGCCAACTACAGTTTTTGGGGACAATTAAAGTGCCATCAAGCTCGCAAACAATCCAATATTTCATGCAAGAACTAAGCACATTGAGGTGGAACATCACTTCATCGGAGCAAAAGTTCTTGATGGAATGATAAATAAATACTTTGGAAGTACGAAGTCAGAAGAATATTGTTCATATCTTCACCAAGTCACTTCCTAAAACTTCATTTGAGTTCTTTCGCGATAATCATGGGGTAGTTTTCAAAAAATTACTTTAAGGGGGAGTGTGAAAAAAGTTAAAGATAATTTTTTGGAATATCATAGGTTTTTATAGAATATCCTAGTATAGTATCATGAATAAATATCTTGTAAAATTATCTAGATATTCTAGAGTAATAGAAGATAAAGATCATTAGATTTTTCTCTTGTAGAATTATCTAGATATTTAGAGTAGTTGAAGATAAGGATCACTAGATTTTTCTTGGAGATGTATCTAGAAGAATATCTAGAATCATCCGTAGGCAAGTATAAATAGGAGTCACATTGTACATTTGTAACCATTCAAAAAATAAATTCAATACAAAGCATATTCAAGTAGTCTTCTTTCAAATTCATGTTCTTCCTTTCAATATCTTTCTTCACCTTTATAGTTTCCTCTTCTTAGTTGAATCTTTCGATTTTAGTTAACGATCTTCGGCTAGCAGAATGTCTCCCAGTTACATCTTTCCTCTACTATTTCTTTATGATATAAAGGTATAAGTTAAGTGACTTTATTGATATAAATAAAGTTCAATGATTTTGCTAGATAAATTCTCAAAGTCTAGTGAACTTTTGAGCTATTAACTCAAATAATATACTAAGAGTTAATAACTCAGATGATCACTCAACTTTGAATTTTTATCCCAGAAAATTACTCAACTTTGGTTTTTACTTCAAAAGTCACTCAACTATCACATTTTTACTCGGAAAGTCACTCAACCTATTTAATTATTTTTTTAAATAAAATTTGTTTATGTGGAATTTCTATGTAAATTAAAATTCTAAAAAATAAAAAATATTTTTAATGACTCTTTTATCCTTATTCCCTTAATTTTAATATCTCTCCTCCTCTTTCTCATTTTTCTTCTCCTTCTCGCATATTATAATTGATTCAACATTAAATATGTTTAATAAAATATCAAAGGATCACATTAAAATTTAACAATAACCAAAGAATTAAAATTACAATTATTTTGCCTACCTTTTCAATCCTTGTTTCAATTTCTTTTTTTCCATCTGATATTATTGTTCGTATTGAAATCTAATTAAATTTAAATTTACACATTATATAGCTTACTATAAATGCAACGCTCTCAACAATACAATCCCCTCCCCCCTCCTCCCCCTTCCTGTTTTCACTCTAAAGATGCCCTTTTTATAAATGTTTGTACTATATGTATGAAAAAAATATTGTACTATATGTATATGTATGATAAATTAGAGATTTTATACCCATAACTAAATATTATAAGTAATATACCTACGTTATAGGAGTTCACTATATATATGTAATAACTACGTACACGTGACTTTTAATAATAAATGAGCTAAATTACGTATCATTTAGTTATATTTCATCGTATTAATAATTTTTTATTCTTCGATTATTGTTAAATTTAATTTGATCTTTTAATATTTTATTAGACATATTTATGTTGAATCAATTACAATATGTGAGAAGGAGAAGAAAAACGAGAAAGAAAAAATAATTTATGGGAATAAGAATAAAAGAGTCATTAAGAGTAATTTTTTATTTTTTCTGAATTTTGTATTTAAATAATAATTCCACATAAGCAAATGTTATTTAAAAAAATGATTGAATAGTTTAAGTAGCTTTCTGAGTAAAAACATGAAGTTGAATGACTTTTGAAGTAAAGATTAAAGTTGAATGACTTTTTGGGATAAAAGTCCAAAGTTGAGTGACGATTTGAGTTATTAACTCAATGTACTAACGGTAAGATCTAATCTAAGACTTTTCTTAAAGCATCAATAAAATTCACTAAGACTAATGATAATATATTTAAATTCTAAATTCTTATTGATTACCATCAATAAATTCAACGAAAAACTTAATATGATATAAGAAGATAATTTGAGTTGTGCAACCAAAACACTAGCAAACTACACGTATTGTGTGTACATACATTATATATATACCAGTAGTATTCTAATGTGTTCACACTGAAAAGAAAAAGGATAACAAAATCTAGTAATAATAAATTCCTTGTTCTATTTTATTTATTCTCTTAATTAACTTGGACACTTGAATTTGTTTGCCTGCTAAACACTTTATAACACTAAAATTCACCATTTGATATGTTTATTTTTCATTTTTCAAGTGTCATATTCATACCAAAAAGTTAAAAACGACAAATTTGTAGGACTCTCCCGATGAAGTTGACCAATGTACTAGCTATTAGGTGTTTGCATCACCTATAACCTACTTAACTTTCACCTGACATGACATCAACACATCATTAAAAAGTATTGATGATGCAAATGGAGTAGTATATATAGAGTAATTATGTGGATTTAAAATCTAAAATTGATAAACTTCTACGAGAACATCAAATTAATATACAATAAACAGTTATATTTATAATTAAATATTTAATAATCTTTTTAATATATATAATTTCTGAACAAAAATAAGTTAATTCATATGAATTGTATTATATTGTTAATGTGTCCTTACTAATGAACCACTGACAACAATCAATATGCTTTTATTTGTAGTTAAATGTTACGCTTGCTTTTATTTGTAGTTCAATGTTACGCTTTTAGTCTTTTATTAAGCACATGTGTGACAGTTGATTATTCACGTACATTCTTATACTATTTGCTTACAATTTTGTTATTCTAAAACACTAGAAATCACTAAGAGAATGAAAAAAATAACACCAGAATTATTAGAAAGATTTGTATTAGAGAGAGCTTGAGAGATTTGTTTGATGTTTTTACAAATGAGTATCCCTCTTTTTATACTATTCACCTCGGAGTTAATGTGTAAATAATATTTGTTACAATGCCCCTACATAGTTGCTAATAAGTCCTTTTTCTAGAACACTCGTTTTTCATGCAAATCTAAGAGATTTTTCTTCCATAGGAAATCTCTCTATTTTTCTAGATCATTCCACTAAAGACTAGCTTCCTTTCCATGTAAGCCTTTCACATAAGCATTTTTATGTCATGTGGCACCTAAGTGGCATGATGATATGGCGGGTCATCACACTCTCGCTCACCTAATTTTGGGACAACCAAGATGCATTGTTGCGCACAAGAGTTTTTCCAAAACTGTCATATTATGAGCAATTCCTACCTCCAACTACTTTTGTTAATAGAGTGAGAAGGATAATGTGATGACCTGCCAAATCATCATGTCATGTAGATGCCACATGACACAAAAATACTTATTTGGAAGGCTTATATGGAAAGGAAGCTAGTTCTTAGTAGAATAATCTCTAAAAATATAGTGATTTCTCATAAAAGATCCTAGAATCTCTTGGATTTGCATGGAAAGCCCTTGAAAATTTCTAGCTATATAGTGTTGTAGAAAAAGGACTTATTAGCAAATATATAGGAACTTCATAATAATTATTACTCCCTCCGTTTAAAAAAGAATGACTCATATTCTTTTTTAGTCCATTTGAAAAAAAATAACCTCTGTTCTTTTTTTATAATACTTTAATTTCAAATTTTCACATGACATATTTAGGACCACAAGATTAAGGAGAATTTTGGTACATCTGACATAACTTAAATTTAAGGCCACAAGATTCAAAAGTCTTCCTTATTTTCTTAAACTTTGTGTTAAGTCAAAGTAAATCATTCTTTTTAAAACGGGGAAAGTACTATTTACATATTAGTTCATAGAAGAGTAGCATAAATAGAGATACACTTAATTGTAAAAATATTAAGCAAATCTTTCGAGCTTTCTCTAGTTCAAATCTTTTTAATAATTCTCTAATGTTCTGTCTTTCTCTTTTAGCGATTCTTAGTGTGTTAAGCTAACTTGATAAGTTGATATAGCTAAATCATATGAGCAAATAGTGTAAGAATGTGACCAAATTGTTAAATGTCATACGTATGGTTAGTAGAAGAATAAATACGTGACATCAAGCTCATTTTATAAGCCTGCCGCACGTTGCTTTCTAAATTCTAATAAAATCAAGAGACAAGGGTCCCTTTTGATTTCAAACATATCTTATTGAAGTTTTTAATGTGACTAATATTATATTATTAATGAAGATCAACCTGCTCTAAGTTTAAGAATTTATGTTTTTTGGAATTTGATATATTTTTAGGGATCATCCCCTTTAACTTGTCAACTTTGTCATTTGCATGTCTTTTTAAAATAAAAAACTATTAATTAAATAACAATTTAGTTGAATCACTCTAATCTATTTTTTAATCTCAATACTTTTTTTTTTTATACTTTAGCCAATTAATCATTCCCCGCATTTTTTTTTAGAGAAGAGAAATGTTTTTTTTTTTTGGTTTAATTTAGCTTTTTATTAATAAGTAAATCAAAAATTATTTCAACATCACTTGACCCAGTCCAATCCGGGTCAAATAAAGCAAGACAAATTAAACCAAATAAAAACTACAAAGAAATACTTAGTGTAAGTAGGGTTTCCAAAATGAAAGATCCGGTTTCCTTTCCTTCTTGACTGTTGCATCTCTTCTTTCCTAAGTCGATTCTCATCACTGTTATTCCTCCAATTGTCTTCCTTTTTGATGATTCAGCTCCCAATCGTACGTCTCTTGGGTTCTTGCTTCCAATCGGACCTCTATTCAGCTGATTTTTCCAATTTATCTCCATTTGCCAGTTGAAATGATGTATTCAAGTGAATGAACAGAACTTTAAGTAAGTTAGTGTATCCTGCACATTTGTTTACTTGCTGCTCCTGTACTCTAACATCGTCTCCGTTACTGATCAGATCTGTAAGGAAAGAGGCTAGATTCTCTCCGATAGCTGCGACTCCTTTCTATTGGCTTTGAGGGAAACAACTATTTGATGTATTCTCTTCTTTCTGTTCTTCCTTTGTGCTGCTATGAAGTGTAATATTACTATCCTGTCTTGGCCTCTGTTTTCCCTTTATCCTCGAGTTGGTGTAATCCTTAAATAGGGACTTTATCACTATTAACAATTGCTTTACATCTTTGATGTAACTGATGAAAGTTAGTGTAAATGACTGCTCCTGAATCTATAGCTAAATTAGCAAAATAATCTGCTAACTTGTTACCTTCTCTGTATATATGCTGATAAATTACTTCATTTTCCTGCAACTGCTGTTTAATTTTGGAAACTATACTTGCTATGCTCCATGGACTTTGCCAGCTTCCTATTAGAATTTTCTACATTAGGAGTGAATCCATTTGAAATATGACTTTGTCAAATTGTGTATGCGTGCAATGTTTAACTGCTTGAAGTATTGCATTTGCTTCTGCTTTCAAACTGTCTGCATGTGTATGTGTTTCTGCACGAGCATATATAATATCCCCGGTATCATCTCTCAGGCAATATGCATAAGAACTCTTTCCCTCTGCTCCTCTGAAGGCTCCGTCTGTATTGTATTTGACCCATCCCTGTTCTTGCATCTCCCATTGCATTATTGTGACTTTTATTTTGCATTTAATTCTGTCAAACTCCTCCAATATCTGTGGCCATTCCATAGAGAAGTCATAGTTTGGTTTCCTGACATTTAGTAACAATCTGACATTCCTTGTTATGTTATGAATGAGTCTCAGAGCAGATGTATTCTTATTATCATATTTTTTCTTATTTCTCTTCCTCCAAATCTCCCAGAGTATAAAACTAGGTAAGGCCTGAAAATAAGGTTGTTCTCTTCTCTTAGCTCTTGCCTTCCACCATGTAATTACAGTATTCCTCAAAGTTAATCCTTGAATAGGTATTCGTGCAAAAGAAGAAAAGTAGGACTATGTCCTGTTAGTATAAAAAGACCTCCTGAAAATATGAGTTATTGTCTCCACTGCAGGATCATCACAACACCAATATTTTGATGGACCTTGCAATCCCCACCTTCTAACATTATCATCCACAGGAATTTTTGCTCTTCTACCACCTCCATATAAAGAAAGCAATCTTAAAGGGCAATCTTTTTACCCATATACACTTGTATGTATCGTTGATTTGCCCTTTATCTCTGATATAATGCCAAGTTGATCTCACTGTAAAACCTCCTTGAGCTTTCAAAGACCAAACTGGTACATCATTTCCCTCTGCTATTGGAGGTCTAACTTTATCCATGATATGTTCAGCTATGTCTGGTTTGGACAATCTTATAAGTGTTTGCTCATCCCATCTTCCCTTCTTTACCAACTTTTTTACCTGCTTATACTTATCACTAAGCTCACAGTTTCCTTCCATGAAAGAATATAGTTCACCTTGACCAGTTCAATTATCTAATCATATATTTGCATTACCACTCCCCATCTGTCATACTATAAGATGCTCCACTAAGTCTCTTGTTAACAACATTTTCTTCCACTTTTGTGAACCACTTGCTCCTGTTCTCCACACAACCATTGATGGATGCTTTTTTTTACAATATTTGTTATACATGTACTCACTCCACATGGACTTTGTTGTCCTGAAATTCCACCATAATTTGCAGAAAAGAGCCATAGATATATCTGTCAGCTTTCTAAACCCTAGTCCCTCTTCATCCTTTGGTAAACACACCTCCTGCCATCTCACCCAATGTCTACCTCTTTCACCAATTCTGCTGCTCCAGAAAAACTGAGCTAGAGCTTTTTGTAATGTATTCAGCACATTAAGGGGTGGATTTATTACTGAAAGGCAGTGGATTGGTATGCTTTGTAGTACATGTGGGATCAGCACTGCTCTCCCACCATAAGATAACAATTTCCCCTTCCAGACCTGTAATTTATTTGCTATCTTCTTCATCAATTATTGATAGTAATCCCTCTTCTTCCTCATATAGAAAATTGGACAGAGCAGGTAATTAAAAGGAAATTCTCCTGTTAGTATACCTATAGTTACTTCTGCCATCACCATAGTTTCGTTTGACACTCTTTTATGCATATATAATGCACTTTTCCCTTTGTTGATTTTCTGGCCTGATACAGTTTCATATCCTTCCAATGTTGAGGATATCATCTGTAAAGTTCTCATTTCAGCTTTGCATAATATGATCATATCATCAGCAAAAGCTAAGTTATTCAGTTTAGGACTTCCTGTTGGCATTCCAAACAACCTGAATTCCTTAGATAACATAAGCTTCTTTATGTTTACTGATAGAACTTCAGTAGCAATGATAAACAAAGTAAGTGATAAAGGATCACCTTGCTTTAATCCTCTTGAAAACTTGAAGAATCCCTTAGGTTACCCATTTAATAGTATGGAGTACCAATTGTTTTCCAATAACCTGAACACCATATCAATTAACATTTTAGAAAACCCCATCTTCCTCAATACCTTTGTCAAGAATAACTATTTCACCCTATCATAAGCCTTCATCATATCCAGTTTCAAGATAATATTAGATGGCTTTCCTCCTTTTCTAATTTCTGAGACAATTTCTTGTACAATCAACATATTCTCAGCAATACTTCTACTTGGTACAAAAATTGTCTGCTATAGTGAGATTAGTTGAGGAAGTAGACTCTTTATCCTCTCATGAACTATTCTTGATAATATCTTGTTAACAAAATTGCTCAATGAAATGGGTCTCAAATCTGAAAATGAATTCACCACCAATTTTTTTGGTAATAATACCAAGTTGGTATGTGTGATAAATCTTGGCAAAGTATGGCCACAGAAGAAGGCTACCACCATATTCTGAATATCCATCTTGATGATATCCCATGCATCTTGATAAAATACTCCAGTCATTCCATTAGGTCCCCCAGCACTGTTCCTATTTAAGCCCATTATAGCAGATCTAACCTCCTCTTCTGTGGGTATTTTCATTATTTCAGTGTTCTGTTCTTTAGTTACCACAGTAGGCAATTCATCAATCATTGAAAATTCTTCTGCATCGCCTTCTTTGTTGAACTATTTTTTAAAAAAAATGATAGCTGGTTCTACAATCTCACTTACTTTTTCCACCCAATCTCCTTCATCATTTTGTATTCTTTTGATCTTGATCTTGTTCCTTCTTCCTTTTACTATAGTGTGAAAGAATTTGGTATTGTTTTTACCATATTTAAACCACTCATACCCAGCCTTCTGTCTCCAGTATTCTTCTTCATTTTTCTGCTGAATATTTAACTCTACATGTGCTTTAAACAACTGCTCTCTATTAGCTCCACTTGGATTTTCTTTAAATTTCTTTTCTTTTACCTTAATAATATCTTCCAGAGTTGCAATTTCCTGGAATATATTACCAAAAATGTCCTTGCTCTACCTTGTTAAAGCAGACTTAGTATTTTTAAGTTTCTGATGAAACACTATGAAAGGATCTCCTATCATCTCTGTTTTTCAGCTGTCCCTGATGATCTTCAAATAAGACTCTTCCTTTAACCATAGATTTAGGAATCTAAAAGATTTGATTATCTGCTCCTTTTACACTCTGCAATGTAAGAATAAAGGAGCATGGTCTGACCCACTCCTTGGTAGATGTTCAACCTCCATTACCTGAAATACACTCTGTAACCTGTCATTAAATAAAATTCTGTCAAGTCTTTTGAATATGCACCCCTCATCAGTTCTCCCATTCCATCAGGTGTATTTACTCCCTTTAAAAAGAGGTTCTTCCATATTACACATACTAATGCACTGATTAAACTTTTGTGTTTCATTAATTGTAACTGGTAAGCCCGTCAATTTTTTCTTTTCATGCCTTATCACATTGAAATCTCCCCCTATTAGCCATGGACTTTGATATGTATCAACCATATCTACTAAGGAGTCCTATAAAACTTGTCTTTCATTGGCATTACACTTAGCATATACCAGAGTAACTATCATTGACAGATCAGCACTGTGTAAGTTTACTGATAATTGTTGCTCTTTATCCTTCAAAACCGTCACTTTCATCAAATTTTACCTAAAACATTCACTAAAGTATGTTTCAATCCTAATCTCCTCATGTAATCTTCTATTTGTAGTCTATCCTGAAAGGGTTCCATGATCCCTATAAAATAGAATTGAAATCTCTTGTGCATTGTAATTAATCTATTGAAGGACTGTTGAGAGTTAACTGACCTTATGTTCCATATTAGTGCATTCATAATGATTTAGACTTGGATGACTAGCTCCTTGTATTCATAGCTGCTGAACTTATACTATTATTCCTTTTCTTTATCTTCTTTTGTTTAGCTTTCAAGGCTACAACTTACTTTGGAGATAATTCAGCTTCTTTAGCTACTTGATCTATATTATCATCCATTACATTATTACCCAAGTCTTCTTTATCCTTGTTACATGCTTCAACTAGACTTTGTGATTTTATTGCCAAGGGTGAGATCCCCTCCAACACCAATAATTCCATGGCTTCTGCATTATATACCTTTAACTGCTTATCATATGTACCCTGTTGTTCCTCTTGATTGCACTTCTGCTAATTTATTACATCGATGTTGTCCTTCTGCACTGCTTCTGTTAACAACTATTTCTTTTGTTTCTCTTTGTTATGTGTTATTTCTATTATTTGATGCTTTTCTGTTGATTGTTGTCCATCATTTATTTCTTCTGTGCTTTTGCTAAATGTTTCATTGACCCATTCTTTTGTACTGAGTTTGTCCTTATCTGCTTTGTCATTAATTTTGTCTGCCTGAATTCCTTCACTTTTGTGTATAACCTTATCAACCTGCTCCTCCAATACCCCAAATGAATTGGATACTTCCACCTCTTTATGCTTGTTTTCCTCCATTTCACCAAGTATATGGCCATATTTACCTCTCCTATATTTATTTTTCATCCTCAGCCAATGTTGATTTTCAGTGTTTCCCTTGACTGTATCCTGGTTGTGCTGACTATTCCTTTGTTAATTCTTATCACTGTCATCTGCATTTACTTCCATCTTCTTTTTTTTCCTCTTTTTGCTTCTCAAATAGTTCTGGATGAGCAGTTCAGCAAGTATCAGCATCATGACCTTGTAAACAACAATCTTTACAATACTTGGGCATATAGTCATACTGAATCTGTACCCATTTTGACTTGATCTCACCTGTTGTATCATTCTCCTCATTTATTCTTATTCTTTGTGGTAACTCTGCAACTAAATCCACCTCCACTTTAACTCGTGCACAACTTTTTCTTGTGTGATTCTTTGTTGCCAGGTCTACAGTGAGTGGATTTCCTACTGCTAATGCAATGGAAAAAATTGCATCTTTTATAAAAAAATTAGGAGGCAGTTCTGGGAAAGAAATCCATGCTACTGCAATTGTAGTTTCCACATCAGGTTCAAACCATGGATCCCACTTTAGCGTCCTCATCTGCCAATATTTCCCATTCATACTGATATAGAAGGTTGTTGTCGATAACACTTGAATGTAATCTTCCAATGCTTCTAACCTTATCAATACATGTCTCTCATCCAAAACTCCTATATTGCATTGTCCCTTGATTCCACATTGGTTTGGAATTGATTTTCTTAGATTATCAATATGAGGTTTTCCATATGAGAACTTTCCAACGATAGTAAATTGAAGTTTTTCCTGCATGATTAGATTCTGAACTTCTGATGATTTTCACGTGATTGATGGCTCACCATGCAGCATTATTACTGGCTTACGTGAAACCCTAATACTAGTATTATCTACTGTTTTTGGCTTCAGCAGATCCACGTACTTGATATTACTATGTTTTTTCTGCATGTGCTGATCCGTATCATCCAGTGGCATCGTCCCACCGGATAGGGTGGCCATGTTAGCCGAAAAATCATGTTTTTAGGTTATACGGCTAGGGTTCGTTTATACTATTAGGGTTATGGCTGCCTTTGGAACATACATTTCTTTCAATTCAAAACCCATCAGTTTTTTAGAAAATAGTAAAAAATTAAACCAACCACAAATCCTCAACTGTATCTGCTTCACTTCCCCATTCTCAATTTTCCTCTGCTTGAATATACACACTCAATCCCACTAATTACACACACTATTACACATGATATAAACATATATATATGAGGACACGAAACGATGAAAAACAGAGTAAAGATTATGTATGGTTGTTGAATTGGTACAGTCAGTTTTGAACCCAAATTGTTACATACATCTATTTAATTTTTTGGAAAATAAATATTACCATTATGGGCTATGGCGTGAGATGGAGGCTGAGCATTGAAGATAATTTAGAGAAGAGAAATGTAGTAGTAGTAAAATGACGGTTTTACTTAAAAATAAACACCACAAATAAATTTGTTGGTGAAAAGAATTTTGAAAATAATAGGAGGTTGAACATGAAACTGGCAAATGTTGATTTAACTCAAACTAATAATGAATGACAAATATTTTTAATAAAAATAGTGAAATATTTAATCTTTAATCAATAAAGTTATATTTTTTTAATTTTATAAAAAAAAAAATGTCCACGTGCTAATTTGTATGTAAAATGTTCTTTTTATTTTAAAATAAAAATAGAGAAAATGTTATGTTTCCACCCCAAACTCTACACGAAAATGCTGAGACACAACCGAACTTTAGGAGGGTCCTATTATCCCCTGGACTAATTAAAATCATATTTTTGGCAACCTTAGTGCATACGTGGCACATTCGTGTGCCTACGTGCATGGACCTTTAGTGTGTTGATTCACTGATGTGCCATGTAGGAGCTAAGGTTGCCAAAAATACGGTTTTAATTAGTCCAGGGGTAATAGGATCCTCCTAAAGTTCAGGTGTGTCTCAACAATTTCGTGTATAGTTCAGGGTGGAAACAGAGCATTTTTTATGTATAGTTCAGGATGGAAACAACACAATTTTGCGTAAAATGAGAACAATAGTGTCCATTTTTTATGGAGAAAACTAAAGGTCCGAGTTCTCTAAAGTCTAATCTACTTAATCGTCCAATCCTATCTATAAATTATAATTTGTTGATTTGAAATAGCTACAGTATTTTTCAAATATTGGTTATGATAATTGAAGACGGATTCAGATATGTTTCTATCAGGCCATCACAACCTTAAGTATAGAGGTGTACAAATCAAACCGTTAAGTCAAATCGAACCGATGAATCAAATCAAAACGAGAAAAAAATCGACTTATGGTTTGGTTTGATTGATTTGGTGTTGGCAAGAAAAAATCGATCATTCTTGATTTGGTTTGGTATTAGAAAAAATAAAATCAAACCGAACCGACGTAATACATATATAATTTTAATTTTTTATACGTAAAAAAACATTATTTATAATCTACTTTCTAATTACTTTTATTATTTTTTTATATTTAGAAAATAGATATATATTCTTGGACCTTTCATTATAGTATTTTTCCATTAATAACAAATTAATACAAAGCCCAATATCTATATCTATATTTATATCTATAATCTATATGTATATCTATATCTATATCTATAATATATTAAAAGTGTGAAGGACCTTAGAAATGTTGTTTGAACTTTTTGTCCTTCATTAAAAAAATTCGCTTTAGACAAAATCGTGTTTTCACTATTTTTTTCTAATTTTTAAAAGTTAATAATTAATTAATATATATTTATGGTAAAACTTTTTCTTATTAGAAGTCGTCAGAATTAATGACAACTAATATTTTTTCCATTAGTTTAAGAATTATAAAACAACTAAATTTGATTTTAATAAGATTTGAAAAATCTAGAAACAAATATAAAGCCTTAGAATAAGAAAATTTTAATAAGTATTAAATTTTAAAAAGTTTTAAATACATAATAAGAAATGTCTTTTTATTATTTTATCAAATTCTTATTTAACTATTTTTACCAAAAAAACCCGTCCCACTTCAAAAAGAAAAAAAATAAGTAGTGTCAGATTGTAGTTAGCATACGACCTAATTTGTTTCTTTTAAGTATGGTTTTTGATTTAATTAGGAGTCTTTAATTTTCTTTTCTTTTAAGTTTCGTTTGTCTTGATTTTCTATAATAATTAGTTTTTTATGAAAAAAGTTTCTCAAATTAGATTAGATTTCTTCCATATTTCATCAACTCTTTCTTAAAAGGAAAAAAATCGTACATCTATATATTGAGCATTCTTTTTTTCTAATAAATAATAGAATAACATTCACAATTTAATTGTTAAAGAGTATGTTCAAGAGAAGATTAGTTTTATGTTCTTTAATATTAGTTTTTAATTTGTAGGTCAACAATATTAAATATTATGCATCTTTTATTAACGTTTTTTTATCGTATAATTTATTGTAATTTCAATTGTTGGCTTTCGCATGATGTGCAGGTAAAGATGTGAGTGTGTGGTTGAGACTTCGTGTCGATTACGAGAGGATTTAAAGGTGTGTTTTAAAAAAAAAAGAATTATTTCTCATTCATATTAGCACGATTTATGTTGTTAAGGCGTTGATTAGAAGTACACGTTCTGCTCTTTGATTCGATTTTATCAAATTTTAATTCAATTCTTCAATTTACAATTTTAAAAAGTAGACATCGAACACTGAATCGAACTATTTCAGTTTGGTTTGTTTTCTTTCAACTTCGTTTTTATTTGATTCGGTATTCAGAAATATTTAAACTTTTTGTCCTTCGTTAAAAGTGTCTGCTTTAGACAAAATTATTTCTTCAATATTTAAGAATTGAAAATTTTATTAAATATTTTAATAAAACATATGTTATGTTTGCGCTATTTTATTAAAGTGTGAAGGATCTTTGAGAAGTGATTTAAAAAAATGTCTCTTCATTAAAAAAATTTGCAATAGACAAAATCATCTAATTTTAAATAATCAAATGTTACACGTGCGAGACAAGTGGGGTTTAATTAGTTAATATAAAAACCTAAAACTCTTTAATTGCTTCACTTTTTACATTTTACTTTCCAAGTTTTCAGAGAGTTCTCATTATTTTCTCATCTTACTTTCATCTTACTTTTCTCATTCGTCAAGTTGTGATTTAGGTTTGTTTCTCTTCTTTCTCTTTTTATGGAATTATGTTATAATTAATTACTTTATGGAGTTAAGTTTTTAATAAGTTGTCTAATTCTTCATTCTTTTGTGTGCTCACATTTTATATGAAGGAAACTTTCAGACAAGCTACTGTGACTGGTGACTTAGAAATTGAACTACTTAGGTATCCACATAATATTATTTTGAGAGATAGTAGTTTAGACGTCTTAGTAATTTGCCAATTTAATTTTTATTGAAACTATTCTATGACCATTGTTTTTTTTTTCATCTTTTTAGTGAAAACATTTATTTTTTTTCTTCAATCACATTATAATTGTAAAAAAACCGAGCAAATCGAAAAACCGAAAAAAACAAAAAAATTTGAATAAAACCGAAAAAAAAAAAAAACTATTGCATATTGGTTTGATTTAGTTTATAGATTTAGAAAACCGACATTATTGGTTTGATTATATTTTAATAAAAAACCTAACCAACCCGATCTATGTACACCCTACTTAAGTATATATATATACTACCATAACAACTGAAGTCACAGCCTAATATTTATACATAAGTACTACATTATTATTAAAATGCAAAATTTTGTAAAAGCTATCGAGTCCACATTAGCTCATAATAAATGCATTAGGTCTGTCACTGATCGTGATTTGTAGATAGTTCACGAATTAAATCTCATGCTATATTGTTTCTTTTAGCACAAATCAAGCTCACAAGCTCCCAGTTTTTCAATAGATTTGGAATGTGATTTTTTTAAAATAAAAATATATTGTTTGTTCATGAAATTTGGTCTATTTTTTGAAATATACGTCTTAAAAAAACTTCAAATGTCAAAAATTGTTTTTTTTGGGGTGAAATTCACTTCCATTCATAGAATTTTAAATTTTTTCTATGTAAAATGCAGAGTATGTTCAAATACAATTCAAGATTCTAAAAGTTATTTTTCAACAAATTTTAAAATCCTAAGTTCTAAGTTTCAGCTGAATTCAATTACGAATTCAGAACTTTTACTAAGGGATTTGAAAAAAAAAATATAATATTTGAGAATTGAACTTAGAATCTCAAAGTAAATTTTGAATTTCTTAAACCATGAGTTTACATTTAACATTGTATTTAGAATATTTAAAATCTATATACATACACAAAAATAAAAAAGTATCTTATATATAATATAACTCTATATTGAAAAGATTCGATGAACACATTCACCTCCTCTTAAAGCCACTTCAAACTAAATCTAGGATCAAATGCTATTGTGATGTATGTATCCCGTTTGTTGTACTATGTTTTATTTGCTTCTCTCATGACTAGATACCGTGCCCGTGCTAGGCACGAGCCTTTTGACAACATTAATGTGCAAAAGAGATCCAACTTTGGGGAAGATTATTTTCTATTTATTGTAATTGTTTAGTATGGGAGTAAAAGAAAAAGAAATGCAGTACAAAATGAACCGGTGTTAACATAATATATACATTCAGTGTGGAACAAAATTGAGTTTGCTAGACTGGTCCAACCAATACAAAAGTGATTATATAAGTGGATAAAAATCTAGCTAGATTGTTGCAACTACAGTCGGCGACACTTCTTTCGTTTGGACATTCCTCGAAAAATACATGATGCACGTCTCATTTGAAAGTTTCAAATATATAAGTTGTGGAGACATACATTGATTCCAAAATATTTATTGCATCATAAAATTATCGAAATACCTTTGATAGTTATTTAATAAGGAACAAAAAGATATTTATAAAAAAATACTACCACGTATAATTCAATTACAAAGGTCTAAATAAAAATATTATTAAAATAATACATGAGGACAAAACTAATAAATATAAGAAAAAAACAATATGCGTGTATAACCATTTTATTGCATTATAAAAATGAGAACAAAACTACAAATATAAGGAAAAACAATATGCATGTATAACCATTTTATTGCACCCTAAAATTATCGAAATACCCTTGATAGTCATTTTATAAGGAACAAAAAGATATTTATAAAAGGATAGTGCTAAATGGCCACAACTATTTGGCCCAAATTTGGCCACAATTGTGAAAAGACATCTATAGCCTTATTTTAGTTTTTACCATGCTTTCCTAAATAAGTTTCCCTCCAAAATAAATTAATAAATGCAGTCACTTTTTTCAATTCTCTGAACTTATTGAACAACTAAAATTGATTTAAACAACAACAATTAATGAGTATAAAAGATTTCTACATAAAATTTAAAAACTATATATTTACTTATACTTAAAAAACGAAATATGTGTATTTTATACTTTACTCTCCTTTTAATAATAATGTATAGATAACCTTATATTTCACTTCAAATTTTAATCGGTGTAATTTAAATATATTTATAACTTATTTAAATTGAAGCTTAATGATTTGTCCCAACAAAAAGATTTTAACTTTCAATCATATTATTATTTTTTATTATGGTGCTCTTTAACTGTTTTATAATTTTTACACACACACGTGTGTGTGTATATATATATCCAATTCAAAAAGTTTTATTTAAAATTTAAAATAATATCTAAGAATAAAATTTAAAATAAATTAATCAAAGTAATCTTAATTATTTGAAAAGTGGAGTTGATAAATAAACTAAATATGTCATATCTCTATGTCTAAATTCTGAATTATGTCATAGTCATAATCTTCGTTATTAAATATGTTTCTTGATTATTTTTTTATTTCAATTTTCAATTTTATTTCTTGATCAACCCGAAAAAAAATCTTTGATTTACTCAATTCGGATGAAATTATAAATATTGATTGTGATACAATATTATTTTTATTTGACAAAATTTGAACTACAACTATTTTAATTTCTTAGAAACACACAATTATAATATGCATTTTAAGAAATAAAAGAATGTTAAATTCTTTTTTTAAATAGTGAGCGTTCATGATTCTGTTTGGATCATTTTTTCATTAAAATAAAAAATAAAGTAATTTAGTCATTTTTAAAATTTTAAATTAAAATAAAACTATCAACCTGGTTTGATAGTTTGGTTTATAACTAGCTAATGATAAATTGATAAGTATAAAATAATAAAGAAAAATTATTTCAAATGAATATTGAAAATTAATAAATTGGTATCTATGATTATTAGATAAGAGTATTTGAATTTTTTACATTACTTTTCAATATTCTTCCGAAACTTTAGCATTTTATGTTGTTTAATTGTATAGGTTACTTCATTTCAAAAATCAAAGGATCAATCTATTGAAGTACATTAAAAATCAATCATATACTATACCACATATTGGTTTGATTTGGTTTATAGATTTAGAAAACCGACATTATTGGTTTGATTATATTTTAATAAAAAACCGAACCAACCCGATCTATGTACACCCTACTTTAAGTATATATATTTACTACCATAACAACTGAAGTCACAGCTTAATATTTATACATAAGTACTATATTATTATTAAAATGCAAAATTTTGTAAAAGCTATCGAGTCCACATTAGCTCATAATAAATGCATTAGGTCTGTCACTGATCGTGATTTGTAGATAGTTCACAAATTAAATCTCATGCTATATTGTTTCTTTTAGCACAAATCAAGCTCACAAGCTCCCAGTTTTTCAATAGATTTGGAATGTAGATTTTTTTAAAATAAAAATATATTGTTTGTTCATGAAATTCAGTCTATTTTTTGAAATATCAGTCTTAAAAAAACTTCAAATGTCAAAAATTGATTTTTTTGGGGTGAAATTCACTTCCATTCATAGAATTTTAAATTTTTTCTACGTAAAATGCAGAGTATGTTCAAATACAATTCAAGATTCTAAAAGTTATTTTTCAACAAATTTTAAAATCCTAAGTTCTAAGTTTCAGCTGAATTCAATTACGAATTCAGAACTTTTACTAAAAAAAAATATAATATTTGAGAATTGAACTTAGAATCTCAAAGTAAATTTTGAATTTCTTAAACCATGAGTTTACATTTAACATTGTATTTAGAATATTTAAAATCTATATACATACACAAAAATAAAAAAGTATCTTATATATAATATAACTCTATATTGAAAAGATTCGATGAACACATTCACCTCCTCTTAAAGCCACTTCAAACTAAATCTAGGATCAAATGCTATTGTGATGTATGTATCCCGTTTGTTGTACTATGTTTTATTTGCTTCTCTCATGACTAGATACCGTGCCCGTGCTAGGCACGAGCCTTTTGACAACATTAATGTGCAAAAGAGATCCAACTTTGGGGAAGATTATTTTCTATTTATTGTAATTGTTTAGTATGGGAGTAAAAGAAAAAGAAATGCAGTACAAAATGAACCGGTGTTAACATAATATATACATTCAGTGTGGAACAAAATTGAGTTTGCTAGACTGGTCCAACCAATACAAAAGTGATTATATAAGTGGATAAAAATCTAGCTAGATTGTTGCAACTACAGTCGGCGACACTTCTTTCGTTTGGACATTCCTCGAAAAATACATGATGCACGTCTCATTTGAAAGTTTCAAATATATAAGTTGTGGAGACACACATTGATTCCAAAATATTTATTGCATCATAAAATTATCGAAATACCCTTGATAGTTATTTAATAAGGAACAAAAAGATATTTATAAAAAAATACTACCACGTATAATTCAATTACAAAGGTCTAAATAAAAATATTATTAAAATAATACATGAGGACAAAACTAATAAATATAAGAAAAAACAATATGCGTGTATAACCATTTTATTCCATTATAAAAATGAGAACAAAACTACAAATATAAGGAAAAACAATATGCATGTATAACCATTTTATTGCACCCTAAAATTACCGAAATACCCTTGATAGTCATTTTATAAGGAACAAAAAGATATTTATAAAAGGATAGTGCTAAATGGCCACAACTATTTGGCCCAAATTTGGCCACAATTGTGAAAAGACATCTATAGCCTTATTTTAGTTTTTACCATGCTTTCCTAAATAAGTTTCCCTCCAAAATAAATTAATAAATGCAGTCACTTTTTTCAATTCTCTGAACTTATTGAACAACTAAAATTGATTTAAACAATAACAATTAATGAGTATAAAAGATTTCTACATAAAATTTAAAAACTATATATTTACTTATACTTAAAAAATGAAATATGTGTATTTTATACTTTACTCTCCTTTTAATAATAATGTATAGATAACCTTATATTTCACTTCAAATTTTAATCGGTGTAATTTAAATATATTTATAACTTATTTAAATTGAAGCTTAATGATTTGTCCCAACAAAAAGATTTTAACTTTCAATCATATTATTATTTTTTATTATGGTGCTCTTTAATTGTTTTATAATTTTTACACACACACGTGTGTGTGTGTGTATATATATATATATATATATATATATCCAATTCAAAAAGTTTTATTTAAAATTTAAAATAATATCTAAGAATAAAATTTAAAATAAATTAATCAAAGTAATCTTAATTATTTGAAAAGTGGAGTTGATAAATAAACTAAATATGTCATATCTCTATGTCTAAATTCTGAATTATGTCATAGTCATAATCTTCGTTATTAAATATGTTTCTTGATTATTTTTTTATTTCAATTTTTAATTTTATTTCTTCATCAACCCGAAAAAAAATCTTTGATTTACTCAATTCGGATGAAATTATAAATATTGATTGTGATACAATATTATTTTTATTTGATTAAATTTGAACTACAACTATTTTAATTTCTTAGAAACACACAATTATAATATGCATTTTAAGAAATAAAAGAATGTTAAATTCTTTTTTTAAATAGTGAGCGTTCATGATTCTGTTTGGATCATTTTTTCATTAAAATAAAAAATAAAGTAATTTAGTCATTTTTAAAATTTTAAATTAAAATAAAACTATCAACCTGGTTTGATAGTTTGGTTTATAACTAGCTAATGATAAATTGATAAGTATAAAATAATAAAGAAAAATTATTTCAAATGAATATTGAAAATTAATAAATTGGTATCTATGATTATTAGATAAGAGTATTTGAATTTTTTACATTACTTTTCAATATTCTTCCGAAACTTTAGCATTTTATGTTGTTTAATTGTATAGGTTACTTCATTTCAAAAATCAAAGGATCAATCTATTGAAGTACATTAAAAATCAATCATATACCATACCACATATAAACAATTAGATTTGGAGTGTTATGTTTGATCATATTTTTCAAAAATTAGAATTTTAAAATATCATAGTACATGTAAAATAAGTAGACTAAACTCAAATTAATGACTATAAGGTATAAATATTTATATTTAGTTATAAAAAATAATATCACGTATTCAAATAATTATAAAATTTATACATAT
Organism: Capsicum pubescens; assembly: GCA_030864215.1. NCBI lineage: Eukaryota > Viridiplantae > Streptophyta > Magnoliopsida > Solanales > Solanaceae > Capsicum > Capsicum pubescens. The sequence continues at coordinate 112,309,292 of CM061543.1, read as the reverse complement.
AATTTATTGGTTCGAAGACAAAAAGTTCAAATGTATTTGACTTCTTTATTAACTTAAATAAAGAAAGAGATGATTTGAAGGACAGTTTACTCCTCTTCGAGCTATCGTTATTTTTTATCATACAAGTCTTTCACCTCTATGTTACGCGGATTGGATAAATTGTGATTTGTTACTTATATACTATGTTACTAAATTGACCTTTAATTTATTATTTTTTTAATTATTATGTTTGAATAAAATTAAACTATATATTTGAATAATTTTTAAACATAATCTGTGAGATATTTCAATAACGACAACTCAAACACTTCAGACAAGATAAATGTCGACATATTATAGAAATCATATAGTTCATACATCATGTGTCGAACCAAAGAGAGTGAGACATAAGAGTTGACCATACAAGTCTTTCGTCATTATGTTACGCTGATTTGATAAATTGTGTTCGATACTTATATATATTATTAAATTAACCTCTAATTAATTATTTTTTAATTATTATATTTAAACAAAATTAAATTATATATTGAAATAATTTTTACACATAATTTGTGAGATATTTCAATAACTACAACTCAAACACTCTAGACGTTGTAAATGTTTATATATTAAGGAAATCATATAGTTCAGACTTCATATGTGTCGAACCAAAACGAGTGAGATATAAGTGTTGATCGTACAAGTCTTTCTCCTTTATGTTATGTCGATTTGATAAATTGTGAATCACTACTTATAGTTATTACTAAAATGACCTTTAATTAATTATTTTTAAATTATTATGTTAAATTAAAATTAAACTTTATATTTAAACAATTTTTAAACATAATTTTTGAAATATTCAACAATAAAATTCTATTTTAATTCAAAAATTAAAATAGTAGCGCAGTTAATCAGTTATGCTAGGTGAAGAAATAAACAATAAAAAATAAAAATTTGTGACATAACATAAAATTACAAGAAGTAATAATTGAGAAATAAAAAGAAAGAAAATGGAACATAAATAATGTAAAATAAAAAACTTAGATTAAAAAGTAGAAACTAAAAAAATTAAAATTGTAAAAAAAAATTGAAAGAATTGAACCGGATAGATGAGAACTGGAATGATCAGTACTCACCCCTATAAACAATTAGAGAGAAAAATTAATTGAAATATTCATATGACACCTTTTAATTTGGAGAGAAATTGATGAAAGGGGCTAAATTATTTTTTTCTTTTATTTTTAATATGGGAATAATTCAAAATAAAAAGTTAGCAAATGTATAATTTATTTATTTCATAAAATAACTCTTGGTTGTCTAATGTGTGTGATAGTAGTAACAATATATATGTAGGGTTGACACGCATGGACAAAATGATTTTATGATTATTAAAATGTGTCGCTGTCTGCCATGTTAAAGTATTTTGAATTTTGACTGTCGTGATTAAAATATTTAAAAATATTAATCAGACATTAACAACAAATACTATAAGTAATGATTCGATCACAAGTTATCAAATTGACGTAATATAATAGCGTCAAAATACTACAACATTAATATGTGACTCTATTGGGTCGTTGTTACTATGATCAATACATCTGAATTATATGATTTTTGAGATTTGTATATCATGTAAATGTGTATCATGTCTAAAGTGTTTTAAGTTTTGACTGTTGTTATTGAAATATTTTAAATTATATTAGAATATAAATATGTAGTTTAAATTTATTTAAGCATAATAATTAATAAAATAACTTTATTAGAGATCAATTTAATAACAAGTATAAGTAATGATTAGAAAATTATCAAAAATCGACATAACATAAGGGAGCAAGACTACCACATTAACATGTGACTCTCTTGGGTTGTTTCTAGCAAATAGCAATAGTTGACACATGTGAACAATATAATTTTATGATTTTTATAATATGTCGATATATATCATGTCTAAAGTGTTTTGAATTTTGATTGTCATTATTAAATATTTTTAAATTATATTTAAAAATATTTAAATGCGTAGTTTAAATTTAATTAGACATAATAATTAATAAAATTACTTAAGTAGAGATCGTATTTACAAAAATATAGGTGTACAATTATACTACATATTTATTTTTTTTTAAATATAATTAGAAAGTCGAATTAATATTAACCAAAGTCATTTGATCTTACAAATTGTCTTAAGTTATTTAATATTTTTAAATTTCTTCACTTAGCACTAAGAGAAAAAAAAAAGATATTTATCCAATTATTTTTATACATAATTCGTCCAGGTAAAGTGAACAAGAAAAATGTTCAATCCCCATATATTGAAAAAAAAATCCCATGTATTAAAAATAGTTAATAAATTATTGATAAAAATTTAAATTGAGAAAGGGTAAAAATGTAACCAAAAAATCGAATTGTAGTATGAATAAATATTCAAATATCATTGTGTCCATTGTGCATGGCCAAAAGATTTTTTTTCTTGAAGTTCTTAATTACAAAAAAAGGGCCAAGAATTCCCTAGTTTAAAATACATTCCTTCCAAATTTCATCAATTAGATTAAATTTATCCTCCTTTCACCTATTGAATAAGAAAATAATTTACATCAAAACATTGATTTATAGGTCATTAAAATGTGCCAGGTAAGGGTGTTAATTTAATAAGGAGAGGGGGAAAGAAATCGAATCAAAGAAAAAATTGATATCTTTATTTGGTTCGATTTAATTTTTAATTTTAGAGATCACTAAAAATTTGATTGGTATGATTTGATTTTCAACAAAAAATAACTGGAAAAAAAAGAAGAAGAAGAAAAACAGACTATATAAATAACTCCAACATGACCTATAAATACTAACAAACTAATGTATATTAATCCACGGGCAATGTGTAATGTGTTACTGCGAAACAATTGGAATTCTCACTCATAAAATAGAAGAGGCATAAAATTTCAAATAAAAGATTAAAAGAATTAAGAACTATTTATATGATAAAATAAATAATTAAGTAAATATGATACATAAGTATATTATGTTGAATTAAAATTTTCAGACAATACTACTTTGGTCACATTAACTTTTAGCTATATGAAAATAAAATAATTAATTTTATATCATTATTTTTATTTTAGACTATTCTTTTCAAAAAGAAACATAAGTAGTTTTTTGTGGAGTATATTTTTCCTAACAAATATATTAATTTAACATAAGTGTATACGTTAAATTAAAATTTCCAGACGATACTACTTTGGTCACATTTATTTTGACTATATGAAAATATAATTAATTAATTTTATATCATTATTTTTATTCTAGACTATTCTTTTCAAACAATACATACTATGCAATCATATTTATGAAAATCATGTTAACTTTTCCATTCCCATGTATTGGGATAGTTTCCAATGTATTGAAAAATAGTAATAAATAAGTAATGATAGAATTTTAAATTTAGAATGAAAGGGGTAAAAATGTACAAAAAGAAACTAGTTTGTAGTGTGAATGGATCTTTTTACTATTGTGGCCACATTTGGGCCAAATTTTTGTGGCCAAAAAGATTTTTCCCTCCGTTTCATTTTAGTTGACCCTCTTTCTAAAAATATTTGTTTCAATTTAGTTGTCCCTTTGATGAAATCAAGAGAATTTTATTATGTTCTTCCAATACTACCCTTAATATTAAATGACTAAACAAAGTGTATTTGCTCAAATTTATATTTTCAAAGCACAATTAATAAGGCTAATTTGGTAAAATAAAACTCCTAATTAATATTTTCTTAATGAGCGTGCCAAGTCAATAGAGGCCAACTAATATGAAATGGAGCGAGTATAATTCAATTACAAAGATCTAAATAAAAATATTATTAAAATAATAAATAAGGATAAAACTAATAAATATAAGGAAAAAGTAATATGCATGTGTAATCATATTATTGCGCTATGAAAATGAGGACAAAACTAATAAATATAAGGAAAAAATAATATGCATGTGTAACCATTTTATTGCATCCTAAAATTATTGAAATATCCTTGATAGTCATTTAATAAGGAACAAAAAAGATATTTATAAAAAAATGCTATCATTATAATTCAATTACAAAGATCTAAATAAAAATATTATTAAAATAATATATGAAGACAAAACTAATAAATATAAGAAAAAAGTAATATGCATGTGTAACCATTTTATTGCACCATAAAAATGAGGACAAAATTAATAAATATAAAAAAATCATATGCATATGTAACCATTTTATTTACTACTATATATAAGTGAAGGTTTGGGTGACTAAAATTACCGAAATACCCTTGGTAGTCACCCAACCTTCACTTATATATACCGAAAAATCCTTGGTAGTTATTTAATAAGGAACAAAAAGATATTTATAAAAAAATACTACTATGTATAATTCAATTACAAAGGTCTAAATAAAAATATTATTAAAATAATACATGAGGACAAAACTAATAAATATAAAAAAAAAACAATATGCATATGTAACTATTTTATCTAAAAATTACACAAATACACAACTTATGTTTTCAATATTACAAAAAATTCCAACTCCCTAAATATATTACAAAAATTTTAATATATACACAGAATGCTATGTATATGTCGGCTATGTTATGTATATTAATAGGGAGAGAGAGTAAAGTAATTAAAAAAAAATGGAAAAGAGTGTAATTACTTCCAAAAGGGTTGGTATTTATATTATTTATACCTATTTTATTGCACCATAAAAATTAGGACAAAACTAATAAATATAGAAAAAATTATATGCATGTGTAATCATTTTATTTACTATTATATAGAAGTGAAAGTTGGGGTGACTAAAATTACCAAAATATGCTTGATAGTCACCCCAACCTTCACTTATATATAGTAAGTAAAAAAAAAAACTAATAATGTAAAGGTGTGGTACTACTAAAAGTCAAATTAGTAGTACAATCAAAGTTTTACTTATATATTAGTAGGAAAAAATAATAATAGTAGTAATAGTAATAGTCAAAAAAAAAAGTAATAGTAATAATAATAATAATAGTAGTAGTAATAGTAAAAAAATGAATAGTAATAATAATAATAATAAAATAATAGTAGTAATAACAAGTAGGCACTAAAAGACAAAATAGTAGTATCAAAACTCTTCATTTATATATAAGGGTAATATATATATATATATAAGAGTAAAAAATGAAAGATAAAAAAATGAATAATAAAATAAATAAATAAATAAATAAATAATAATAATAATAATAATAATAATAATAATTACAATAATAATAATAGTAATAGTAATAGCAAGTAGGCACTAAGAGACAAAATAGTAGTATAAAAACTCTAATAGCAAGTAGGCTCTTAAAGACAAAATAGTAGTATCAAAACTCTTCATTTACATATATACTAGCTAGGTATGCCCGTGCGTTGCACGGGCCCAACGCGTATGGTAAAATAAAATGAAGATGTAACAGTAAGGGACTATCCCGTTTGATTGGATCAGTTGATGAAAATGATCTCAAATGTATGTTTTATACAATCGTGGTAATAACATACTACTGAATGCTCACATTCACATATGGTAGTGACTATAGTCAATTTACATTGATACACATAATATTTATAAATTCTATAGTAGGAGATGCATTTTTGTTGTTGTGATCAATCTCTCGGCATTCACGATCAAGAACCTGTTAAATTAAATTTAAAGATTAAATTAGTTCAGAAGTTCAAAATAATCGACCTTTGCAAGAATCAGAAAAGTAGCAAAGTTGTGTTTGGTCATTGTTCCAATTCAAGCAATCCATGTCTCTTGCATTGTTAATTGGACTAATCCAATATGTTGGTTTTCAAAAATGTGTACCTACATTGTGTTGGTGGCTTACAATACCCTGACGGCAAAAAGAAACAAAAAGAAGTAATATTAGAAAAAATAAATGTGAAAAATGATACTCCACATGTCACATAATAAGTGTCGCTTTAGCTCATTTTATGTCTATTCAGAAAAATAATAAATAGAGATAAGTATCAATTACCAAGGGTCTTCTCTTAGGAAATAAAAGTTTTCCTTTAAAAAGTTTTTCTATATAAATCTACAACAACAACGATATACCCAGTATATTCCCATCAGGTGAGGTCTCAAAGGGTAAGTGTACGTAATTCATACTACTACCTCATATGCGAGTTAGAGGGGTGATTTTAGATAGACTCCCGACTCAAAATTTTCTAATATAAACCTCGAACAAGATATTTATAATGACTCCTCATAGACACTGCAATGTATTTGAGGCATACTCTTATACCATATATAGAAATAAATCAATGAACTAATTCACTGGCTCTAAAGCTTTTAATTGAGAATTAAAAATATTCTACACCATTACCTAAATGTTTCTAAATTTCGACACCAAGTTATATATAGAGTACATGCCTGAAGTCTTAAAGTCTACAAATGTACCAATACCTAGCAGTCCTCTTTTAGCGAAGACTATCTTTTTAGTAGCAAAAGACTTTTCAATTTTGTTTCCAACTAATCAAATGAATTTTTCCTATCATCAGAATTCTAAGTCCAAATAGCCAGCATTCAGCTGACCAAACATAAATAGACACTATAAAATGGCATACATACCCATGACATGCAGACATATATTGCACGAAAGTTGACCCGGACACCACGTTCATAAAAAAAATGGTTCTACAAATAGACCATCTTGTAGACGAATCTAGTTTATCAGGTCATAATTCTTAAATGTTACTGTATTTGTTTTACCCGTTTGTCCTTCTGACTCTGCTTCACTTGAGCCGAGGGCCTATCGAAAACTATTTTTGAACCTTCATAAGGTAGGAGTAAGGTTGAATACACACTATCCTCCCCAGACCCCATTTGTGAGATTACACTGGACATGCTGTTGTTATAATTCATAAATGTGTGACCATCATTATTAGCAAACCTTTTGTTATCCAGAAAGAGATTGTACAAAAGACAAGTCATACTACCCTCCCCAGACCCCACTTATGAGATTACACTGGGCATGTTGTTGTTATAATTCATAAATGTGTGACTATCATTATCAGCAAACCTTTTGTTATCCAGAAAAAGATTGTACAAAGACAAGTCAATTTTTACAGGCAGAGCATGTCTTATCGTGATAATAGGAAGTAGAGGACCAAATATTTCCTCCTTCATGATTAAGGAATCATGTGGGACATTCAGAAGAATTGTAGGAGCGATCTTTCTGAGATGAGGAAAAGAAGATGAATAAAAAAGATTTCTCATGTCATAAACAAATATCTTTATGATAACAAGTTTTGGGAGAAAGAGTGTGGTTGACTCACAAGTTATTTTCATCTCTCTGACCTCCATGAACCACCTTATCGATAACCTTAGTATCATTCAATAAATTTGATAGTCCACGAAAGTGGTTGTTAGCATTCACAATGCGAGAAAGATCTCCTGCATTTAGTGGATCCTTCCCGTAGAATTTATTCAATTCATGTTTCATAGTATCTAGCTGGCGAAGAGGATTCAAAAGAGCAAAAATTAAAAAGCATTGAGCAAATGATTTTGCATAATGTCACACATTAAAGATCCTTGGTCATAACACATCAATCTTGGCTCATTGTCTTTGGCGGTAATTATATAATCAGGAGCGACACATGTTTGTCCGTTGTTGCAGCCCCACTTGCTAGAAATAATACGCCATACTGTAACCTTAAAGAAAAAATAATTTGACAAATGGAAAAATTAAGAAAGCTTATTATTATGAATGTTGGCATTATATGTTGAAACAACCTAGAGACCATCGGCAAATTAGAAATATTACCTTAAAATTGATGTTTGAATCCATAACAACTGGAGATTTTCCACCTAGCTCCAAAACTACAGGTGTCAAGTGCTTTGCAGCCGCCACCAACACAATCTTTCTAACTTTTTTATTTCCTATAGTAATTAACACATAACTCACTAAATATCATCATAGTGAACAGATCAACTCCAAATACGTCTTGCTAAGAAAACTTGGCAAAGTTAGTATCTTTATCCCAATATCTACTATTTCCTATGAACCTCGCAATTCGAACTAACTGCAAGTAGTACACAATCAATCAGACTTATTAGTTATTATTGCACGAAAGTTCACATGCACATATAAGGGTGGACTGACAGATGAATGTCTATTTCAATCTCAATTCTCTTCTTTTTATCAAGTTTCCAATAAAATTATCGGAAATAGAGAAGAAGATAACCCATTATAATGAGATTTAAGTCCCTTTTCCCCTTCCATGGGAGAAGGGGGATGTGTATAATCCATAAAGAAATTTATGCTCTTGTGGCTAAGACAAATTTAAAATAAATTAATGCTCATGTAGTTAAGGGATATGCAACCCTGCTTTGTGGTAAATACATCTCCCCCGCTACAAAATCTTAGGAGTAAAAGTATTTAAGAAAACTCATGAATCTGATGACATAGTAATATACATTCAATAAGGTATCAAATATAAAGAAGTCAAAGATTCTAAAAATAATTATTGCTGTGATTAGATAAAAAGTGAAGTATCAATCAATCAATTACGCAACTTTGGGGAAGAAAGGTTGACTAAGAGGAAACTTTAAGAAGGTGGTGTGAATACCAAAATGCATTGAAGCCAGGGAGTCTATCAAAATGTTTGAGAAGCGTAATGAGGCAAAACCTAAACCATTGTGTTGCAAGAGTGAAAGAAATGGCCATGAGGATTACCGTTATTAGTCCCGTCACACTCTCAACTCCTTTAACAAGATCTATGTAGCGAGGCTCAGTTGGGCCAAAATCATTCACTAAATATTTTTGATAATCTGTAGAATTTACACGTATAAGCTTTGGGAAATCACATACAAGGTAGTTGCCAGCATGGAGTATGATACCAGTAACAAGGGCTGCAGCGACAGTCTGCACATAACAAAAATATTAGAGAAAATATAAGTGCCACCTATTGCAACTTAAGGACTAATATAAACACCACCTTTCACTTATGTCATCCTCATATTTTATGATTATTAGCGATGTACATGTATAATTAGGCAAATTCCACAAGAGTAACATAGATATGTTCATTATTCATACTCGCGTAGTAGGAACAAATTCTCAAACTACATTGACAAATAGAGTAATAGTAGGAACAAATTCTCAATTTAATTTTTGCACATGTTTGATGAACTTCTTAACATATATATAAGGTTGTGATCAAAACTACTGGATTATGCCAAATCCATAACTAACAGACTATTTTAGTTATATAATCTGTTTCATAGGAGATCAGTAAAAAATACTAGATATCCCATAGGAGATCTCTGTGGGAGCATTTCTTTTTTAACATATGGAAAAGAAAGAATGTAAGGGGCAGCCTACCTTGTAAAAGTTGATATTATCATCAAAGGGTACAAAACTGCTCAACTTAGCGGACCTGAGGCATGTAATGGTATTCCTGCATACTGGCAAGAGTATTAAAGCCATGTTGAACTTGAGAGTCTCAGCAGCACCCGCAGCCGTAAGACGACAATAACCCATGACTTGAAATACACTCTTTTGTATGTACTGATAGAACTTCCAAAGAAAAAGTCCACTTATTAGCAAAATCCACAACACCAGAACCCAAATTCTCTTCCAGTTTTCTTGAAACCAATAGACAAGTTTTCTGCTCATTCTTTTTATTGAGCTTCTCTTCCTTAACCCATGTAGGTTTTGGCTTAAGGATTGGCTTGTGTAGCTTAATGCTTGATTGTAATTGAGATAAGTGTCCTTTTGGAGGAGAAGTGTTTCTAGCTACCATAGCTACATTTTCATCGTGGTACAATATCAGAAAGCTGAGTCATGGCATTATGCTCAATAACTAAAGGATAAATGTTACCATATGCTAATTCATCCATAAAATGATCCAACATTAAAAATACTTTTAACTCATTACAAGCTATAAGTCTCATTATTCAAATTATTTAATCCACTAATTAAGATATTATTATAGTTTCATGACGGAGGTGTTTGGGTCAAGATACTGTCACTCTGTATCAGAAACTTCATCTTCATCTTCATCCAAGATGTAAGCCAAAGCACGCTTTCTGGCAGTAAAAACATAAGCTACATCTCTTAATGCTGATAGATAAAGAAAATCACATTGAAAATGTCAAATCATTTTGCTAGGATATCCAAACCAAATTCATAATGCGTCAAGAGGTCGTTTGGTTACACAGATTGTGGTATGCAAGTAGCAAATTTAGGATTAGATTTATCTAGTTTTTGGTTGACATAATCCATCTCAAAATCATGGGATCATCTTCCTGGTTATAATCACAGGATTATAATCCTGAGATAAACTTGTTATTTAGAACCAAATGAATAAGTGTCTATCAATTGGCATCTCTATTACATGAGAATTGTTAACAAAATTATTTGTACCTAGATGAAATTCAATTTGTCATTATAGGATTGTAGTTTCAAGTGAATTTATAATTCACACGGCCTCTATAATTCAATCTATTCATAGTACTTGGAAGATAATGTCTTAAACTTTGTTGTTAGAGGGTTAGTATATCAAGATTCTCTAAATACCATTAGCTAACTTAGCTTGAAACTGAATTCCCAATTGACTAAGAAATAGGTGATTCAATTTGGTATTTAAATGAGATAGACCACAGGTATTCAGATGTACTCATTTTGGGTATGACGCGACATTTTAAACCCAAAATTTTCTTGGTAAGTTTTCGTGAATGTGTTAGCCTCTATTCCTATAGATAATAACAAGTAAGAACGGTTGGAACCTAAATAGTACAAAGATAACCACTCACCACTGACTACCAAGGGAGAAACCACAGAATAAAGAATGCTTTGAACCTTTTCACTCTCCAGTTATAGGTATATAGCAGAATCCTAGATTATCATGTAGATTAAAAGTCAATTTCTCATGTTTAGAATAACAGACCATGTAGCATGTATATATACGCATTTATATATGTCAAATTCAGTGACACAATAATGTAAACTGAACAAAAACAATCCATCCAACATCACAAGCTAGAATGCATGTCATTGAATACAAAATTTCAAAAGAAACTTATTGAAACTATTTACTGGCACAATAATAATGTCATATACCTGAAGTTCGTAAAGCTTACAAGAATTGGGTGGGGTAGATCTTGAAAGGGATATAAATGGGAGGTCACCAGCTTGTAGAATCATCATGTAACCATTTCCAGAGTTCTCAAAAGTGGTTGCAGTTTCATTTAATAGCAAAATAATTTGACCCTTCTGCTTTGAATGATGTAATGTTATATGGCGTTGAAGGGTTAGAAAACTTGTACATTTTAGAAAATTAATACCAGGTGAGATTTTTCCATTTACTTTATAAAGTGAGAGATCCATACAGTAATGTCCATCAGGTATACATAAGAGAGCCGCTTCTATGGGATCACGTATGCTGTTCGTTTTGCCCAAATCATGTGTAAGGCCCCTGATAATACCTATGCAGTTTGTGACTGGAAAAGAATCATCTGGTACTTTGAATGATATGTAGCCAGTGAGCATCTGTTGATGTATTTCACTCTCCGAAGCATCATGCGAAATATCCTGACAAATGAAAAAGGATCATAAGGTTATTCATATCCATGATAGATTACCAACTCCCAACAACTCAAAGAATAATTAGGTATACTAATGCAATTTTAAATTTAAGGTACAACAAAATTAAGGTTTCAGTACTTCTACTGAGAATTAGACAATGATTATTATAATTCTATTAACATAGTTTTAGCCTCAATGAACCACTACATATCCAAATCTTGATGAGGTCATTTTGAAGCTCCATCAAAATTTTCATGATTCATTACTATATACAGCACAATAACAAATCATATGTTCATAACTATTCCCTTCAAGTTGGGATTTTTCTTCTTTTTTGAAAATTAGGTTTTCAATACCAAATAACCTAATTACACCAAGTGGTGGAAAGGAAAAACAAATAAAAGAAAAAGAAAAAACTAAGTATCTTAGTAAGATCAAATAAAAGTGGCTTACTCGACAAGGATTTTCATAGATTATGATTGAACAAGTACCTCATAGTAGGACACTGATGCAGGAACCTTGTAAGGCTTTAGTTTTGAAAAGGATGCAATAGGAAAAAGTGGCAGTAGATCCTCACAAAGCAGTTTTTTCTAAAATAGTAGAAAATGGCATCTCAAAAGCATCTCTGAAACTGTAATTCAGATATCAGACTAACCATTTGAACCACAGATAAAGAAAGCAACACAAGATTTTAGTTATTAGTTTATAAGTATCGGCTAAGTAACTATGCACACTTATACTTTTGTCATCCACTAATATAAGTATCGAATAATGACACACACCAATACTTCAACATAATATGTTGCTCGACTTATTATAAATGCTAACATATCTCTATCGAATTCTTCATAAGTACACAACTTTTAGAAAGCATAAAAAATATAACCTCTTGAACATAGATAATATTTTTAAACATAATTAAAAGCATCACTAGCTAAAGATTTCATTATGCAACTTAAACGCCTAAGAGAAGTAACAAATTCCCCCCAAAAAATAATGTAATAAATATCTAATGGGGATCCTGATTGAGGAATTTTTTCAAACACTTGGAAAATAAAATCACAAACTAAACTTTCAAAGCAGTACAAAATCTTCTCTCAAGAAACAAAAAATAAACCTACTACAAAATCAAATATGAAACAGAGAAACACATACATCAATAACCTCTTTGTTCATTCTTATCAATCACATTATCACAACTATATTCACACATAACAAACCTTTTGAAACTCTATCCTTTTATATATGTTGAGAAATTTGAAAAGAACTTAAATAAAATCTAAAAAAAACAATATAGAGAAAGCTTACCTGTATTTGGAAGAGAAGATGAAGAGAATCAAAAGATTGTAATGAAAAGTGGCAAGAAAATAAGTCGGTGTTTATAAGAGGAGGAATAAAAGCAATGGATTATAAATGAGTAAGTGCTTCTAGAAATGTAAGCGTGAAATGACTGAGATGCCCTTGGTCGTCCTTCTGGTGACGTTTCTAGATAGTAGAAATATATATATAAGGGTAAAAAATAAATAGTAAAAAAATAAATAAATAAATAATAATAATAATAATAATAATGTCTACTATATAGAAAGGTGAAGCAAGGAACGACCAAGGGCAGTATTGTAAATATGACTTATTGCCAGACCAGTTTAATAAGTCGATGAAAATCCAGAAGCATCGGATATTTCCAATCATCTCTAACAAAACTGTAGAGAGAACAATCACAATCAACTCTCATCATCTCAATTAAATCTCCATGGAAGGGCCATGTATAACTTTGAGTAAACTTTAGCCTCTACTACCTTCTTCTTCTCTTTCATATTTCGTTTGAGGTTTCCTTTTGTCGATTTTTTATTTGATTGGCTTCATTTTTGTTTCACTTTTAGTGCTTTATTTGGTGCTTCATCTACAGTTACTAAATTTGAATTTTGTTAGTTGTAGTCATATTAGATGTTTGAGAAAATGTCACAATAAGAAAATTGGTCTTTGTTTGTGCTCTTGATAAACAAATAATTAAGTTAATAGATCATATATGATGTATCTAATTGAACTACTCATTTCAATATTACTTTTTATATTTTGTTCTTATAATTCTATATGTGTCAGTTTATGTAAACTATATTGTCAATAATTCAGCTCTGGAAGGATTATATTTTCAATGAAGTGGTTCATTGGTTCACACTATTTGCTCCATTAGTGATGTCTGCATCATGTAATTTTTTTTAATTATTTCAGGTAATGAAGGATAGGCAACACCTCTTATATGTGTCTTCTGGCTTAAATATCAAGATTGGTAACATTCTTATTCACAACTTCTAAAGAATGTAGGTGAGTCTTATATTGTATTTGGAAGTCAGACTAAATGAATAGTTCAATTAGCTATATCACATATGATCCATCGCCTGTTATTCTTTAGGTATCGAGATATCAGATATGATTTAGGATCTACAGTTATTTAGGCTCTTAACGATAAGCTTACTAACTATTATTACTGGAGAGATCAATGTCCTCATGAATTCCTATAGATTATGAAATTGGTTACTACTATCTACTTCTTAAAAGATATTTTACAATTAAATGCATTAAAGAAAAAAACATAAAGTTTTGAAAATTCATGTTGACAGATGATTAACACATTTAAATTGTTAAATGTATGATTAATTAGATGAATAAGAATAAGGCTCATGCAATTGAGATGTCTCTTTGAGAGTCCATGGGAAAAGAAATATTGCACGGTATGCTTTGTTATGCTATGTTGATTCTTGTACTTTGATTATTGTATTATTTTATTTTAGTTACCACTCGATATGCTTTGTTATGCTTTCACTTTTGTTGTTTCATTTTGGATTTCTTTGGATTTTTTTTGTGAGTTGAGGGTCTATTAGAAATAACCTCTTCACCTTTGAAGGGGTAAGATATGCGTACATTCTATTCTCCCCAGACTCCACTTTGTGGGACTGCATTGGGTATGTTTTTATTGTATTAGCAGTCGTAGTCGTAGTATTAGTCTAGAAGTTATCAGATTCTTGATTTCCCTTCGCTATGGCCCGAATTAAGCCTCTAAAACTAGAATTGACACACAAATATCCCAGACTTTTTGGTAGTAATTATGGGTTTTATTTGAGTAGAAAAAATGGGTTTATCGTGAAAGTTGTGAAAGCTAAGAATAGTGGAGTAGATGAAGGTGAAAATGAGGTTCGTGGAGAGAATACAATGCCTAATAGATTCAGGTGTTTGACTAAAGAAGCTCATGATAAACCTGTTAGATGGCCTTGGTTCATAGATATGTCAAAATATCTCTATTGTATACTCCTTTCATTTCAATTTGTTTGTATGGTTTTTGCTTGTCATGGAGTTTAAGAAGGTAAAGGTAAGGTTTGTGTATGCACTATTCTCTCTAGACTCCACTTGCGTGATTACATTCGGTATGTTGTTGTTGTACGAAGTTTAAGAAGGTAAATAAGACTTGAATATTGTGGTTTTAAACTAAAGATATGTAAAATATACTAAAATGTTCTTTAATCTTATGGTCTCAAACATGTCATGTGTAAAAATAGAATTAAAGAGTTGTCAAAAAAGGAAAAGGACAATTTTTTTGGAACTAACAAAAAAGAAAACTAAGATAAACAAATTAAAACTGATGGAGTATTCTTTTTGTTGGAAAAAAAATTACCCCAAATAAAGTAGAATGGATATAAATGATTCATGCTGGGGACTCCAAGTTAGGGTAGTTGATTGATTGATATGACTGTTAAATTGGTTTAGTTTATAAGTCAAAAGCTATATTGTGTGTCCCTTTCTGGGACAAAATTTTTCCCAAATAAAGCAGAATCATATGGATATAGATGATTTATATAATTAACTCCAAGTATGGATAGTTGATTGATTTTGATATGCCTGTGAAACTAATCTTTTGATAGTCTGAGTGTACTCTAGCTTTGGTATTGCCGTGTGAATTGAACTGCCCTAGTGCTAAAAAAAAGGTCTTTAGGAAAGTTGTTTCTCATGTGTAGATCTCAGTTATTTTTTTTCAGATATGGAGTTACCCCAGATTGATAAGAAAGAAGAGCTCGCAAAAGTGTTGGAACAAAGCATAATATCATCTAAATAGTTGAGGTAAATATGACATATGACTCAATTCTGATTTGCTCCTTATCTCTTACTAAGATAATTATTATAGCAGCTATGAAAATTCACTCTTTCCATCTAAGTAGGAGATTGGGCTTCATAGTGTTGACAAGATCGTAAATAATGTAACTTATTGTGAATTTGTAGAAAGAAAAATGTCGTATGGGACAATAACTATATCTTTGATCTGAACTGTTTAGGTTATGAAGTAACACATTGACAATAGGTTGAGTGTTGGCTAGGTGGTAAATGAGGTTGATATTGGATTAAGAAAAATATATAAGTTGAGATGTCCATTGTTTTTTAATAAAATTAACACAGATGAATTTTACTATTTTAATACTTGTCTTCTCAGTGCTTGCTCTCTAAGCGGCTTTAGTGCAACTCCATATCAATCACATAGACTAAGGTGTCCATAGGATTAAGGACTATGAATTTTACAATTTCTCCGGTGGTTCTTTCTTCATACAGGTTTTCTTTTCATATTCCTGCTGTTGATTCATTATTTGTACTTATCTATAAGTACTTTTAGTATTTTTTAAACGAGAAAGGGATTCAAGGATACGAAAAATGCTCCATAATTGTTAGATGTCTTTCAAATTTATCACATGGAAAATGTCCTTACCTATACTACTGAGAATTGTTATATTGCGCATGAATATTTGGGGAGGTTTTCATCATCCAAGTTCTCGCTCTGTCTTTTGTTGTCTTAAGGAAAATAGTTCTATGCTCTTAGCATAAACTGAGTCTCAGAAATCATATCGAAGTTTACTTCACAGGGATTCCACTTTCTGATCCAGCAAGATGCAACAAATTATTTTTTATAGCTTTTGTAGAAAATATTTCTTTGGTAGTATGTATATTGAGATAGTTTAGGAGAGAAAATTAAAACTCTTTCTTTCCAAATGATATTTCATTGTCAAAAAATAAGAGAAAAGTTACTCAGTGGATGTTCAACCATTATCTCTAAGGGAAGTTGCTTCCATGACACTGGAAGTTAATGCTATTTTTTTTTATTTCGAATGTATTTCATTGTCAAGAAATAAGAGAAAAGTTACTCAAAGGATGTTCAATCACTATCTCTAAGGGAAGTTGCTTCCATGACATTGCAAGTTAATGTTATTGTCTATTTGTTTCGAATGTATAGATAGAACTAACTCTTGAACTTGTTAAGCTCAAAATCTAGCAAAATTTGAGTTTGTCTCTTTCACTTGCTTCTCAAGACCTGGAGACAAAATCAGTGTTCTGGATATTTCTCAAAGGTTTAGAGACAGTTTAATTATTGATCATCTCATTTCTTCTATTCTCTTTATCCCTCTCATCACTTAATTTATGTTCTTTTGTATGGAAATAGGATGGGTGGTCCGATGATGTTCCATCTTGGAAAATTGCACAAAGATGGTTTGTCCTGACCCGTAAGTGTAGTCTTTTCCATTTTCTTTTTGTCCCTTAGAACTGGCAACCCCTTTCTCCCTCATTTTTTACTTTTCCTTATGGTTAAGATGTTTTGATCTGTGGAGTATTAAGTACTAGAAATATTTTCAGTGAATACATTATGAGTGTATTATGTTTATCTTTGGTTAATCTTTGGAATAATTTTGAGATACTCAAACTTTATACTCTCTTATATCTATTATTTGGTGAATTGCTCTTATCTTGTTATGGAAATAGATATAATTGACTAAACCATGTGAATGTTGTGTTTTCTTATATTAATGAGTAGTTGTCTTCAAAGATTTTGGAATTTTACATTTAAGGCGTCCGATCCATAAACATACATACATACATATGTATAGAAATAATGCATTTTTTTGAGGAACTTGCTTTTACAGGTATGCTTCTAGAAGTATCTGTTTGGCGTGCAAATTTTCCTATACAAATGAAACCTCGGGAAGCACTTTAGCAAGTAAAAATGGATTCTCTCTGGTCTTTTTTTACTTTCTAGCTTTTATTTGAGCGACGTTGACATTCATAAAGATTTTATATTGGATAAACCTCATCCAGTTAGATCAGGAAAAAGTTAAAAACAAAAATTACTTTATGAACAAGTTTCACTTCTTAATGGAGTGTCATTGGGAAAGCTATTCCTTTGTGGCTATATAACTCAATCAGAAGAAAACGTTCAGTTATGCTATGATCTTAATGATTGAGTTCTTGATGCTGTAATATTAAACTATTTTTGGATAGGCTATTGCGTGATGTTGATAAGTTATCTTTTGCCTGGTTGATAAAAATGATACCTTGAGTTGACATGGGAATTTTGATAACCTACTGCACATATTGTTAGAAAGTTGGTTCAAGCACGTATCCTTTTGGATAACTTTAATTTTAGATTTTGTTCAGGTAAATAAACATGCTCGTGATGTCTTTATAGGAAAGATGGTGGGAAGTCCCTAGAGTTAATTTCTGAAGCAAAGTCATGAAAGAATTTTGCTTTGTGAGTATTGAAATGCTTATACTGTCTTCTTTTTAAAATCTGTAACTTTTAATTCATTTCACACATTGTTGTCATTATTGGTTGTTACTGAATATTGAAAAGCCTTCCATTCTGACGTTAAAGTTTGACAGATACCATAATGTCTCTTTAAGTTGGGTAAAATCGATAACTAATTATTAACTTAGTTTTATGAAATCTTACTTAGTCGATCTGCATTGAAATTTTTCAGATAAAGAATTTTCATATTGATATGGATGATGGTGCATCTTACATTAAGTCAGAAATAGCTGATAGCAGATGCTACAAATGTTGTATTACTGTTATATAACTCATATGATCGATTTATCTTGTTCTCTAGAGTCACGTTTAACTTTTCTGTTTACATAAACTATACATACATGAGTATGGTATATTAAAGAAAGCCTTGTAACTTTCATGCGCAAATCTTTATCTTAGACATTACACATATTGCATAAAAATAGTTCTATGTGATTTTGAGATTTAAACATCACTTCTTATGGCATGCCATATGATGATATAGTTGGCAGTTGGCACATAATTTATCTAATCTATCCTATCTATATTTTTCTCTCCATTATTACTTTGAGTTGCTTCACTTAAGTGGGGATCTTTCGGACATGACCAGTTGGAGGTATACGTAAGAGTCGTATACACTCTATCTTCTTCATACCTCACTTTGTGGGAGTCCACTGGATATTTTATCATTGCTGTTGTTGTAATTCCCTGTATGTCTATTTTGTTTCCTAGAGATAGAAAAAAGTGATATATTTTTCAAGGAGAGTTATGATGTTGCATGAATTATGGAATCTCAGTTAATTCTACACATTTTAAAGCTAAAATGACTGCATGTATTATTTATTCATTTTTCAAAGGAATTTTTTTTTTCTAATTATATATAACACGTTAAATTGAGAATTTCTAGATTGTACAACTATCATGCATTCATGCTTGCAAGCAGTCGGGAACGATGAGTACTTCATTGAGTGGAAAATATAGGCGATGAGTACCTTATTGAATGGAAAATTATGGTTGGGGTACTTTCGCCAACAATCATCTTGAAAACAAATTGTTAAATGAGAAGCTGACTCGAGATAATTCTTGTTTTCATTGTAGAGGAACTTTGTATTTGATGTTGTGATGATACTCTTTCGATTTGCTAATTTGTCTATTGCTATGAGCTTGTTAGCCGCCTATGACAGTGGTGAGCTCTCTGGTACACTTGCAGATGGCCAACCTCGATGGAAAAATTGGGTTAAGAACTTTGGTATTGAAACACTTGACCTTATTGTTTGGTGTTCAGTTTCTCTAAATGTTTACAGTAAATGATTTGCAACCTTGATTATGTAAATGAAAGTTTGCCGATATATCCACAATCATAAAAGTTACCATTTATCCTACTATGTGTGATTTTTTGGTTAGTGATGATGGTTTCCTTTAAATTTGATGTTTATACTTTTTGAGCTTATTTTTACTGCAGATATTGGTTTGTGCCTCCTTAATAAGGAAACAAGGGAAAGAGCTCTCAAGGTGGTCCTATCTAAGCAATTTTTGAGCCGCTATGCCATACTTTCCACTTTTGGAAAATTTAGAAAGTTAGTAATAATAAATTTCCGCTTGTTTCCAAGGAAAACAGTGTTGGTACAGCCATCGAGGGAATTGCGAAAAAGAGAAAGAATGTTGAAACTAATGGTTTCCTGAATGGTGAGTTTAAAAAACTATTAACAGTTGTTATTTTCCATTGTATTAACTTTACTTCATACCCTATGGATTCCTCAAGGCTATGCGAGTTATATATCTGATTAGATTGCCTTGATAGAGTTCTTGTGATTTTGGGTGTAATAGACTGTATATGTTGTACTTCTAATGCAAATTGCTTGAATTAAACAAGCATGTTTAGTGCTATTTAACTTTTTGGTTTGGCTGATTAGTGTTGCTACTTTTCTGTTCTGCTATACAGAGAGTGAGTCAGGCCTGCTAAATTGCTGCGACCCTCATCTTCTCAGCAGCCAACACAGAATATAAAGAAATTGGATACTCACCCAAAATCAGACTTGTTTTCCTCTATTAAACAGGGAGTTGGCGGAGCTACTTCTGACGTTAAAGCGAAAAGCAAGGAGCACAAGCTAAATGGTAGTATAGAAGGTCAACCATTGTTCGGTGTTAAGGCAAAGGCATCTTCTGTGATTCCTGGTGTTGATCTGATTGCTGAGGCATCTAAAAAACCACTTCTTAGTGTTAAGTCAAGGACTTCTTCCATGGTTCTTCGTACTGATCAGATTGCCAAAACATCTAAGAACCGTTGTCCAGTGTTAAGACAAAGGTTTCTCCCATTCCTGGTGTTGATCAGATTGCTGAAGCATCTAAACAACCTTTGTTCAGTGTCAAGGCAAAGGCTTCTCCCGTGATTCCTGGGGCTGATCAGATTGTTGAAATATCTAAAAAAACCTCCTGATCCCGATTCCAAGTATTTAAGCTAGATACTCTCAGTTCCTAAGATGGAAGATTGTTCTGGATATGATGACCAGGAATGGTTGTTGTCCGGAAGCAAAAGAACACATCCTAAGAGTGTTAAAACGTGTCCAGATAAAGTCGGTTAGGAGCATTGTGTATGGTCTGAACCTTTGCAAATAGACTCTGCTGATGTTTGTGCTCTTCCTTATGTTATACCTTATTGAATGTTGTTAACGTGATTTGACATCATGATTTCCAACGGCGAGACCCTTTCAGCAATGCAGCAACGAGGCAGTTTTTGGTCAAAATCTCTGTCGCCCCTATTAACTCTGGTGGTTCTGATGGTGGCAGCTTGTTCTGCGGTTGTTTCAAGATCTTGATCAAGATAAATGACACACTGAAAGACCAATGTTGAGCCATCCAATACCAATTGATTGATTTCTATGCTCCTGTATGTTCCTAAAGGAAAAAAAAAACTTTGAGAGTCATCAATCAATGCAGATGTACCTTGCAATAACTTAGATGGAGGGGCAAAGCCAAGGGAGACTTACTGGTATATAGTTTCATGTATCCCTCAGGTAGATCGGATCAGATTGGATTGAAACATAACAAGTGTTCTAGAAAGATGCATAAGTTTGTGCAAATTTATTCTATTTATCTGTTATTTCTTTTCACCAAATTGACTCTACAAATATCCCCACTTGAAAAAAAATAAAATGTTGGGCCTGTGCTTAGCACAGGCTATATCCATCTAGTAATAATAATAAGAAAAAATTACCTAAATAAACAACATAAGTTTCTAAACTTCTTAAAATCCCCCCACTTCTAAAAAATTACTTAAATCCCAACATTTCATATTTTTTGGTAAAGTTGAGATACAAGGTAAAACCTACAATTAATAGTCGATCCTTTACCAAAAATAACCTACTTCTTCTCCTCTCTATACGCCGCAATTTCTGGTGCGGTTTCTATCAATTTTCTCTATCTATTTCAAAGCTTTGAAGTAAGGTAATTTTCCTTCCTAAAATTAGGTTCTATTTCTTCTAATCCTTTTTACTTCTTTTTTTTCAAAAAAATATTTTGCCCATTCCTTTTCAAAGTGAAATTTCAGTATTTTGGTTGAGTAATTTATTCGATTGTTCATTTTTTAGGTTTCATTGTTTGAATTACCATTATGAATAAAGATTTGACACCTTATTTTAGTCTTGGGTTTTCTCAATTAGAAAGTATCAAAGAATCTCAAAAACTCGTAAACTTCATTCCCGAAAGTTTTGATTATAAATTTGTTGACTTTGATGAAAATAGATCAAACCACAAAAACGATCCCCAAACTATGAAAAAATTACGGCAAAAGCATGATAAGAAAGACAAAAATAAAAAGAAAGTGGTTCTAATAAAAGGGATCTAACAGTCCGGCAAGTAAAGCTCCCGCCAAGAGAAGAAGAATTGTCGAAGCAATTTTCAGATATGAGCTTCCCAAGGTAATTGCATGTTTAGATATGTTGAATATTAGGCCGAGATACATATTTTGACTTGTATGATACGTTTAGAAATTCATTGCTTATATGATTTTTTTGTTGCCAATTTATATGTATCTTGTGTTTTTGATGTTTTATTGAATTTAATATAACAAAAGATACAAGTTCATAAGCACATAGATACATGTTACGTTGACTTGCATCTGTGAGTTATTGTTAATGCTTTGATTTGTATCTAGTGTTGTTTAAATTTTTATGAAAATCTTATGGAAAGAGATACATGTTTTTTCTTCTAAGATACATGTTTTCTTTCTAAGATACATGTTGTGTTAATTTGTATTTGTGACTTACTGTCAATACTTTGAAATGTATGTAGTGTTGTTTAAATATTATTGAAAGTCGTATTACACAAGATACATGTTTTTCTTCTAAGATACATATTTTTTAAGCTTAAAGATACATTTGTGTTATCTTGTATCTAATGTATGACGTTCTTAGAGTTTTTGTATATATTGTAATGTCTTAATGTAGATTTGTTGCATCTCAATTAATTTTATCATTTATATTTTTTTTGCTTTACTTGATCTGTTGGTATACTGTAGAGTGGTCTGAATTTATTTTTTTCGATTACCTATATTATTTCTTGGATAGATTAGGTTGATTGATATCTCTCTATGTTATTTTGAAATTTGGTTAATTTAGAGCAACATGAGATTTTTGTAAGCATGTATTGTGTTTGTGTATAGCTTAATGTGATCGTTTAAAATATTGTGGTGCCATTGGAGCTTGACTCAACTGTAGTCTCATTGATTATCAATGTGTTGTTTTAGATAAGCCTGAGGTTTTCCTGAAGCATGTCTTGTCTTTGTTTATATCTTGACGTGATCATTTGGAATACCGTTGTGCCATTGGATCTTGACGTGATACTGTAGTCCCATTGATTATGAAATTTGTTATTTTAGAGCAGCCTGAGCTTTTTAGATGTATTGTTTTCGTGTATATCTTGACGTTATACTGTAGTTTTAGAGCAGCCTAATTTTTTTTGCGACTTTGTGGATAGCTTGATGTGTCATCACTCATCACTCTGTTATTTTGAAATTTGATTATTTTAGATCATGTTATTCTATAATAATCAAATTTCAAAATCACAAGGAGTGATGAGATCATGTTAAGCTATACATAAAGAGAAGACAAATATTTTTACGAGAACTCATGCTTAGGTTCAAAGATTGCAAAGCCTCCATAAAAACTCAGACTGCTTTTAAGTAATCAAATTGAAAATTGAGCGATGGCGCCATAGTGTCCGAGAAGGTCATCTTAAGATGTGACTTATTTATTTTAGTAAAACTATAAATTACTAGAGCTCTATATCCTTCAACCAATCACCTATAAATCATAAACTAGCACCATGATGTTGTTAATAGATGTTGAAGGAGATAGAAGTTTAGTAATTTATAGCTTGTAAAGGGATATGTGCAAATTTTTCCTTGAAGAATTATAGGATGATTCATCTTGTAAGATAATTGTTATTAATGTTGATCAGTGCTAGTTTAGTCTTGGAGTAGAATGATTGTGCATGATTTAGTGCACCCTTAATTAATTTTGTATTAGATACATAATAACAAAACATGTATTTATCTATATTAATATATATCTTGTTCATTATCTGAAGCAATTTTCTATCACTTGCATTAATAACATTAGATACATAAAGCATTTAATTTGTATCTCTTTCAGTTTTAATCATCACAGTTGGCTGATGTATGATATATTATATTTGATTGCAAGTTGAACAACATCTAGATGTCATCATGTACTACTTGAGGAAGAAGTACAAGAACAAGAATTTTTCAATCAAGAGATACACTACCGCAGATTGCTTTTTCAAAGTGTACTATATGCCGAGTATCTGAGCGAGGGATTAGACATTCCATCTTCGGAAATTGATGCTCAATATCATCATCTGAGATATGCTAGTCTTTTGTGCAAGTATGAATCTGAAAATGCAGAGAATAGATACTTTAGTGAGAATGACGATCCACCAAGGCCAAGGATCAAGTTCACACCAAAAGAAACAGATCGTGTTTTAAGTATTTAGTAGTTGTTTATTTATTGACTAGTTGGTTATTCAAAACGTTGCTGATGATATAAACTTTATTGATGTTTTGATGATGTTAGTAGTGTTTAGATAAACATACATTAAGTTTCTTTAATGTTTAATTACTTCTATTTGCATTAACATTCTAACGAAATGCTAAAGCATGTAAAGATATATTTATGTTTCCGTTATATGTTTTTGGTTACACTATTTATAGACATTGTGTTTGATACATATTTTACAATATTTTACAATTTTATGTATCTAAATTAAAGAAAGATATATTACAATATATGGGTATTAATCCATGTTGTCTCTAACGTGCATAACAAATTATAACAGAACTTAATAGAACTACACTCCTAAAACTATTGACCCATTATATTTTACAGGTGATACAAATTATTTAAACTTGTATCTATTAATTAATACGAGATACATCTTACCGTATTATATGTTTCTATTATAAGGAAACGTGTTTTACTATATAATCATAGTAACCAACAAATTAATACATTTTATGTATCTATAACCCTTTTTTGTTAATAGGATTACATGTATGACTCTAACCTGCATAACAAATTAAAGCAGAACTTATATTACTATATCTTAATAATATTGACAAATTATATTTTACAATCGATACATATTTTATAAATTTGTATTTATAAATTTAAGGGAGATACATCCTATAAGAATGTATTTATTTTCTATCATTTACTATGGCAAAATTACGAATAGACTATTTAATAACATTGTCAGTTCAATATATCTTAATTTCTAATTGATGTGTCACGACAAAATACATCATTAAAAAATATATAACTAATTAACAAGGGAACAAAAATGATATTTATTTTGATAAATGTCTTTCTTAAAATTTTATAAAAAATAAGAATATGTATTAAAAAACCCAGCAACATCTTGAGGAACTACTCAACATTATTCATCAGTCAACCATATTATCACTCTTCCTTTGGAAAGAAGTTGCAAGTGCGCCAGTTGTGACCTTCATAACCACATCTTCTACAATAATTATTGCTTGATGTCATAGTTTCACTTGATTTCTTGTGCCTGTTTTTCTTTGGCCTTGAAGGTGGACGTTTGTATTTAAGTGGTAACACAACTTCATCTATAACTTCTTGTGGCACAATCCAATCCTTCTTCTAGGACATAGCTGAATCAATTAAAACAAAACTTTAATTTTTTTACCTTGAGTTACTGTTAAACAACAGAGTACTAGATACATATACCTCACAAACTTGCACAACATGTATCTAATGTAATACTTTTATGATTTTTTCGTATATAGATACACATTACACTAAAATACAATGAGATACATAATTAGACATCAATCTATAAACTTAAATACAAGATGAGCAAAAAGTATCTTTTAGCATAAAAATATATCTCGACCTAATTAACATAACATCATAACATTACTGTACAGGTTAATAACAACAGCTGATACATAGAAAATCATAATATACTTTTTCTTGTCCGATCTCTTAGCATAGAAATTGAAGGAATGCTCAATTGCAAACCTTGTCATAACCGAAATCAGAGTACCCTTGTCCTTGTAGATTTGTCAAAACTTAACATCACTATGTTTGCAGTAAGTAATGATCTTGTTCCCCTTCCTATCTAACAAAGGCAAAGGAGAAGTAGAATTAGATTTGTAACTAATTAATTCTGCAACTCTTTTTGATGGACTCTCCAAACACATTACGGCACCAACATTCCCATCAAACAATATTTCACTAGCAAACTTATCTAATGTAGTGATGATGAGTGGATACGTCCCAAAATCATGCTCAGTTTTCTTAATCTCGATATACAGCTTCACATTTATTTCGTTACGAATCAACAACGGACAAGCATTTCCTTCAACAATATAATGAGCCTCAATTTTTTTCCTGATTTCGTCGATTTTCAGTTCTTCGACAATTGTCAAAATTAGTTTTTCATAAGTAACATGTTCACTTATCACAATTTCATCGCTCTTAAAGCCCACATAATTGATTTCATTAACCCAACACCAAAATGACGTAACAAAACTGAAATATTTATTTCAAATAACCAAACAAAATTAATAAATCAGAAAAAATGGACGTCTGAAACTTTTGAAGAAGCCATAATTTTTTTTGGGTATTTCCAAACAGATTATGAATGTTATTTTTTATTAGAATGGTGGAATAACAAAGATAATTTCCATAAATCATGAAATTTAATTTTGTTTTAACCATAATTAGTTAGATTAATTGCACTTTTAATGCTAATTTATCTGTTACATCCCTTAAAAAGTGTCAGTTAGTTTACTTCAAACATGTATCCCTTATATGTATCTAAGTTAATTAACATGTATCATCAACGGCCAAATATTGGGATTTTGCGAGATTTTTAAAAAAGTTGGGACTTTTAGTAATTTCTAGTAAACATGTCGTTATATATGTAATTTTTACTAATAATAATAGTAATAGAAAGTAGGCACTAAAATACAAAATACTAGTATCAAAACTCTTCATTTATATACTAGATAGGTATGCCTGTGCTTTGCACGGGCCCAATGCGTAATTTTATTATGAAGCTAATATAATAATTAAGTTTCATATAAAGATCAATATAAACTAACTGTAGCATATCACTATCGTGGACATATCATAAGATTACAACCATGAAAATATCATATTACTGGATGCTATACGACATTCACATATCATACTAATTGTTGCTTATTTACATTGGTAACTACAATAACAAATTGCATATTTTTTGTATAAAGTTGAACTTTACATAATCAGATAGAACCTACGTATATAACGAAAATAGTAGGTCGTGATATAAAAAAAATTAAGTTACAATTCTTGCATTAAATAAGCTGCTTCTTCATACCGAGACTACCTTATGTGGAATAAAGATTACATACATTGTTACATTATTACCTTATGAGCACTGTCGTTATGTTCATAAATCGAGATTAAATAGTTTTTAGTTTATACACACATAGTACAACAAATTTCTCAAGATGAAGCAACACAAGGTTCTTGTGATGCAAAATGGGTAAGGTACGCATCAGCCAACATTTGACCTAACTTAACTTGAGCCTTTGTGGTTAAATAAAGATTATCTTCCTTCAGCTGCAATCCCCTGGCATTAACACATACAATATTTGGAAAATCAATCGTCTTTTGCGTTTCTCAAATCTTTTCAATATACCTCTCATCTCCTGGTGCAATTGCAACCTGTAGGATAAAGCATTTTAGTTAACAAACACACGAAAATGTTCAACTACTTTGGTCCATGAAATTCCTAACTACAACTACCTAAGTCCTTGAAAAGTGTCATATGCATCAAGCAGATTTGAGCGAAAATGTTCAACTACTTTGGTACATGAAATTCCTAACTACATTTTCCAAAGTTCACGAAAAGTGTCAACATGTATCAAGCAGGTTTGAAGTGGCCTCGCGATTTCACGTAACACCTTTTTATGATTTTCTAGCCTAGTTAATTTTGTCTCACAACAACTGCACAGTGGAGAAGAGGAGTGTATCTTGGTATGGATCTTATTCATTGTTTTACTATCTTAACAAATTTATTGGAAAAATACATAGAGAATGTGCAGTAAGAATTCAAAAAGGTATCATTAGGCTTGAAGCAAACTACATTAGCTAGCGTGAATAATTGGCAGAGATGGCAGATGTAAATCAGCACGAACGTTATGTATTAACTTCTCCATATTAACCTTATAGGCTGAATACTAATCAAGATTTTTTCATCTGGAAAATCTATAGAGGAAACATTTTCTTCATTACAAAAACTCCCACAAAGTGGGAAAATGATTCTTGATTCAAGAAAAAGTAAACCAAGACCACAAAGAGCATCATCAGAAGTATCATCAGAGAGGTGTAATTTATAAAGAGCACCTTCTTTGCTTGTTTTTATAGACTATAAAGAAGAACCCCATGATGAAGAAAGTGATTTTTCTATGGAAAAACTGATTAGGCAAGCATCTATAACATCAATAACAACAACAACAAAGAGTAAAGTTATTCAAAAAAGTGAACAAGCTCATGATGAGGAAAGTGAGTTCTCTATGGGAAAGTTGATTAGGCAAGCATCTATAAACTAAGTAAAAGTTTTATCTCAGAAGAATACTTTACAGTTCTTGTTACCAAAAGTATCACAGGGCAATCTATAGAGGGCACCTTCTTTCTCAGTTTTTGCAAAAGGGCAAGTAATTCATGATGAGAAAAATGAGTTTTCTATGGGGAAGTTGACTAGGCAAGCTTCTTTAAACCATGCAAAAGTCCTTCCTTCTAAACATACTTCAAAGGTACTTTCATATATCAACTTCCTGTTTAAAATTGCTTACTTCTTGGACCTAATTATTTCCTAGTAGTTTTTAGAATTAAGAGATAACGGTTGAAGTATGTGAACATCTCATTTAAAAGTTAAACTGTTAGAGATTGCACTTTTATTTTACTTAGTTATATCTTTCTCAACATCAACTAAAGTTGAATTTGAATATATATGTGAAAGAAGACGCTAAGTTTCAATGAAATCCATAACCATAATCTTAAAAGTAAATTAAGTAGTGCTAGGAACGTTAAAAATTAAACTCATGAAGTTCACATTCTAAATTTTCTTTGGTTTTTGTTTCATGATATGCCATCAACCAAACCACTTTAATTTTTTGTTATGTAGCAGGGTCTCAAAAGTACATTCATTAGTGCTAGAAATGTTAAAGGTTGAACTGATGACGTTCAAATTCTGATACCAAAGAGAAATCTATTTTAGGCATCACAGGAGAATCTAAAGACAACATCTTTCATATATCAAATCATGATTTTCGAGCTACTATACTGAGAATAGCAGCAAAATTCATCACAAAATTGATGTTTTTCAATACCACACAGAAATCTTATTTAGGCATCACATTAGAGTTTAAAGACAATACATTTCAGCTACACATAGCAATATCTTTACAAGTTACTGCTAGGCAGGCAGCTATAACAACAATAACAACAACAACAAAGAGTAACATTTTTCAAGAAAGTGAACAAGTTCATGATGAGGAAAGTGAGTTTTTTATGGGAAAGTTGATTAGGCAAGTATCTATAAACAAAGTAAAAGTTTCACCTCAGAAGAATACTTTACAATTATTGTTACCAAAAGTATCACAAGGTAATATACAGAGGGCACCTTCTTTCCCGATTTTTTGCAAAAGGACAAGTAATTCATGATGAGGAAAATGAGTTTTCTATGGGAAAGTTGATTAGGCAAGCTTCTTTAAACCTTGCAAAAGTCCTGCCGCCTAAACATACTTCAAAAGTACTTTCATATACCAACTTTCTGTTTAAAATTGCTTACTTCTTGTACCTAAATGTTTCCTATAAGCTTTTAGACTTAAGAGATAACGGTTGAAGTGTGTGAACACCTTGTTTAAAAGTTAAACTGTTAGAGATCATGCTTTTATTTACTTAGTTATATCTTTCTCAACATCAACTGAACTTGAATTTGAATATATATGTGAAAGAAGACGCTAAGTTTCAATGAAATCCATAACCATAATAATCTTAAAAGTAAACTAAGTAGTGCTAGGAACGTTAAAAATTAAACTCATGAAGTTCACATTCTAAATCATCTTTGGATTTTGTTTCATGATATGCCATCAACCAAACCACTTTAATTTTTGGTTATGTAGTAGGATCTCAAAAGTACATTCATTAGTGCTAGGAATGTTAAAGGTTGAACTGATGACGTTCAAATTCTGATAAACAAACTACTACTAGAAAAGCAGTTTTTTTGTCATCAACTATTGCGTTAAACTGCTTTTCAAAGCCACAAAAAATAAACACAAAATTAACAATATCAGAGGAAAACAAACAAATTATTGGAAAAATAATTTTGTTGTCCTCAACAATATTGCCTTAAACTGCTCGAACTAACACCTTCATCATTTCTCACAAATTTAAATTCAACAAAACCATTTAAAACCTTTTGTAAAATCTCAATTCCTTAGAGCTCACCCTCTAATTCCTTCCAGAACCTTCAAAATACTTTTTATCCAAAATTACTCTGTAAAAAATACATGATTCTAAGAAAATCTTGCTTCACTTGTTCTCATATACTGACTAAGGTATAACTGACTGATCCAGAAAGCCATAAAAATGGAAACAAAACCAACAGAGGAAAAGTAACAGGTACTGAAAAAGCAGCTTTACTGTATCAACTATTGTCTTAAACTTCTTTTTGCCAAAAAAAAAATAAGCATAAAATTAACAAATTCAACATAGGAAAACAAACAAATTACCAGAAAGGCAGTTGTACTGTCATCAACTATCGCCCTATACTGCTCAATGAAAACTTTCACCATTTTCAACCAATTCAAGATCAACGAAATCATTAAAAACCTTGCATAAAAGTTCAATTCTTTAAACCTCACATTCCAATCATTTCTAGAACCTTCAAAATACTTCATATTCAAAATCACTTTACAAAAAATAAATGATTCTAGCAAAACCTCACTTCACTTGTCTTCATATATATACTGACTGAAGTATAACGGACCAATCCATGAAGCCCTCACAAGGTATGTCTCTGATTTATTCATCTACTTTATCAACTTTGATTGTTCCATATGCAAAAAATACATTATTAAATACATAATTATGTTGTTTAGATCTATAATTGGAAATTGAAGTTTTCAATTGTTAGTAGTTCGAGCATTAACACCCAATTAAAATATATATTTATAGAAAAAAAATTATAAACGGATTATGAAGATGAAGAAACTAATAAAGCGGAGAAACGTACCTGTGAGTTTACTGATGAGGATTAAACCAAGCTCTGAACACAATTGAGAAGATAGTCCTATTTATATTCAAGTAAAAATGTCTTCTAGAAATGTCCCTTTTTTTGTTGATATTTTTTTTTTATCTATGGTTGAAATGAAAGACAAATGGGTGGATGTTGTGGAAGAGTAATGTGAAAATATCACTATATTCTGGAATGTTGTAGAAATAGTTGTGCAATACCCATATTATCCTTAATTATGAAATGACTAAAATACCCTGGTCGTCCCTTGCTTCACTTTTTTATAGTGTAGTAATAAGGGTAATAATATATAAGGGTAAAAAGTGAATAGTAAAAAATGAATAATAAAAAAATGAATAATAATAGAAAAAAATAATAATAATAGTAATAGCAAGTAGGCATTAAAAGATAAAATAGTAGTATTAAAACTCTTCAATTATATATAAGGGTAATAATAATAATATCACTGTCATTGTCTCGACAAGACAATATTCGTAAAAGAAATAATACACATAAATAAAAATCTATCCTTTATAGTTGATCGGATCCTGAGGTTGGATCTCACCAATTATTGACTGGACAAAGAGCCCAACCTCCCCTACATCTAAACCCCTAAAAAAGAAAATAAAACCCTTCTAATCTACTATGTATGACATAATTTGGCAGAATAAGCTATCTGATATATTAATATGATTAATATAGTGGTATACTGGTGATAATATTAAAACAAGGCAGAATACATAGCCAGATCTCTCAACTTGTCGTCATCTTTCACTTTGGCACCTTAAGTGGATATTGGTCACTTTTGGCACCTCAAGTAGCGTACGAGTGTGCCATTTTGGCACCCTTTGCAGAGTTGGCATGGTGCGTGTGTTACACCTACATGAAGGCGCGTGGAAGTATCTTTTCAGTTGATGTGGCATTCAATTTGACCCACGAATAATATATTAATTCATCTTCATTAATTTATACCTTCTTCCTATTTTTTTTCACTATTTTTGTCAATCTTAAACTTATTAATGATGAAAATATTGAAAAAGATTTAAAAATGAGATACATATTTAGGAGTTTGCTTTCATACGAATTCGATTTGTAAATAATATTTAATTTAATTAGTTTTATTGGGCGAATAATAACTAAATTGAATCTAAAATAAAAATTTAATTAATCATATAATTTATAAAAATTCACTCATATAAATAAAATAGATTTAATTATAGAGATTTAATTATTATTCACCATGAATTTTCTTAATACCAATCTTTTTTTCTCTTAACTAGTCATATAATTTCTTAACACCCATCTTTTTTTTCCCTTTTTCTCTATACCTGTGTGGTATACACATCAACAATAACAGAAGAAGAAGATCACATTTAGTGAATTAATTTGATCGCTCACTTTTTTTTTTATGTATCTGCAACAAATTTTTCAGATTGCTTGTGAAAGTTTCAAAGCAATGTGTGTTACAAGTTACAGCAAATCAAAAATAAGAGGAACTAAAGATTATTATTTTTCTACAAATAAGCGAAATCTCATCCAAGAAACATTATTAAAATTACATGAAAAAGATTTAAAATTTACTTAATGACAATTTAACCCTCATGCAAATTTTTATTCTTGCTGAAAATTCACTTGGCTAAAATTGTCTTCCATTGATGCTGGCATGTTAAGAACTATGCATCCATTTGATAAATTATCTGAATTTGAGTTGCCTCGTGTTCGTAGTTGTTGCAATTCTTAATCTTGTGAATGGTTCTATGACTACCTAAAGCTTGAGAAGTTTTGAATATTTTGTGACAAATGACCAACGTTCATTTGAGGTGTCAAAATGAAAGATGACGCAAACTTGAGGGGCCTGGCGATGTATTCTGCCTTAAAACAAAATACATGAATGTTCAAATAGTTCATTGAATGTAATTTGAAAGTTTGGTAAAAGTAGAATGATACCAAATATTTTGAAACATCTTAAAATGCTAAATTCTAGAGTCAAAGTTCCTAAAATACTTAAGCAAAAAATATTAATATCACAAAAACACTTTTGAAAATGTTGGTCAAAATTCATATCATTTGATTTTTAAAAAGGAAATTGTAATAAGTATTTTCAAATGAAGAGTATTTTACTTTATAGAAATTACTCTTACCGTTTTTTTTTATTTGTCTAATTTAAAAATTAAAGAGATAATTTACTATTTTGTATCTATTTTATCCTTATTATTAAATGATAAAGTTACATTACCAATCATTATTTTTTAATAACCATGTCATTCTAATTTGGGATGTATTCATGGATAGAGGGAGTAATTAAGTTGTCCAGTTCAGCTCCCATCTCCATAAATTAATTACTAATTAATTATCATTTATTCCTGTAACTATTAAATAGAGTTAAGTTATTGAATTAGAATTGATCTACTTAACAGCCCGATTATTCACACTCAACAAAAAAGGAAGAAGCATTAGAAGCCGAAAACTGGGAAAAGGTTGAGAGGAAAAAAAGTCAAAGAAACAACAAAAAAGAAAAGGTAAATAAATCCCGCAAGCAACAAAGTACCAGATTCTTATGTAATGGTCTGATTAAGAGTTTGGTTAAATTAATTAAAAAAAAGTCTAAAAAGAGCAATAGAGGATAATGGTAGTGGTATAAACAAAGTGGAGGGGGTTATGGTAGGAAGGAAAACCAAAGATTCTGGAGAGAGAAAGAGAGTGAGAGGAGAAAATAGAGAAGGGTAGCTGAAGTTGTCTTTTTGGGTTGGTTTCTTCTAGGACTTTGCTTTTTGGCTTTTGGGTTGCTTTTCAGCTTTCTGTGAAAGGGGCTTCCATGGAGGAACTCAAACATAACTTGAGGTACTAGGACTTCTTGCTTTCATGAATCTACTTTACTTTGTGTGGATTCTGCATACTCTGGAAGTTTGGATGATGATTTAGGGCAGAAAAGTGTGACCTTTTCTTTTTTATAGACCCCTTTTTATTTGTCAAAAATGAAGTTCAATCTTTTTTCTTAAAATTGATGTTAACTCTTTTCTGCTCGCTGTTGTGTGTGTGTGTGTGTTTATGTGGAGTGGAATTTGGGGGTGAAAATTTGTGTCTCTGTTGTTTCTTTTTTTCTTTTTCTTGTATCTTTTTTTTTGGGGGGGGGGGGGAGGGGGTTCTTTTATAATTTCTTGATATTATTTGTCTGTTACATTCCTCATAACTGTTGAGGAAATAACGACAAAATAACATACTTAATCCTCAGAATGTAATGAAGAATCACTCTTTCTCTGCTCCTTTGTGCTCCTCTTTTCTTATCTCATCATCAGCTTCAAGAAGCTTGAAGTCAAGCAAAAATAGGATACCTTACAAGTGGAGAATCGAACCCTAAGGAACAAGGTGGAAGTTCAGGTAGCCAACCAACTGAGCCACTAAGATTACCCTAGAAATAGGACAGTAATATGTGAATCATTGTTATTATCTTGGGAGCTTGTAAAACAGCTAGGATTTTTTTAGGGGAAAAGATGGAAAAAGGGACAGTATTATGAAATCATTTGGATGATAGATGACCTGAACTTGTGTGTGTCTTTTGTTTTGCTAGTAAAAAAGATTTATCCTTTAGTTTGATTATTTCTGGTTCTTGAAGGTTGAATTTGAAACTTGAAAGTCAACTCAAAGAATGGAATTCAAGAAACGAGATTAAAGGGACCTAAAAATTCATTTCCCTGTTTGCCTTTTCATTTTCTCATTATTTTGGTTTTGATCTGCTTGAAAAAATGAAGCCAGAGAGAGAGGGAATTCTCATTCTTTGTGGTGAATGATTTTCCTCTCCCTTGATCACCTTATAGCAGCTAAATGTGCAAACTCCGAATTTGAACTTACGGAAAATCTTCTTTAAATGATATGGCTTTAATTAAGATGGTTATCAACAACGTCTTAGCTGAGTAAATTGGACGATTTTGCAAATTTTTCATGTATTTGGGTTTTAGGTGGACAATCTATGTTTTTTCTGGAATGCTTGTGTTACCTTCCTCCGCCTACACTTGGATTTCTTTCAACAATATTTCTTGTCAATACAATAAATGTATGATGTTGCTTTGTCACTGCATGTGTTCAATTGACTTTGTTTTTGTGAAATCACAATTTAGTTAATTTTCCTTTTCTTCAGGGTTACACAGTAATGCTAGAAACATGGGGAAAAAAGGCAGTTGGTTTAATGCCCTCAAAAGGGTTTTTACGTGCAACTCCAAGAAGAAGTCTGCCCATGTAAGTTTACAAAACTCTGGTTTCTTGAACTTGGTATTCTCATATCATTTATTTCTGTACCGCAGGGGTGGTTATCTTATAATGAAATAAGTCGAATTCAATGATTGATTTAGTTTTCTTCTTTCCTATTAAGTCGATCTAACTTCTTAAACTGATTGGAATTGTGTTTATAAAATGGACCATGGGTGAACTATTTGGAGAAATTCAGCTCTGGCCTGATTTTTTTTAAATATTCCTGAATGAATCATATCAGGATGGGTATGTTTGCTCGGACTCTTCAAAAATATATTCTGGTGCGTGTCGGTTTCTCCCAAAGTAGTGAAGTTATGAGGGATGCGACACAGGTGCCCACCATTTTGAAGAGTCCGAGCAACATCTAGAATTATATTAACGGAAAAAAAAGGACTGCGGGAGAACTTGCTGGATATCTGTGCTTCAAACATTGTTGTAACACAACCTTTAGCTAAATTGGATGATTTTTATAGGGATCAGCAAAGAAAACTGCTAAGGAAAAGAAGAAGGGTCGTAGAATACTGAGGCATGGAGAGATCAAATCATTCCTCTTCAGAGAACCAAGCAGTATTGAGAAAATACTGGGGGAAGTTGATGATCAGAAACTACTTGTTAGGCCTCCTACTTCTGAACAGTCTGGTGTTCCATCTGCATTCCCTGTGACACCAACTTCTCCAAGAATCAGTTCACCTAGAGCTGCATCTCCTCAGACATCATATAGGGCTACATCTCCTGGTGCCACTTCTCCAAGGATCTCCTCTCCGAGGGCTGCTTCTCCAAAGGTCATCTCTCCTAAGGCAGCTTCTCCAAAAGTGAGCTCTCCCAAGGAAGCTTCTCCAAGTGCTACCTCTCCTAGGGAAGCTTCTCCAAAGGCTCTCTCTCCTAGGGAAGCTCCTCCAAAGGTTAACTCTGCTAGTGCTCCTTCTCTAAAGGCTATCTCTCCTAGGGCAGCTTCGCCAAGGGTCTCTTCCCCTAGATCTACTTATCCTGAGCTGAGTAGGAACCACAATGAGATTAGCTATGCTAACTGGCCAGAACCAACTTTAACGCTCCATCTTTCAGCAACCAAGATACAGGCGGCCTACAGAAGTTATATGGTAAGATTCAAGATAACTCCATCATGCAATGTTTGGCTGAAAATAGCCTTTAAGAATACTACTTAATTTTTGTGAGTTGGCTAGATCTTGACTGATAAGTTGTAGGTCATGTTATTGCAAACTCATGATATATTAGTAACAATTTTGTCATTGTTGAAACAACTTTAATAGCCTTCCAAGCAATCATTTTCATGTCTGCTACAACTATTTGTTATTGCCAAAGGCGAGCATCAAGCTGAGCGAGTAAATCAATCATGTGAAATGCTTTGTGCTTTGTTAAAGATATGCATCTCTCTTAGTCTAGGATTGGGTGCTTTTTTTTGTGGAGAAATTCCCTACTGTGTTAGAGAACTGGTAACAGGTAAAACAAATCTCCAGCCCTTAATTAAAGCATGTATGAGTTCATTCAATGATCCGGGATATGTTACTGTAAAGAATGGATCTTGGACCTAACTCAACCACAAAAGCTAGCTCATGAGTGGAGGATTGCCCAAGTTCATATAAGGAGACCAATTACCCATTCTTTTTCCGATGTGGGATACTTAACACTCCCCAGCACGCCCAGACCTCGTTAACTGGAGCGTGGACAATATAATATGGGGGCCCAACATCGGTGAACAAAGATTTGGGATGGGCTTGGTTCTGATACCATGATAAAGAATGAATCTTGGACCTAACTTAACCACAGAAGCTAGCTCATGAGGGGAGGATTGTCCAAGTCCATATAAGGAGACCAATTACCCATCCCTTTTCTGATGTGGGATACTTAACAGTTACTACCACAATTGAGATTTGTCATTGCATTTCCACTTGATCTGCATTAATCCTTTGACCTTCTATCATTTTCTTTATGGTAGTTTTACTTGACCATTTAAGCTTCACGATTCCTTCTTAAGCTCTGAGCTTCCTCAGATCTTATACCTTTCACTATTTGTTTTAGTAGATTGACTGTGGAACAGATTATACTTAACTGATTAATTAAAAGAAGGCCACTTTCCTTGTCTGAGAACTCCATTTTCTTTTTGAATTTTGACAAAAATAAAGTAACTTGTGGATTATCTGAAATGGATAGGGAAAAAACAGAGATTAAAATTTTTGTATAAGTAATTGAGACCCCTAATCTTTTTTTGACATTATGTTTTCAAGAAACCCGTTGCCGGTCCTAAGGACTTCACTGTTAAGAGTAGCTTTCCTCAATGTCTTAATTATACTCTTGAACCAGGGAAAATACAGAGTCTGCATTCATCTGTTACAAGCTTCCTGAAAAATTCTTGTAATTTAGTTCTTATCAACTTGTTAGAAAAACTTCTTATGTTAAATGAAAACAATATAGAGTTGTGTTATCATTGTTATTGCCCTTTGTCTTGATTCAAGTAGCGATGAATAGAAGTTCAGTGCATCATTTAAAGCTTCTGATTTCTTTTCTTTAAAAAAAAAAAAGAACCCAATCATATGAGCCATTTTGCAAAGTTCACCTTCCCGCAGTCAAAGCAAGACTTATGGGAGGGGAGGATACCACTCAGCACCGCTCCGTGGCGTGGGGTTCATAGAAGTTCAGTGCATCATATAAAACTTTTGATTTTTTTTTTCTTTAGAAAAAAAAGAAGAGAACCCAACCAAATAAGCCCTTTTGCAAAGTTCACTTTCCCGCAGTCAAAACAAGACTTATGGGAGGGGAGGATACCACGCAGCACCGCACCGTAGGGTGGGGTTCGTTAGAGCCCTTTCCCATTTTATTCCCTTTCTAGAGTAGGTCATTGATGGGACAAGAATGTTTGGTTCCGAGATAGAATGTATCAATTGCTAACAAAATTTACCTATGTGAATGAAATCTGTTTCACAGACAAGGAGGGGTTTCAGATCTTTGAAGGGTTTAGCAAGACTTCAAGGAGTGGTCAGAAGCAGAAGTGTAAAGCGACAGACAGTAAATGCCATGAAACAAATGCAGCTTCTAAGTAGGGTTCAAATGCAAATTCAGTCAAGGAGGACTCAGAGGTTCCAGGCACTCCATAATCAAGCTTACATGAATGATAAAGAAGTTGAGAGCACTCTAAGCAAATGGGCTCCGCTTGTAAGTTTAAACTGCTACTGATCTCGAGGTGTTCACCTATTTAGTGGTGATGATATAGGCCGATGCCTTATCTTGGAGGCACTGTTTTCCTATATTCCTTAGTTGATTTAACAATTCCAAATATAGGTTCTAGGAATTCATTTTGTACATATATTGTAGTTTAAGGATGTGAGAGTTATCGAATTAAAGTTCTTTTCCTTTTCAAACATATTTTGAATTGTGTCTGTTGTTAAAAAGGATATTTTGGTGTAGACTGAGGCAGGTAACCATGATAATTGGGATAATAGTATGCTAACTAAAGATGAGGTTGAAGCAAGGCGGCGGGAAAAAGTGGAGGCAGGCATCAAGAGGGAGAGAGCAATGGTCTATGCATATTCTCACCAGGTACATTAGACTCATGTCCTTCAGCATGTAAAAAATCAGTGGTGACTAAGGGCAACCATTGTGTAAATGTGCTTTGAAAATGCAGAAATCTATCATTCTATTTCGTGTAATCTGTGGAAATGGCAAGTTATTTAGATATTGTCTCTTAGTGCTTCCCTTGCTTACCAATTCTCTAAAGTTGTACAAATCCTGGTATTTAAGTGCACCATTACAATTTCTGGCTGTTTGCTGCCGAGTTATTGTGAATTTCTTAGCAGTCCTCTTTCTTACCAAACCTTTTATATAATATGAATCCCGATACTAAGTGCGTGATAATAATCTCTCTGCTTTTGCTTTTGACTGATCTTAAGTCTATGACTTTGCACTTCAAAGGTTATCAAATCAAGATGCACTTGTGCAAATTACCACAAACATCAGAACTTACAAATTTCAATTTTGTTGTTTCAACTTTCCCTAGTTATTCTGGCAATGTGTCAAGGTAAAATACATAATATTGCATTGGTTCAGAGTACTTCATCATTGTTTGTTATTCTTGGCCAAGACATGTTGACAAACTCAGTACTTCTGTTAACTTTATATGTGGCTTACTATGTCGCATACCTCTTTTATCAGGTGCGGAGAAGCAACCCCAAATCAGCTATGGACATCCGAGCCAGTGGAATTCCTTGGTGGTGGAACTGGTTAGACCACCAGCTACTTCCAGGAAATGATTCTGAGAGCCAATCTGCTGCAAAAGACGTCCATCTAACACCATCAAGTGCAATATCAGAACACAAGCCAAGCCCATGGCGTCCAAGTCATAATTTCAGACACCTCCATTTGGATTATGACAGTCATGAATCAGTTACACCAAGGTCAACTAAGTCTGCAGTTCCATTAAGGGGCAAACTAATGCATACTCCCAGAAGAACATCATCACCAATGAGCAGCTCGAGCATATCAAAGTACTCAAGGCGCCGTGCTAGTGCTGCTGATTCCCCTTTCAATCATTCCTTGAAGGATGACGACAGCCTCATAAGCTGTCCGCCTTTTTCAGGTCCAAGTTACATGTCACCAACCATCTCAGCCAAAGCTAAATTCAGAGGAAAAACCATTCTTGAGGAGAGAAACATAGGTACCCCATCAAACAGCTCAAGGAGGAGGTTATCGTTTCCTTTGACTCCAAGTAGTACCGGGTCCGTCAAGTGGAACAAAGGGTCTTCTGTAAAGGATCATGACTCTATGGGAGATCATATGAGTGTGCATTCTAATGTTTCGACACCAAGTACTATAGTTGGGAGGAAACCATTTAACAGATTTGTGTGATTATTCCATCTATATTTAGCTCTGAAGGTACCTGTGTTTCTTTTCTTTTTGATGTGTATTTAGTGGTGCATGTTGTTAACAGAACCCTAATGTAAAATAATTGTGCGCACGTTATCTTGTATGAAGGGCGAGATCAAAATCTGTTTTATCACATGACTGTTATTGCTTTTGAGATTTGGAGTCTGGGAGGGGAAATTAGGCCATAAATGGAATGTATATTGGACTTCTTAGTGATTGAAGAAAGGATCAATGGTATGTATTTAAGTTAGAGCTCCCTCTTCTGGTGCTCTTTCATGCTCTTCTTTATTATTATTATTACTAGTTTAGCCAATTTTGTGTATTGGAGAGGTTTATTTAATAAAGTGCAAAAAATTTAAATCACTTCACAAAAATCCTTTACACTTTAATATAACTAGTTTAGGTCTACGCGTCTCACGCGTGTACCTCACTTTATTGAGTTTAAACGTTATTAAATAATAAAGATGAATACAATAATTAAATTCAACATTTTTTGAATAATTTATTTAATTAAACCTAATCTTTATCAAAAAAAAATTTGTCTAAGTCGATTGACATTCATCTACCACCTGTAACAGCAACAAAATAATACGATGACAGAGACATCAAAACAATATAATTAAATCTAATCTTTACACAAATTTTCTCAAAGCCGTCTGACACTCATCTGTAAATTATAACAAAATAATATGATAATAGAGATATCAAAATAACTAAACTTTACCTTTACACAAAATAATTTCTCAAAACAAAGATATAAAAATAATATAATTAAACCTAATCTATACCTAAAAAAATTCCTCAAAGCTGATCGACATTCATTTACTACCTGTAAATTTATCTACAACCTTAGACTACAATAACATAATACAATAGTGATTAGGGGTGGCAAATGGGCGAATTGGATTGGATTTGAACGGATTAAATATGGATCGAGCAAAAATGGTTTGGATTGCAATCTGCCCTTATAAATATGGGTAAATATGGATTTGGTCAAATATGGATTGGGTAAAAATGGTTCCAACTCACTTTAACTCCTAGAGTCAAAAACTAAAAACTTCTATACCATATCAACTACTTTTTTTCTTTTTTTTCTTTTTAGTTTTTCTCTCTCTTTTCTATATGTAGCCTCTAGTTTTATTTTTTAATTTTTTAATTTTTTTTTTCATTTCTTTTTTTTTGCTCTCTTCTGTCTTTACCCTTTGCTTCTCTTTCTTTTTTCTTTTCCTTTTTAGTCTCCTTTTTTTCTATTTTTTATTTTGTTTTGTTTTTACTTCTTTCTCATTTTTTTTCCTTTTTGGTTGTATTTTATGTTTTATATTTTTTTTTTATTTTCGAAGAATATGGTTAAGCCGAGTACAAATTATGGATGATGACTGAAATATCATAACCACTCACTATATTTGTATTTACCATCATTTTTTTTCTTTTTTCTTTTCTCCTTTTTCATTATTTTTTTCTTTTTGAATTTTTTGTATTTTCTTCTTCAATTCTTTCTTTACGCCTTTTTTCTCTCTTCTATCTCTAACTTCTACCTCTCATTCTTTTTTTTTTCTTTTTTCTTTTTTTTTCTATTTTTTCTTTTTTTTTATGATAACGAAATTACCCTAAACGCATATTGATTTATATTCGTCCAACATTTATAATTTGTGTAAGTACACTCAAGTGGACTCCACCTAATGGACAGATACAGAGATAGTATCCTGAAAGATCTTGGGATTACATTCGTCAAACCAAATATCTTTAGAAGTCGCAAGAAGTAAACAAATCAAGGTTTCTACATACTTCCTGCCTTGCCTGACCCTAAACTCTTCATTTCGTGCCTTACTTCTGCTCTAATGAGAACTCTAAGATGATGGAGTTAGAAGTCAGATTTGAAGCTGGACTTTCCCATAAATCGAGGGCTATGTGGATCCTCTGCCATATATGAAATGAAATACAGATGGACCAAGCTACTTAATGTAATTGTATTTGTATTTGTTTTTTAGACTTCAAACTTGTATTTGTATTTTATAGTTTGCACCATCATATATATTTTATATAATTCGCACTTATATTTTAAAAGGATTGTTTTGTATTTGTAATCTATCTTTGACTGCACATTGTATTTGTATTTTGTGGTTTTATGTTGCTTGTATTTGTATTTGTATTCTATTTTCATTGATGAACTTGTATTTTTAAAGATCTATTTTATATTTGTATTTTTAAGTTGACCGTGTATTGTATTTGTATTTATAATTGCATTTGTTTGTATTTGCATTCGTAGTTGACAGTATCATTTGTATTTTTAAACAATTGAAAAAGAACAATTATTTTCCTTTCTACGAACACTTATATTTATATATATTGATACAACTTGTATTTTATTGATATAAATTAAATAATACAAATAAAAATAATAAAATTATGCAAATACAATTGCTAAATTATACAAATACAAATGTTATATTTGTATCAAATGATACATGTTTATACAACTTGAACCATATGCATACTAATGATACTTGTTTATATACAAATATAAATGATAAATTTGATATACAAATACTAATGACACATTTGCATTGAATGATACATTGTATATTTATATATTTTAGTTTCGAGAAAATACAATTAATTCATACATTTATTTGTATATAAATACAAATGATAAATTATACATATTGACAACTAAACTATTCAAATACAAATAATAAAATTATTTGAAATATATAGTACGATACAAATAAATTTAAAGTAATTTTTTTTTCTAAAATATAAAATGCAATGAAAAAAAAGATAAGGAAAAAAATATAAAAAAAGAAGAAAAAGGGGAAAACGGAAATACAAAAAGAAAAGAATGCGAAGAAAAAAGAGATAAAATTGAAAAAGAAAAAAATTGATGAAATAGAAGAAAGAAAAAAGTGTAAGAAATGAGTAAAAAATAAGTGAAAAAAAAAAGTAAATTAAAGGAAAAAAGAAAGAAAAAAAATAGTAAATTAAAGGAAAAAGAAAGAAAAAATAGTAAATTAAAGGAAAAAGAAAGAAAAAATAGTAAATTAAAGGAAAAAGAAAGAAAAAAATAAAAAAAAATAAAAAAAAGGAAAGAGAAATAAAAGATAGAAAAAAATAATAATAAAGGAGTGAGACTATGGATTATATTTAATTGATAAGAGATACTATAAATTGTATAGCCTAAATGAAATAATTAGAAGCTTAAATTAATTAATCAATGTAGGTCTCAAGGGAATATGAATGATCAAATAAGAATGAGAAAGGGAAAAACGAAAAAAAATACAAAGAAAAAAGAAAAAAAATAGATGAAAAAATGTGAAAGAAAAAAAGAAATTATAAGAAACGAATAAAAAATGAAAAAGCAAAAAAGTAAATTAAAGGAAAAAAGAGAGGAAAAAAAAAAACTAGAAAAGAAAAAAAAACTGAAATTTTAAGTATAGGTGAGTGATCTCTGTGTTTAAATGGGTACCCATATTTTACCCATTTTGACAATATTTGTATGAGCTTTTAAAATGAGTTGAAGTCCATATTTACTTATTTGAAATATGAGTGATCCAATTTAATAAATATGGGTTAAATGAACTCTTTTCATAAATATGGGCTGAAATTGCCAGCCCTAATAGTGATCACAAAACTTCAGTTTTGATGAAAATAATTCTTGTCTGAGTGAAAATTTTGATCCTAAAGAATGACTTGGATGAAAACAAAGAAGATATACATTTACACACACGTTGAATTCTATTATATTGACAAAAATCGTAACGAAGTTGAGGGTTAGAAAATTAAGCATCCACCAATCTAAACATGCAACCGAATCAAGTTAGATGAGCATCAATCATATTTTTCCAATAAGTAAACTGATTTCTTCGGTAGTTTAACGTTCTTCTCAATATTTATAGAAGTATTTCCTTAATAAAATTTTATTTTAGAATTATTTTTCTATCCTATTTTAGGAGTATTTTTTCTAATTGATCACTACAAAGAAAAATATTAGTTGATTCTCCTTCCATATATTTTAGGAGTCTCACATATTTTAGGAGTTTAGTTAATATAATAAAATAATTAAATAATAAATTGAAGAAAATAGTGAAGTTAAATAACAAATTGAAGAAAATAGTGAAAAAACAGTTTTGTTTAAAAGAGGATCTTTTAATGAAGGACAAAAAGTTCAATTTACTTTCCTAAGGGTCTTCACACTTCTAATATATTATAGATATACATTATAGATAATTAAACAAAACATATATTTTATTAAAAACACATATATATTTTACCATCAGAAGTTTCAATAAATTTAATTTTATAAAATCGCTTCGATATTATAAAAGAAAATTTTCAGGGATTAATAAATCAAAAGTGTTAACAACATGATAGTTAGTGCATACCATATTATGTACAAAATCAGTTACTCCTTCAGTCCTTTGAGGTTGTTGCTTTACATTAAGAATATTTATCTCTGAAATCAACAATATATATATATATATATA
The DNA here is from genome assembly GCA_030864215.1 of Capsicum pubescens. Taxonomy (NCBI): domain Eukaryota; kingdom Viridiplantae; phylum Streptophyta; class Magnoliopsida; order Solanales; family Solanaceae; genus Capsicum; species Capsicum pubescens. The sequence continues at coordinate 112,264,721 of CM061543.1, read as the reverse complement.
TATACATTAATATATATAGAAAGTTGTTCCTAGAAGTTTCCTTAAAAACCTGTCATACATAATTTTTTTAATATAAATATTGTTTTTCATTTTTTTCCCTTTTCATATATATATATATACATATTCCTAAAATTTTCCTTAAAAATCTGCATACTTATTTTTCTAATATAATTTTTTTTTCTCTTTCCATAGATAAAGTTTTCCCTAAAAAATTGCGTAGGACTCCTAACGGAAAATTTGACACATTACATTTAATTCCTTACAGGTATGAGATTCTTCCTAATTTATTTTTTTCTATATTTTAAATATTTGAATAATATATATATATATCCTTTGACTTTACATAGTCTACAGTGATAATTCCACTAGAAAGAAGTTCTCTAACGGTATTATGTCTTCGTCTTATATGACGAGATTTACTGTTATACATCATGCTCCTTGCCCTACCTATTGCCGCTTGGCTATCACAGTGTATACATACTGGTGCCATTGGCTTGGGCCAATACGGAATATCTTTCAAGAAATTCCGTAGCCATTCTGCTTCTTCATCGGCTTTATCTAATGCGATAAATTCAGATTCCATTGTAGAGCGAGCAATACACGTCTGTTTGGATGATTTCCAAGAGACTTCTCCTCCACCGATAGTAAATACATATCCACTTGTGGATTTTACTTCGTTCGATCCGGTGATCCAATTTGCATCACTATATCCTTCAAGTACCGCAGGATATTTATTATAATGCAAAGCATAATTTTGAGTGTATTTAAGATACCCCAAAACTCTTTTCACTGCCATCCAGTGAGTTTTGTTGGGATTACTCGTGTACCGACTCAATTTACTGATAGCGCATGCTATGTCTGGTCGTGTACAGTTCATTATATACATTAAACATCCCAATACTCTTGCGTACTCCAATTGCGAGTCACTTTTACCTTCATTCTTTCGAAGTGCAAAGCTCGCATCCAATGGAGTCTTGGCAATACCGAATTCCATATACTTGAACTTGTCAAGTACCTTTTCGATATAATGAGACTGTGACAATGCCAACCCTTGTGGAGTTCGATGGATTCTTATACCTAAGATCACATCTGCAACTCCAAGGTCCTTCATATCAAACTTGCTCTCGAGCATTCGTTTTGTTGCATTTATGTCAGAAATGTCTCTACTGATGATCAACATATCATCCACATATAAACATACAATGACTTGGTGATTTGGAGTGTCTTTAATATAAACACATTTATCACATTCATTTATTTTAAATCCGTTTGCCAATATGGTTTGGTCAAACTTTGCATGCCATTGCTTAGGTGATTGTTTTAGTTCATAAAGTGACTTAACAAGTTTGCACACCTTATTTTCTTTTCCTGGAACCACAAAACCCTCAGGTTGTTCCATGTATATTTCTTCCTCCAAATCTCCATTTCGGAATGCGGTCTTCACATCCATTTGATGGATTTGAAGATCATATACCGCCGCCAAGGCAATTAACATTCGAATCGAGGTTATCCTTGTTACTGGCGAGTATGTATTAAAGTAATCAAGGCTTTCCTTCTGTTTGAAGCCTTTTACTACAAGTCTTGCCTTGTATTTGTCAATAGTTCCATCCACCTTTATTTTCCTTTTGAAGATCCATTTAGACCCTAAAGGTTTATTTTTGGGAGGAAGGTCAACCAATTCCCATGTATGGTTGCTTAAGATTTAATCTATCTCACTATTGACTGCCTCTTTCCAAAAGGATGAGTCTGACGAAGACATCGCTTCTTTAAATGTTTGAGGCTCATTTTCTAAGAGAAATGTTACAAAATCCAATCCAAACGAAGTTGACGTTCTTTGACGTGTACTACGTCTTGGATTTTCTTCATCATGTACATTCTCACTTGGTTCATCTCGAGGTCGTTTAGATCCTCCACTAGACTGTTCATGTCTAATTTTATATGGGTAAATGTTTTCAAAGAATTCAGCATTGTCTGATTCAATTATTGTATTTTCACTGATATCCGAATGTTCGGATTTATGACCAAAAATCGACACACTTTACTACTCTTAGCATATCCTATGAACACACAGTCCACCGTTTTAGGTCATATCTTAACCCTTTTAGGTATAGGAACTTGAACCTTCGCTAGACATCCCTACACTTTGAAATATTTCAAGTTAGGTTTCCTTTCTTTTCATTTTTCGTAAGGAATTGGTTGTGGCTTACTATGGGGAACTCTGTTGAGTATACGATTGGCCGTAAGGATAGCCTCCCCCCATAAGTTTTGCGGTAAACCAGAACTTATAAGTAAGACATTCATCATTTCCTTCAAAGTTCGATTTTTCCTTTCCACAATTCCATTAGATTGAGGTGAATACGGGGCCGTAGTTTGATGGATTATTCCATTCTCTACACATATTTGCGCAAAGGGAGATTCATATTCTCCGCTCCTATCACTTCTTATCATTTTGATCTTTTTGTCTAACTGATTTTCAACTTCAGTCTTATATTGCCTAAATGCATCTATTGCTTCATCCTTACTATTTAGCAAGTAGACATAACAGTATCTAGTGCAATCGTCAATAAAAGTTATGAAATACTTTTTCCCACCACGAGATGGTGTTGACTTCATATCACAAATGTCAGTGTGTATTAAGTCTAAAGGCTTGGAATTTCTTTCAACGGACTTATAAGGATGCTTCGCATACTTCGATTCCACACACGTTTGACACTTTGATTTATTGCTCTCAAAGTTTGGCAAAACTTCTAAGTTAATCACTTTTTGTAACGTTTTGTAATTAACATGGCCCAAACGTTCATGCCATAAATCATAAGACTCAAGAAAATAAGATAAATTTGAACTTTTATTTATTTCAACAGTCATTACATTCATCTTATAAAGGCCCTCCGTGAGATAGCCTTTTCCTACATACATTTCTCCTTTGCTAACTATAATTTTTTCAGAAACGGTTACACATTTGAATCCGTTCTTATCTAGGAGTGAAATAGAAATTAAGTTCCTACATAACTCCGGAACATATAGCACATTGTTCAATGTCAAGACCTTTCCGGAAGTCATCTTTAGGCAAATTTTTCCTGTTCCCTCCACCTTAGCAGTAGCGGAGTTGGCCATGTAAAGCATTTCTTCTGCTTGAGCTGGAGCAAATAATGAGAACAACTCTTTGTTTGCGCAAACATGGCGTGTGGCACCAAAATCTATCCACCATTCACGTGGATTCCCCACCAAGTTGCATTCCGTGAACATAGCACACAGATCGTCATAATCTTTGTTGGACTCAATCAGATTTGCTTGGTCCTTTTTCTTCCCTTTCTTTGGGGCTTGACAGTCTGTGGACTTGTGTCCAATTTTGCCACAGTTGAAGCATTTTCCCTTGAAATTTTTGTTGGGTTGATTTCTTCCATGTTCAACTTTCTTTCTTTTCTTCGAGTTGTTTTGGCCATCAATGATACACTACTAACTTGGAGCGTATCAAATCTACCACAACATCAGTCCAAACACACTACAATTCCGAGAGCTTGAAGCTAACAACTCCAATATGTGAAGACAACAACAATCACGAAATTTTGAAGAAATACCAACACCAAAACAATAGCTACACAAGGAGAACAAGAAGATAACAATAACATTAAACAATGGTTCAACAACACAAGATGATAGATTACAAAGAGTACAATGTTAACAACAAAAACAACAAATGGCAGTAACTATAGTGAATTGAAAATCAGCCCCACACGGCTTCACTAAGTTACTGCAAAGTTTCAAGAGTACAAAATGAAAGATAGTAACTTGACACAAAGATCTTAGAATCTATGAACCCTAACTTGAAGAAAAGACCCTAAGACCAAAAGATTTCAGTACCAAGTTCTTACTTAGACCAAGAGGAACTCATGAACCTCAAGATCTCAAGTTTCTAGCCAAGAAACAACACAAGTGTAACTACACTTGTTGGACAGATTTTAGGTTCTACTCTCAAGAACAAGAGAGATAGAAATATTCAATGTTACAAGACTTGTTGTTGTGAAATATGAAGAATGAACTAAGTGCTGAAAATAACCCCAAAAGCATCTATTTATATTACACACAAAATGAAGGACAAATGACCTTCCTACCCTTCAGTCATGGGGTGCCCTTAGAGTGTAATTTATTACACTTTAAGGCTCATTTTCACACTTAAAAAGGTTGAAGCTCTTTGGCGGATCAAGTACCAACTCACACACAACTATTTGCATGAACATGGCTTGTAGTTTTTGTAACTCCCGATCTTGGCTTCATGTGAATGGTCGAGAACGTATTGGACAACTTTGTACACCCGTATCATCCTCTCCATCTTGAGAGGAATTTGACCTCAAATTCAGCATTTGGTCATCCTCAACCGCATCCACTAGAGAAAGATCACACACGTTGAAGTGTTGTACACTTGGTATTCTGGGGGAAGGTCAATCTTGTAGGCATTATCATTGATCCGTTCAAGTACTTGGAATGGACCATCGCCTCTTGGCATCAATTTGGACTTTCTTTGAGACGAAAACCTATCCTTTCTAAGGTGAACCCACACCCAATCTCCTAGTTCAAGAATGAGTTTCTTTCTCCCCTTGTTGACTCTCCTTGCAATGTCTTGAGTTTTCTTCTCAAGTCGAAGCCGCACCTTCTCATGTAACTTCTTCATCGAATCTGCCCGCTTGCTTCCATCTAAGCTAATCATAACATCACTAGGGAAAGGAGTTAAATCTAAAGGGGTAAGGGGGTTGAGGCCATTTATGCACTCAAAGGGAGTCATTACCGTACTTGAGTGTATGACACGGTTATATGCAAACTCAATCAATGGTAGGTGTTCCTCCCAAGAAGTCAATTTTTCTTTTACCATGGAACGTATCATAGCACTCAAAGTCCTATTTACTACTTCCGTTTGACCATCAGTTTGTGGGTGGCAAGATGTAGAGAATAACAACTTGGTTCCAAGCCTACCCCACATGAATTTCCAAAAGTGACTTAGGAACTTAGAGTCCCTATCACTCACAATAGTCCTCGGAACACCATACAACTTGACAACATTATCAACAAAAAAAAAGGCCACACTAGGTGCATCATCACATTTAAAGCATGGAATAAAGTGTGCCATCTTAGAAAACCGATCGACCATAACAAAGATACTTTCCCGAACTTGTCTAGTCCTACGAAACCCTAGCACAAAATCCATAGATATGTCAAGCCAAGGGCGTAGGGGAGTGGGCAACGGGGTGTACAACCCATGAGGTAAGAGCCGCGATTTGGCTCCTTTGCAATCTATGCATTGGCCACAAATCTTGGCCACATCCTTGTGCATTTTTTGCCAGTAGAATTGCTCCTCCAATATTCCAAGGGTCTTTTCGATCCCAAAGTGACCCATTAGACCGCCATTGTGTGCTTCCCTCACAAATAACTCTCTCTAAGAACTGGAGGGTACACACAATCATCTACCTTTAAACAAGTATCCATCAAAGTTGGCATAGGGATTTGAACCCCTAGACGAATCCCACTTGTCCCTACCCATTTCTTCACATTCCCTAAAGATAGGAGCAAAGTGAGGGTCCTCGGGATACAATTCTTTCAAACTCTCAAAACCCATTAATTTTGAAGATAATATTGACACAAGAACATGTTTTCTAGACAAAGCATCGGCTACTACGTTGTCCTTACCCTTTTTGTATTGAATAACATAAAGGAAGGTTTCAAGAAACTCAATCCATTTTGCATGCCGCTTGTTAAGCTTGTCTTGTGCCCGAAGATGCTTCAAGGATTCATGGTCCATTCGGATCACGAACTCCTTGGGCCACAAATAGTGCTGCCAAGTGGCCAAAGCTCGAATCAAGGCATACAACTCTAGATCGTACGTGGAGTAGTTTAGAGTTGCTCCTTTGAGTTTTTCACTAAAATAAGCAATGGGTTTTAAATCTTTCATCAAAACAGCCCCTATGCCCACTTTACTAGCATCACACTCAACTTTGAATGTCTTATCAAAGTTGGGCAATTGTAATAAAGGCGCGGAAACGAGCATAGCTTTCAAGGTTTCAAAAGCCTTAGCTTGCTCTTCACCCCACTTGAAGGGTTGGTCTTTTCGAATGACCGCGGTCAAAGGAGCGGCTATGGTGCTGAATCCTTTGACAAACCTTCTATAAAAACTAGCTAACCCGTGGAATCTTCTTACTTCGCTAATGGTTTGCAGGGTTGGTCAATTTTTGATAGCATCTATCTTGGATTCATCCACTTCGACCCCTCTTGAACTAACAACAAAACCCAAGAAAACAACTTCATTAACACCAAAAGAGCACTTCTCCAGATTTGCATACAACCTTTCCTTTCTAAGGACATCAAACACACATTGTAAATGCATCACATGCTCATCAATTGACTTACTATAGACCAAGACATCATCAAAGTAAACAACAATAAACTTTCCAATAAATGGCTTCATCACATGATTCATTAGCCTCATGAAAGTACTTGGAGCGTTTGTTAGGCCGAATGGCATAACCATCCATTCATAGAGACCAAATTTAGTCTTGAAGGTGATTTTTCATTCATCACCGGGTTGCATTCTTATTTGGTGATAGCCACTCCTTAAATAAATCTTGGAAAATAAACACGAACCATTCAATCCATCAAGTATATCATCTAACCTAGGGATAGGGTGATGATATTTTACCGTAATCTTATTGATGGCTCGGCAGTCCACACACATACGCCATGTTCTGTCTTTCTTAGGCACCAGTAGCACCGAAACCACGCACGGACTCATGATCTCCTTGATATACCCTTTGTTAAGGAGTTTCTCAACTTGACACTGTAATTCTTTGGTGTCCGTAGGGTTGCTTCTGTAAGCCGGCTTATTTGACAATTGTGAGCCCGGCATAAAGTCAATTTGATGCTCAATTTCCCGAAGCGGGGGCAATCCTTGCGGAAGTTCTTTGGGAAATACATCTTCATAATCCTGCAACACACAAGAAATCAAAGGAGAAATAGAAGAATTAGTGGGGTTAGTATTAAAACAATGAGCCAAAAGAAGCATAGGCATGTCCACATCATAATCCAAGAAGAGTTCCTTCTTTCTATCCAACATCACCATGTTTTCTTGCCCATTTGACGTTGAGGCAGTCCCGGAAATCCCTACTTTCCCACCCACGGTTTTCCCCTCCTTTTCACAATTTTTGGGTTTTTTTCTCTTCTTCTTCAACTCCCTCATCTTTTGATGTAATTCATTCACTTGTGATGGCAAAAGAGGATAAAGAGTGACCTTTCGACCATCCTTTTCAAGTGAATATTGGTTGGTCCTCCCATCATGTTTGGTAGACCTATATTATTGCCAAGGTCTACCTAACAACAAATGACATGCTTGCATTGGTATCACATCACAAACCACTTCGTCTTGGTAGTTCCCTACCTTAAACCGTATCACACATTGCCTCATGACCTTCAATTCACCGCATTCGTTCAACCATTCCAACTTGTAAGGGCTAGTATGAAGTGTAGTTGGTAATTTCAAAAAGTTCACTGATGATAGGCGAATTTACACGCCTATATCAATATATTTTGCCCATATTTTAGCCTAGTTTTGAGAACAAAGTATATATTTCATGCACTTTTAGTCCCTTTTCCTGTAAATGAGCTAACGAACATGATTAGTAAAGTTTCAGGTATAAATGATGCAAAATTCAGCATTTTATGGCTTACTTGATGCAAAAGAAAGCTCATGAAGGAAGGGAAGGGAGTTTACACGCCTAAGGACCAAAACTGCTGCATGGAAAATCTGTCCCGGGCTAAAACAACATTTCTGAAGACTTTGGGGATTTGCAGTAACTTAGTTGGATTTGGACAATGATACATTAACCTAGTACAATTGGGTTATGTATTTCATTAGTTTATTTGGATTATGATAATGTTACATTAACCTAGTATAATTGGGTTAAGTATTACATTAGCCTAGTAGAATTTGGTTAGATATTTTATTTATCTAGTAGGATTAGGATATGGGTATTATAAATACCCTATCATGCTATAGATTTGCAAGGAATTTGAGAGAGGGAGACCACAATACTTTCTTCCATCCCTCTCATCTTCCACTACAAACAATTCTACAACTCTTCTAATCTTTCCATTAATTCTATTTTTCTTCTTCTACTCTTCTATTCTTAAATTCCACAACAAGAGAATCGTTACTTTGCCTAGGAATTCACGCCTCACACCTACCACCTAAGCTACACGAAATTACTCAATCTTGTGGTATAACAACAATGTCAATCGTGATCTCCTTCGCATTCATGGGTAACTAAACTTCTCTGTTGGGGTTATGGAAGCCGTATGAGATACTATCTATTGCTGTGAGGTTGTGAGTTCGCGACACGTATACTGCTTATATCATTATTCTCTTCATCTTAGTCTACATTCTTTGTGGTTGCAAACGCAAGAATACGCCAGTATAACATTTAACTTGTTCGAAAGAAAGGTTATTTGTCTGGAAAAGAGATAATGTCAAGGTAGTAGGGTCACCCCCTAAAATTCTCTACTAAAAAGCTAGTGTCGTAACTGGACTAACCTCTTGGAGAATTCGTACCGTTAGACACGCTTTAAGCTCGAAAGAGTTAAAGTGAAATAATCCTCGAATAGGTCGAAAGACGCCTGGATTTACCATCTAATACAATTCTCTATAAGCAGTTGCATGTCAGAATTCTACACACTCATAGCCAATAGAGACGTATACCTCAGAAGGTGGACATAACCCCAACGCCTCAATTCTCATTGTTTACAACTTACGTAACAATCTTTCTCTTTTACTTTGCTATTTTCAGCTTTTATTTAATTGTTTTGGTGACACATTACAATCCCCCCTTTTTACGAGACTTGCACCAAAAGTTTAGTAATTTTGCTTACTTGTTGGCCAAGCTATTCCCTGTGGGATCGACACCCAACCCTGTTGGGTTCTATATTTGCTAACGACCGCTTTACACTCCTACGAGAGCTGTAGATTGAGCGTTATCAAAAATTGGCGCCGCTGTCGGGGAATACAAGTGTCAATTAAGTTCGTAATAATTACTAGACCCTTTGGTCAAAGATTCTCGTACTTTTACTTTTAGTTTTTGTTTTTGTTTACTGCAGGTTTTTATTTTAGTGCATGCCCCATACTCGAAGTTATGGTCAACCGTTATTACCAATCAATCCTGAACCACAACGCATTGGTAGAATGGAAGCACAAGCTGAAATCGCAAGGATGGCTACTCAACAGGAACAAGCAAGATTGGCTGCCCTTGCCGCAGCCCAGGTTCAACAGCAGAACATTGATAACCCTGCACGAGCAATAAATCCTGACGATGAGGATTTAGGTGATGATGAATTACTAAACCCAAGGCATGATGCTGAAATCACAACACCTGCCAACAGAAGAGGTCGACAAGCTCGGTATAGACATGATCGCCAACCTATGCAGCCAGCTTTCGACGATGATGATGATGATCTTGATGGTGCCGGAGCCACTGGAGCTATAATTCCACCACCATTAGCGCCCGGAGCCAAGTTCAACATCACAAGCACCATGATTCAGTTATTGCAACTCAAGGGATTATTTGGTGGACTAGCAGGCGATGATCCGAATATGCATCTCATCAACTTTATTTCTACATGCAAGTCTTTTGACAATCCTGGTGTTGGTCAGAATGCAATTCGATTACGTCTATTTCCATTGTCTCTGTCTGGGGAGGCAACACTATGGTTGAATGGGCTGACTCCTGATTCAATTACAAATTGGAGGCAATTGAGAGACGCTTTCCTAGAAAGATTCTTTCCGCCTTCCAAAAGGGCACAATTGATAGATGAAATCAGCAACTTTCGTCAGCTTCCCAGTGAATCTCTTCATGAAACATGGGAGAGGTTCAAGACAAAGCTAGCGAGATGCCCAAACCATCACATGACTAATGTTCACCTCATGGAGATATTGTATAGAGCCTTGAATTCAATAACTAAGCCAGTGGTGGATAACACAGCTGGAGGATCTTTTATGGACCTCACCTTTGGTCAAGCAAGCAATATGCTAGATCGCATGACGAAACAAAGTAGAGCTTGGCATACCAGGGATTCCGAGGTAGCAAGCCCCACTTTATCTATTGGCATGACTGCAGACCAAAGAAGAAGACAAGAAGAACGTGATCAAGATTTAACGCACATGAAAACGCAAGTGGATCTTCTGACAAAGCATTTATTATCAGGGAAGACCGAAAAAGTGAAAGCTGTGGCGCTAAAAGAAAGAGACGAATCTGATTCGGAAGAGGAGACCAACTACTTGAACAATCAGGGGGGTTTCCGTGGGAATACCCAAGGAAACCAAGGTCGGAACTATTATGATAAATCTGGAAGCAAAGACCAAGGTAGTTGGAAGAAAAACAATGAAAAGAGTGGTTTGTACGTTCCCCCTGGTAGACGTGATACCACCACATCTAATTCTGGAAGTATGGAAGACATGATGGCTAAATTATTGAAAGGAGTGGAAGCAACGAGCGCGGGAGTTACTGAGGTAATTAATGATTTGTCCTCCATGAAACAACTAGTTGATTCTCATTCCACTTCAATCAAGCAAATAGAGCAGCAATTGAGCCAACTTTCAGCAGCACTCAATCAAAGAAAGGCTGGCACTTTACCTAGCGATATTGTGCAAAACCCAAGGAATGATGGGTCATGCATGGACATCACTACCAGAAGTGGTAAGGTGCTGGAACCTTCAGCAAAAGGCAAGCAAGTGGTTGACGAAGTTGCGAACATGGATGATAACGCAAAAGGAGAAGATGCCGCAACAACCAGTCCTGACGTCAAGGACGTCACGCCCAGTGACGTGCAGCCTGAAAAAATGGAAAAACCGAAGCAAGAGGAGAAGAAAACCATGGAGAGAACACTTCCATACCCACCACCACCTTTTCCCCAAAGACTGAAGAAGGTGGCGGATGACACTAAGTTCAGCAAATTCATGACTATGTTAAAGCAGCTGACCATTAATGTTCCATTGGTGGAGGCACTTGAACAAATGCCTGGGTATGCGAAGTTTATGAAGGATCTTTTGACAAAGAAGAGGGCAGCAAGTTATGAGCTGAAAGACGATGTGCATCATTGTAGTGCAATTGCTACCCGATCGATAGTTCAGAAGAAGGCCGACCCCGGAGCTTTCACTATTCCTTGCACCGTCGGATCTTTGAACTTTGCCAAAGCATTATGTGACTTAGGAGCCAGCATCAATTTGATGCCATTATCGATCTACAAGAAGTTGGGGTTAGGAGATCCTACTCCAACCAATATGAGGCTCGTCATGGCAGATAGGCTGTTGGTATTCTATGCGATGTCTTGGTAAAAGTTTCTTCATTTATCTTTCCAGAAGACTTTGTCATCTTGGATTGTGAAGCAGATTCTGAGGTTCCCATAATCTTGGGGCGCCCTTTCCTTGCTACAGGAAGTGTGCTCATTGATTTGAGAGCTAATGAACTTTCATTCCGAATAAATGACGAAGTGGTTCGTTTTGATGTTTGCAAAACAATGAAGCAACCCAAAGATCTTAGTGTATTCTCGGTGGCTGATGTTTTCCTTGATGATCCGAAAGAACTACTTGAAGAAGAGCAAATTATTGATGATCCCTTGGAGGTTGTGCTCATGAATGGAGAGAGTGAAGATGCTGAAAATTCTGAAGAAGCCATTTGTGCTCTATCGGGATTAGGAACATATCGCTATACTCCCAAGAAGCTGGATCTTGATCTCAAGAATCGGCCTACACCACCAGCTAAGCCATCTATTGAAGAGCCACCCACGTTAGAATTGAAGGAGCTGCCAAGTCATTTGAAGTACGCATTCTTAGGAAGCGGAAACACTCTTCCAGTCATTATAGCAGCCGATTTGGGTGAGCGACAAGTTGCAACTCTTATTGCTATTCTACGCAAGTATATTAGAGCTATTGGATGGACCATTGCGGATATTATTGGTATTCCACCTGGGATTTGTACACATAAAATTCAGCTTCAAGAAAATTGCACACCCACCATTGAGCATCAAAGGCGTCTAAACCCACCTATGCAAGAAGTGGTGAAGAAAGAGATCATCAAGTGGTTAGACGCAGGAGTTGTGTATCCTATTTCTGATAGTACATGGGTAAGCCCTGTACAATGTGTTCCCAAGAAAGGAGGTATGACGGTGGTCGCGAATGCAAAGAATGAACTTATTCCACTCAGGCCCATCACTGGATGGAGAGTATGCATGGACTACCGCAAGCTGAATTCTTGGACACTCAAGGATCACTTCCCAATGCCATTTATGGACCAAATGCTAGATCGATTAGTGGGGAAAGGATGGTTTTGCTTCTTGGATGGTTATTCAGGCTATAATCAGATTTGTATTGCACCCGAAGACCAAGAGAAGACAACGTTTACATGCCCATATGGGACGTTTGCCTTCAAACGTATGCCATTCGGGTTATGTAACGCACCAGCCACCTTTCAACGTTGTATGATGTCTATTTTCTCTGATATGGTTGAAGACACTTTGGAGGTATTTATGGACGACTTTTCAGTTGTTGGTGAGTCTTTTGAAGCATGCCTGGAAAACTTGAGCATGGCATTACAAAGATGTGTAGAGTTCAACCTTGTGCTGAATTGGGAGAAGTGCCACTTCATGGTAAAAGAAGGAATCGTTCTTGGGCACAAGATCTCTGAAAGAGGAATAGAGGTTGATCGAGCAAAAATTGAGGTTATTGAGAAGCTACCGCCTCCAATTTCGGTGAAGGGAGTTCGTAGTTTTCTTGGCCATGCTGGTTTCTATCGTAGGTTCATCAAAGACTTCTCCAAAATTGCGAGTCCATTGTGCAAACTATTGGAGAAAGATGCAAAGTTTGACTTCAATGATGATTGCTTAAAGGCATTCGAATGCCTTAAAGGAAAACTCATTGAAGCCCCTATTATGGTAGCACCAGATTGGACTCTCCCGTTTGAAGTCATGTGTGATGCTAGTGGTGTAGCCGTTGGTGCTGTTCTTGGTCAGAGAAAGGAGAAATTATTTCATCCTATCTACTATGCGAGTAAGGTCCTAAATGAAGCCCAAAGGAACTACACTGTTACTGAACAAGAGCTCCTAGCGGTTGTGTATGCATTTGAGAAGTTTCGTGCCTATCTATTGGGTACTAAGGTGATCGTTCATACAGACCATGCAACTCTTAGGTATCTAATGACAAAGAAGGATGCAAAACCAAGGTTGATTAGATGGGTATTGCTGCTGCAAGAGTTTGATTTCGAAGTTAAAGATAGATGAGGTTGCGAGAACCAAGTGGCTGATCACCTATCTCGACTTGAGAATGAGCATGTGGCGCAACCTGAAATTTAGATTGATGATGCATTCCCGGACGAAAAGATATTAGCGACAACAATGGAGAAATTACCATGGTATGCCGACTTTGCAAATTTCGTGGTGAGTAATGTGATACCTGCCAATTTATCTTACCACCAAAGGAAGAAGTTTATGCATGACGTACAACACTACTATTGGGATGAGCCTTATTTGTTTCGACAATGTGCGGATGGTATCATTCGACGATGTATATCCCATGAAGAGGTGCCTACTATCTTGGAAGCATGCCACACTTTGCAAGTTGGAGGACATCACGCAGGCAATCGGACGGCCAGAAAAGTATTGCAAAGTGGTTATTATTGGCCTTCGATATTCAGAGATGCCTACGACTATGTTAGAAGGTGTGACCAATGCCAGCGTCAAGGTGCGATTTCAAAACACCATGAAATGCCCATGACCAAAATTCTTGAGGTAGAACTCTTTGATGTGTGGGGTATTGATTTCATGGGTCCATTCGTGAATTCGTTTGGAATGAAGTACATCTTGGTTGCTGTGGATTATGTTTCGAAATGGGTAGAAGCTGTAGCATTGGCCGACAACGAAGGAAAGCGTGTTGTAGCATTCTTAAAGAAGAATATCTTCTCTCGCTTTGGAGTGCCACGTACTATCATAAGTGATGGAGGATCTCACTTCTGCAACAAGCTATTCAAATCAGTTTTGGCCAAGTATGGTGTCAAGCAACATAAGGTAGCTACGCCTTATCATCCCCAAACTAGTGGACAAGTAGAAGTTTCCAATCGCGAGATCAAGCAAATCCTTGCAAAGACGGTTAATGCGAATAAAAAGGATTGGTCTCGAAAGCTAGATGAGGCACTATGGGCATATAGGACTGCATTCAAGACACCCATTGGCATGTCTCCTTATCAACTAGTCTATGGGAAGGCTTGTTATCTACCCATCGTGCTCGAACACAAGGCATTGTGGGCGCTGAAGCGATTGAATTTGAATTGGGATGATGCAATGAAGCTGAGGATGGAGCAACTGAACGAGATGGATGAATTCCGTCTCCATGCATATGAAAGGTCAGACCTATACAAGGAGCGGATGAAAAAGTATCATGATCAGCGGATTGTTCGACGAAACTTCCAAAGGGGTGATATGGTACTTCTCTTCAACTCCAGATTGAAGCTCTTCCCAGGTAAGTTAAAGTCTAAGTGGTCTGGTCCATACAAAGTTATCTAAGTCTACTCGTCTGGAGTAGTCGAATTGGAAGACAATAATGGTGTTTTCTTCAAGGTGAATGGCCAACGTGTTAAGCCTTATATCGGTCCTCTTGACTCGATGAATTCTATGGCCATCACTTATCTTGACGAAGTCTAAGTACTCGAGGTAACTATGTCGAGCCACGACAATAAAAAAGGCGCTAGATAGGAGGCAACCCATCGTTTTATCGTTTTATCGTTCTTTTTTACTTGTTTTGCTTTTGATAATGAAAATCCAAAAATAAGAGTCGTGCCACGACCAAAACTAAGGCGCTTGGTGGGAGGCAACCCATCGTACTAATCGTTTTCATTTGGTTTTAAGCAAAAATAGGTGCAAGAGGTATTCAACGAGTAGATTGATTTCAATTGACGATTTGGACGCATTGTATGGTAAAGTTGGTAAGTTAGGAATAGTGATGCATAAGGCTATGGATTGAGCATTGCTCATGCCAAACTAGGCATCGAGGAAGGCTAGGCCTAGGTAAAACTAGGCCACGAACGATGCACAACCTATCCTATAGCCTAAGGTCTCAGAATCTAGTGTGCTATACACTATGCACCGCCCAGTCCTGAGTGTGCTTTTGACTATGCGCCGCCTATGCTATAGCATTAGGTCTCAGTATCTCATATGCCATAGACTATGTGGCGCATATGTCCCTAAATGCCATAGACTATGCGCCGCATATACCATGACTATGCCAAGCATTATGCGCCGCATATGTAGCATTTTTGTCTCCAAAACCGATTGTAAATGGGTCAAAACCCAACCCATTCTCTTCCTATATAAAGGGGACTTAGTCTTGAAACATAACCACACTAGAAATTAACCTAAAGGCGCCGCATTCCCTCTCCAAACCATCCCAAAATTTTTCTTTTTGCTCTTCCAATTCACAAAACCATCTCCAAAAGCTTCAAACAAGTAAGTACTCTCTTATTCTTCATTTATTTCTCGTAAGTACTACGTTGCTATGTCTATTATAAATTGCTACATCATATAAGATTGATTGGTGATGTTCATATGTTTTGATCGTTGATACAAAATCATGTGAGTAAACATATACGTAGGAAAATCTTGACTTGTTTCCGACTTGAACTTGGTTTTAATAGCATTGTTAGACGATTTGCGGAATTGCTATGGTGATGAACATTGACTATCATGTTATGATCTTGTTACTTGGATACTTACATGCTAGACTATCCCGTTCATCGGGATAAGCCTTATAGTTGCCTACCGACTTAGGAGGTTGCGATTATTGAAAACATCCATACCATGTTACAACCCCTATGTAGTAGTGTTGTTATATCTAACATGAAATTAGTGCAATGACTGCAAGTAGTAATACATTACTGATTTTCTTGTCGGAATATAATCCTTAAACGTATGTCGACGAAATCTGAGTAATCGACCACTTTCACTTCACTGATTTGTGTCAACAAAACTAAGTGTGGGGTGGTACCCCTACTGCTTGTTTATAGATTGTATCAACTGATATTGTGCTGCCATTAACACTATTTCTAGTCTCAGGTACAATGGCACCTAAAGCGAGGCAAGGTAAGGCAAGGAGAAGGCTACCACTTCCCAAAAGGGCAAGAAGAGAGGTAGAAAGGACCAAGGAGAACCATCCTCAACACAACTACCCCGCAGAATGTTTGGAATAAAATGGGTTCTTGAGGAGGAAGCCAAAGAATGGTACAGGAACAACAAAGAAAGAAGATATGTTCACGTCAACCTGATCAACAAGGACACCTTAGCGAAGAAGGAGCCGCGTATGATGGCGAAAATCATGACATTGAAGCTAGATTTCATCTTCCGCGATATGGGAGAATGTAATCTTGATTTGACAAGAGAGTTTTACGCCAACTGGTCGCCGAAAACAACAGGCAACGAAGTCAAAATTCGGGGCCAAGTGTTACAGCTCAACGCGGACTGGATCAACTCTTTTCTTGGCTTACCTTCGGTCGACCCAGCACCATTCAAAGAGCTGTACAGCAGGCCTCCTTATAGAGCAATTAGACACACACTTTGTGGGAGAAGATCGATGGCAAGGTGGGGCAGACATAAAGACACAGGACGACACAACACCTTCCCCTATGCTTCACTGAATAGGGAAGCAAGAATCTGGATGCGTATTGTCAACTCATGCCTTATTCCTGGGACTCAATACACCAAGATATCAAGAGATAGAGTGTGTTTGGTCTATGCTTTGATGACGAATGTCCCTATCAACTTTGGGGCAATCATTCGCTCTACCATGAGGAAGGCCAGACTCCACAAAAGGTCCCACTTCACGTTTGGAAATCTGTTGACAGCAATCTTGCGGAAGGAGGATATCGAAGAGGAACCAGCTGATCATAAACTCCCACACAATCCGAAGAAGGTTGACCTCACAAAGGTCAAAGATGCTGAATCAACACATGGCATCAACCTTACTACGACAGAGAGACATGCTCGGGATGGGAGTTTCTCCCGCCATATGTACGGCATGATGAGGTTTATAATAATGAGCGGAGGTCGTGTTCCCACTGCTACAGAGCTCCAACAGCTGGACCATGACTATCCAATGAATATTCATGCATGGGAGATGTGTGGAGTAGGTACATACTTTGAGGATCCTCTCGATGACGACGTGCCGACCGATGATGATCGACGAATGCCAGACTCTGACGAGGAGGAGAACTCTGACGACGACTCTTATGATGATTTCGACGAAGGGGGTATGACCCCCGACATTGAGGAAGAGTCCGACTAACCAGGTTCCTCGTATTTATTTTCCACTGAGGGCAGTGTCCCGTTTAAGTGTGGGGTGGCGGTATCGTATGCTATACTTCTCTATCGCATCTATGTTTGTTTATTTTGTTGTTTTTTTTCGTGTTTCAGTTTTTTTTTTGTTTTTGTTGTTTTTTCTAGCTTCGCATGAAATTATTTTGATAGGCAGCATGAGATTATAACAAGAGTATGTGCTACAATTGTGACTATTGAGACGTTTAGGCTCTAGTTGTGGCTCTAGTTGTGGCTCTAGTTGTGACTCATTATGTGATATTGTGTGGTTCAATTCCTTCACTTGTTGGGTCGAGAGTCTATATTACTTCCAAGCAAGTCGACCATGTGCCTTGTGTGTGTGAGATAATCGTATATTCTATGTGTGTGGCTGATGCTAGAACTTGCCTGGTATGTATGCAAAGCGAAAATAAGGAGTGTAAGTTTAGGATTTGATTTAGGCATTTCTTTGGCAACCTATATTTGTTTACCTTCAGTTTTACCTACCCATGGACATCATCCTAGTTAAACCCTTTTGAGCCTTTAGCCTATTTTCTTTGACAACCTTGTATGTAAGCCTAATCCATTTTTTTCAAGACCGTAATTTGATCCAAACTCCTAAGTGCTTTAAAGTGAAAAAGTCATGTGACAAAATAAGAGGAAATTGGGTGAGTATGATGCTGTAGAATGCATTGGTGCTTGAAATTGCTATGAAAAAGAAGTGCTATCATAAGAGGTATGTTATGAAAAGAAAAAGGAAGAAAAAACTGAAAAGTTAGTCATGTTTAAAATCGAAAAACAAAAGAGGAGAAAAAGGGTGGTAGAATAAATGAAAGAAAGGTTGTTAGAAAGAAAAGTGTTAATGACACAATGTGATGTATTAAAGCGCTTAGGAACATAGTCACTATTTCTGGCCAAAATAGTCCTACCCGTCCCTTAGCCTACATTACAACCATCAAAAGACCTATTTGATTCTAAGCTTAGCATTCTGACATTTAGTAGAGTATTACATTAAGGGCAAGCCTATGGTCATCAGTTGCTACATATGAATTCTTTGTGAGAGTGAGAGCAAGGATATTTTGATACCCATGTTTGAAAAATATGCTATACTTGTGAGTGATTATGGGTAATATATTGTGAGACACACATGGTTGATGAGTTTTGGGTAGTTGTGTATGATTCTTTGTGCCTTAACTTTTGAATATGAGTTGACCACCATCACGAGTCTATGCTAGAAGTTAAACTGTTTCTACTAATGATCGAAAAACTACTCTTTGTTGATAATTGTTGTGCTTGTCTTGACGAATATTTTGTGTTGTTGTTGTGAAACCCTAAGTTGATTTTTAGAGGGACATGATATTTTGTTCGAGGACGAACAAAGCTTTAAGTGTGGGGTGTTGATGATAGGCGAATTTACATGCCTATATCAATATATTTTGCCCATATTTTAGCCTAGTTTTGAGAACAAAGTATATATTTCATGCACTTTTAGTCCTTTTTCCTGTAAATGAGCTAACGAACATGATTAGTAAAGTTTCAGGTATAAATGATGCAGAATTCAGCATTTTATGGCTTACTTGACGCAAAAGAAAGCTCACGAAGGAAGGGAAGGGAGTTTACACGCCTAAGGACCAAAACTGCTGCATGGAAAATCTGTCCCGGGCTAAAACAACATTTCTGAAGACTTTGGGGATTTGCAGTAACTTAGTTGGATTTGGACAATGATACATTAACCTAGTACAATTGGGTTATGTATTTCATTAGTTTATTTGGATTATGATAATGTTACATTAACCTAGTATAATTGGGTTAAGTATTACATTAGCCTAGTAGAATTTGGTTAGATATTTTATTTATCTAGTAGGATTAGGATATGGGTATTATAAATAACCTATCATGCTAGAGATTTGCAAGGAATTTGAGAGGGGGAGACCACAATACTTTCTTCCATCCCTCTCATCTTCCACTACAAACAATTCTACAACTCTTCTAATCTTTCCATTAATTCTATTTTTCTTCTTCTACTCTTCTATTCTTAAATTCCACAACAAGAGAATCGTTACTTTGCCTAGGAATTCACGCCTCACACCTACCACCTAAGCTACACGAAATTACTCAATCTTGTGGTATAACAACAGTGTCAATCGTGATCTCCTTCGCATTCATGGGTAACTAAACTTCTCTGTTGGGGTTATGGAAGCCGTATGAAATACTATCTATTGCTGTGAGGTTGTGAGTTCGTGACACGTATACTGCTTATATCATTATTCTCTTCATCTTAGTCTACATTCTTTGTGGTTGCAAACGCAAGAATACGCCAGTATAACATTTAACTTGTTCGAAAGAAAGGTTATTTTTCTGGAAAAGAGATAATGTCAAGGTAGTAGGGTCACCCCCTAAAATTCCCTACTAAAAAGCTAGTGTCGTAACTGGACTAACCTCTTGGAGAATTCGTACCGTTAGACACGCTTTAAGCTCGAAAGAGTTAAAGTGAAATAATCCTCGAATAGGTCGAAAGACGCCTGGATTTACCATCTAATACAATTCTCTATAAGCAGTTGCATGTCAGAATTCTACACACTCATAGCCAATAGAGACGTATACCTCAGAAGGTGGACATAACCCCAACGCCTCAATTCTCATTGTTTACAACTTACGTAACAATCTTTCTCTTTTACTTTGCTATTTTCAGCTTTTATTTAATTGTTTTGGTGACACATTACAATCCCCCCTTTTTACGAGACTTGCACCAAAAGTTTAGTAATTTTGCTTACTTGTTGGCCAAGCTATTCCCTGTGGGATCGACACCCAACCCTGTTGGGTTCTATATTTGCTAACGACCGCTTTACACTCCTACGGGAGCTGTAGATTGAGCGTTATCATTCACCATAGCGACACTAACGACATTCGTACAACTACCACTATCAATCACCAAAGTGCACACATTCCCCTTTACAAGGCATTTAGTATGAAATAGATTTTCCCTTTGGCTAGGGTCGTCTATTGCCTTACTAATCATAACGCGTCTAACTACAAAGTTTGGAACAACACACTCCCCTTCTTGTGGGTAAATAACTTCACCATCATCATCATCATCATCAAGTGGCCTATTTCCAGTTTCCTCTCCATCTTGAGGCTCGACCTCATCCTCCTCTTTTTCAAGACCCACTTCCTCACCAAGGTAATACAATCTCCCTTCCCGTAGTATCACGTTGCATCGATTTGGACATTCATTGGATTTATGTCCCCAACCTTGGCACTTGAAATATTTGAATCCTTTTGGGTTTGGATACTTATGAACTTCTTGTTTTAGAGGAATTTTGTGGACTGTTTTGGGCTCGGGCAGCCTTGTAGTGGTGGGTTGGTCCTTGTTTTTGGGCCAACCCGAAGAGGATTGAACCACATCCTTGCTTCTAGGCCAACCCGAGATGGATTGTCCCCTTGCCTTGAGCGACGACCTCTCTTTAAGCTCCCTTTCAATCTCAAGAGTCTCTTGGAAAATACCTTCAACGGTATCAAATTTGTGAAGTGTCAAATGAGTGGAGATCTCTTTGTTCAACCCACACTTGAACCGGATGATGTCATGACTGATTTATTCCCCACGATGATCAAGCTTCAACATAAGTTGTTGAAACTCATCATAATATGCCATCACATTTTTATTGCTTTGACGCAAGTTGTACAATCTAGCAAACAATTCATGGCGATAACTCTCGGGAAGGTACCGTTGCCTCATCAAGTACCTTAATCGAAACCAAGGTGGTGGCTTCCCATCAACTAATTCATCACTAAAACGCTTGACGTACTCCCACCAAGTGTTGGCATAACCCTCAAAATGAGCTATGGCATAATAACTTTTCTTTTCTTCCGAGATATCATTAACTTAAAAAACTTTGTCAAAGGCTGATTTCCATGCTAAGTAGGCCTCGGGGTCACTTTCACCCTTAAAGATAGGTAAGCTCAATTTGATGGTATTGATGCCTACGTCTCTTTCTTCGTGTCGATTTCCCCTTTCTCCATACCCTCAGTACCTCCTTGGATCAACACGGCCCCTTCTTAGCTCCTCCTCTCTCATGTAAGCATCATCAAAGGCTCCATATCCATCATACTCCTCTCTACCATGTTCCTCAAAGTGAGCTGGTCGTTTTTGGTGATTTGGAATCTGATTTGGAGGCATTGGGATTTGTGGAGGTGGTGGTCTTTGATTTGGTGAAGTTTGGTAAGGTAAGTTTAGATTTTGTGGAGGTAATGGACGGCTACATCCTTCTTGTGGAATTGGAGAAGTTTGGGAATGGCGTGGTCTATTCGCTTCTTGGTTTGAAGGGAAAGTAGTTGTATGATTTGTGGCATTTAGTGGGGCTAGAGGTGGATTCATTATTTGGTGCAATGTTTCTGGTGAGATAGTTGTGGATGAAGTTCTTTCATTCCCACTTGAAGGAATATGATAAGGAGTGGATGGACGAGAGTTCCTTTAACTCTCCACTTGCTCCAATCTCCCACTTATCATAGTCAAATCTCCCCTCATTGCCCCAACTTCCGTGTTTAACCTCTCTAAACTTCTGGTAATGGCCTCAAGTGTGGCATTCATAGTGTCTTGTTCAGTAGTACCCCCACTTTGGGATGTGCTTCCTTCCATGTCAAGGTGTTACCTACACAATCAGCAAACAAGTTAGCGTTAAACCTCTCCTCACTCACACTCTCTCGGTTCACTTACACTTGAGCTCCACAAATATTGTAGATTGGCTAGTAATCGTGAATCCTTAAGATATGAGTAAAGCTCTTGTCCGGAGTGGATTCTTGTTTGAAACTCAAAGAATTCTCGACGGACTGGAGTTAAGAAGTTACAATGTATTCAAACGAATAAAAACACCCAACTAAACGAGGACACGAATAAGAGAATTCAAAAGGACTAATTGACAACCTAGTAGGAGTGTACTAGTATGTTAATTAGTTCTAGAACCAAGTAATGAAACTAAGAATCAACAATTAGAAACTAGAAAACCTAAATTTGAGCTTATTAATGACGTGAACAGTAGCCAATGGGTGACGTGAACAGTAGCAAATGGGTGACGTGGCAGCATGCAATTGGTCTTGGTCCCACACAATTTAAGCACCAATTCTGAAATTTAAATCTTTACACAATTTGGAAAGGATGACAATTGGTCTTGGTGGGAAAACATAAATCTTGAAATAAGAAAAGTACCTTGTCCCACAACACTAGGTTCTTGAAATAAGAAAAAGTACTTGTTCCACAACACAAGGTTCTTGAAATAAGAAAAGGTATCTTGTCACACAACACTAGGTTCTTGAAATAAGAAAAAAGTATCTTGTCACACAACACTAGGTTCTTGAAATAAGAAAAAGTTGCTGAAAAGTAGAAGCTTAGTCTAAGAAATGATGGGTTCAAGGCTTCTCACAACATGCTTTACAATTTTCAGCTTCAACTCTTGAATTTATATCACACATTTTGGTTGTCTAAAGTTGTAAGAAAAGATGAAGAACTTGATGAACACAACACAACACCACCAATTGTCAACAAAAAGTAACAACAAACAGCCAGCCACAAGGCACCACAACTATGGTCAATATTATAAGCTCAATCTTTAGATCTTGACACCTTTAGTGTTGGTGAGAAAGAAACCAACACTAGAAACACTCTAGACAAGCAAAATACTACAAGATCTAGCAAAAAAAAACAAGAAAATCTCGGCCCATACAACAACACATCGCAATTTTTGTCGAAGAACACAAAGGTAGCAGATTTGACTATTTCTGGAATTTTCAGATTTCAGTTTTTTTTTTTTTTTGTAGTTTTCAAGTTTCAAGCCCAAGATTGATCTTGTTAGAACAAAATCAACGATGGCTCTGATACCAAATGATACACTACTAACTTGGAGCATATCAAATCTGCCACAAAATCAGTCCAAACACACTACAATTCTGAGAGCTTGAAGATAACAACTCCAATATATGAAGACAACAACAATCATGAAATTTTGAAGAAATACCAACACCAAAACAATAGCTACACAAGGAGAACAAGAAGATAACAATAACATTAAACAATGGTTCAACAACACAAGATGATAGATTACAAAGAGTACAATGTTAATAATAAAAAAAACAAATGGCAGTAACTATAGTGAATCGAAAATCAGCCCCACACGGCTTCACTAAGTTACTGCAAAGTTTCAAGAGTACAAAATGAAAGATAGTAACTTGACACAAAGATATCTTAGAATCTATGAACCCTAACTTGAAGAAAGGACCCTAAGACAAAAGATTTCAGTACCAAGTTCTTACTTAGACCAAGAGGAACTCATGAACCTCAAGATCTCAAGTTTCTAGCCAAGAAACAACACAAGTGTAACTACACTTGTTGGACAAATTTCAGGTTCTACTCTCAAGAACAAGAGAGAGAGAAATATTCAATGTTACAAGACTTGTTGTTGTGAAATATGATGAATGAACTAAGTACTGAAAATAACCCTAATAACATCTATTTATATTACACACAAAATGAAGGATAAATGACCTTCCTACCCTTCAGTAATGGGGTGCCCTTAGAGTGTAATTTATTACACTTCAAGGCTCATTTTCACACTTAAAAACGTTGAAGCTCTTTGTCGGATCAAGTACCAACTCACACGCAGCAATTTGCATGAACATGGCTTGTAGTTTTTGTAACTCCCGAGCTTGGCTTCCTATGAATGGTCGAGAACGTATTGGACAGCTTTGTACACCCGTATCAATCTTCTACAATATGTGCTCCATTCATTGTAGAATTTCCCTTTGACCTTCTTTCGACATCTTTATTGTCCTCTTCAATACGAAGTCGGACAATAAGATCTTCAACGGTTATCTCCTTGCGTTTATGCTTTAAGTAGTTTTTGAAGTCTTTCCACAAAGGTGGTAGCTTCTCAACTATCGCTGCTACTTGGAAAACATCATTCACAATTAAACCTACAAAACAGTTTATGTGAGTATTAAGAACATTTTTAATTTGTTCAACTACGGTATTTTTCAAAGATATACCTTCTACTAGGAGATCATGTATGATCACTTGAAACTCCTGTACTTGAGAGACAACAGATTTTCTATCAATCATTTTGAAGTCCAGGAACCGTGCAACAAGAAATTTCTTAATTCCCGCATCCTCCGTTTTATATTTCCGTTCAAGTGCCCCCCACAGTTCCTTTGATGTCTTGGTTCCACTATAGACATTGTAGAGGTCATCTTGGAGACCACTCAGAATATAGTTCCTGCAAAGAAAATCCGAATGTTTTCAAGCTTCTACAATAACGAAGCGGTCTTTGTCCGAGGTTCCCTCGGGCACCTCAGGAGCGTCTTTGCTAGTGAACCATTGTAGACATAGAGTGGTGAGGTAAAAGAACATCTTTTGTTGCCACCGCTTGAAGTCAATGCCAGAAAAATTTTTGGGCTTCTCCACCGGTGCCATCGTTGGCGGAGCATTTGTGCGACTTGATGTGGCAATATTATTTGCCCCCACAGACGTTGTCACATCCATCATTTGACTTTCAGTTGTCATTTTTCCTATCACCACAAGACAAAAAACTTAGTATTTTTCAGAATACTATTTATAAAGTTAAATAACTTGAAACAATTCTTCTTGTTTCTAGTTAACGATGAAGTTTTTATTACTTCGAATCATCAGCCGAATGAACCTTAACTTGTGATGAAGATTTTATGTCTTCTAATCACTAGTTAAATTCAAGCGGAGTAGAAAGCCTAAGCTTTAATCTCCAAAAACAAGCAATACAGATTCTGTAAAATTATTTCCTTAAGATTGTTATTTTTCACAATACGGGTACGTAGAATCTGTATAATAGAATAACAACTTCAACTCGAGTTCAAGTATGAACAAGAACACAGTGAAGTTGAACAAATACCCTCAGCACAAGATCAAAATGATCTTTACAAGAGGTGTATTTTATATTTCAGAAATATAGATGAAACAGAAATTGTTAAGGCCAAGTCGTCCGAATTCACGGACTTTCTTTAAGGAATAATTCCCCTCACTGTACCCGAGGTTATAGAATCTTCCTCCCAGGATAAAATGGCCAACAATTCAAGTATAACGGTACCTCAAATACTTGAATTCTTCGAACACACTCTCGGTTTGATTGATCACAAAGAGTATTTAGAAGACAAAAAGATTTATGTGTAATCTAAAAATTTTCATGCTATAACCTGTGGAAGAAAACAGGTTATTTATAGCCACAACATGCCCCTCCAAAAAGGTGGCATTGGTTCAATTTTAGAGGTGTGTCTTTTCCTGAAAATGCATGTTTGTTTATTTAAAACAGTGCAGTAATTTTCTGAAACAGTACACCTTTTCAAAAGAACAAGTGCACCAGTTCGAAACAGTGCATCACTTCGTTGAAGAGTTGCATCTGTTTGAACCAATGTATATACTATTTCAAAAATCTGCATCTGCTCAGTCGAAACAATGCATTAATTCAGAAACACTACAACATTTTGTTGGACCAGTTTGAACACAACACTGTTTCATGTCGAAATAGTGCAACTGTTCACTGCATGCATGCATAAATAAATGGAACGTTATTGCTTCGGATTGAATTTATTTGTTTCTGTCAAATAAAATTTGTCCAAAAAAATAGATCCCATCGATCATTTGCCGAATCCGAATCCGAATCCGAGCCGAGCGAGCGACGACGGCGCGAGGCATCTCTATTTTCTTGCCTCACTTACCATGTGAAGTAAGTGTTTCACTTTATAAACACTTTAAAGTTCTCTTCTTCCACCAATATGGGAGAAGAGTAAACTTTCCAACTTAAAGAGTACACTTTCCAATTTGGGTGTCGCCTTTCCTTCACTTGATTGTTTCATTTTCCATTCAACACACATATATATATAGAACCCAACATAAGTAACCATAAAAAGTCTCACTTTATGAGTCCATATAATTAACGACTGACAAAGATAGAAACATTTTATTAATCAATACCAATACTGTATCTATATGGGATATACTTTAACAATATTCCAAGTTAATTTGTGCAAGAATTCATAAAAGAGAACATGATCGTTTGTTACACTAATGATATACTACGTGCACATGGAGAACATTTTGACATTGCCTCTTAACCAACATGCTAATACTACTCTAACCATGCCAATTCTTGAATCCACTTCATAAAGGAATCAATTATGTGACTTTCGTTAAATATTAGAAAAATAATTAAAGATTATTTTTATATATAAAAAATAATAAATAACGATTTTATTTATTGCAAAGTATTTAAATAAAGTCAAAAAGGTTTAATATTTAGTACTTTGAAATCAACTAAAAATTATTTTTAAAATCTTTTCTTATTTGAAATATATTGAAAATTCTAATATTCAAAACTTTAAAACCAAATATGATCGCATTAATTTGAAGAAATTCTTTTTATTATAATTAAGAAAATTTATTTTAAACCTATATAAAAATTTTAAAAAAGAAAAAAACTATTTTCTACACCCAACCAGCCTTTCTCTTACCATAAGAAGAATAGAAATTCAAGGTTTGGGGAACAAAAGAAAGTTCCCCAACCAGACTAAGAAGGGTTTCATGTGATAGTCAAATAATAAATATTAAATATTTTATTCAAAAGATTATAGAGACATGAATTCATGTAAATTTAATCGCAAGAAAGAAATTTGACTTAGTAAAAAGATGAAGAATTAACGATTTTCGGCAGAAATCTTCTAGGCCTTGCTCATGTGGAAGTAGTATACTAATAAAAATAAATAATAACTCACTAAAATAAGCAAATAAAAACAGTAATACGAATTAAAGAACTTCAAGCATGCTATAATATCCATCTACATACAAAACCCATCCATCTTAAACTGGCTTCAACCAATCTCAAACTCAAAGTTCGTTTACCTCTTTGTCAAACTATTAGCCTATTACCTCCGGCGTTGTTAAAAAGGATTTATGAAAGTATTTAATTTTTAACCTAAACAAAATAAGACACAATATAAGTAATAGGGATCCCTAAGTAATATTAATGGTGTAAAAAATCTAAAGTGAATCCTAACATACATACTTTTTCCATAAAAAAAAAGTACGTACCAACAAAACTTTTCCCACAACTTGAGAGTCTTTTCATATATGTAGGAGTTTTTTCAAAGTTTTCTCATATTTAAAGATGGTTAATATAATAAAATTAATGGTATAATTATTAAAGAAAAAAAGTGAAAAAATGATTTTATCTAAAGCAGAATATTTTAATGAAGGGTAAAAAGTTCAAATCACTTTTTTAAGGGTCTTTACAATTTTAATATATTATAGATATAATATTTGAATAAATTACATAATTTTTGTCGTCACACATTGTCAACTACTATAGAAAGACATGTTAAGAAATTGAAAAGGCAAAACTTTACATATACTTTCTCCGTCCCAAATTATCTGTTCCAAATTTTTTAATTTGATGTCTCGTTTTACTTGTCTTTTTTCATTAATTAAGAAAAGACAATTTTTTTTTCATGTTTTACCCTTTGTATTAATTATTTTTTCTTTAAATTAAAATGTAAACATCATTTAATAAGGGTACTATGGTAAACTAGCCATGTTATTTATTATTTTTCTTAATCAATGTGTCACCTCAATTTAAGACGGAGGAAGTAGCTAATTTAAATCCCTCCTAACTAACTTCTTAATCTAACTTTCAGTAATTATAATTTATAGACAACAGTTAGTGTTTACATGTATTTAGGGGTCATTTATATTAAAAAAACTAAAACTTACATAAAACAACAACTTAACTTTCATTTATTACACAATATCCCAATTCTCAAAACTTATTACAAATATCCTACCTTTTAATTTCCTTCTCTAAAAGTTATATACACCACTTTACCTTTCCTTCTTTACGCCTTTTACTCCATAAAAAATGCCTACAATCAAGGATTCACTGTTACGATCCGTTTTCGAAAAGTCAAAAACGTTTCATAACTTCATGGTGAAAAAAAAGAGAAGTCTTATTTGATTTTATTTTAAAAAAGTAATTTAGAGTCGCCACTTAATTTTAGGAAATTAAAAAATCATTTAAAAAGATAATTTTGAAAGAAAACCTTTTAAAAATAATCAAAGTCTAGGTAAGGGTTCAAGTAAGTTCGAAAGAAGGTGTTAGGCACTTTCAAAAATTCACAAAGTATGATTCCCGACAGATTAAACTTATTTGGCTAATTTTGCATTTCTTAACTTGTAAAAATCTGAAACTTATTTTAGCGAAATCTTGAGTTTATTTTGAAAATCTTATTTCAAGTAACTAAAATTTATTTGCTATTAATCCATTTTATTTATCTCAAATAATAAATAAACTAAACACTAAAAACTTCAAAATAATTCTAACTTTAACAATTTTATCCGGATTAAGATTTTAGGCTAAATAGTTAACCCAACTTCTTAAACTTGGATTTTGAGCCATTAAACTATGAAAGAATATAAATAAATTCTCAAATTATTTTATAAGGGAATTAGTATTAAACAACTAAAATAAAATGAATAATTTTAACTTAAACTTGCTCCCCAAGAATTCATCTAGTTAAATTAAATTACAAGTAAATAATCAAGTAAATACAAACAAATAAAGAAAAAAAAAGAGATTTGGGTCCCTTTTTAGCCCATTTTTTAGGGGAAAGGACACTCTATGATCTTTTAAAAAAATAATAGTCCAATTATAGCTCAAGTTTGGCATTTGGACAAATAATGTCCAGCCGGCTAAACAAATGTCATTTTATGGTCATTTCCTAATCTTTCCCAATTTGGGTCATTTTGATCCACGTAGTCCATATACAGTCCATATACGATACTGATACAGTCTATATACAATACTGATACAATATTCAACTTGGGCAATTCGACCCTTTTAAAAATATTTTAATTTTTTTTTACTATAAATTTTTAAATTGATCAAATATTTTTTTTTTTTTAGAAATAATAATTAAATTATATAAAAACGATATAATTATTAAATAGAATATGAATCTATATAAGATATATGTATAGAAATTGTATAGTTCTATCAAATATGTATATGTACAATATATCGAAATTGTACAAATTATATAATTATTGTATAAAACATGTAAAAAAAAGTACAGTTATTATATAAATTATGTATCAAAAATGTATAATTTCCGTATAGAGTATTTATGTATAAGATTTATATACAACCTATATAAAAGTTGTGTAAAAACGATATAGAACCAGTCAGTAAATTAAAATGGCTACAAAGTGGAATTTAAATTCCATGATCATTTTCAAGGAAATAGTTTAATTTGAAGTGCAAATGTACAATTATTATATAAATTATGTATCAAAACTGTATAATTTCCGTATAGAATATTTATGTATAAGATTTGTATAAAACCTGTATAAAAGTTGTGTAAAAACGGTATAAAATCAGTCAGTAAATTAAAATGGCTAGAAAGTGAAATTTAAATTCCATGGCATTTTCAAGGAAATAGTTTAATTTGAAGTGCCGTTTCTATCCTTTCCCCCATTTTTTATTGTGTCCGGCTTTGGGCCTTATTCAAATGGACCCTTTTTTCAGCTGTGTATACCAGTTGTATATCAGCTCCTTTCTCTGCGTTTTTACAGTATATTTGATATATACTGGATGTATATCAGCCAATATGAACCTTAATGCCAATATCTTCGGATTTCTTGATCCATTTTTCATCTTCGCAACCTTATACCAGCATTTATCCCGTAAATCTTCTGTATATCAGTCTTTTTTCTTGATGTATTAGTCCGTTTTGGACATTGATCGGGCTTGGATTCGACATATTGGACCTCCATGACCCATCAAAAATGTAAATGAAAAATGGAGTTCAATCCACCCGAACAAATGTCACATGCATCAACCGAAGGAGATAAGGATTAGAAACTAATTCGACATAGATAATCAAAACCAAAAGGGCAAGAATGAGTTTTAATTAATACATAAACATGCAACAATGTAATCAATTATTCAATTTAGTCAATCACAATGGAATACTAAATTTCGTTCATGGGCAGAAACTTTATTTAACAAAATATGAACACACTTTTGGCCTTCATTAATTTCAACTATAATGAAGTCAAAAATAGGAGATAAAAGAGTTGAAACAAAATGACAGCATCACTAATTTCACGTAAATGTGAAAAAACACTTCAAATTAGATACTTTATAATAGACAGATAATTATTTTTTACTCCATTCTTTAGATCAATTACTCTAATCATTATTGACAAACATTCTTAAGGCACAAATCTCATCTTCAAAAATTATAAAAGAAAGAAAGGACGGTGAGGCATCATAAATCAAGAAAAATCCTACAAAAACAATATTTTTTGACAAAGATTGTCTGTACAAGACATTTTAGGTCATTCATACATACAAACGATGTGCAAAAATAAATTGGGCTGATTTTATAAGCATGTTGACATGAGTACTCGAATTCATGCTGTTTATTATATTACAGATAATACCAACATCGTTTGAGCAAGCTAGAACAAAACCCAACTACGGTAGAGATTTGATCTCATTCTATTATCCTGATCTTTGGGGAGAACTAGAGAGTAATTCCGAAGATGAAATTTGATATTTTTTTAATGAGTCTCGCTTAATACTACTATGGACTAAGAAGACTTTTAGGAAAACTCCTAGTCTGAAAACACACAGAAACAACTTATGCATCCACAAAGTATAAAGATGAGTGAATGTCAAAATATAGACACACTCAAAAGATCGACGAAGAAGGAAAAGCAAGCAAATTCAAATCTTTAATCACAGTGTTGTCTAAAGAACGCTTTAATACATGTGTTATGACTCTCAATCCGAAAATACAGCTAACGAACGAAATCAAACAAATTTAAACACAAGCTGAAACTAGAATTTAAATTTAACATATCAATCAATTTTATCACAGAATCCTAAGGCCTTCAAGGCCTCCACAGTGAATAGTTCCATCAATTATGATTACGAAGAAGAAGAAGATGAAAAACAACCAACTAAAATATTTAAAGAAAAAAAGAAAGATGTGTTTACCTTCTTCGGGGCATCTCACCGGGATGACGAATTGACAACGACTTCACCACTTTTCTGGACTCAAAAATAGTAACAAAAAATAAAACTTGAGCTAGAATTCTCACCACTCTAAGGACGGGGACTGTAGTCCAAAATCCTAGCCGAGTAAAGAAAATTCTTAGCTTTTTTTCCTTCGAAAAAACCTCCTTTAACAGTGAATGAGAGGGATTTATATAGAAATCCCAAAATCTCAATTCTTGAGGAATTGTCAATGTAGGATTAATAAATCGAGGGTAATTTCGAGAATGTTGATTGAGTATTTCAAATTGAGGACAAAGTTTTCAAGCAAGCTAGAATTGTATCCATTTTTGTACGAATTATTCGAAATTCAAACAAGGATGAGGTGTCGATATCGGGTCGGAACTGTCGGGTTGTTGATGGGACGGTTTGCCGAAGCTGGGTTGGAACCGTTGTAATTGTTGTTTTCGTTGGTTGTGTTTGCTGTTTTTGAATGTTGGTTTGTACGAATTGTTGCTGCTATGTCGTTATTGAAGTTGCTGTGAGCGTTGTTGTTGTTGCTGGTTGCTGGTTGCTGGTTGCTGGTTGCTGGTTGCTGTTGTGAATTGTACGCCGCTGGGGAAAGGGTTAAAAGGAAATAGGGTCAGCGGGTCGGTGCAATTGGGCTGGTGTAGTTTGGAAATGGGGGTTTAATATTACAATCAGGCTATTTAATAAATAGCCTGTTACTGTTTTAGTCAATTATGTTTAAATCTTAATCTAAGTAAAAATTAATTGACTAATTGCATTGTAATTGTGGCCAAGTTGATTTCAATTAAGATCGAGTTTAATTAATTGGCTAAACTTAAATAAAATTTGAAACAAATTAACACTAATTTGATCCAAGCTTCTTGGTTTAATAAAACCAAACAAAATTTTTTCAAGTAAATTATTTTTGAAATTAGTTATCTTTAAATCAAGATTTTTACCCATTTGAATTCATTTTGAGATAACCCTTGATTAAAATCTGATTTTTAGTAAAGTAATTATTTTACTCAATAAAATTATACGATCTCGTATAAGTACGAAAAATATAATTCGCTTTAAAGTGGCAAAATTACCTAGATAAATATTTTTGAAAAGTTTTTCTTTTAATTCGGATAAAGTAAATATTATGATTTTATTTAAGACCGAAGAAGCTCAAAACTAAACTTAGTTGTGGAGGACCAAAATTAGGTGTCAACAACTGCCTCCTCCCTTTAGATAGGGTGAATGCAAGTGGTTGACATTTTTAATTTTGTCCGCCATAAATTCGTTGCTTGAAAGGAGTTGATTTTCGCACGAATTTTGAGGAGTTATGGCCGGATCATGATATCGAGTTTCCTACATATATCACGCTACATGGGAATTCAAGCCACTTGTAGTTCATAACGCTTGATTTTAGCACGGTTTTAAAGAAATCACAAGCTATTTCAATTTTAGATTTTGGTGGAATCGAAAAGCTGAGGAAGAAGAGGATTAGGGGAGGTTGGAATACAGTCAAGTTTTTAATCATAGAGCCTAGCCTACATATCCCAAGACTTTGGGAATCAGACTGCTTGTAGTTCGACTCGATCGGTAGAAAAAATAGTCTTTTATTTTAGACGATCTTTGATTTAGGATTAGTGAT
Source organism: Capsicum pubescens (assembly GCA_030864215.1). Classification (NCBI taxonomy): domain Eukaryota; kingdom Viridiplantae; phylum Streptophyta; class Magnoliopsida; order Solanales; family Solanaceae; genus Capsicum; species Capsicum pubescens. The sequence continues at coordinate 112,231,646 of CM061543.1, read as the reverse complement.
AAGTCAATTGGGTTAAGGAAAAGAGGCTTGTAACCTCTTAACCATGAATGTGGGATCCTTCACATCCATAGGCAAGAATTTACCTAGCCATAATTTTTGAAACTCTGAGTGCGTTATCACCCGAATTTGAATAAAAAAGAAGATTACTTCCAGTATGAGTTTAAAAATATCCTGAAAGTGAGACTGAAATAAGAATATCCCAAAGTACCCCACATACCTTCTAAAAGGGGTGTGGTTTGATGATAGTATAAGTCGTCATTCAGCTCGCGTCTAAAGAGTTTGATATTCCTCTTCAGACTATGTCCCAGTTTGATGCTAAGAAAAAGTTTCACGTTGTGCTACGTCCTTTTTAGAGTCGTCCTGTAACACCCCATATTTTGCCTCTAAAAAATTCTTGACCTTTAAGCTTACTGCTCAGACGACGACTTTCCTAATGAGTTCTAAGGCATCATTACAGGTCTTGGGACCCCAATTGTAGGGTGACCAGTGAAGATGGTCTGAGTTTCTGCCTTGGTGACGACTTAACCCAACGAGTTTTCAAGACTCATTACGAGTCGTATAATGTTTCTCGTAGCCTAACCAAATAAGGTGCCTGACCTTTCTACCTTGACGACTGCTAAACATTACGAGTCGTGGTGAGACATTGCGAGTCATGATGTATGACTCGTAGTCTCACTAGTGTGGGGGCCCCTTGCTTCTGTTGGGACCATAATTAGACCTAACGAGTCGTTATGTCTGAGTACGAGTCATGGGTCACGACTTGTAGTCATACTAGTGTGTTCCTTGAGATTCAGGTTACACTACGAGTCATGGTGATGACTCATAAGGTGTTATCGCGAGTCGTAAGGTGACCCGTGATGACTGGCGATATTTTTTTCAGCTTTTATTTAAGGGCACTTTGGATATTTTCTCTTTCCCCCAATTGTGACCCTTTAAAACCCTTTTGGGACCTCATTATCATCCAAAGCCATAATCAAATACATACTCTTTTCTCTCTCAAGTCCCAAAGTCAAGAACAGTAGGGTTTCTCAAGAAATTGGCAAGTAGAGTTTCCAAGGGTTGATTTTCCTCTGCAATTCTTGATATCTCAGGCATGTTAATCTTTCCCTAGACTTGTTTTACTTAAAACATGTGTTTAAATGGTTGTTCATGTGGATTTGAATATGGGTTAAGGGTTTTGAAATAAATGTTACTTGAATTGAACTCCCATGATTTTACACCCATTGTTTGTGCTTTATTAATGGTTTTTATACTAATTGGGTGCATGAGTATGTGAATTAAAAAGGGGGTCGAGGTATTCCCCCAATTTGATGATTTTTGTTGGAATTTGTTTTTAAAAATTGTGTTCCTTCAACCCACTTGTGTAATTGGTTTCTAATATGACTTGTCACATGGTTTTACTTACTCACCTATATTATTGCACTGCATAAAAGGTTAAATGGATGAAAGGTGGTTTTGAAAACCTTGTTAGACATGTTTTTGATATTAAATTGGAACCTTGGGGGTCAAGCCATTCCCCCGAGTTGATTTGATAACTAAAAAGGAGATGAGACATTTTGCAAATTTAATTTAATGAACAAAAGAGGTTGAGGCATTCTCTAAATTTAATTTAATGAACAAAAAGGGTCGAGGCATTCTCCAAATTTGATTTAATAAATAAAGGGGATCGTGGCATTCCCCCATATTGATTTAATGAACAAAGGGGGTCAAGGCATTCTCCCAAGTTAATGGAATTGTGATGGCATTATTATAAGCTTGCAAGCGTAAGGGTATGGCGATACATATGGTGTGCCTTAACGGATAATTCCTTAGTTAAATGGATGGGTTATGGAAACTTATTTTAATATGGGTTTAAAGAGGGTTGTGTAGCTAAGTCGTAAAGGTGAATATCTCAGAGGGGCTGATACTGGAAACTCACGTTTGCCGGCGTGAGGGTTGGGCTTGATGACCGTGTGCATATGACACACTTTATATGTATATTTGTATCCTGAATTAATGCGGGGTTAGGGCATTTTCTGGTCTTCTTTAATACCTCTGGTTCGTGCGCCTGACATGTACTAGAGACCTTTCAGGAGGGGAAGCTGAACGTATATAGCCCATGGGTGCCTTTTATGATGGCTAAGCTATACAGTCTAGGTTAATGTCTTAGTTTCATGCTAAACCTTGTTCCCTATCCCAGCATGTTATATACATATGTATGTACCATATGTGCATGTGTATTACTGTGGTTTTGGCTTGGTATTATTTTATCCCTTCCACGAGTTACATGCTAGCACTCAACTCGCTAATCGTCTTCGGATGCTGTATCCCCATGCGATGCAAGAACCGAATACACTTCTTATTTTCCTGTGCAGTGATAGGTGATCTTGGACCATTCGTGAGTTAGCTTAAAGTGGTGAGCCTCCTTCTTTCGAAAGATTGTTACTTCTTGGTTTATTTTGTGTCATAGATTATTTCTCATGCTTTTTTTGGCTATCGTCGGGGGAATGTACTGACCTAGATTACATTCAATTCTGTCGTAGAGGCTTTGCGGATTACTATGAATTGGGATGTTAATAAATTCTTAGAACTATCCTTATTACTAATTATTCTATCTTGTTATATATTCGGAATTCATCCGCTGCTAGTATGTTGTGATCTGTTTGACTAGGCAAAGGGGGTGGTTTCTAATCCTCGACATACTTGAGATACCCGTTACGGCTAGGCCCTAGTTTAGCTCGTGACAAGTTGGTATCAGAACCTAGTTTCATGGTCAATCGGGTGTCCATAAAGCCTTGTCGAGTAGAGTCTCTTTTATGGCTATGTATTGTGCCACACTTATAATTAGAGGCTATGAGGCATTTAGGAATATTTTTCTTTCTTGTGCTCTCTTTTTTGGGCTATAGAGTCTTAGGTCTTGAAAACTGTCTGACTTTTATTTAATCGCATTTCAGATCATGCCTCTTCAAAGATTTGATGCTCGTAGAAACTCTTCTGTCCCACTTAAGAGCACTATGGAAGGAACTCATCTTGTGTATGGGGTACAGACAAGGTACAGCGTCCCTGCTCTGGACTGTACTACCCCTCGTGGTGTCCCACCAGTCCCTACTAGTCCTCTTCGGGCTTTTCTGGTTGATGATGTTCATGCCCCACCACACCAAGGAGACAATTTTAATGCTGAATTCTGTTGATCTATTTATCTGTTAATCCAAATAGTGACCTATCTATCACGCCAGTTTTGTCCTGTTAATAGGAGGAGAAAACAGTTAAAGATGGAAGAGAGTTCGAACAAGAAGTTCAGACAATCACAACAGGGTGGGGTTCAGTAAAATAATGGCAGAAAGGGTAAACAGTGAACTAAAAAGAGGAATTAGGGGAGTTCCCATGCGATTGTTAGCACTTTTTATCCTAAGTCTTTTGGTGACCGACGGTTTCATGCTGATAATGGATTTAGGGCATATGCTATCCAGTCTCAAGCTTTTAGAACTCAGTCAGCCCGTCTTATCCTCTTTATAGATTCTGCAGGCAGTTTTATTATGGTCAGTGTGAGAAGAGGAGGAATCAATATTGTAGATGTGGCCATCTTGGTCGCATGTAGCGGGAGTGTCCTTCAAGGGTTTCTTCTTGGCCTAATAAAGTTCCAGTGCTACGTGTTTAGATCCAGCACCGAAGGGTGCTACTTCTGGTACTGCCCCTGGTCGGAACCTTCTTTATGCTCTTGCTACCCATAAGGAATCTAAGGCTTCTCTTGATGTTATCACTGGTATGTTATAACTCTTCTCTCATGACGTATATTTCTTACTTAATTCGGGGTCTACTCTTTCTTATGTGACCCCTTATGTGACTGTTCATTTTGGTTTCGGACCTGAGTGTATTTCTAATCCCTTTCTGTGTCTACCCCAGTGAGTGATTCTGTTGTAGCTAAAAAAGTCTATAGGAGTTGTGTGGTATCTATCTATGGTAAAAAGACCTTGGTGAATCTGATAGAGCTGGATATGCTAGATTTTGAGGTGATATTAGGGTGTGTTTGGTATGAAGGAAAATGTTTTCCATGAAAAATATTTTCCTAGAAAATAGAAAATATTTTCCTGGAAAACAAGTTGATTTCTTACTTGCTTTTTCATGTTTGATTAGTGGATGAAAAATATTTTTCGAAAAATATTTTCTAGTATTTGGTTGGTGAATGAAAAAATATTTTTCAAAAAATACATTTGTGTTTAGCTAAAGCGTAAAAATACATCTTAGAATCCTTTTAAAAAAATTAAAAAAATTAAATTCTTTTTTGGGAAAGAGGTTGGTAGACGGGTGGGTGGGGATGTCAGAATAGGTAGTAGGGGTGGGGTAAAAAAATGTTTTGATCTTTTTTGGTTAAAATTTTTTTAAAAAAATTATCGGGGGGGGGGGGGGGAGGGGAGAGGAGGATTAGTAGGAGCTGGGGGTCAGGGTAGGGGAGTGAGGGGGAAGAAAAAAATTGATTTTTTTTTAAAAATAAATTTAAATTTTTTTTCGAGGTAGGGAGGGGGGAAGGATGTGAGAGGGGGTTGGTAAGGGGGGAGGGTACAGGTGTGGGGTAAGAGAAAAATTTAAATTTTTTAATAAAATATAGATATTATTTTTTAAAGGAGGCTGGTAGGGGTATGGGTGTTGGGGTGGGGGTAGGGGATGGACAAAGAAAAAATTTGAAATATTTTTTAAAATAATTAAATTTTGGAGGTGGGGTGGGGGTGAGGGTGGGTGGGGTGGGGTAGGGGTGGTGTCGGGGTGATAGGGTATTGGAGGCGGGGGACGGGGTAGATGGTTTTGAGAATTGTATGAACATTTCAACTTTAAAGAGAGTTTTGGAAAATATTTTCCTTACTTTTTGAAGGGAAGTCATTTTCCTTAGATTTAAGGAAAATAAGTTGGTTTGGAAAACATTTTCCAAAACATATAAGCCAGCCAAACATAAGAAAACTGAAAAACATTTTCTGAAAAATATTTTCCTTCATACCAAACACACCCTTAGGGATGGATTGGCTTCACTCGTGCTATGCTTCTCTAGACTATCGGACCCAAAGGGTCAGTTTCTAATTCCCTAATGAACCGGTGATTGAGTAGGAAGGGAGTTCTTTAGTACCTAAGAAAAGGTTCATTTCTTATCTACAAGCCCGTAAATTAATTTCCAAGGGGTGTCTATACCATTTAGTTTGGGTTAGGACTTCTGATTCTAGAAGTCCTTCATTGAAATCTGTCCCAGTAGTCAACGACTTTCTCAAAGTATTTTCTGATGATCTTCCTGGTATTCCTCCTGATAGGAAAATTAACTTTGGGATTGACCTTGTACTAGATACCCGTACCATCTTTATCTCTCTATAGAAAATGGCTCCGGTTGAGTTGAAAGAACTTAAGGAGCAGTTAAAGAATCTTCTCGATAAGGGTTTCATCCATCCTAATGTGTCCCCGAGGGGTGCTTCTGTCCTTTTCTTGTGTAAGAAAGATGAGTCTCTTCAGATGTGTATAGACTATTGGTAATCAAATGTTGTAAAGGAGAATATTCTTATAGGACATAGCTAAGTTAAATAAGGAATTTTAGGTTTATTTCTCTATTGGATGGACTAGTATGTTATGTGGGATATTTCATTGGTCGTGCATGATTGTTGCTAGACCCTAAGTTTGAAACTTAGGTATTGATAGTGGTGGTAAGAACGTTAGCTCAAGGATAGTGATGTAAGATTTATGGGAATAGATTAGCAGGCTTGATGCGATGTATGTAAGAGATTAGGTTGATAACTTATGAAATGTTGAAATTGGTAATTATGATATATATATATACCAGAGGTCTAGTGTTGAAGAAATGAATTGGGACTGAGCCATTAAGTGGATAAGAGCCTTAAGTTTATATAAATATGTTGAACCCCAGGTAGCCTCTTGTTAAATGAAGTTTTAGGTATGTAAGTACCATGTGTACCTAGTTCTTGTTATTGAATGTCTTAGTATGGAGAAGTCTGGGGAGTTTTTATATGGTGTTCTTCAAAGCTGAATTGAGGAAAATATAGATAGATGATGTGATCCCTTGTTGCAGTCTTAAGAATTTTGTTTAAGTTGCAAGGTTATGCAATTAGAGGTTTTGTTATAGGTTAAGAAGTGTAGATGTGTATGCTCATGAGAGTATGACTTAGAGGGTGATAGCTATAGAGGTTAACGAAAGATTAGATTAGTATCTAAGAAAGGTAAGAGGTTTTATATTGTAGCTTTTAGGAGAAAGCTGGCGTTCATGTGTACGGTGGTGCCCCATGGTACGGAGTGTGGTACTTATAGGTTAATGAGAGGGTATGTACACAAGTATGTGACCTTTTTAGTAGGGAGAGGTGGTGAACCAAGGCTGATCTTAAATTTCCTCGTGATGGTGAGTTTTAGGGAAGGGGCATGGTAAATCTACTCTCATTCTAGCAAATTCCTCCTACTTCAGTTCAAGAAGACATTCTACCAATGTCTTAAGTATTCAAATTATGCTTATGCCTAAGGTCCGAGTTCTCTAGGAAGCTTATGACCATGCTTCAACCTCTGAACTAGAAGCAATAATGTTTCATGGAAATCCAAGCTTCCAAGTATTAAATCTCTATGTGATGACGCTCGTGATCCGTAAACTCATATCATGTTTTATGCTAGTTTCTAAGGAACTATACGTTCTATATGGCATCGAATCATCTTATGGCATGTCTTTGCCCAAAGTGATGCAATGCACACACACTCGTGACCATTCTCAGTTCCTTGAATAAGAAGCAATAGTTTCAAGCGGAATTCCTTGTCTTATTACCTGCACAGTGATAGGTGATCTTGGACTATTCATGAGTTAGCTTGAAGTAGTGAGCCTCCTTCTTCCGGAAGGTTGTTACTTCTTGGTTTATTTTGTGTCATAGACTATTTATAATGCTTTCTTTTAGCTATCATCGGGGGCATGTCCCGACCTAGATTACATTTGGTTTTGTCGTGGATGCTTTATGGATTACTGTTGATTGGGATGTTAGTGAATTCTTAGAACTGTCCTTATTAATGATTATTCTATCTTGTTATATGTTTGGAATTCATTTGTTACTAGTATATTGTGTTTTTTTTACTAGGCAAAAAGGGTGGTCTCCGATCTTGGCGAACTTGAGATACCCGTCACTGCCAGGCCCTGGTTCGTGTCGTGACACGTCCACACCTGTGGTTTTAATTTGAGATTTTCATTCTTTCAGATGCTCTCGACAACATCTTAAACAAAGTGGTTAGTTGTAAATGCAACATTACACAAACATAAATTGGTGCAAACCTGTTTGAACATGCTATGCTGAGATAGTTGATGAACCAATTTGCACAGCCTGTTCTAAAAATATTATGCCACTTTTAACAGGGTGACAACCCAATATTTACCAGTAAAAGGCAAATGACTTATTTTAAATGTAACATGCCACTTTGAACGGAGTGATAGTCCAATGTGTCTCATTGAAAGACAGATGAACTATTTTGAATGTAACATGACTTTGAATATTCATTGAAATGATACATTACCAACATGGATTGTACCAAAACAGCCACAAAAATAGTCTACCAACACAATACAAAACCGAGACAAGTTGGAAACAAGTTCAAAACTAAGAATGCTACACAATGATGAGATAATAACGTGTATAACCACACCAAAACCGCAATAACACAACAAGGTGGAAAACAATATGATAAGAACAATAACAACAAAAGACAATAACTCACGGATTGAAGATTACAAGATACACAAATGGTTACAATATTACAATGAACAAAGGATAGATAGTTAGACCTTGGTTGGTATAATCTTAAGAACCCAAGAACATGTGATACTCTTGGAACCTTAATGCTACACACAACGGTTAACCTAACTCCTACGTTGACACAAAAGGGACTTTACCTCCTCTAAACACCAACGTCTCAAGCCATGAATGCAACACTAGTGATTCCACACTAGTATCACCCTAATTTTGGGTTGCCTCCTAAAGAAAAGAGAGGACTTGTCTTTCAAAGTGTTATACAACTTACAAATATCATCAAAGTCTAAGACAAAATGACCTATAATGTTCTATTTATACTAGGTTACAACTAGAATACAAAATGACCAAAAGGCCCTTTAATGAAAAACCTTAAAATGCAGCCCATGGAGTGTAGTGTAGGTTCGGTTTTGGTGTGTGTTTTAGGCCATCTTTTGTATTTTTCTTGCACACTCCAAGCCTCGGGTTCATTATACTTTCACACGTCTATCCTCGTGGTCGTACTTGTATCATACCCCCCTTTTTGAAAAGGATTCGACCTTGAATCTGTACCTTACAAAATCAATAGAAGACAAACAAGCAGGCATCTTCATGACTGAGGGGTTAGGGTTAGCAAAAAAATAACACATCAATATGACTTGCCGAGGCGGAACAAACTTAAAGTATAGCCATGGGTCCTTTGTTTTAATCATGAAAAAAATAGTACAAATGCTACAAAAGAGGTGGCTCGGGCAAGCATCAAGACAAAAGGAAAATAGGCCAAGAATAATCTTTTCCCACCCTAAGATGGTACCGGGTTCAAATGAGTGGAGTAAACAAGGACTTAGGCCTCGGCCACTCTCACTTTCCCCTAAGGTGCCATCTTCAAAATTAGGCATACCCTCTATATCCCTATGGAAAATATCATGAGCACAAAGATGATAAAGAAAGGTGTCACACGAGTCAACTCCAACTATGGTCTCCTTATGCATGTACTTACTAGTTTCAAGTCCAACAACACTAGTAGGATTAACATATGAAACACATAAAGAAGAAGTAGATGGAATTTCTAAGAATGCAACACCTTCTCTTTCAAGAGAGTAGTCTCTACATAGACATAAATTATCTTGGGCAAGGGATCAAAAGCAAAATCATTTTTACCAAGACAATCACAATTTGGGTTTCCTAAACAATCAAGCACGTCAAGGTTATTTCCACCCGATTGATCATTTTCCACAACCTCACTAGTTGTTGACAACTCATCTACCAACATAGGCCCACCTTGATTTTCACAAGGGTCAACTAGTGTGTGAATACTCTCGTCACTTGGTAATGGAACCTTAGTCAAGTTATAATTGCTAGCACTAGATGGACACAAATCATTCTCACGAGGAGAATCAATTTCTTCATCAAAAAGATCAACTAGTGCTTGCGTACCTACAACAAGAGTTTAGTTCTCATGCGACCTAACAATACCGAGAGTATCACAAAAAGGAGACTCGAGCACCTCTACCCTAGGCAAAGCCACAACTACACCTACTTGGCTCCTACTATCCACAACACAACATTCTAAGTTCATAGGAGTGTAGGGAATAACGTTTTTACCTCGTAGCTCACATGAGCTACGACCTTCCTTTTGACGTGTGTTCGGGCAGCCCACTTGCCCCTTTTGACCTATCATACGATCCAACCTTTCATTTGCCATAGCTAGGTCTCGGGACATAGTGTCAAGGTAGGCCAAAATGACATTGGTGGCATTGTTTTCCATGGGTTGAGAGGTTGAAGCCGCGGGTTCCCTTGTAATTGTACCTAAAAAAATAGAAAACAAAAGAACAAGCCTACAATGCAAAACACAAGTTAGTTCAAAACAACCTCACCACACTCTCACACACTTGATTGTCTCACACTTGGATCCACATGTGTTGCAAGTAGGTTCGTAGTTCGTGATGAGTCGAGGGGTGAGTCTACTCCTTGGTCAGAATGGATTTTTTGTTTGAAGACTTAAGGAAAGTAATGTCCGAACTTGAACCAAGAAGTACTACGATTTTAAAAATGACAAAAGCATAAAAGAAACGTAGACACGAACAATGGATTCAAAGGACTAATTGAAAATCTAGTAGGAGTTTACTAGTTTGTTAATTAGTTCTAGGATCAACTAAATGCAACTAAGAAACAAATATTAGAAACTAAGAAATCTAAAATTTAACTCAAAATGTTGCGTGAACAGTAACTTAGTGATGTGGCAGTCCACTATTGGCCTCGGGTTTGTCAAAATTTTACTCTCCAATTCCAAGTCTTGACCAATCTACAATTTAGAAATAGTGGATTTGGTTAATGGAGGGAAATTTGGTCTTGGAGCTTCTTTTTCAAGTTCAAAACAATACTTGACCTTCTTGGTACTTTCTCCTTGAAACAAGGTCCTTAAATCAAGGAAAGTAGGTGAAAAGTGGTTGTCAAGTCTTTTGAGTGATGTGATCAAGTCTTTCACCAACAAGTACTATAACTTGGTCTTTCACCTTTTGTGGATCTAATGTTCACTTTTTGTTTTAACAAAAGATGCCAAGGGGTGAAGAACAACAAGAACACAATAACAACACCAAGAACGATAACAATATTCTCCAAGAACAACAACAAATTCCAACGCCCAACTCCACAACAATAAGGCCTTCAACACGGTCAAGGCTTAGAATGACAACAACATCAAATCAGCCACACTTTGTTCACATTAACAACATCAACAAGTTCAAGTTCAAGCTTAGATTTGGACACATTTTAGTATTGATGAGAAAGAAACAAACACTAGAAACACTCTAAAAAACAAAAGACTACAAGATATAGTCACAAAAAAACATGTCTCGGCCAAGACAACAATAAGAACAATAACTTTCTCGGCCAAGAACAACAAGAACGGGCAGATTACTCCTTTTCTAGATTTTTTTTTCAGTTTTTCAACTCTTTTTTTTTTCAACTCTCAAGCCCAAGATTGATCTTGTTAGAACAAAATCAAAGATGGCTTTGATACCAAATGATACACTACCAATATGGATTGTACCAAAACAACCACAAAAATAGTCTACCAACATAATACAAAATCGAGACAAGTTGGAAACAAGTCTAAAACCAAGAATGCTACATAATGATGAGATAATAATGTGTATAACCACACCAAAACCGCAATAACACAACAAGGTGTACAACAATTTGATAAGAACAATAACAACAAAAGACAATAACTCACAGATTGAAGATTACAAGATACACAAATGGTTACAATATTACAATGAACAAAGGATAGATAGTTAGACCTTGGTTGGTATAATCTTAAGAACCCAAGAACATGTGATACTCTTGGACCCTTAACGCTACACGCAACGATTAAACTAACTCCTACGTTGACACAAGAGGGACTTTACCTCCTCTAAACACCAATGTCTCAAGCCATGAATGCAACACTAGTGATTCCACACTAGTATCACCCTAATTTTGGGTTGCCTCCTAAAGAAAAGAGAGGACTTGTCTTTCAAAGTGTTATACAACTTACAAATATCATCAAAGTCTAAGACAAAATGACCTATAATGTTCTATTTATACTAGGTTACAACTAGAATACAAAATGACCAAAAGGCCCTTTAATGAAAAGCCTCAAAATGCAGCCCATGGAGTGTAGTGTAGGTTCGGTTTTGGTGTATATTTTAGGCCCTCTTTTGCATTTTTCTTGCACACTCCAAGCCTTGGGTTTATTACATTTTCACACGTCCATCCTCGTGGTCGTACTTGTATCAAAGGTAGATGACCTATTTTGAATGTAACATACCACTTTGAATAGAGTGACGGTTCAACATGTCTCATTGAAAAACGAATGACCAATTTTGAATGTAATATGCCACTTTGAATAGAGTGACGGTCCAACGTGTCTCATTGAAAGATAGATGAGCTATTTTGAATGTAACATGCCACTCTGAATGGATGACGGTCCAACGTGTCTCATTGAAAGACGGATGCCCTATTTTGAATATAACATGTCACTTTTAATGGAATGACGGTCCGACGTGTCTCATTGAAAAGAGAATGACCTATTTTGAATATAACATATCACTTTAAATGGAGTGACAGTCCAACGTGTCTCATTTAAAAGGCAGACAACCTATTTTGAATGTAACATGCGACTTTGAATGGAGTGACGATCCAACGTGTTTCATTGAAAAACGAATGACCTATTTTGAATGTAATATGCCACTTTAAATGGAGTGATAATTCAACGTGTCTTATTGAAAGACGGACAACCTATTTTGAATGTAACATGCCACTTTAAATGGAGTGACAGTCCAACATGTCTTATTTAAAAGGCGGACGACCTATTTTGAATGTAACATGCCACTTCGAATGGAGTGACGGTCCAACATGCTTCATTGAAAGGTGGACGACCTATTTTAAATATAACATGCCACTCCGAATTGAGTGATGGTCCAATGTGTCTCATTTAAAGACGTATGACCTATTTTGAATGTAACATGTCACTTTAAATGGAGTGATGGTCCAATGTGTCTTATTGAAAAGAGGACAACCTAGTTTGAGTGTAACATGCCACTTTGAATGGAGTGACGGTCCAATATGTCTCGTTTGAAAGGTGAATGACCATTTTGAATGTAATATGCCACTTTGAATAGAATGATGGTCCAATGTGTCTCACTGAAAGGCAAATAACTTATTTTGAATATAACATACCACTTTGAATAAAGTGACGATCCAAAGTGTCTTATTGAGAGGTAGATGACCTATTTTGAATGTAACATGCAACTTTGAACGGAGTGATGGTCCAATATATCTTATTTGAAAGATAGATGACCTATTTTGAATATAACATACCATTTTGAATGAATCAATGTCCAACGTGTCTCATTGATACTCGGACGACCTATTTTGAATGTAACATACCACTTGAATGGAGTTATGGTCCAATGTTTCTATTAATCACCTATACTAAACTTATTAGTAGCAAATACAACGTAAGGGAAAATGTTCGAACCTTGCTTTAATATGTCTTGCTAAAGGAGGTGATGACCCATAACATAATAATATGTCACTATGAAGGAAGTGATAGTGACAGTCCATAACATAATAATATGTCACTCTGAAGGATATGCCGGTCCATAACATAATCATATGTCACTTTGAAAGAGGTGACAATCTATAACATAATAACATGTCACGCTAAAGGAGTTAACGATCCTTAACACAACAATATGTCACTTTGAAGGAGGTGATGACCCATAACATAATAATATGTCACTCTGAAGAAGGTGACAGTATAAGTCACTTTAAAGGAGGTGACGATTCATAACATAATATTATGTTACACTAAAGGAGGTGACGATACATAACATAACAATATGTCACTCTGAAGGAGGTGACGATCCATAACATAATAATATGTCACTCTGAAGGAGTTTACAGTCCATAACATAATAATGTGTCACTCGAAAGAAAGTGATATTTCATAGCATAATAATATATCACTCTGAAGAAGGTGACGATCCATAACATAGTAATATGTCACGCTGAAGGAAGTAACAGTTCATAACATAAAATATGTCACTCTAAAAGAGGTGACGGTCCATACATAATATAATAATATATCACACTAAAGGGGTTACAATCCATAACATAATTATTTGTCACTCTGAAGGTGGTGACGATCCACAACATAATAATATGTCACGTTGAAGGAGGTGACAATCTGCAGCAACATAACATGTCAATCTGAAGGAGATGGTGATCCATAACATAATAACATGATGTCTCAAATAAAGTGATGGTTCAATGCATCCTCTTAAAGGGGTGAAAACCCCAAATATAACAAGATATGTCACCTCAAATAAAGTGACGATTCAGATTTCCTCTTGAAAGCGTGGATAACCTGATTATAATGAGATGTGTCGCCTTGAATAGGCTGACAATCCAGTAACATGTAAGAAAAATATAATTTGATTTGTTGAACATCATCCTTTGAATCGGGAATCCTTGAATGGATTTGTGCATGTCCTGAGTTTCTGGACCGGATCCTCAAACATTGAGAGAATTAGTTTGCATTATTTCTTAGAGGCGGTTTTACATAATGTCACTTGCATAGCTAAAAAAAAACTCATTAATAACATAACAATTTGTTGTAACTAATCCAAGAATGTAACATAAGATATAAATTTAAGATAAAGTTGTTTGGCTCGTGATGACTTAGAGATAGTGTTTTGGATGATATCACCATATCATACTTGTTATGCCCATTCATTTTCCTACAAAATTATAGGAAGAGTGAGAGATTATAACGAATTAATAAAACCATAGATCAAGAAGAAAAAAAGTAGAAAATGAGTTGTCTGAATTATTATGGCAAGGCCACCGTGGGTCTGATAATGCCTTTTGTCAAGCTTAACATTATCAATGTTGTGACTTCACTATTTTTGAATTCAAAGAAAAATTCTTAATTTTAAGAGACTGATTGTGTTGGTATTGCCTTGCTCTCCTGATGCTCTTTGTTGATCATTGATTAGCAAGCTTTTTTGATCTTGAGGCGGAGTTTTATGAAATCTTTAGGATCTTCCTTAGAAATTCTGCCTCAGTTTATAACATAGAAACTCTCGAACTTCCTTGTAACTTATGACATCATTTAGTATAAAATTTTTGAGATCTTCTCAAAAGTGTTGCCCCAGTCAAAAATACAAAATACTTAAGTTCTTTCTGATGTAGCGTACCTTAAAGTTGTAAGAACTTCTCAAATTATGCTTTGATCCAGCTTCAGCAACATCTGATGTTCAACTTTTAACAAATGTCAAATTTTATGAAATTTTTAAGACTTTTTAAAAAATTTCTGCCCTAATTACATGCTTTAACGTCATCTCCATGTATCTTGTAGGAAGATCCTCTTAAAGAATTTTTGATACCCTCTCAAATTTTTTTTCCTAGTCTCTATTAAAATCTTACGGGGAATATGATAGATCATTGTGAGGCTTATGTGATCCACTGAGGTAAGAATCATATCAAACTTAGTTTCAATATAAAATAAAAAGATAAATTTTCTAAGGGATTAACCGAAGCCGACATAGGCAGCCTACATATTTAATCCTTGGAAATTCAAGTTGAACGTGGTTCGTATAACTAAAAGAAATATTTAATATTTTTTATAAGGCAACCGAAGTCAATACAGTCCGCCTACATATTCCACTAGGGTAATCAGGCCGAACGTAGTTAATTATAACTAAAAGGTGTTATTACAAGAAAATCAAACTATAAAGTGTGATTACAAGGAAATAAGATAGTGAGAAAGTGCGCTTACAAGGAAATAACGACAAGAAAATATGATTACAAGAAAAGAAAATAATAACTTCATAATGCAATATAAAAGGACGTCAAAAGTGCGCCTTTGAAGAATCTTCATTCTTTTTTGCGACTGATGGCGCCACTGATTACTTTGCTTTTAGTCTTTGCAAAACGAGCAAGTTTGATTTCCAACATAAATCAATCTCTCTCTAAAAGGAATAAAAATATTCAAAAGGTAAATATGTTAGTTTATGAATTATAATAATTGACCAAAATAATATATGAGACAAATCAAGCAAATATAGATAAAGCAAAATAATAAAATATTTTAGCACCTAAATAATTTTTAAGAACCTTTCAAGCCAAAGGTAAGCCTAACGTTTGAAGGATATACATGCCATTTGTAAGACATTTTATTTCCCCCAAAATATTATACAAATTTATGAATAGATCAAATGGGGATACGAAATGAGAGAAAGAAGAAATGAATGATATCAATCCCACGCAGGGGAGCAAATATAAACTAAACCTCCTTGGGAGTCCTTCGATCTTGAATTTCTTAAAATTGTTGAACACCTTATGGGTGAATATCTCCTCTAGATTATAATAAAAGAAACTATAAAATAAAAACCCTCAAACCCAAGGGACAATGGTTCGTACAATTCGACATTATATCCTTCAATTTAACACATAAGGGATAATAGTATGTTATGATTCGTGGTCAATAGACGTAAGGTAGGTTTCTAATGGGACCAATACCCTCTCAAGTATTGGATCATCCTAGGCTCATGCCTAAGATAGATTTTGGTTTCGCTCTATCTTAGGTATCTAGAGTGGGCTTCGACCAGGTTCCTAAATGAAAAAATGGAGTTTGAATATACAAACAGTCATCGGATGGCTAATGTGCCAATAAACGGTCGTATTCCCAACACTTAATTTGAAATTGAACAATAGGAGCCAGGACATCCGCGAAACCCCAAAACAGTTTAATAATGAAAATGTGAAAGTATGCCATGAATGTAATAGTTAATAATTACAAAAATTTAAACACATAATTGCAAAAGTAACTATCAATACAAATATTAGCCAAACACATGAAATTCTTATGGTTAGAACCTAGATGAATCCCCGGTGGAGTCGCCATTCTGTTACGATTCATTTTCAAAAAGTCAAAAATGTTTTATAACTTCATGGAAAAAAAGAAGAAGTCTTATTTAATTTCATTTTAAAAAAATAATTTAGATTTGCCACTTAATTTTAGAAAAATTGAGAAACCATTTAAAAAGGTAATTTTGAAAGAAAACCTTTTAAAAATAACCAGAGTCTAGGTAAGTATTCAAGTAAGTTCGAAAGAAGGTGTTAGGCACTTTCAAAAATGCACAAAGTGTGGCCCGGTGGATTAAACTTATTTGTCTAATTTTACATTTCTTAAGAATCTTGAATTTATTTTGAAAATCTTATTTGAAGTAAATAGAATTTATTTGATACTAATCCATTTAATTTATTCCAAATAATAAATAAACTAAACTTTAGAAACTTCAAAATAATTCTAACTTTAACAGTTTTATACGGATTAAGACTTTAGGCTAAATAGTTAACCCAACTTCTTAAACTTAGATTTCAAGTAATAAACTGTGAAAGAGTATAAATAAATTCTCAAATTATTTTATAAGCGAATTAGTATCAACCAACTAAAATAAAATGAATAATTTTAACATAAAATTGCTCCCCAAGGATTCATCTAGATTAAATTAAATTACAAGTAAATACAAGCAAATAAAGGAAAAAAATGCGATTTGGGCCCCTTTTTAGCCCATTTTTTATTGGAAAAATTAATGAAGCTAACATACATAAGACCCTAATTACAATTAATAACGACACTTTATCAAAATGATAAGATGTAGCAAAAGTAGTAATATTTTACCCTTTTATTAATAAGTGCTTCTACTGCACCTTTTTTTTACTTTTTTCTATTTTCACGCCACTTCCCTATTGCAGTTCCCTCCAATATAATGTTTCCTTTATTTATTTATTTTATATTTTTTTCTTCAGCTTTCTTTTTTGATTTTTTTGTTTTGGGGGGTTTTTGTGATTTTTTTGGGGTGTTTTTCCAGTCAAGTGATGCCGCTTCCGGCGATGGGTGGGTTGGTGGCTTCGATTGGACTTGTCTGTTCCGACGTTTTTCGGTGGGTTTTTGACGGAGGGAGGGTCTATCCGGCAGATTTTGCTGAGATGGTGACCGGCAACAGCAGTAATGACGTTTTACCGACGAGTCTTAGCCGGAACAATCACAGGGGTTGAATTTTAGTCGATGATTCTCTGGTTTTGCATATCCGGTGAAGGACGGATTTGTCATTATTTTTATGAGTTTTTCAACGATGTGATAGCGGCGGGTTGGTATATTCCGGCGAGATTTCGCCAAAAAAAATTATTTTACCGCCTGTTTGCTCTTCTGAAATGGAAAACATTAGAAAACCTTCATCTCAAAAACACCAAAAAGTACAAAAATATGTGAAAAAGAGGAAGTCAAACGAAAAGGAAGAATATGTATTTTCGAGTTGTGCATATGTATTTATGATTAATGCATATGTATATTTTCAGTCATGCATATATATTTATGAATAATACATATGTATTACCAAATTGTATATGTATTTATGACTAATGCATATGTATTTTCTAGTTATTCATACGTTTTTATGGGGCTGCATGCTATATTTATTGATTTGGAAATATACTTTTAGTTTTGCTTAGGTTTTATAGATGCATATGTATTTATGAATAATACATATGTACTTTTTCAGTGTGCATATGTATTTATGACTAATGCATATGTATTTTTTCAGAAATGCATATATTATTTTTCAGTTATGCATATCTATTTATGTATTACGCATATTTATTTATGATTAATGCATATGTATTTATGGATAATGCATATTTTCGTCATAAGAATATTGTTATAGAGATCTTTGTGTTTTATTTGTTTATACATACATATGTGTCAGATATGTATTTCTGTAAATACATATCCAGATATATATATGTGTGTTTTGCACTAAAAATACATACGCAGATCTGTAAAGAAGAATAAAAATAAAAAAATAAAAATAGAAAAAAAGAAGAAGAAAACAAAAATAGGAAAAAAATACGGAAAAGAAAAAAAATAAAAAAGGATAAAAAAGAAGAGAAATAGAAGAGTCAAAATAAAGTGAAAAAAAGAAGTCAAAATAAAAAAATAAAATGATAAAAAAAGAAAACGAAAATAGGAAAAAAAAAAGGAAAATATGAGAAAGGAAAAAAATGAGAAAACAAAAAATTAGAAAAAAAATGGAAAAGAATAAAAAAAAAAGAGAAATAGAAGAGTCGTATTAGGAAATTTTTTTTTTATAATTGAATGTAGCATGAATTAAGGACTGTTACTTCCTTATTTAACTCTAATTGGTAGGAGTTAAAATAAGAACTACTATTCAATTTGTATATGTATTTATATAGAAATATTTTACTTAAATACAAAATACAATTTGCTATTTTTCGTAATTATGAAACTGTTGCTAAAAAAATTATAATTAAGACTTCAGAGTAGCTATTTCTGAAATTTTTCCCTTTTTATTGGGTCCAACTTTGGGCCTTATTCAAATAGACCCTTTTTTCAGCTGTGTATACCAGTTGTATATCAGCTCCTTTCTCTGTATTTTTATAGTATATTTGATATATACTGGATGTATATCAGCCAATATGAACCTTAATGCTAACATCTTCAGATTTCTTGATTTATTTTTCATCTTCGTAACCTGTATACCAACATTTATCCCGTATATCTTCTGTATATCAGTCTTTTTCTTGATGTATTAGTCTGATTTGGACATTGATTGGGCTTGGATTCGACTGATTAAGCCTCCATGACCCATCAAAAATGCAAATAAAAAATGGAGTTCAATGCACCCGAACAAATATCATATGCATCAAACGAAGGAGATAAGGATTAGAAACTAATTCGACATAGATAATCAAAACTAAAAGGGCAAGAATGAGTTTTAATTAATACATAAACATACAACAATGTAATCAATTATTCAATTTAGTCAATCACAATGGAATACTAAATTTCGTTCATGGGCAGAAACTTTATTTAACAAAATATGAAAACACTTTTGGCCTTCATTAATTTCAACAATAATGAAGTCAAAAATAGGAGATAAAGAGTTGAAACAAAATGACAGCATAACTAATTTCACGTAAATGTGAAAAACACTTCAAATTAGATACTTTATAATAGACAAATGATTATTTTTTACTCAATTCTTTAGATCAATTACTCCAATCATTTATCAAGCATTATTGATAAATATTCTTAAGGCGTAAATCTCATCTTCAAAAATTGTAAAAGAAAGAAAGGACGGTGAGGCATAAATCAAGAAAATTCTTAGCTTTTTTCCCTTCGAAAAAACCTCATTTAACAGTGAATGAGAGGGGTTTATATAGAAACCCTAAAATCTCAATTCTTGAGGAATTGGCGATGTGGAATTAATAAATCAAGGGTAATTTTAAGAATGTTGATTGAATATTTCAAATTGAGGATAAGGTTTTTAAAGAAAGATGGAATTGTACCCATTTTTGTACGAATTATTCGAAATTCAAACAAGGATGAGGTGTCGATATTGGGTCGGAACTGCCGGGTTGTTGTCGGGTCGGTTTGCTAAAGTTGGGTTGGAGCCGTTGTAATTGTTGTTGTCATTGGTTGTGTTTGTTGTTATTGAATATTGGTTTGTACGAATTGTTGCTTCTATGTCGTTATTGAAGTTGTTGTGAACGTTGTTGTTGCTGGTTGCTGTTGTGAGTTGTACACTGATGGGGGAAGGGTTAAAAAGAAATTGGGTTGGCGGGTTCCAGGGAGGTTGAGGATCGTCCCAGTGTGGTCCGTTTGTTTATTCGAGGCCATTTGGATGGTCAAACGGGAGAAATAACGCGAACAGGGCATTTTCAGGTCAAATCGGTGTGTTATAGCCCACGATTTTAGGAAACGAGACATTTTTGGACCAAATCAGTGTACTATAGCCCACGGTTTCGGGGGTTGGCCCTGGGTTTGGGCATGCTGTGGGCCAAAAATCGATCGAGACATGCTAGAGAGGTTATGAATCATCCCAGTGTGGTCTGTTTAAATTTTTGGGGTCGGTGCAATTGGGCAGAGGGAAGTGGGATGGTGTAGTTTGGAAATAGGGGTTTAAGATTACAATTAGGCTATTTATTAAATAGCCTAATTGTTACGGTTTTAAATAATTATGTTTAAATCTTAACCTAATTGAAAATCAATTGGCTAATTGCATTGCAATTTTGATCAAGTTGATTTCAATTAAGGTCAAGTTTAATTAATTGGCTAAACTTAAATAAAATTTAAAATAAATTAACTAATTTAATCCCAAGCTTGTTGGTTTGACAAAACCAAACAAATATTTTTTAAGTAAATTACTTTTGAAAATTAGTTATCTTTAAATGAAGGTTTTTATCCTTTTGAATTCATTTTGAGATAATCCTTGATTAAAATATGATTTTTAGTAAAATAATTAATTTAAGCAATAAAATTATACGATCTCGTATACATACAAAATATATGATCCGCTACTTAAAATGTCAAAATTACCTAGATAAATATTTTTGAAAAGTTTTATTTTTAATTTGGATAAAGTAAATATTGTGATTTTATTTAAGATCGAAGAAGCTCAAAACTAAACTTAGTCGTGGAGGGCCAAAATTAGGTGTCAACAGCTACTATCTAGCGGTTATCAATTTTGAATTCTCAATCATGTTTGGGTCAAGCTCTTCTTCAGGGTCATTCAAAATTTCGAGTAAACTCCATTAACAATATTCTGAGATTTAAGATTAGGGGTTAGTAAGATTTTATTTTATTTTTCAACTTTACCATTCAATATTCAAGGAGAACTTTTTTTCAACTTTACCAAATCAAGATTCAACGGAATAAGTACTTACATGTGTTTCATTCATTACTTCTTTCTTAGTAATGGATGATTCCCTGTCTTTTAGTTTAGGATTAACTCAGTTAGAGCATACTGAACCAACAAATTAGGTTATTGGGATTTATCCTGAAAATTTTGATTAGGAAGACCCTAATTTCAGTGAAAATAGATCAAAATATCATAACAACTAAGATGAAAAAGTTGTGGGAAGTTGTTGCTCAAAGTTTAAAAAATCTAGTTGAAAAATCATCAAGGAGGAATAAAAAAGAGTATACATCATGGCCTCGTCTACCAAGGGTAACGGAATTTTGTGTTTTAATCTGCTTTATTTTTGTTCGGATTTTCTTTGTTATCTTCAGTCTCGTGAGAATTGTAGTTATTTTTTAGTCTATATATGTAACAGTAGTTATGTATATGGTTCTTATATACATAGCAACATTATATATATAAAGGCATATACATAATAATATAGGGTATAAAGTATAATACACATTGTAGCAATTATTGATAGCTTAAACCTTTAAATTATAGTCACTAATATTGCATTTAGTGTTTTTCATTATAGTTTGATTGGTATGTTTTTATGGTATGTACATAACATAATGTCATGTATATGGACTATTCTGGTAATTTTAATCCATATACATAACAAACGTTATGTATATGAAGCAATATACATAACATTGCTATGTATATAAAGGCATACACATAATAATGTTGTATATAATTTAGTGTATACAAAGGCACATGCTTACAAATCACATACACAACAGTGTAATAAATTATACATAACATTTGTATGCGTGTTAGAGTCATATGTATTCTGATGTTTAGATAATGATATGTGTTTTACAGGCATAGACATTTTGATAAATGAAACTGCCCTATATTTTTATTTTTAAATGTCATATGTTTTATGAACAAGTTTGTTCATATTTTTCACATTCAATGTATATGTGTGACTTAAGTTTTAATTATAATTGCTATGTATTCTTTATGTTTACAGGATTTGAAATACTGAATTAAAGAAATACTAGCGCATCCATTGCATTTTGACAATTCATGCGACCGGGATTTTGGGTTAGATATAAAAAATTATCTGAGCGAAGAAGTGCTTATGCTTTTCCACCAATCATTATTCGGGTCATTTCTCGACATGCCTCAGTGCAACTTTCAGGGACAGATTTCAAAATGCTTGCTCATGCTTAAGATAGAGCAAAATAACCCAGATAAAATACATATTTTTGTCAAGATGACTGTGCTTAAGGATTCTATCTTTGAGTTTGATTTCATTACTGATATTAAATATACCGATAACATCAAGGATTACTTGTATATCGAATCCTCCAAATCTGTTTTAATGGAGAAGTACTTCCCAAATGCAAAAAATTCTATAAGAAAATTTAACTTTGTTCAACAATTTAAGATGGGAAACTTCGACAACAATCACATGTCTATTCTGTTTTTCATTCATACTTTTTTCTATTCATGATTACGTAATGCAACTATTAGCAGAGATAAATTCTTGATGGTGAAGGATAGCTGTTATGACCAATTTTCATGGGGGAAGAGTTTGCTTCAAAAGCTCATGACAACATGAAGACAAAATTTCTTTGTTGAAAAATAGCTATATCAAATGGGAGGAATACCTCACGTATTGAATGTATGAATGTTGTTTAGAGGTTGACAGTAAGATAGCTGAGCGAGAGAGAAACATAATTCTAAGAATTTTAACTGAAAGGTTGTCGGCGTCAAGCCGAAATACGAGAATTTCATGGGTGGCATGTTCAGTAAGGTAATTCATAGTAACTTTTGAAAATTTCATGTCTTATTTTTTTATTTTATTTTTTTAGTTTAGGATATTCTTAGACATTAAAATATTTTGTGTCTTAATTTATATTTGTCTATTTTCGTTCACAATTTGTTTACAAGAATCTACGTCTAACGCTTGAAGAAGTTCAAAGGTTTGATTTGATCATGCGAGAGGGCATTGGAATTTATGATCCTGCCCCTTCATCTGCACATACCACTTTGGTAGAACGTCATAGGAAAAGGGTTACTGATGACACGTTGTCACGACCCGAATCAGGGCCTGGCCGTGACAAATATCTCAAGTCCCATGTGGACTGGAGATCACTCCCTGCACTTAACCAAATCAAACACAATACACCCTAATGTCGGATGAATTCCGAATATATAACATGATAGTGTGCAATAGCTTATGAAAATAATTCTAAACAAATCCATAACCACCAACCGACTAAAAAACTGACTGACACCGCCCAATAACCACAGCAGTCCAAACAAAGCTTTTTAAACAATGAACCAAAACTGAATATCAATAAAGTATCAGGAATGCCCCCGACTATAGCCAAAATAAATCTAAACAATCTGAGACATAATAGAACAAAACATGAAATGTAGACTTTCGATGTATGGAAGCTCACCACTTCAATATCAACTCACAAGCTGATCCCGAATCCTAATAACTGAGAAGGAGGAGTAGAAGTATGACCAATTCCTACATTGGGTAGGGATACAATGTCCGTAGATGGTTAGCAATTGGAGCACTAGCATGAAACTCAAGGATAAGGATGACATAATGACATGGTCAAAGTTCAAAATCATTCAAACTAATGCATATACATACATATATATTTATATATATCACATGTCGGTATAGGAAACAAGTCTTAACATGAATTTTAAAACTTTAGCTTGGATTGTGTAACTCAACCGTCATAACATGTTCCAATTCATAACCTCCTCCAAAGGATCAACCATCGAAGGACCACTCACGCACTTTCTCAACATTAAAACATGAAATACTGGATGAATGGAGCTCAAACTAGAAGGTAACTCCAATTCATAGTCAACATTAGCAACTTTCTTCAAGACTAAGTACAGATCGACATAACGGGGACTGAGCTTCCCCTTCTTACCAAACCACATCACTCCCTTAATGGGAGACACCTTTAAGAACACCCAATCACTAATGCTGATTTCTAACTCCCTTTGCCTCACATCTGCGTAGGACTTTTAGTGACTTCGGGCAGCCTTAAGTCTATCCCGAATTACCTTTACCTTCTCCATGGCTTGGTGAACCAAATTGGGGCCAAACAACTTATTTTCACCAACCAAAAACCACCCAATAGGATACCTACACCTCCTAACATATAAGGCCTTAAACGTAGCCATACCAATGCTAGAGTGATAACTGTTATTATAGGCAAGTTCTATGAGAGGCAGGTGGTTAACCCAACCACCCCTAAAATCAAATATACAAGCCCAAAGTATATCTTCTAAAAATTAAATTATCTTTTCTGCTTTCCCATCCATCTGCAGGTGAAAAGTGGTACTAAGGGTCACCTTAGTCCCCAAACCTCGCTGGAATGACCTCCAAAAGTGAGATGAGAATTGAGTACCCCAATTAGATATGATGAAAATTAGAGTACCATGCAATTTCATGATCTCTTCAATGAACAACTTGGCATAATCTTCAGAAGAGAAAGTTGTCCTCACTGGAAAGAAGTGAGTCGACTTAGTCATTCTATCCACATGACCTAAATAAAATAAAATTATTGGCGAGATCGCAGAAGATTGGTAGAAAAATTCATATTGATTATCTCTCATTTCCACATCGACAGCTCAATCTCTTGAGTCAACTTACCCGACCTCAAGTTCTCTACCTTCACTTTTTAACACACCATCCATTTAGCCACAAAATTGGCCACACCCTACTTAATATTATTCCACTAATAAATCTTTTTAAGATCATGGTACATTTTTGTCGAACCAGGATGAATAGTATAATATGACTCATGAGCTTCGTCCAAAATTCTTCCTCAGAACCCATCAACACCGTGAACACACAATCTGCCTTGGTACCTCAAGATACCATGACCACTAATCTCGGAAACCATCACTTTCTTTCTACCTATATCATTCTTGATTAGCATCAAGATAGGATCCAACAATTGCTTCTCCTTTACTTCAGCACCAAGAGATGACTTTGCCATATCTTGAACAATCACACCACCATCCTTGGTATCCAAGAGACGAACTCCAAGATTATCCAAATGCTAAATATCCTTCACCAAATCTTATTTCTCCCTATCCACATGAGACAAGATTCCCATGTACAACCTACTAAGAGCATCAACAACCACGTTTGCTTTACCTGGATGATTGTGAAAACTCATGTCATAGTCCTTTAGCAACTCAAGCCACCTCTTTTGCCTGAGATTGAATTCTTTCTGGGTGAACACGTATTGCAGACTCTTATGATCAGAATAAATACCAACATGGACCCTATACAAAGAGTGCCGCCAGATCTTCAATGCAAACACCACAGCTAGCAGTTCCAAATCATGGGTCAGATAATTCTTCTCATGAATTTTCAACTGCCTAGAAGCATAAGCAACCACTTTGCCATGCTGCATCAACACATAACACAGTCCCACCCGGGATGCATCATAATAGACAAGAAAACCCTCAGAGCCTTCGGGCAGAGTCAAGATCAGAGTTGACGTTAACTTATCCTTCAGTTTCTTGAAACTATCCTCACAAGAATCAGACCATAAGAATTTTATCTTATTCTGAATCAACTTAGTCAATGAGGCAATGATAGAAGAGAAACTCTCCACAAACCTTCTACAATAGCCAGCTAAACCCAAGAAACTCTAAATATCAGATGGAGTAGTGGGTCTAGGCCACTTCTTAACCACTACAACCTTTTGTGAATCCACCATAATCCCTTCACTAGAAACAACATGACCCAGATATGTCACAACATTCAACTAGAACTCACACTTAGAGAACTTTTGCATACAAACACTGGTCCTTTAGGGTCTGCAACACAAGGCAGAGGTGATCGGCATAATCCGCCTCACTTTTGGAATACACCAAAATATTATCGATAAATACAATGAAAAATAAGTTAAAGAACTAATGGAAAACCTGATTCATAAGACCATAAATGCGGACGGGGCATTGATCAAACCAAAGAACATCACCAAAAACTCAAAATGACCATACCATATTCAAAAGAAAGTCTAAGGGATATCCGCCTCCTTAATCTTTAACTGATGGTACCCAGAACGAAGATTAATTTTGGAAAAGAACTTAGCACCCTGAAGCTGATCAAAGAGATCATCAATCCTCGGAAGTAGATGCTTATTCTTCATGGTTAATTTATTCAGTTGGCGGTAATTAATACATATTCAAAGGGAACCATCCTTCTTATGCACGAAGAGAACCAGAGCACCCTACAGAGACACACTAGAGCAGATAAAACCCTTGTTAAGAAGATCTTTCAACTGCTCCTTGAGTTCCTTCAACTCAGCTAGAGCCATCCTATAAAGAGGAATAGAAATAGGATGAGTGTCTGGAAGAAGATCGATCCCAAAATTAATTTCCCTATTGGGAGGAATACCAAGAAGATCATCAGGGAACACCTCAAAAAATTCACACACCACAGGGACAGTCTGTAAAGAAAGACCTTTGGATCTAGAATCCTTAACCCGCACTAGGTGATAGAGGCACCCTTTAGAAACCAATTTTTGGGCTCTAAGATACGAGATAAACCTTCCCTTAGTCACTAGGAAACTACCTTCCCATTCGATTATCGACTTGCTTAGAAAATTAAAACTGACCCTTCGGGTCCGACAATTAAGAGAATCACAGTACGAATGCAACCAATCCATCCCCAAAATCACATAAAAGTCTAATATGTCCAACTCTATTAGATCCACCAAGGTCTCTCTACCATTAAATGACATCACAAAACCCCTATAGACCCTTTTATCCATAATGGTGTCACCCATTGGGGTGGACACAGAGAAAAGGTCTGCAATACACTCAGGATCAAAGCCAAAATGAACATCCACATAGGGGGTCACATAAGAAGAAGTAGACTCGAGATCAAGTAGAAAACATACTTCACGAGAAAAGAGTTTAAGCGTATAAGTAACAACATTGGGGAATGCCTCAGAATCCTGGTGAGTGGAAAGAGCATACAGACCGTTTCGACTAGTGCCAGAGGCAGAAGCAGAAGTAGCACCCTTTGGTGCAAGAGCAGATGAAGTAGTAATAAGAATATTATTTTCCCTAGAAGCAACCTTAGAAGGAAAATCCCTCTGTAGATGACTAGTCTAACTACATTTAAAGCACCTGTCCTCCCTTTTTCGTAAAAACCATGATGCATCTAACCACAAAATCTACAATGAGGATATGACGGAGCTGACTGAGCCCCACTAGCCTACGACTAGGCTCCTGGTTCTCTAAACCTAATAGCATATCGAGAACGATGGTCATTCGATAGTTTCGGATAAGGAGCAGTAGCCATAGAGTAGGAACCAGAATTTCCCCACTTCTTCTTAGACCACTTCCCACTATCTCTACCACATTGCTGCTGACCTCCACCCTGACCCAAATATCAAAAGTTCTTATTTTGCCTCTCACTCATCTTCATTTTTTTTCTTCCACCTATTGCATATACACAATAAATCTAGAGATGTCCATATCTCTTTTTAACAAGGCAACCTTGCTTTCCAAGATCAATTCATGGGATAACCCCAAAGCAAACTTACTCATTCTAGCCTTCATGCTAGACACCAATTCAGGAGCATAACGCGATAACTAATGAAACTTTAAGGCGTACTCTTTTACGGATATCCTGCCTTACTTCAGATTTATAAATTCTTCGGCCTTCGCCTCCCTCAATTCCTGAGGAAAGATGTGGTTGAGGAAAGCACTAGAAAAATCCTTCCACAAAGTGGACATAATATCATCACCCCTAGACTGGTCCCACTCCTCATACCATTGGTACGCCACATCCTTTAACTGATAAGCAGTGAAATCTACACCCTCAATATTAGTAGCATGTATCACATGAAAGATATTTTCCATCTCATCAATAATGTTTTGAGGATATTCCTCAACTTTAGAGCCAGTGAAAATTGGATGACTCAATCCTATAAATTGTCCAACCTTAGTGGCCTCAGATGATGTAGTAACAAAAGTAACACGCTCAGTCTAGGAGGCCACCAATTGGGTAAGCAAATGAATTGACTGGCGAAACTCAGCATTAGACACATCAGCTCGAGGTGCTTGAGGAGGAATAGGGGGAATCAGTGGAGCTCCCCAAGGCAATCAGAAGCAATGACCCTAGACTGGGTTTGAACTCTTGGAGTTTGACGAGCATTGTCCACATTATCCTCGAGCAAGGTAGAAGATTTCCCGCGAGCATCTGATCTTCTGGGAGGCATGATCTGAAAAGAAAACACATAGGAATTAGAGAAGATTGAATACCTTAGATTCTATAGCTTGAAATAGATCAACAAAAAAGGGAAATATTTCTAAATGCCTCATAGCCTCTCCTTTATAAGTGTGGTATGATACACACCCATAAACGAGACTCTACTTGACATGGCTTTGTTGGACACCTAATAACACAAAATCTAGGCTCTGATACAATCTTTGTCATGGCTCGTACCAAGGCCTAGCCACCCTCTGCACCTAACCAAATCAAACATAACACACCTCAATGTCAGATGAATTACAATCATATAACAAGATAGCATGTAAAAGCTTAAGAAAATAATTCTAAACAAGTCCATAACTATCGGCCGACACCGCCCAATAACCACAGTAGTCCAAACAAAGCCTTATAAATAATGAACCAAAATTGAATATCAATAAAGTGTTGGGACATACCCCCGACTATAGCCAAAAAAAATCTAAATAGTGTAAGACACAAGAGAACAAAGCATGAAATGTAGACTTCCGATGTATGAAAGCTCAGTAATGTCAACTTATAAGCTGATCCCAAATCCTAATCACTGAGCAGGAGGAGTAGAAGTATGACCAATTCCTGCATCACGTAGGGATACAACATCTGAAGATGATTAACAGTTGGAGAGATAACATAAAACTCAGGGATAAGGATAATGTACTGACATGGTCAATAGTTTAAAATCATTCAAACCAATGCATATACATATATATATATATCACATGTCGGGATAAAAAATAAGGCTTATCATGCATTTTGAAACTTTAGTCTGGATTTTGTAGCTCAACCATCATAACATGTACGCACAGGCTATATAATCCCCACCTTTCACCCCCTGGTCGAGCCCCAGTACGTGTGCCACATGAATCGAAGAATAATCTCTTATATATATATATGCATGGGAGACTCGAACCTCCCAATTATGTACTAAGGTAATTTAAGCACCCGATCATGTAATGATTTATAGGGGACTCAAACCTCCCTAATTATGAAATAATAATTAGGGGAACTCGAACCTTCCTAGTCACTTTGACCCCGCATCGGCAAATACGATTTCCAGTATCGGTCACTCAAACCTCTATTTTCATGGCTTAGCTACTCAATCCTTATTAAAGCCTAATTAAAATAAGTATCACACATTCTTATTCATTGAACCATCTTTCACATTAAGGCATACATTGTTGGTATCGTCATACCAACTACACTTGCAAGGTAATAACAACATGCCAAAATAATTTCCATTAACTTGGGGAAAACAACTTCCTTTGTTCATTAATATAAAATGGGGGGACACTGGCTCTCTTTGTTTATTAAATCAGACCATTATGTTTCAAATACCTCCTTATATCATGCAATAGTTCAAGACAGTTCAATTTTACAAATTCTCATAGTTCTCATAATTAAAAACCAATTTCACATTATGGGGTTGGGGTCATAACTACTTCAAAAGTCGCAAATTTGGAAAAATCATAATTCTCTAGTTCATTCACCATACCCATGCACCCAAAAGTTGAAAACCATTAATTAAAGCATGAAATTCATATATTACCCATGAGAAACATTGTTCAATTCATAAACATTCAGAACCCTCAACTTTTGTTTCAAAACCAACATGAACATCTCATGAAAAATAATTTAAAACAAATATTTTTAACAAATTAACAATGAGGAAAGAGTAACATGCCTTAAACACTAAGAAATTTGGAGAGAAATTGACCCTTGAGACCTTAGATGACCAACTTGATGAAACCCTAGCTTGAATTACTTAAGGGAATTTAAAGAGCCTTTTGGAGTATTTGAGAAGTTACTTAGGTTGTTTCTGAGTTCTATGATACCCTAAAGGGGTTATAAGACATGGGTTTTAATTTGGGTAAGAGGAAAAATATCCAGAATGCCCTTAACTTAAAAGATGGAAAAGTGTTTCCCTTGACTAGGGTTAATCAGTAACTCCTAGCCACTCTTTATGACTCGTCACCACGAGTCATAACTAAGATAAATTCTAGGACCCCTCCACACACTGTTGACCCTATGACTCATGGGTACCACTCGTAATGAGACCCTACTACTCGTAAGGTCCAGTCATAGTCAACACAAAACCCAATTAGGTAAACACTGGACATCCTACGATATGCACCTAATGACTCATAACAAGTCCTTACGGCTCATGGTGAGCCACTTATACTCAAAGAAGAACTTAGCCACTAAATTTTTTATTTGGTTATGGATTCTGTCATGATCCAAGGTTACCCCCTAGTCGTAACACAGTGCTTAGAATCACAAATGATCCCAAGCTAACCCATGTACTGGCATACTACTTGAGCAACTAATTTAAATTGTATAAAAACTAAATTTACTGAGCAGAAACATGATCATGAGAAAGTATGAATGAATAAAATACTGATAAATTTTACAACATGATAAAACTGTGAAAAGAAACTTGAATTACATGCAATGACTCTGACTGGCTATCTATGAAGCCTCTACTATACTAACTATAGATAGCTGGGATAGGCCTCCAGCTACCACTAATCAATACATATGAATAATAACAATATAGTACATGAACTACAACTAACTGGAGTCCCCAAAATAAGAGAACTCATCACCTGCTAGATGGAAGCTGCAAACTGTTTGATTATGATGTGTGGGCTACAACTATTACCTACATTATGAGAAAATGTAGCACATAGACACATATGTGTATCAGTACTTTGGGATGTACTGAGTAAGTGGGGGTGAATGCAATAAGTAAAACTGAATAGATACATAATCTTAAAACATGCATGCTAAGTGCAAGTAGACTCACCAAGAGACTGAAATCACCTGAAAGCTGAAGTATCTTAAAACATAAGTAACAAACATAATCTGATAAGCTGGTGAATCACTATACTTAGTTTCTTAAATCTTTACTTTTGTAGAATAAGTAGAACTGAAGCTGGGAAGCGATAGAACATAAATACAGTATGTAAAATCTCATGTAAAGTTGAGCATGTTGTAAAATTGAACTGAGGATCATGTATGGATATTGAGCATGAAAACATGAACATTTAAAACTAAGAATTCAAGACAAAGTATATCATGTACTGACATGATCTGAATAACATGAATAATCTAGAAAACTGACTAAATAATTACTGAAATCTGATTACTTGGTCAAGCAAACCTGAACTTGTATAGACTTAATACTAACTGAAACTGTGGAAATTATTATGTAATTTACATGTCCCAATCTAAGCTAATTGGGGTCCAACCTGTAACCCCAGTTGGAAGGGAGTAAGTACCTTGCCATAGGTACTAACGTATGGCTATGTGGATCCACTAATCTGTTATCCTGAAGGACCAGGGTGTCAAGCCTAAACTGACGGGTGACCCCTAAGAGGAAGTCAAGCCTAAACTAATAGGTTACCCCTCATATCCTATGCTGGATATGTAGTTTTGAAACTTAGGGACTGCTACTAACGACTCTGCCTAAACTGACGGGGGAGCCTCTATCCCTACATTCACTCAGTGCTAAATCCTACTCCCAACTGAAAGACACTGAAATACTAACTGGTGCATGCACTAATAACTGACAAGCTCAGGTCATGGTATTTTGAAAACAACAGTGCATACAGATTATGAAGTAATTATAAACATGTAAACTGATAGTGCTCAACATGATCATGAAAATCTGGAAATAGTAGTAAAATCATTGTCTGTCTGACTTGTTGCTTAGAAGAAAAATCATGTAAAATACATAGGTATCGTGTGTCACAACCCTCTAGCACTGAATGATCATTAAATATGGCAAAAATATTTAAAGCAGCGATAGAAAATCATAGTTCAAGACCCAAAAACATAATATATTTTAATAATTGAGTGAAATACATGAATTTAAGCATGGGTATGTGTTAAACTTAGGAAGATGACAATTTCTCATCAAAATAATAAAATTCAAAACAAAATTTGAAACTTGTAGTTTAAAACATGGATAAGTACAACTCTTATGCTCTTTAGTCCTTTAAATCACAGGGTAATGCTATACTTTCAACACATAAGGATTTGGGAATAAACCCTAACTTAAAATATGTACATTCAATTTGAAAATCATAAATCCAGACACAAGAATGAAAGATTAACCTTGTTTAAAATGCCACATACCTTATTTGAACAAATTCTTGAAGAAATCTTGTATTCAGAACTTTAATCCTTGTGTTCTTAAGTGGAAAAGCTTGAACTATTTTCTTTGGGAAAGGGAAGGGTTTCTAGTGAATAATTTTGAGGTAAATGGACAAATAATATCCCTAAGAGTGTTACAAATCATGTTTTGGATGATTGAGGTTGAGGAAAAAGGACCAAATTACCCCTTGGCCCATAGAAAGCTGAAATAGTAGAGGAATAGCCCCCGTAGAGAGACCCCTATTTTGAGGGAGTAGCCCTTACTACACGACCCCTATTTTGAGGGAATATCCATTGCGGCATGGGGCGATCGTGAACCCTTACTATTTCTCATGAAAATGGTCATAACTTTTTGCTCTGGTATTGAATTAAGGCGAATTGGGATTGTTAGAAAGCTAATTGAATTATTTATCATTTGGTGCGTATTTAGCTGCAAAATTCCACATATGCCAAAACTTATACATATTCAAAGTCGACCCTTGTAGAATCAAATACCAAAATTTGGCCTAATCAAAGGCTCTTATCTCAACTTTGCTCTAAGTGATTCCTATGAATATTTTTCACCTCATAAGCACTACACACTCTAGGATAAATATTATTACATATGTATTTAGGTAAAAATCATGGGATTAAATTTTACACACGTAGGAACGACGGTTCAATGTCTAGCCCAAAAATGCAGGGTGTTACATTATCTCCTCCTTGGAATTATTCATCCTCGAATGATGGATAGGAACTTGTTAAAATCTTAGAAGTATGGAATAATGTACACATGACATGTTTTGTAATAAAGGATATAGATGATCTAAAATATTATAACTTTTATCATGAAACTTATTTCTGAGTTGACTTGACTTTATTGACTATAAGGAGTTGATTTCATGCTGAGAGTTTTGAACTCACTTGAATTATTCATGATATGATCTTACATATAGAACTGTGAATTGATTACTGGTAAAATAGAATTCCAAAGGTTACTATAGATGGAATAAAGTATGTATCTTCTCATTAGGAATTGTCCCTTAACAAAACACGTATATGAATCAAAAGAAAGGGGCTTCATGGCATAGCCAAGTATATCATGTAAGCATAAATCATGAGACGATAAGACTGAGGACATACAAGGGGTATTACACTGTCTGAGCTGGAATACTTGGAAAACTGAGATCATTCACTGAACACTTATGAACTGAATCATGACAAAATATCTGAATCATAGCCATGATGAATGGACCGAATGAATCATCTCATAGACTAGACATATTCATAAAACTTTGGATAGTAAGACCAAATGAAAAGATGGAAAACTATAAGAGCTTACTTATCCGAGTGCTAAACTGAATTGTTGGCTATACGGACTGAATCATACTAAAAGTTTATACTCTGCTGGAGTATTTCTTCAACACTCTTTCTAAGAAGTTCTAGTATCATTAGGGAGCAAGAATTATTGGAAATAATCTGAAGAAGACATCTGAATAAGGAATCACAATATGGCTACAACTCTATAACATGGAATATAGGCCTACGAAACTTAAGCTAAGATAGAACTACTTGGCCTTAGGCAATGCAACTGATAACTTTCAAGCTTAGCCACACTTCTAAAATACTCCATCAACAACATGTTTCCCCTTAAATACCTTCTCACATAGGTACCTATAACTACTTTAGCCAAAGTCTGAGTTGAACTACATACTCTCACCATATTTAAGCCTAACTCAAAATCACAAGGTACTACACATAACACCATAACACTTGTCTGAACCATTAATTCAATACCCCATGTGTTTTCACAACTCTCATCTCAATAATAATGTTTCTTACCACTTCAACAACTAAATTCAACC
The DNA here is from genome assembly GCA_030864215.1 of Capsicum pubescens. Lineage (NCBI taxonomy): Eukaryota > Viridiplantae > Streptophyta > Magnoliopsida > Solanales > Solanaceae > Capsicum > Capsicum pubescens. Next base: position 112,197,340 of record CM061543.1, on the reverse strand, counting down.
TCTTACTAGGAATTCACTAGTTCACAATGCACCTATCCACTTATACACCAATATGACATTCACGTCTATCATTATAACCACATATGAATTTCTAGGCAAACACCCATAAAAGAGGATTTCTCATATTCTCTAAACCTCTATCAATAACAACTTTCTTGCACTATTCTTAAAAAGACACATGAAATTCTCAACTAACCATGACATACACCAAAATCTTTTCCTCAATTTTTCCTTCACACTTAAATCCTTAGCTAGAACAAGCATACAATAATCTTTCTCTAATATGAAATATTTAATCTCTCCCATCTAAATAATTGTTTATCACCACTATCATTTCCTAAGGAGAGGTCACTGAAAGGTTAGAACATGAGGACCTGAAGCATGAAAGGATAACTTTGACACTTAATTGAGGTCTGAAGAATAGAGTATCAACGACATAAATTCATTACAGAGATCAAAACTGAGTGCATACATGCCATGAATTTGAATTTTCACTGGTCATTAAGAGTGCACCATGAGTTATGGAAATTGAGCATACTGTAAAGTATGAGTACATGAGTCATGAGATATATGACTTGAGTTTGGAATTCATAAATTCATGGAGTATGATTCGTGCTACTTAGTGAACTGGAACTCCTTATACTAGGAACTAAAAGCATACATGATTCTCTATTATGTGCATGAGTATGAACTACGATCATGGAGCTGAAATGTAAGGCATGAGTAGATGTCGTGATGACTGAAGTATAAAACTTTGTACTGAGTAAGAATGGGTCAGGCATCTTCCTCCCCTAGTGTTGTTCTACAACACACTGCCCTCACTACTAGAATCTTAGAGCCTGACTTGTTCCTTGTTCTATCATCTCCTTTTTAGCTTTAAGCCATCATTCTAAGTCTATGAACCCCTTAATAAACTCTAAACTGAACTATATCCACTTTACTTGAGGTTCCAAGATATAACAATACACATTAATAATAAACTCACCCTAAAAGACTACACCTGAAAGTTAAAACCCACTATTGATACTTCCTTCTAAGATAGAACTCTTAACTTTATAGCCCCAATAATCATCATATAACAACTTAAACACTTACTAACTTAGAATCTTCATGAGTATCACCATACCATGAGTTCACACCATCTAGAATTTCAATTATTCTTTCTATTAGCTTAATCATCCAAGATTTAAACTTTGATTCTAACACTTAACATGGATATCCCCAAACTTTTAATGAAGTATATTAACTTCCTTCATAGCCTACTAATATCATAACTTATACTTTTTTCTAAGACATGAGAATTACCATTACACCAAAATACCCAACATCACGACCTACAACCCAATAACTTAGCTGGTAAGAACACCATCTACTAAATAACTAGCTACATTCACACTTAGCAACTTAAGGGTACTAGACACATACTTTAAAAACTTAGAAATAATACAATCCTATATATCCTTGGGTACACCTATAGATCATACCCACATGAGCATACTAAATTTCAAATCAACAAACTTAAATTCTTGTATACACTGTTTCAAGCCTATTGGTTCACCTTTCATACAATTAGCCCCGTGGACACACAATCTACTAAATTCGGATAACACTATCCCTACTTTACTACTGCTAAACTTCTGGGTTCATGTTTCTAATTCTAGATCATATGCTATCATAGGATTCTGATAAGGGACCTAAAAACACATTTGACTTTGGATAAGTGTACGATTTTTATGAACATGAATGAAATCTTTCAAACTTTAGAACTTAAAAGAACTGGTGGGATACTTTCGAGCCTGCATGTAATCCCATAACTATCATGACTTGAGGCTGCTCCTAGTCACAAAAATGGTGCTTACGTTCAGAAGTGACCACAGCTAACCCATGAACTGGTACCTATTGTGAGCACTGAGTAAAATAGTAATATAATACATGTGCGAAAGGTAAACTGATAAGGTACTGTAAATCTGAATACTAAAATATGTGTCATCAACAGTCTGAAATATCTGATAAAATACTGAAAATCAGATTGTATGTTTGAAACAACTGATAATACTAAAAAGAATAACTAACTGCCTAACTGATATGTCTAAAAGCCTCTAAACATCATGAGGAGTTGATGGGACAGACCCCTCTACTAATTCCAACTAACTGAACATAAGGAAATACTAAAATAACTAAGATAAAAAAATTATGTCCTCAATGGATAATGACTCACTACAATTGTTGTTGAGTAACATTGAGTTTTCTAAGAATGGTTGGGAAATTGTGCGTCCGAACCTATGTTATAAAACAACATAGCATAAAGAAAAGTATACGGTTAGTACTTTGAATGTACTGGTATATGAGATGAGGAATGACTGAAATACAGGAGATAACTGAGCATGAATGCATGAATGTATAATATCTAAGAATGCAAGACCAAGCATAAATATGTTTTTGAAATAATCTAAAACTGAAAGACTAAATCTGTATGACTGATTAACTAGCAATCTATAAACTCGGTCAAGAAAACGTAAATTAAAGTACACTAAAATACTGACTGAAACTGTGGGAGCTATCATGTAACTGACATAAACCATGTGAGCTATCATGGAGTCTAACGTCTGACCCATGTTGAGGAGGGTTGTTTTATCCTTGCCATTGGAATAGAACTTGAACTGGAGTGATCACTAAACTGAGCCCATATTGGACAAGGGGAAACACTCTCTGGCGAGGCCCCTAAACTACGGTGGCACGTAGTTTCTGGGGAAGTAGGATGAGCTGAACCCATACTTCCCACTCGGTGCTAAATCCTACTCCCAACTAAAAGACACTGAAATATTAACTGGTGCATGCACTGATAACTGATAAGCTCAGGTTATGGTATTTTGAAAATAACAGTGCATACGAATTCTGAGGTAATTATAAATATATAAACTAATAATGCTCAAGATGATCATGGTTTTCTGAATATGATATTAAAACCATGGTCTGACTTACTTATCATTTGAAAAATGGAAATCATGTAAAACACATAGGTATCGGGTGTTCATAACCCGCCAGTACTGAATGATTATAAAGAAAATACGATATCAAACTTGAAATACTGTAGTATGTAATCATGGTTCAAAGATCCCAAAACATAGACATTTCATCAAACATGTGAGAATCATGAGCTTGAACATGGGAATGTTTTAAACATGGGAAAATAGCACGGTTACATGACTAAGATCATAACTTGATAATACAACATGAAATTTACTTGAATATAATATGAGAGATTGAAACTTAAATCATGAGCTAATCTAATTTTTCATGGAATCATTCTTGGACATGAATAGAGTCAAACTAAACATGAATTTAATCCATCTTAAACATACAAAATTCCATGATAAGAGAAAAATCCATTCTTTAGTTAAAGGGGGGGGGGCTCCTTAGGTGAAAAGAAACCCATGGATGAACATCCCACATACGTTAAGCTTATTGATTTGTGAAAGAAACCCTATTCTTGATGCTTTCTTGAAGATTCTTGAACTTGGAAAACTTGGATTCTTGATTTCTAGGGGAATAAGGATTTCAATTGGTTCTTGGGGAAGGAGGAGGGTTTCTTGAGAGTGATTTTGAGAATAAGGGGCAAATAATGCCCCTATGGATGCCCCAAGTCATGCTATGAATGATTTGGGTTGAGGGGGAAAAGACCCAATTTTCCCTTGATTATTTAAATAAAAAACTAGACGCAACAATGTCACTGTGACGTGTCCTTATCGTGGTCAAAGAAATCCATTACCACATCGCAGACTGCATCAGGTCGGGACTAGTACCGCGACGCGGGCTTATCACAGAGACTGACTATTTTTGTCATCCAAACATGCCCCAAACCTCATACAAGAAATTCAAAACTCACCTGAGATATACTTTTAACCTCTCTAAATATGAATCAACTTAAAACCCAACATTTTAGGGATGGGAAGACCAAACTAAAAATTTGTAAAGTTTAGGGTCTTGAAAATGACTAAATCCCCAACACTTCGTGAAATTTTCAAGCTTTAGACCCCTTATGCATGAAACCAGTTCAGTTCATGTATCTCGCCCTTGGGAGCATTCGTCCTTGAATAAGACTGGTTAGACTGAGAACACTAAGGCAACTGAGATCGTATACTGAACATGAATGACTTGGAATATGATTACATAACTGAGTTTTAAGCATGATACATGAACTAAACTGGTTTCGTGAACACATGCAATGACATGAGAATGGCTACATAGATAAAACAGAGAACTAAAATAAACTAGTTTAAGAAAAATCATTACCTAGAGTTAAATCTGAGTTTACAGAGAAAAAATAAGGGTACTTGGCTTACATATCTACTTCTGCTTTCCAAGTATCTCCCTCAATAGACTATTCCTCCATAGAACTTTAACTAAGGAAGCTTCTCTATTCCTTAGTTTATGAATCTAATGATCAAGGATCTCAACTGGGACTTCTTCATAGGAAAGTCTATCTTGTACATCCATACTCTCTAAAGGAATAACAATAGTTGAATCCCCAATACATTTCCTTAACAAAGAAACATGAAACACCGGATGCACTGATGCCAAATATGCAGGCAACTCAAGCTCATAAGCTACCTTCTCAAAATGATTCAAGATTCTATAAGGGCCAATATATCGGGGGCTCAACTTTCCCTTCTTCCCAAACCTCCCCACTTCCTTAATGGGAAAAATTTTCAAATAAACTAAATCACCAACTTTAAATTCAAGATCTCTTCTCCTCATATTTGCATAAGATTTTTGATGACTTTGGGCTATTTTCAACCTCTCCTGAATCAACTAAACTTTCTCCATTACCTCAAACACCGAGTCTAGCCCTGTCAAAGCAGCCTCACCTGTCTCAAACCAACCAATTGGAGATCTGCATCTCCTCCCATGGAGAGCCTTAAAAAAAGCCATTTGAATACTGGATTGATAACTATTGTTGTAGGAGAACTCAACCAACGGTAGGTGGTTATCCTAACTACCTTTAAAATCAATAACACATGCCCTCAATATGTCCTCCAAAGTATGAATGGTCCTCTCTGCCTGACCATCTATCTGAGGATCAAAAGTTGTATTGAGATAAACTTGGGTACCAAGACCCTTTTGTAAAGCCTTCCAAAAGTGAGAGGTAAACTAATTACCTCTATCTGAAATAATAGACAATGGAATCTTGTGAAACTTAACCAAATCTCTGAGATAGAGTCTAGCATAATCCTTGGCTGAATATGATGTATGAACTAGCAAGAAATGGGTTGACTTGGTCATTCTATCTACAACGACCCATATTAAATCATGCAAACGACGCGTATGAGGCAACCTTGTTACAAAATCCATGCTCACGACTTCCCACTTCCAAGTGGGAATGCTGAACTCCTACAACGTACCATTAGGCATTTGGAGCTCAACTTTATCTTGCTGAAAATTTGAATATTTAGATACAAACTCTGTAACACCCTTCTTCATACCACTCTACCAATAGATTTCCCACAAATTACGGTATATCTTAGTGGCTCCTGGGTGAATAAAATACCGTACACCATTCATTTTTATAAGTATTTGCTGCCTCAACCCATCAACACACGAAACACATAACCTACCTTGATAATGAAGCACACCATCTCCCCCTTGGGAGAAAACCTCTACTTTTTATCTCTAACTGCCTCCTTCAACTTAACCAAACTAGGATCCCTATCTTGTTTTTCTTTCACTTCGGCAACCAATACAGATTCTGAGTCATTCTAAACCCATTTACTACCTTCAGCTAAATCAACCAACCGAACACCTAATCTAGTAAGCAGATGAACCTCACTGACTAACTTCTTCTTGTCTCCCTCAACATGAGCAACACTACTCATAGATAATCTACTAAAGGAATCTACCACTACATTAGCCTTGCCCGAATGATACAATAACTCATATCATAATCTTTTAACAACTCAAACCACCTTCTCTGATGAAGATTCAGATCTTTCTACGTGAACACATACTGTAAACTCTTATGATCCATGAACATATCGAAATGAACCCCATAAAGATAGTGCCTCTAAATTTTTAAGGCAAAAACAACAGCTATCAACTCAAGATCATGGGTTGGATAGTTTTCTTTATGGGTTTTAAGTTGTCTATAGGCGTAGGCTATGACTTTGCCTCTCTGCATCAAAACACAACCAAGACCAACTCTGGAAGAATCATAGTTAACTATAAATCCATCTGAACTATCTGGAAAAGTCAAGACTGGAGCAGAAGTGAGTCGAGTCTTCAACTCCTGAAAACTCTTCTCAAAAGAATTTGACCACTGAAATTTGACTTTCTTCTGAGTTGTCTTCGACGATTGGGGTTGAGGGGAAAAGACCAAATTACCCCTTGGCCTACAGGAAGTTGGAATAGTAGGGGAATATCCTTTGTGGCACAACCCCTATTTTGAGGGAGTAGCCCTCGCGATGCGACCCCTGTTCAAAGGGAATAGCCCTCGTGGCATGGGACTATCGCAAACCCTTACTATTTCTCACAAAAATGGTCATAACTTTTTTCCTCGGGTACTGGATTAAGGCAAAATTGGTATCATTAAAAAGCTAATTCAATTATCTATCATTTGGTGGGTATTTAACTGAAAAATTCTACATATGTCAAAACTTATACACGTTTAAAGTCGATCCTTGTAGAATCAACTATCAAAATTTATTCGAGTCAAGGGCTCTTAGCTCAACTCTGCTCTAAGTGATTCCAATGAACATTTTTAACCTCATAATCACTTCACACGCTAGGATAAATATCATGACACATGTATTCAAATACAAATCATGGGATTAGATTTTACATACAAAGAAACGACGACTCAATGTCTAGCCCAAAAATGTGGAGTGTTACAGATTCCATCCCAATGATTCGTCATGAGTCTTTACGACTCATACCCTCAAGTCGTACCCAAGGAAAAAACTCAAACACCCCTCACTAGGAAACTTATGACTAAGGATACCTAACCCTTCAAGAAACATTACAACTCATCAGATGAGTCATTTCTAGGGCAGAAAACTCAGGACTCAGAAAATTTTGAGAACTAAAAACTCGGGGCGTTACACACACTATCACATTCACACTCTGAACCTTAAGGTTTTGAGGATTTCAATACAGTACCACCATTTGAAATTTTTATAAAGGCAGGTTATATTACTGTTACATCATTCGCACAACCTTAAAAAGAAGAAGGACAATTATCTTTGATGCAAATACAATCGAGTTATAAGAACCTCTGAAATCAATAACATGACATTCAAGAGGAAATGTCTCGACGGATAAAATAAAAGTTGACAGTGGATCTAAAATTAAAGATCCTATAGTTTCACAAAGTTTTTCATTGCACCGTAATGCAGAGAAGTCTTTTGCCCCATTTTTCAGTAAGTCTGAACATCGATTCATGATAAAAATCGATTTGGACAAGATAAATTCATTCGTATAGTCCTATGTAAGTATTATTTTAAATTCAATCACTATAAACAATTTAATTATATACTTATATGTTTTAGATATTTTTGTAAAGGTTGATAACAAATTTGAGAATCTTCAGCATCTAAATGTTTAAAAACATGCGCAGTATGCAGACCTTAACACAAAAGAAACACACATGAAAAAATGTAAATTATATTATCTCGAGATAAAAAATCTACTCATATACATAAAACACAGTAATATATAGAGAGTATAGACATTACATCTTATGTGCAATTATCCATCTTATGTTAAATGTGAATAAGATTAACGTTTAACATTCAAGTTTTATTAGCCTGATCAGTCTATATATATAAAAAGTGTGATATACATATACATGTCAGATTATTAAACTATCTTTTTGAAATATGCATGTAACTGCTGATTTTGATGTTTATATAGGATGAGGAAGAAGCAAAAGTTAGGGCAAAAAAGTCAGGAGGAAATGTAAGTCCAAAGTTTCAATGTTATAAGGTTAAATATGTCATTCTTAAATTAAACAGATGTTGTCAAAAAATATTTGCAAAATTATTTGATTTTTTTATAGGATTATGAAGGGAAAAGTGCAAAAATGGGAGTTGTTCCAACAGATGAACATGTTGAAGTGATGCAGAACTTAACAACAAAGAAAGATAAAGGAAAAAAAATATTCTTTTGGAAGTCGAGATTTGATAAAATATCACCTTATATACATAACAATAATTATGTAGATGGTATCATATAAATAACATCCATTACCCATCTACCAATTCTGAATTTTTCATTCATTTATTTTTGGCTTATTTAGTACATATACATAACTAGTGTCATATATGTATCTATTTCAAATTAAACTTTGTATCATCTTAACATATGTAATTTCTGAACGTGAGGTTCATATAGGTTGTGGAAGGTATTGACAATACAATTAAAGTCGAATCTAGTGAAGAAAAGTTGGTGCTACAAAATCAAAAGGAAATGACAGCCAGAACTGTCAGGATTATAAGGTTAAATACGTTGCTTTTAAATTATTTGATGCATGAAAGCATTTTTGATTATTTTTTGTATGTTTTAACAGTATTATGAAGGGTCCAGTGCATAAATGGAAGATGTCCTAATAGATGAAATTATTGATATTGATCCCATTAAAGTTGATTATCAAGACTGTGTCAATATAAATATTGAAAAGTCAGAAACCAGTCACATCCAAAAAGAACAAACGGTAAATAACCACACTTATTATGTTTCTTATTTTTTTTGACAAATACATTACTGGTAAACCTCCTATACATTACTATAATGTATATGAGTCTCATATAGAGATGTATATGTTTTTTAATATTCGTAAGAAATATCTTTTTCACCAGACAATATATATTCAATATATACAAACTGCATGTTCCTTTTATTTAATTTATTTTTTATCACTGCTTTTACAAAACTATTTAAGGTTCATATAAACTACTCAATAATAAAAATTTATTTACATTTATATTTTTCATTCATCAACTTTATGTACCAAGATGAATACTCAAATACACTAACTGAATTCATAAAAGATGCCATAGACGCATTGATTTTTGGGATGACAACCCCACTAATTGCTAAGCCCATTAAAGTTGTTAGTCCTGCATAGATGACTAAGAGTTAGTATTTAATACACGACAATCAATTTTTATTGAATTTTTCTGATGCACAATTTGTAATGCATGATGCCTTAAATACATCTACGCAAAGGATTAGACAAAAATCAAGAATTTTCAAGTCACCTTATTTAATTGAATTTGGCTCAAGCTCAAAAGGGCAGAATTGTTTTGTGGGTTGATGACGTTGTACTCTAAACGAATTGTTGAAGTTTCATGCAAAGAGGTACAAATTCATATATATTGTATAAATAAAGGGATTATGATATTATACTTGCTAACAGTTTCTTTTAACAATTTATGTCATAGGAAACTAAAGAAAGATCATTACAGAGCAAAATCATCCAAGTCTTGGGTTCAAGCAATTGAATCTTGTAGTTGCTCATTCACACATCAAAAATTGATTCTACATGATGTCTCAATCAAATACATGTTGAAATAATGAGGTATGTATTTTTTTACTTTATTGGTGTTGAAATATTAAGATGGTGCGACATTTCAATTTTGACTTTTTTATGTTTGGGATTTTTGGTAACTCTAGATGTATAGAATTGTGCTAATAATTTGTTAACATTAATTCAAATTCACTATATATTATCAGTTTTGGCCTTTTCCATCCCATATACTTCACTATCTTATGTATATGCATCTGGTAGAAGTGTTACATTATTGTTTAACTATAGTTATTGTTAAATTTCTGAATGGTTGGGATTTATGCTAATTGTAATTGTTTTGAGTTGTGCAAATAATTTGATAAGATATTTCCAAAAATAAAAAATATTCAAGTAGCATGTAACACATAGCTAAGGATTAAAAATGTTGTGTGTTATCCATATACTACCAGATTCTATTTCTTCAGCTCATATACATACTAGTTAAATGTATACAATGAAGTTTAGAACTGATTCGATACTTGCTTAATGATGTGAAGTTTACACCTTGGTTACTTTGTGTATGTGACGGATTATGCAAACTAAATATGATTTGAATTTTCTCTGCTAACCATATTTTATGATACGTTCAAACACATCACATATTTTCCATTTTTTATAATCTCATAAATATACAAATCATATGTGATATCTTTGGACGGTTGTTGTCAAACAATACATATCCATACAACTATGAATTTATAACTGAAAGTGTTGTTAGTTTTTGAATTTCTAGCATATTGATGTCATCTTCTACCACCTTCACAAAAAGTTGAAGTAGCGATGTTGAGCAGACCTATAGAAGATACTATCCAGATGTCGCCATTTCTGTTATTTACACGCAGGAAGACTATGTGCAGTCATGTATTGTTGCATGTAATTCCCCGAGAGTACACCCTAGGCGCCACACGATGCTTACGGTTATAAGTGACCTCAAGCTAACCCAAGAGCTGGTACCTGTTATGAGCACTAAATAAAACTGACAACAAAAGAGTATTTGCAGAATTTAACTAAAAATTCCATAAGGTTTTAAGTCATAATTCTAATAATATCTGTAAAACAATACTGAAAATACTAATCAAACAACTGTCAATAACAACTGAAAACTGACCAACTGTCTGTAGTAGTCTGAAAGCCTCTAAACTGACTAACTGTGGAGTTGATGGGACAAACCCTCAACTAACTCCGACTGACTAGATAACTGAACTACTGATATATTGAATGCAAAATAACTTTTCCTCAAAGTATGAAGACTCACCATTGTGGACTGCTGCTGATAGGCTGATCTGTCTAAGTACGATCAGGAACCCGAGCCTCCGAACCTATGATATGAGACATCATAGCACAAAAAACGGGTATGCGATCAGTACTTCGAATGTATTGGTATGCTAAATAAGGTTAGTCTAATATGAATGGTTTTATGTGCATGCGTAATAACTGACTAAATGTATAGCATAAAGTACTGAGTAAAATGCATAAAATCTGTAAAGACTGTGAATGCATGACCAAGCATAAAACATATTTTGAATATCGTTTAAAAACTAAAATACTGAGTACTGACAAATGAGTAACTGATATCTGTATGCTATGGTCACGCAAAACTAAAACTGAATTACTGAGCTGAATATTGGACTGAGACTATGGGAGCTAGCTATAACCGATATGCCCTAATATGTTATCAGGGTCCAACCTGTAACTCCAGTTGGAAGGGTGTCAGTACCATGCCACGGGTACTAATACTGGCTATGTGAATCCACTAATCTGAAGTCCCGAAGGAAGAGGGTGTCATTCCTAACTGATGGGGGACCCCTCAAAATCTACGGTGGCACCGTAGGTCTAGAACCTAGGGACTGCTACTAGTTCCCCATGCCTAATTGACGGGGGAAACACTCACTCGGTGCTAAGTGTTACTTCCAACTGATAGACACTGATTATTAGATTGAACTGAGTTTAATTGAATATAATAAATAGTTGAACTGAAAATGTTCCTAATTATTCTAAAACCATTCTGTAGATACTGAAAACTAGGTACGTAGCTAAATTTTGGTTATTCAAAAACCCCAGGACTCGATAAAAATAATATCAAGATCATACTAAAACTTTGAGGACATGATATGCAATCATTTATTCAAAACTCATTTTTGTAGGTATTTCATCAAACATTTGCAATGCATGGTTTAAGATAAGCATGGGATTAGTTTTAAAGCTTGTAGTAATATCATGATTTCAATAATAAAGTCACCAATTATGTATTAAATCAACAAACAACACCATTCAAACATGTGGAGTTTAATAACAACAACAATTACGTGTAAACATGGTATAAAATTGAAGTTTATGGGAATTCTTGATTAAAAATCATACTAATCGTGTAAAAATCATAACTTTGAATTTGAAATTGGGTTATTGGACTTCATGGGTTAAAATAACCCATGGATTAACATCTAACATACCTCAAAATCTTGAATCTTGAAAGAGAATAACTTTTCTCGAAGGTTCTTGAATAGTGCCTCTTTGATTCTTGAGTTTTGTTGAAGAAGGGTTTGAATCTTGTTCTTGAGTAATGATCTTGAAATAAACCCTAATTTTGATGTTAAGGATGAATGAGGAGTTATTTTCTTTAATTTGATGGATTTATGGGTTAAAAGGGTGGAAAAAGACCAAAAAATCTCATTAAAACATCGTTACAACACTGTTTTGGACTTCGTTGACGGTCTGGGTGATAGACCATCACTCTGATGATTGAACATCAATGAAACTATCATTTTAAGGCCAGAAAATTAGCTTACTACCTCATTTTTGATGGTTTGGTTGATGGGACGTCGCTCACTTCACGGTCCGTCAGCCTGTCCATCGCACCTCGGCAGGCTGACAACTCTCTGGTAAAACGGGCATAACTTCTTACTCCAATATCAAATTTTTGTGAAATTGGTATTGTTGGAAAGATAATTAAATTATATATATTTTGGTTGGTCATGACCTCAAAAATTTGTAGAAGAACAAAATATATACTCGTTTGAAGTTGACTATAGCAATATCCTTCACTAGAACTCAATCGGTAAGAGATATTTTGATTCATCTAATAGCTAGGACGTATTTGAGGCCTTAATACACATCAAAATTGATCATAAAACTATCAAAGAACTATAATTTATTTCTCATGAGCTTGAAGCATGGTTCTGCTATAGGTTGGGATTCTCGGGTTATTACAATATCTCCCCCTTGGGTATATTTGTCCTCGAATGAGGTTGGTTAAGCTGAGAACACTGAGAAATTGAGGTTACATGCTGAATATACATATTGAAAATGTGATTAAATGAATGAGTGTGAATCATGACACATGACTGAACTGGTTTTGTGAATGTATGAATGACATGAGAGTGATATGCAGCTGGAACTGAGCATGGAAAAGATAAATTCTAGGAAAAATTATTACCTTAAGCTGAGTCTAAATTCGTGGAGAAAAGATGAGGGTAATTTGTCCACATATCTATTTCTTCTTCCTAAATGGCTCCTTCAATGGACTGATTCTTCCAAAGAACTTTGACCAAGGGAACTTCTTTGTTCCTTAGTCTATGAATTTGACAATCAGGGATCTCGACTGGAACTTCTTCGTAAGAAAGGCTTTTCTGAACATCTACACTTTCTAAAGTAAAAACTACAGCTGGGTCACCAATACAGTTCTTCAACAATGAGATATGGAATACTGGGTGCACTGATGCTAAGTCTGCAGGGAACTCAAGCTCATAAGCCACCTTTCCAAAACAGCTTAAAATTTTGTAAAGGCCAACATATCGGGGACTAAGCTTCCCCTTCTTACCAAACCTCTTTACCGACTTCATGGGAGAGATATTTATATATACAAAATCACCAATCTCAAACTCAAAATCCTTTCTCCTCACATCTGCATATGATTTTTATCGTCTTTGGGTTGCCCTAAGCCTCTCCTTGATCAACTCAACTTTCTCTAACACATTAAACAACAAGTTAGGTGTTTCTAAAGATGTCTCACCTACCTCAAACCAACCAATTGGAGATCTATATCTCTTTCCATATAGAGCCTCAAATGGATCTATCTAAATACTGGAATGATAGCTGTTATTATATGTGAACTCAATCAAAGGCTAGTGATCATCCCATCTACTCTTAAAATCAACTACACACACTCTCAATATATCCTCAAGGTTTTGAATGGTCCTCTCTGCCTGACAATCTGTTTGAGGGTGAAAAGATGTACTGAGGTGAACTTGGGTACTAATACCCTTCTGAAAAGCTTTCCAAAAGTGAGAGGTAAACTGAGTACCTCTATTTGAGAGATAGATAGCAAAACAATATGCAACCTAACCAACTCTATAATATAGAGCTTGGCATAGTCCTCGGCTGACTAAGAAGTATGGACTGGTAAGAAATGGGCTAATTTGGTCATTCTGTCCACAATGACTTAAATTGAATCATGTTGATGACAGGTTCGAGGCAAACCTGTTACAAAATCCATGTTCACTTTCTCCCACTTCCAAGTGGGAATACAGAACTCCTGCATAGACCCACTAGGCTTTTGATGTTCAATCTTAACCTGTTGACAAGTGGAGCACTTTGCCACAAACACTGCAATATCCCTCTTCATACAACTCCACCAATAGATTTCCCACAGATCGTGGTACATCTTCGTGGCCCCCGAATGAATAGAGTAACGTGCACCATGCACTTCTATAAGAATTTGTTGTCTCAAATCATCTACACACGGCTCACACAGTCTACCCTGGCAACACAACATACCATATCCCCCTTAGTAGAAAACTTCTACTTTTTGATCTCTGACTGACTCTTTCAACTTAACCAGGCTTGGATCCTTATCTTGTTTCTCTTTCACTTCGGCAACCAAAGAAGATTCTAAACTATTTTGAACCCATACACTACCCTCAGCTGAATCAACCAAATGAACACCTAATCTAGCAAGCTGATGAACTTCCCTAACTAACTTCTTCTTATCATCCTCAACATGAGCAATACTAACCATAGACAATCTACTTAGGGCATCTGTCACTACATTGGCCTTGCCCGGGTGGTACAAAACATTTATATCATAGTCTTTTAATAATTCTAACTATATCCTCTGATGCAAATTCAAATCCTTTTGTGAAAACACATACTGAAAACTTTTGTGATCTGTGAACACATCAACATGCACCCCATACAAATAATGCCTCCAAATTTTTAAGGAAAACACAATAGCTGCTAACTCAAAATCATAGGTGGGTAATTATTTTCATGAGGCTTAAGCTGTCTAGAAGCATAAGCTATAAACTTATATCTCTGCATCAAAACACAACCCAATCCAACTCTAGAAGCATAACAGTACAAAATAAACCCATCTGAACCATCAGGCAAGGTCAAAATTGGGGCGGTGGTGAGTCGAGTCTTCAACTCCTGAAAACTCTTCTCACAAGAATCTGACAACTTAAACTTAACTTTCTTTTGAGTCAATCTGGACATAGGGGACACAATATATGAAAACCCTTCAACAAACCATCGGTAATATCTAACCAAACCCAAGAAACTCCTAATATCTAATAGAGAGATAAGTCTAGGCTAGTTTCTTACAGCTTTAGTCTTTTGAGGGTCAACTCTAATGCCATCACCAGAAATAATATGGCCAAGGAAAGAGACTGACCTTAGAAAAAACTCACACTTACTAAACTTGGAGAATAACTAATAAGCTCTAAGAGTCTACAATATAATTCTGAGGTGGTCTGCATGATCATTTTTATTGTGGGAGTAGACAAGAATATCATCGATGAAGACTATGATGAACATGTCCAAATACTACTTGAACACTAGTTCATCAAGTCCATAAAGGTTGCTGGGGCATTTGTGAGACCAAAGGACATGACTAGAAACTTGAAGTGACCATACCGAGTTCTGAAAGTTGTTTTCGGAATGTCACATTCCCTGGATCTAAGATGATGATAACTGGATCTGAGGTTTATCTTTGAGAAATAACTGGTACCCTGAAGTTGGTTGAACAAGTCATTGATTTATGGGAGTGGATATTTATTCTTGATGGTGACTTTGTTCAACTGACAGTAATCAATGCACATCCTAAGGGAACCAGCTTTCTTACGCACGAAGAGAACTGGAGCGACCCACAGGGAAATGTTGGGCCTGATGAACCCCTTATCAAGGAGGTCTTTTAACTATTCTTTCAACTCTTTAAGTTCGGTTGGATCCATTCTGTATGGCGGAATAGAGATAGGCTGGGTATCTAGAAGAAGGTCTATTCCAAATTCAATTTCCCTTTCGGGAGGAACTCCGGTAAGATCTTCAGGGAACACATCTAGAAATTACCTTACTACTGAAACTGACTCGAGATTAGGAGTATCTAAATTATAATCTTTGACTCAAACAAGATGATAAATACATCCCTTACATATCATTTTCCTTGCTCTAAGGTACGAAATAAGTTGACCCCTAAGTGCTGAAGTGATACCCCTCCATTCAAGGACTGGTTTATTTGGAAACTGAAAATGGACAACTCTATTTTGTACAATCAACTGAAGCATAGCATGAATGGAGCCAATCCAGGCCAAGAATGACGTTAAAATCTATCATCTCTAACTCTATAAGGTCTACTGAAGTAGCTTTTTGAGAGACTATAACTAGGAAGTTCCGGTATACCTGTCGGGCTATGATAGACTTACCCACAGGAGTACACAGTGAGAAAGGCTCTACTAAGATTTTGGGACTGACTCTGAAGTTGATATCTATATAAGGGGTTACAAAAGAAAGAGAAGCTCCAGGATCTAATAAAGCATATATATGTAAATAAAAGACCTGTAACGTACCAGTGACCACATCAGAAGAACTTTCCTGATCCTATTGGGACTGAAGTACATAAAGTCAGTTTGGGTACTACCCACTGGTGGCACTCGAAGTAGTACCCTGATGAGTGGGTGACCTGCAAATGATGTTGAAGAGTTAGCCTGACCCTATTAACGATCATTCCTACCTTTCAACATACCTGTCAGACATTCCCTCAACATGTGGCCTAGTTTTCCATATCTAAACACACATCACTGCTAGCCCTGCACACACCTTGGTAATTTCTTCTACACTTCTGGAAGAGAGGATTAGTGCGGGCACTGCTTACACTGCCCTGGGACTTAGTGCCTGGTGCCCTATACAAGTTGTCATTTCTGAACTTTGGCACAGGTTCACTAGATTAGGATGGAGCTAGAACTAAATATTTCTAGTGAAACTAAGGATGATTACCACCTTTTAATCTTGGCTGAGCAAAATTAAAGCTACCTGTTCTAGCCCTCTTGTTCTCCCTCTCTTTCTTCTTAGCTTTTTCATTTTTAATCTATTGACCATACACCATCAACCTAAATAAACATTGCAATCCTACACTCCTTTACCACACTATCAGATACACTAGACATGAACTTGCTCATCCTAGACCTGTTATCAGCCACCACATGAGGAGCATACCTGGCTAGCTGAGTAAAATTTAGGGAATACTCTTTCACAATCATATTGCCCTTATTTAAATTAATAAACTCTAACAACTTAGATTCTTTCATCTCCAAAGGGAAGAATCTATCTAACAAGGTTGCAGCAAACTCCTCCCACTCTATAGGCCCTGCATTCATAATTTTATCCCCTCTCCACTGCTTAAACTAGGTGTGAGCTACATCCTACATCCAATTCAGCACTCTCACTAGAAGTCATTCCCATAATGTCTGTTACCTTCTACACCTAGTCAAGGAATTCTTGTGGATCCCTTTGGACTTGGATCCCGAAAAGGATAGAGGATTCATTCGGGTGAAGTCCCGAATCCTAGCTACAGTAGTATTGGCTACTGGGTTCGCTGGGAAAGTAGCTAGCCAAATATTTTGAGCTTCTACAGAGTTGGCTAGAGTAGTAAATGTAGCTCTGAACTCTACATGAGAAACATGTTCATTCAGGGGGTTTTCCTAAATGGGCGGAGGTGCTGGCTGATTTCTGTTTCTTCTTCTGTTAGTCTTTTTGGGAGGTATTTTCTATAAATAGAAAGAAAATTGGATTAGATAGAGAGTTAAACTTGAGCTCATGCTCATTATCATAATATGAACACAGAAAGAAGGGAAAATTTCCAAAAATGTCTCATAGCCTCCTGTCCATAACTGTGGCGCGTTTCACACGTATGCATAAGACGCTACTCAATATGGTTTTTAGACTCCCTAGAACACTTTAAAACCTTAGGCTTTGATACCAAGTTTGTAATGCCCAGAGAGTACACTCTGGGTGCTACACGGTGCTTGTGGTTATAAGTGACCTCAAGCTAACCCATGAGCTGGTACCTGCTGTGAGCACTAAATAAAACTGACAACAAAAAAGTATTTGCAGAATTTAACTGAAAAGTACCATAAGGTTTCAAATCATAATTCTGATAATGTCTGTAAACAATACTGAAAATACTAATGAAACAACTGTCAATAACAACTAAAACCTGACCAACTGCCTGTACTAGTCTGAAAGCCTCTAACCTGATTGACTGTGGAGTTGATGGGATAAGCCCCCAACTAACTTCGACTGACTAGATAACTGAACTACTGACATACTGAATGCAAAATAACTTATCCTCAAAGAATAATAACTAACCGCTGTGGACTGTTCTTGATAGACTGATCTATCTAAGTACAGTCAGGAACCCGAGCCTTGGAACCTATGATATGAGACATCATAGCACAAGAAACGGGTATGCGATCAGTACTTCAAATGTACTGTTATGCTAAATAAGGTGCATGCGTAATAACTGACTAAATGTATAGCATAAAGTACTGAGTAAAATGCATGAAATATATAAAGACTGTGAATGCATGACCAAGCATAAAACATATTTTGAAAGTCGTCTAAAAATTGAAATACTGAGTACTGACAAATGAGTAACTGATATTTGTATGCTATGGTCACGCAAAACTGAAACTGAATTACTGAGCTGACTACTGGACTGAAACTATGGGATCTAGCTATAACTGACATGCCCTAATATGTTATCAGGTTACAACTTGTAACCCCAGTTGGAAGGCTGTCATTACTGTGGCACAGGTACTAACTCTGGCTATGTGGATCCACTAATCTGAAGTTCTAAAGGAAGAGGGTGTCATGCCAAACTGATGGGGGACCCCTCAAAATCTATGGTGGCACCGTGGGTCTGGGACCTAGGGACTGTTACTAATGCCTCATACCTAACTGATGGGGGAGAAACCATACCTACACTCACTTGGTGCTAAGTGTTACTTCCAACTGATTGACACTAATTATTAGACTGAACTGAGTTTAACTGAATATAATAAATGGTTGAACTGAGAATTCTCCTAACTATTCTAAAACCATTCTGTAGATACTGAAAACTAGGTAAGCAACTAAATTTTAGGTATTCAAACCACCAGAACTCAATAATAATAATGGGAAGATCATACTAGAACTTTGAGAACATAATATGCAAGTATTTATTCAAAACTCATTCTTGTAGGCATTTCATCAAACATTTGCATGCATGGTTTAAGATAAGCATGGAATTAGTTTTAAAGCTTGTAGAAATATCATGATTTCAATAATAAAGTCACCAATTATGACTTAAATCAACAAACAACACCATTCAAACACGTGGGGTTTAATAACAACAATAATTACGTGTAAACATGGTATAGAATTGAAGTTGATGGGAATTCATGGTTAAAAATCATACTAATCGTGTAAAAATCACAACTTTGAAGTTGAAATGAGGTTCTTGGACTCCATGGGTGAAAATACCCACGGATGAACATCTAACATACCTCAAAATCTTGAATCTTAAAAGAGAATAACTTTTCTCGAAAGTTCTTGAATGGTGACGCTTTGATTCTTGAGTTTTATTGAAGAAGGGTTTGAATCTTGTTCTTGGTGAATGATATTGAAAGGAACCCTAATTTTGATGTTAATGATGAATGAGGAGTTATGTTCTCTAATTTGATGAATTTAGGGGTTAAAAAGGGTGGAAAAAGACCAAAAAATCTCATTAAAACATCGTTACAACACTATTTCAGACTTGGTTGACGGTCTGGGTGACAGACCATCACTCTGGTGACTGACTGTCACTCAAACCATAATTTTACGGCTATAAATTGAGCTTACTTCCTGAGTTGCGATGGTTTGGTTGACAGGACATCGCTGGCTTGACGGTCAGTCAGCTTGGCCGTCGCATCTCGGCAGGCTGACAACTCTCTGGTAAAATGAGCATAACGTTTTACTCCGATATCGAATTTTTACAAAATTTATATCGTTGGAAATATAATTCAATTATATATCTGTTGGTGGGTCATGAGCTCAAAAATTCTTAGTATAACAAAAGATATGCTCATTTGAAGTTGACTATAGCAATACCCTTCACTAGAACTCAATCGGTAAGGGATATTTTGATTCATCCAATAGCTAGGACGTATTTGAGGCCTTAATACACATCAAACTTGATCATAAAACTACCAAATTACTATAATTTATTTCTCATGAGCTTGAATCATGGTTCTACTATTGGTTGAGATTCTTGGGGTATTACATTGCAAAATATGAAGAATCTATTACAAACACTATCAAATGATTCAATATTACTACTGGCTTGCCGTGGCATATGGTGGATGAGGTGTACATATCAGTATATTGTGATGGAGAATTTCATTGGGTATTGATTGTGATTGCACTGAAAGAAAAATGCATATTTGTACATGACTCACTGTCAAATTCAAGACTCAGGAAATCATCAGCTAAGATTCACAAGTTAGCAGTGATGTTGTCTACATACTTGGCCGATAGTGATTTTTTGAAATAGATTTCACGTACTAATTGGGCTAACCTTTCGGCGTACAAGGATAAATTATACCAACGTACACAGATTGTGAATCAATACCCTTTTGACATTGTGTACATGAAACAAATTATACAACAATCTAATGGTAGTCTGTAAGTCGCACCTTATTTATTTTTATATTCCACATAAAAGTATTAATTTTTTTAAGTAATATGATATTTTGATTAATTCAACTTGTTCTTTATTTGTAGCAATTGTTGCGTGTAGATAGTCGGAAATATGGAGTATTGAGCGCAGTCATGCCTGTTTCATATTCTGATTTTAATGCACAGACTCAACGCTTGAGATATATTGTCTTATTATGGAATTACGGTGTGAAAAAGGCTATAAAAGAATATGTCAGTGGTAATGACGATCCTTCAAGACCCAGGCCAAGTTATGTTCCTCCTCTCGATGAATATGAGATTGTTAGTATAGAATAGCTTGAAAGTACGGTGAAAATTATGAAGACTTTAGGACATTTTGATTACAACAATATTTTTGTTTTAATAGTGTGTTTTAAAAAACCATGTTTTTAATAGATGGTGAACATATTTATTTTGGTTTTGAAAAAATTGACTCCAATGTTTATTGTTTTATCAATTTTCAAAATGTATATGACTTTTTAGGTTTAATTTGTTACAATTTATCACTATTAAGTATGTGTGTTATTTAGGTATTTTTGCATACACAAAGTGAATATCCTAATATATATCATCATATTAATGACAGATGTATAACTCAATGTACATTAAACAACACTTTATGTACTGAGTAGGTAGGACTGTTTCAAATATATAGATTTTCTGATAACAGAAACTATGTGTATGAGGATATATCACTCATACATGTTGATATGTATATGAAAGTCATATACATAACAACAACTAATAGTTCCTCACATACTGATATGTATATGAATGTCATAGACATATCAATATTTATAGTTCTATAACTAATGACATGTATATGATATCTATATACATATCAAGAAATACAGTGCACAACCAACTAATATGTATATTAAAGTCATACACATAACAACAAACAACAGTTCATATACATACTGATACGTTTATGAACTTCATACTTGAACTTGGTACAAATGGTAGAAAATATTGCTCATGTTTCGGACCAAACTCATGGCTTTTATTGTCTGCTTTAGATCAACAAATCTCATGAATTTGTCCTTTAAAATATATGCACGAGAAACTTAAAATAATGTGTATCATATGAATTTATATTTTATCTTATAGTGTTATTCAATCTTATTTGGATGTGAGATTCACCTAAGATATCATGTCCATCCTTTCTTAAAACATTTTTCAGTCTCTCTTATGATCCACTTTACTCTATCCGACCTCTATCATTGATGTCACAATTCTTGAATACCTCTTTGCAACTTAGACGTTATTGATAAGTACTAGCATAGTTTACATGAGAAAGTATTATAGAACATTGGAGTATGAATTTTAAGCTTTCATACTTCCATAAAGAAATTAAGCATCACATAATTTGAAAGTCGAAACACTAATCTATTGTAAATGAAAGTCATATACATAACAACAATTATAGTTCCTAACATACTGATATGTATATGAAGGTCATATACATAATAGTAGATACAGTTCTATACCTGTTGAAATATATATGAAAGTCATATACATAACAGCAGATACAGTTCATGCCCTACTGATATGTATATTAGCAGCATATTCATAACGAAAAACACAATTCCTAACATACTGATATGTAAATGAAAGTCATATACATAACAACATAAATATTTCATAATCTATTGTTGTGTACTGTATAACACAAAATAATACAACGCACAAACTGATAGTAGTAAAAATATAGTAAACTTTACACTCGCAACTAAAATTAACAGGTAAATACTAATATCACTGGCATAACAAAATTCAAAGTCATTACATGACATCGGGTTAATAGCTAATTAACTTTGTTCAAAATAATTTAAAAAAAATAGACATTGATAAGTGACTACTTAACTAGGCAATATACATGCCAACAAAAATCAGTTTTTCTTCGAAAAAAAGTTACAAGAACGCGTATTGTAATCCGCAATTTTACAACGTCCATAATAATTTGTGCTTGACGATAGAGTTTCGCTTGATTTCTTAACCCTCCCTTCCTTTGGTCTTTATGGTAGTCTTTTATATTTTGGTGGCAACACTTTTTCCTCATCTACACATTTAGGCACATGTCAATCCTTCTTATCTGGTATCAGAATAATTGAAAGTTCATAAGTCTTCCCCTAAGTGCTTGACTTATAATACTCAGAGCAGTATGGACAAAAATGATCAACATTTTTACTTTTCAAGAATGAAATTGCGCGAGGACAAGGTATCTAATCAATTTAAAACCTTTCACAATTGCATGATTCACTTTCAAGGTCGACAATGTATCTTCTTCCAAATTCATATACAGAATAAATATAGTTTGAGGAAGCCTTAACCTGATCAACATTAAAACAACAACACATTTGATAAAATAATAAAATACAGAATCATAGAAAAATTCTAAATAAATAAAATATATCAAATAAGAAAACAAAAATATACATTTAAATTTTAAACATACTGTCATTGGAGAAGCTTTCACACTTTTAAGAATTAGAATTTCCTCGAACCTCCAACCTAAAGTCATGTTTTTATAAGATATTATTTCACTATTTTTACAGTTACAAAATCCAAACAGAATTCTTATTTCCTATAGGAAACCTAATATAGGCAATTCCCTGCCTCTACCAAACAACCATTTATACATTTGGCAATATTAGAAGTCATCATTCAACATCTGTTTATCGTTGAATGACACTTAGCTCACTTTTCATAACCAACTTCATCTAGGTATTTTTTTCACCCTAGGATTAATCATACCAACCTTTTCTATAAGATAGTCAAAATTCTCTTTTCTATAAACCTTCACCATGAAATAATATAAGTCACTAAGATTGATTTTGCTTATGAAAGTAACTGCAAACATTATTTCAAAAATATCAAATGCGGGCAAAATATGGGACATTAGGATACCCAATACTTACACTTTTAATATTGCTTTCATTCTGATCTGATACTGTAACGCCCCAAAAATTTGTCCCGAGACGTCACGTGGTGCTTAGGGTCACAAGTGATCCCAAGCTAACCCTTCTACTGGCATAATTACAAGCAATTGAATAAAATATATACATCTGAACAAAATTAGTGAAAACATAAAAACTCTTCGAAACTGGATCAATACAAATCTGATTTTATAAGATTACAACTCTATTGTTACAAATAAAACTGGAATAAAATACATTAATACTACTGACTGACTATGAAGCCTCTACTAGTACTGACTATAGGTAGCCGAGTCATGACTCCCAAATATCCCAACTCAATACGACTGAATAAAGAAATACAATAATTCTCAAATTGTATAACTGACTCGAGCCCTTGAATTAAAAGGACTCATCACCTGCTGACTGGAAGCTGCGAACTGACTGAATATGGTGTATGCGCTACAACTTGTACCTACATTATGAGACAATGTAGCACATAGGCATATATGTGGATCAGTACTTTGAGGATGTATTGAGTATATGGGGGTGTATCCAATAGTTAAACAGTATCATCAATCTTTAAAGAAATCATGCATGCTGATATAAATGACTCACATAGCTTGAGCAAAAACTGAAATCTAAATCTCATAAATCATGAATAAGGAAGCATGTAGTATAAATCTCGTGAGTCATTACACTTTATTCTAAAATCTGTATCCTCTTCTTGTTCTCAAATCTTGTCAACTGGATGAAATCTTAAAATAATAACTTTAAGGACATACACTTTAATCTTATAAAAATAAGGGACTTATTTGAAACTTAAGAATTATAGCACTTTAGGAAACTTAGGACTTGGGACTCAAAGACTGTAACACTTTTAGAGACTTTGGAAATCTTAAAATATTAACTTTCAAAAGATATACTAAAATTTTAAATCTATAAACTATTTAAAGAGTAGGGGTCTTCTTTTGGGAGGTTCTTCTAACCAACATAAACCATGTGAGCTTACATGGAGTCCAATGTCTTGCTCATATTGGGGAGAGATGTTCTACCCTTACCATCAGAATAGAACCTTTACTGAAGTGATCACTATCTCGGCCTCAGGCCCATAAATCTCAATCCTACGATGACACGTAGTTCTGGGGCTTGAGACCTTGGAATCATACTCAACTTGGTGCTAAATACTACTCCCATACTTTAACTCAGAACTTTTAGGAAATCCACCTTAAAATAACTCAAGGGTCTATAATGAAGACCAATTATGCTTTTCTTTACTATAAATCATAAATACTGTGGATTCCTACCTTAGCTTAGAATCAAAACATCAATCTTCACTTAAAACTTGGTAAGCAACTTGCTAGAGAAAAAGCTTAAGATCATAACATTCTCGAAAATTCAACTCATTCTTGATATGCATGTAATAGTTCAAAACTTTCAAGAACATGGTCATAAAATATCAATACTTAATCTTTGGACTCAACATACAAGTTTTAAACTCATGGAAATTCACAATAACTCTTTATGCTCTACATTATTCTTGAAATTATTCGACAAATATAAATTCTCAAAAGAAGGATGTAGCTCATGATATAAACCTTCAATTGGAAGAATAAATAGATAGAATAGTCATAAAATTCTCAACTTAAATAACTTTTAAATTCATAAACATCGAGACAAGATAATTTGAGCATAACCCCATTTATAAATCATGAAATCTTCAATAAAAACCAAACTTTTGGGCACAAGAATGAAAGAGTTGTTCTTGTTCAAACCGCACATACCTTAATGGTGATGAAATTATTGAAAGATTGGACCTTCAAGCTTAATTGAAAGAATCCTTGTAGAGAACTTTGAGTTCGGAGCTTAACTTCTTGATTCTTGAGAGGTAAACTTAGATTTTGTTTTTGGGAAGAGGGGAAGGGTTTTGGATCGTAACTTGACTGATTTAGGGCTTAGGGATTTTAAATAATGTGTTTAAAAATCCCTTATAATGATTTGGAGTGATTAGGGACGATTTAGGGGTGTGAAATAACTTCAACACCCTTGATATAAACGGAGAGTTTTGGCACTTGGAATTGACTTAGGCGGCGCCCAATTAATCGCACAAGTATGGTTGGGCGGTGCCTAATCAATCGCCTAAGTTTGGTTGGGCGGCGCCTAACCAATCGCATACCCTTACTGCATCTCACGAAGATGGGCATAACTTTTCGCTCGGGTATTGGATTAAGAAGAAATTGGTATCGTTAGAAAGATAATTGGATTCTCTACAATTTGGTGGGTATAAATATGCCAAAATAACACATATACATCAAGTTATACTCGTTTAAATATGACCCTTGCGAAATCAAATACTAAAAATTGATGGATTTCAAAGCTCTTAGCTTGCATTACCTCAAGTGACTCCTATTAACACGTTTAACACATCATAAGCTCTATTCTCACTAGGATACTCATTGTAAGTCATGTACTCAAATATGAATTACAAGATTAGAGGTTTCACACGTAGAAAAAATGGTTTATTTTCTAGTTTAGAAGTATACGGGGTGTTACAATATCTCCCCCTTTGAATCATTCATCCTTGAATGATGGGTAGGAACTTATTGAAACATTAAGGTATGGAATAATGTGTCTTATAACAAAGAATATAGCTGAGTTGAAACTTTAGAAATTCTATCATCAAGCTGAATTCTAAGCTAACTTGACTAACTGACCATCAGGAACCGATTCATGCTAGGAGTTTAGAACTCACTTGAGATTTACATGATCAATCATTAATATAGAACTGCGAAGTGATAAATTATTCAGGCAGGAATTATGAGACAATGACACTAAGATTGTACAAGGGGTGCTACACTATCTGAGTTGGTATACTTGGAAAACTGGGGTTCTGCTCTGAGCACTTACGAACTGAGTCATGACTAAATAGCTGAATCTTAAACATGATGCTTGGACTAAAATGAATTTGCAACTTGTATGGACATGAATGTATTACCTCAAGAATATGAAAGACAGAAAAACCATTAGAACTTGTCTGTCTGATTACTAAACTAAATTGCTGGCTATACGGACTGAATTATACTGAAAGCTTATACTCAACTGGAATATTTCTTCAGCACTCTTAACAAGAAGTTATAATAACATTAGGGGAAAAAATCTTGGGTATGATCTGAGTGAGATATCTGAAGAAGGAATTCTCAGTATAGCTATAACTTTGTAACATAGAACATAGGCTTCTTAAACATAAACTAGTTTAGAATTACTAGGCCTTAGACAATGCAACTGCTAATTTTTCAAACTTAGAAACACTTCTCAAATACTCTTTTCAACTATACTTTCTCCCTTTTAATTCCATGCTCACACGGGTTCATATAACTTCATATACTAATGTCTGATCTGAACTAAATTCTCTCACCATGTTCAAGCCTAACTTGAATCATATCTTACTACACATAGCATTATAACACTAGTATGAACCATGAATTCAATACCCCAAGCATTTTCACAACTTTTCCTCTCTAAGATGATGATTCTTATCACTTCAATGACTAACTCTAAACTCTTACTATGGATTCACTAGTGCATATTGCATTCCTCCACTTACATCCCAACACGACATTCAAGCCTATCATTATAACTACATATGAACTTCAAGGCAAACACTCATAAAGGCTTACTCCTCCTAGTCTCTAAACCTCTATCAACAACAACATTCTTGCACTATTCTTAAGAATATACACACAAATTTTCAACTAACCACGACATGTATCAAAGACTTGGCCTTAATCATACTTCACACTTATAGCCTTATCTAAAATGGGCATACAACGATCTTTTCTCAACAATAAATATTTACTCTCTCCCATCTAAACAACTATTCATCATCACTATCTTAATGTAGAAAGAGGTCACAGAAGGTCTAACACATAAGGACCTGAAGCACAAAAGAATACTATACATAACTTTAACACTTAAGTGAGGCCTGAGAAACTGAATGTCAAAGATATAGATTCATTAAAGAGATCTAAACTGAGGGCATACATGATATAAACTAGATTTCACTAGGATCATGAGTTTTTGAGATCTGATCATGCTCTAAAACATGAGTTTATACTTAGCATAAGTTATTCAACATAAGATTGGAGTTCATAGATTTCTGAAGAATGACTCGAATCATAGACTGAAGTTGTTACTTACTTACTAGAAACCGATAATGGACTTGAGTACACATGAAGTGTATAAGAAATGGCCTTTGGAATGGATCTATCACGCATGACATGAATCTGATGTGATAACGATTAAAATCCAAGGAATACTATAGAGAAAGAAAGGATCACTATCTCATCGCAACTCTTGTTGACATATAACACAATCTAACTCTCAAAACTTGATTTGGTTCTTCACTCTACCATCCCCTCCTTAGATCAAAGGTGACATTCTAAGTCTATGGAACCTTTTACTAACTCTAATCTAAATTGCAATCCTTTTACTCTAGAGTCTAGGGCATAATAATACTCATAAATAATAACTTACCCTGAAAGACTACACCTGAAAATGTAAAACCCACTGCTAATACTCCATTCTAAGATACAACTTTATCTTTCTATGTATCCAATAGTCATCATCTAATAACTTGAACACTTACTAACTTAGAATCTTCAGGAGTATCACCATACTATGAGTTCACACCAACTAGTTCTTCAACTCTACTTTCTATTAGCTCAATCTTCCAAAAACTCAACTTAGGTTCCAACACTTAACATGAATATCTTCAATCCTTAATGAACCATACTACTTCCATCATAGCCTACCAATATGGCATCTCCAAACTTTTATCTCTAGACCATGAGAATCAAGACCATAACAAAAGGCTCAACACTATCAATCAAAACTCCTTAACTTGGCTATTTAGAACACCATATACCATCTAACTAGTTTTTATCCATCTAGCAACTCAACGGTACTACTAGCCACACACAATATGTCATAATCCTAAAAAATAATGCAACCCCATATTACCTTGGACATACTTCTACATCATTTATACAACATCATACTTAATCTCAAATCAGTAAACTTACATTCTTGTATTCACTATTTCAAGTCTATTGGTTCACCTCCATATAGCTAGCATCACCAACCAAGCAATCATTATTTCCACCTTGATGATCATCTACTATTCAAACTTAGTGTCTAGTGCTAGGCATGATTAACAACCAAACCTCATATACTATTCTCACTTGGAAACCATAAAATAAAGCATCAAGAAACACTAGCCCACTAGAATCTCATAACCACAATAATTGATCAATAATCATATGGCCTATTTTATTTACAATCCATTATCACATCCTTCTTCTACATATCACTACCATTTACCCATCTATACACCTATACTACTTTCATAGTTCTATAAGTTTCAACTAAACTCCTTTTTGTAGCCCCAAGGGATACCTAAATTGACAATACTAAACCACCCAATACTTTCATCAACAACCCATACTTTCTAACACAACAAATACATACCATCAATAACTCTTTTCACACTTCAAGCAAACAACAATTCAACTTAACTAATAACTCTTTCTCTACCTTCTACTAAACCAACACACAAGGACATATCACTTCATTACTAACTCAATTATATGCAAAAAATTTCAGCCATATACATACTCAATAAATTGCTCTTACTATACCTTTCCCGTCACTACACTTCTAAAACCACACTCTCAACTTTAAGAGGGTTCAAATTCTTATGAATCATAACACTCTAGGTCTCAATATCATTATGAATGAAGACTCTATTCAGTAAGCTATATTCACACTATCTCCTCTAATGAGAACTAGTTGTACAAAAAGAGGTTAATGGGTAATCTGAATACATATCTAACTTTGTCTCAACTGAACAACTCATAAGGATAAGGACATAACTTTCAAATTGAGGGACTTATGACACACTAGAGAGCTCCTCTCAAGCCCTTTATGTAACTTCTTAAAACTTTAGCTAGCAAATCTGAGAGCATTATCTGGAGAGAAAATTGGAACTTCCTGATTATGTTATCTCAAGAATAAGACATAGATGGAGAAGTATAGATTAACATTACAAATTCTAAGAAGGAATCTGAAAGCATATCTAACTTGGGCTTAGTGCACGATTTTCATGAATATGAATAAAGCCCTTCAATCTTCGGGACTTAGAAGCACTAATGGGATACTTTTTAGACTTCTTATAATCCTATAACCATCTGTGGAGATTTAAGCTTAACTATTTTTGATATATTAAAAATAAGGCAGATATGGTTCGAATAGAGTAAGATGAGAATCTGTATAAGTTTCTTAGAGAATCTTACTATAGAACGATCTGAGACTTAAAAGAATGGAAACATTTTCTAAATGCCTTGTAGACTCTCGAATAAAAGTACAGACGTCTCCATATCATTCCGTAAGACTCTACTAGACACGGCTTCATAGACACCCAAGGACACTTGAACCTTGTGCTCTGATACCAAGTTTGTAATGTCCCAAAAATATATCCCAAGACGTCACATAGTGCTTAGGGTCACAAGTGATCCCAAGCTAACCCTTTTACTGGCATAATTACAAGCAACTGAATTAAATACATACATCTAAACAAAATCAGCGGAAACATAAAAACTCTTCTGAACTGGATCAATACAAATCTGATTTTATAATATTACAACTCTGTTGTTACAAATAAAATGGAAATAAAATACATTAACACTACTGACTGTCTATGAATCCTCTACTAGTACTGGCTATAGGTAGCCGGGTCATGACTCCCAACTATCCCAACTCAATACGACTGAATAAAGAAAATACAATACTTCTCAAACTATATAACTGACTTAAGCCCTTGAATTAAAAGGACTCATCACCTGCTGATTGGAAGCTGCGAACTGACTGAATATGGTGGATGCGCTACAACTTGTACCTACATTATGAGACAATGTAGCACATAGGCATATATGTGGATCAGTACTTTGAGGATGTACTGAGTATATGGGGGTGTATCCAATAGTTAAACAATATCATCAATCTTTATAGAAATCATGCATGCTGATATAAATGACTCACGTAGTTTGAGCAAAAACTGAAATCTAAATCTCATAAATCATGAATAAGGAACAATGTAGTATAATTCTCATGGGTCATTACACTTTATTCTAAAATCTGTATCCTCTTCTTGTTCTCAAATCTTGTCAACAGGATGAAATCTTAAAATAATAACTTTCAGGACATACACTTAATCCTATGAAAATAAGGGACTTCTTTTGAAACTTAAGAATTATAGCACTTTAGGAAACTTAGGATTTGGGACTCAAAGACTATAACACTTTTAGATACTTTGGGACTTAAAACTTTGGAAATCTTAAAATATTAACTTTCAAAAGATATACTAAGATTTTAAATTCTATAAACTATTTAAAGAGTAGGGGTCTTCTTTTGGGAGGTTCTTCTAACCGACATAAACCATGTAAGATGACATGGAGTCCAATGTCTTGCCCACCCTTGCCATCAGAATAGAACCTTAACTTAAGTGATCACTATCTCGGCCTCGGGCCCATAAATCTCAATCCTACAGTGGCACGTAGTTCTGGGGCATGAGACCTTAGAATCATACCCAACTCTATGATAAATACTACTCCCATACTTCGGCTCAAAACTGTTAGGAAATTCACCTTAAAATAACCCAAGGGTCTATAATGAAGATCAATTATGCTTTTCTTTACTTTAAATCATAAATACTGTGGATTCCTATCTTAGCTTAGTATCAAAACATCAATCTTGACTTAAAACTTGGTAAGCAATTTGCTAGAGAAAAAGCTTAAGATCATAACATTATCGAAAATTCAACTCATTCTTGATATGCATGTAATAGTTCAAAACTTTTAAAAACATGGTCATAAAATCTCAATACTTAATCTTTGGACTCAACATACAAGTTTTAAACTCATGGCAATTCACAATAACTCTTTATGCTTAACATTATTCTTGAAATTATTTGACAAATACAAATTCTCAAAAGAAGGATGCAGCTCATGATATAAACCTTCAATTCGAAGTATAAATAGATAGAATAGTCATGAAATTCACAACTTAAATAACTTTTAAATTCATAAACATCGAGACAAGATAATTTGGGTATAACCCCATTTATAAATCATGAAATCTTAAATAAAAACTAAACTTTTGAGCACAAGAATGAAAGAGTTGTTCTTGTTCAAACCCTACATACCTTAATGGTGATGAAATTATTGAAATATTGGACCTTCAATCTTGTTTGAAAGAATCTTTGTAGAGAACTTTAAATTCGGAGCTTAACTTCTTGATTCTTGAGAGGTAAACTTAGATTTTGTTCTTGGGAGGAGGGAAAGGGTTTTGGATCATAACTTGACTGATTAGGGATTAGGGATTGTAAATAATGTGTTTAAAAATCCCTTATAATGATTTGGAGTGATTAGGGACGGTTTAGGGATGAGAAATGACTTCAACACCCTTGATATAAGTCAAAACGGAGTGTTTTTGGCACTTGGAATTGACTTAGGTGGCGCCCAATTAATCGCACAAGTATGGTTGGGCGGAGCCTAATCAATCGCACAAGTTTGGTTGGGCGGCGCCTAACCAATTGCATACCCTTACTGCCTCTTACAAAAATGGGCATAACTTTTTGCTCGGGTATTAGATTAAAGCAGAATTGGTATTGTTGGAAAGTGTAAGACCTCACAAAATTCTCTCGTAGTCTGAGCCTTAGAGCATGTTCAGTGAAGTATTAATCCGGCCCTAAAAGGTTGAGAAGTGACTTCCCAAGTGAAAAGTATTTTAAACCGTGCAGAATTTCCCTAATATTGACTTTTTGTCATGTAGAGCATTGAAAAAGCTTTCCGTCGATACCAAATTTTCCCAAATCCAACACTCTTTCAAAGAGTTAGAACTATTATCGTGATACTGTACCACATGATACTTTAGCGCATCGCGGAGCCAGCCAAAATGGCAATCGTCAAAATCCAGTGAGCCTCCGTGATTATGGCTCATCGCACCAATGCTTAATTTTACAATTGTCAATTTCCAGTGCACCAACATGATTCCACCACGTCGCGGTGCTTTTCTAGTTCGCAACAAAGGTGGCAACGCAATTTCCACTGCGTCGCGCCATCAAGTAGTTTCCCGATTGTCCAATTTACAGTGAGCTGGTGCGATTATGGCGCGTCGCACCAGCATGTAAAATAGGAATTTTTTAGTTTAATTCTAGAGGCGAAAAGGGTCATTTTGCTACCACTATATATACTCCTTAACACGAGATTTGGCCTCATTTCACCCAAAATATCATTGTTTTCTCTCAAAGTTGTTCAAGAACAAGATCTTGGGTTTCTACAAACTCAAAACCTTTCCTTCTTCTTCAAGAGAAATCAAGAAATCAAGAATCTCTCCAAGAGCTTTCAAGAAAGAGTTTCTCTAAGGTATGCAGATGTTGATTCTTGGGTCCCTTTCATCCAAGAACTCAAGAACCCTTTTCTAAATTTCAAAGATTTTTTGTTTATGAGTTTTCGTGATTCATGTGAGTTGAAATTGATGTTCATGCTATTATTGAGTTGTGATTCATGTTTGTTTACAAGGTTTTCAAGCTTTGACCCTAGTATGTGGTATTCATGTGATGTTCATGATAAACCCTCTTCAAGTTGCTTGTTAAGTGGTGTGTCCATGTTAATTAAGTGTAGAAATTATTGAATAAGCAAAGTATGTTCCCCATATGCTTGATAAAATGCTTATGTGAATGAATTAGATCCATTATAATATGTTGACTAGAAATTCCTAATTGTGTGTAAGCCCATACATGCCAAGTGTTTGTTGAAAAGCCTTAGTGAATGAATTATAACATGATAGCATGAAGTTCCCCAATTATGTGTTCTCCGGTACATGCCAAGACTTAAATATATGCGAAGTGCTTGATGCAAGGCCTTGTTGAATGGAGTATGATCTAATAGCATGTCCCCCTGTGTTATTACATATTTAGGATTCCTAAATGCTTGAAGTGATGCCTTTGTAATTGTGATGGTGAATGATTGTCCATGGTCTTGATTATTCAAGAATGGTTATGTTTTAATTTTATGTTATCGAGTCCAGGGGGTATTTATACCCGACAATTTAGCTGTTGTCTAGAGCCCTTGTCAGTTTTCATGATAATTCCAGTCGAGCCATGATTCTCAGAACTCAGCGAGTTATAGAACTCTGTATTCTCAGACAGATACAGAACTTAAGAAATCTCAGTAATCTCTATAATCGCCGTAATCTCAGTATCGCTAGTAATCTAACCTCAGTTATGTACCCAACTCAGATCTAGTAGTATTCAAGTGTTCAGTTCTGACCTCTGTAGTAATTGGGTACTCTATTCAAAGTTCAGTGTTGTTTAGTCAGATAACAAGATTTAGTAGTATTCCATCAGATACGGAACCAAGTGAATTCAGCTTAACTCAGTCAGATCATTCGAGAAACATGATCAGTATCAGATTCAGCTTAGTTTGTGTTTATTTAAGAATCATTTCAGATTCTTTCAGTTGGGAGTAGGATCTAGCACCGAGCGAGGGTAGGGATAGAGACTCCTCGTAAGAGAGGCAGAGTCATTAGAAGAAATCCCTGAACTCCAGAACTGCATTGCCAGCGCAAAATGCAGGAGTCACCCGTCAGGAAAGGCTGGTCACCCGTCAGATAGGCTTGACTATTATATTGCCTTAGGCTTGACTTCCTGCGAGGGTCACCCCTCATATAGGGTTGACTAGAGAGGTTTTTACCCGTGGCACGGTATTGACACCCTTCCAGCTGGGGTTACAGGTTGGACCCCACCAGTTGAGATTCAGGGCATGTCGGTTAAGTGACTATTTCTAACGGTTGCAATTTCAATATCAATCTTCAGAAATCAGGACTATCAGATACAATCATCTATTTCAGTGAGGAACTCAGATAGTTCCATTAATTCATGGACCACCCATCAGATAGGCTTGGTCCCATATA
The DNA here is from genome assembly GCA_030864215.1 of Capsicum pubescens. Taxonomy (NCBI): domain Eukaryota; kingdom Viridiplantae; phylum Streptophyta; class Magnoliopsida; order Solanales; family Solanaceae; genus Capsicum; species Capsicum pubescens. The sequence continues at coordinate 112,162,828 of CM061543.1, read as the reverse complement.
AAGTTATTTAGTATCAGATTTAGAGATCACCTATCAAATAGGCTTGATCTCAGTCTCATATTCAGTTGAGTAATCTCATTATCAGATCTCGAGATCATCCGTCAGATAGGCTTGATCTCAGTCTCATATTCAGTTGAGTAATCTCATTATTAGATCCCGAGATCACCCATTAAATAGGCTTGATCTCAGTCTCATATTAAGTTGAGTAATATCATTATCAGATCCCGATATCACCCATCAGATAGGCTTGATCTCAGTTTCATATTCAGTTGAGTAATCTCATTATTAGATCCCGAGATCACCCGTCAAATAGGCTTGATATCAGTCTCATATTCAGTTGGGTAATCTCATTATCAGATTCCGATATCACCCGTCAGATAGGCTTGATCTCAGTTTCAGATTCAGTTGAGTATTCTTGTTATCATATCTAGAGATCATCCGTCAGATAGGCTTGATCTCAGTCTCAGATTCAGTTGAGTATTCTTGTTATCAGATCTAGAGATTACCCATCAGATAGGCTTGATCTCAGTCTCAGATTCAGTTGAGTATTTTTGTTGTCAGATTCAGACATGGTCATTTCTTATCATTGATAGTAGATTCTGAAATCATCCATTAGAGAGGTTTGATCTCCGATGCAGTCAGTTGAGAGTAGAAAGTTCTGAAATCAGTCATTGATGTGAGTATATTCAGTTAATCAGCTTTAGTATCCTCAAATTCTGAGATCACTCGCTAGATAAGACTGATCTCACCTCAATACTCATTTATCAGTATCAAATGAGTCAATTGTTCAGTATCTCAGTATTAGTAGTGAGTTCAGATGTCAGTAATGCAGTACCCAAGTTTCAGTACTCAGAGTCGTGATGATTGTGATTATGGTTGATGCGTTCATCCATGTGTTCTTATTCAGTACTCTCATGATTATTCAGTTAAGTAATTGTTCATGCATAAGCCCTTGCATTTAGCCTTACCTCGTCTGCATACTCAGTATATTTCCGTACTGACGCATTTGCGCTATGGTGTTTTATTTGACACCATAGGTTCAGAGGCACGAGATTCAGAGTACCCTTAGCAGCTCAGTCCCAGTCACCAGCAGTAGACATAGCAGTGAGTCCTCTTTAGTCGAGGATGATCCTTATTTTTTTTATTATTGCATTAGACTTAGTTTATTTTCAGTAGCCGAAGTTAGTTGGGGACATGTCCCATCAACTCTACAGCTCAGAGAATTTAGAGGCTTTTCGGACAGATGTATCAGTATTTAGTTTTCAATTTTGAGTATTTTTAGATGTTTTGAGCCTTATGGATAATTTCTGCATTTATTAGCTATATTATGCAGTGTTCAGGTACAGATATTAGTAGAGGATTTGATTGTGGTCCTTCGGGATCATGAGTACTATGTGATGTTTTGATTCTAGAAAATCAGGTCGTTACAGAAAGATAATTCGATTCTCTACAATTTAGTGGGTCTAAATATGCCAAAATATCACATATACATCAAGTTATGCTCGTTTAAAGATGACCCTTGCGAAATCAAACACTAAAACTTGATGGATTCCAAAGCTCTTAGCTTGCATTACGTTAAGTGACTCCTATGAACACGTTTAACACATCATAAGCTCTCTTCTCACTAGGATACTCATTGTAAGTCTTGTACTCAAATATGAATTACAAGATTAGAGGTTTCACATGTAGGAAGAACGGTTCGTTTTCTAGTTTAGCAGTATACGGGGTATTACAGATACAATGCACATGTTGTTCCGTTCACTGAATGAAGTTCTAAACTGTGTGAAAAAACAAGTTCATGAGCTATCATTGTCAGTATCAACAACCCCGTAAGTAAGTGACAATATGCATCCTACGTCATGTAAAATAAATATTAATACACATCTACCTAAAGATTTATTTAACATATACATAATTAAAAATGTTATTTAGATAAATCATACATATGCAACTAACTAACACAGCAATCTATTAAGATGTTATGTATGAGAAATATATAGATAATAAACTGTTATGTATATCGCCTTTCACATACACTAACCAGACATGCATAATTGATGTAAATACATTATATTTTATGTGTACATGCCCTTCACATACACTCATATATTATGTATGTGAACTCCATATACAAATATGTAATGAATATGTCATTCACATTTACATTATAAGTACTGATATAGGATTAAACAAATAAAATTACGTGTACCTGCATCATTCACTGTGTCCGTCGAAAGAAAAGTTCCTTTATATGGTCCACTTAAATGAGCACCATCAACAACTACAATCAGTCTGTAAAATTCAAAATCCCTTATAATTGGATGCAAGGCTATAAACAGATACTTGAACTCATTCTCCGCTGACTTGTGCAATGTAATGTTTGAATTACACAGTATTTAACATATAAATGTATCTCGATATTTTTTTATATTCATTAGTCGGACCACCTCTAAGCATCTTTATAGCATGCTCCTTTGCTCGCCATGCCTTCATATAATTAATATCAACACCATAAACGGCTTTCATTTCTTCAATAATGTCTCCTGACATGTATTTTCTCTTATGATTTACTAACTTTGGGGCTGTAAATTCACTTACAAAAGTCATTATCATCAACATATTTTTTAGTACCCTATCCCTTAGTTGGCACGTATGTTTCGCATAAAATCTCTGAATCATAAAAATATCATATTTTTTAAAAGTAGATGCTTTCAGGTTTCATTTACAATCCTCATTATAACAAAGCAGGACAAAGCTGCACAATACAAAAATAATCAAGAAAATATATCACAAATATATGATGAATTTTATCAGAATAAAGCTAAAATATCGATGTCAAGTATTAAAATATCATATATATACAGAGAGAGAGAGAGAGACCAGTTTAATGTAAATAATATTCATTAGAAAATTATTTAGTATATCAGAACATTTGATATCTTTAAGCAGAAAAAAGCCAATATAAGAGTGTCTAGTATAATAATACAATACATAGATAATATATACGTAATGTTTACATGTTTTTGCACTTCATATACAAAAGATTTTAATATGCATGAAATACATATACATCACACTTTAATAATGTAAAAAAAAAGAAGTATTTTTTTCCTACATCAATATCTGATAAATTTTATTAGAATAAAGCTAAGAAAACAATACCGAGTATAGTAAAATCTTAAACAGAATGAAATATTTAAATTCATATACAAAACGTTAAACCAATATTCATAATGTCTACATAACATTAAAACCATATACATAAATATTTATATATAGGAATGCACAACATACATATATGTGCTATGAAATCATGTTATAGTAAACAGTAGCTAACTACAGATAAAAACTCATACACACATGGTAAACCGTTAATGTTTCATGATATGTATTAACACCTTAGACATATAAATTATTTTTTAAACCATATACATGAATACGTTATGTATATAGTGAGTTAGAAAAATATGCAAATAATCAAATACATCACAGAGTTATGTATAAAAACTCATATACAGATGGTTAACTGTATATGTTTCGCGATAGAGAACAACATATCAGAATTCACTTAATTATAATATTTAAAAGTATTAGCAACAATACTTATTTTTTCCAGCCGTTTAACTCTGAAATTAAAATCATTAGTTAAGGCATATTTAGTCATTACTAATACAAGAGTCGATTTATTCTTATACAACTGCTTCACCTTGCTTTCAACATTCTTGCTATCACATATTACGTTTCCAATCTCAAACCCAGGAACGTATAGTGGGTATTAATTTTAATTCTCAACAACAGAAAGAGCAAGTGCAACTGTTTTCATCCCTTCGACACAAACGACAACTCCCATTTTTTCATTAAACTCTATATCTACTGAACATTTATCGATCATTGTTTTGCATAACGGATACATTATAAATCCAGAAAAGAGTTTTCTTCAACTCAATATAGAGCTTAACACCATTATCATTCCTGATAACAATCGGTGATTCATTACCATCGACAACATAACGGGCATCATTTTTTTCGAGATTCATCAATGTTTAATTCAGCAACAATTGAAGAAATCAACCTCAAATAAGAAATTATTTCCGCAACAACAATCACTTCACTTTTGTATCCTACAAATTGTATTTCGGACTTCCATTGAGTTGAGTGCCTCAACAGAATTGTAATATTCATATTCTTGAAGTTTTTTTTTTCAAATAAAATAAAATCGACGTTTGTGTGAAATCTGAAAAACAGGACTTGATCGATGTGAATTGTGTATTCTTGATCTTACTAGTGGAATTTGTGTTTTAAAATTTTAAAATTGTGTAGCTGTTACAAAATTAAGGGAATTCAGTATTCCAATATTAATAAAAGTGACGTTAATTGCGTCCCATAATAAAGGAAAATGCGTTATTTTTCATTTTTAACGCTACCAGAAGTAGATAATATACATAACATAGTAATGTATATAATCGGCTAGTTATGTATAAGAATAGGGAGAGATAAATTTTAATAGAAAAAAGGGGAGAAAAGGTAAATATATTTTAAAAAGGTGAAATTTATGTTATTTATACTAAAAAATATAAAATCTTTTCTCTCTCTCTTTTCAATTACAGTAGATATTAATAAGGAAAGAGATAGCAATCAGAACCCAATATTTCTCCAACTTCTCTATAATAATTTCTTTCCATATATGTATATGTATATGCATATCTATAATCTATCTATCTTTAATCGGCCAAAGGCATCGATTGACACTCAAACTTGTTGCTAAAATTCACTTAGACACCTAAACTAAGACTTGTTCCTATCAGGCCCCTAAACCCCCAACATTTTGTTCCAATTGGGCCTTTTTTTCCTATGTGGCACTGCGCGTGTAGTGCCATCGTAAGAGGCGCATGAGGAGCATTTTTTTTTACTAATTTACAAATAAAAAGATGTCAAGTGGCATTGAGGGCCCCAAAATTTTTTTAATAACAATTTTGCATTAGGGGGTCCTAATTTTTTTTAAATAAAACAATACGCTGGTGGGCTGGGGGTAGGTGGGGAAGTTTTATTTTTATTTTTTAAAAAAATTTATAATTTTATTTTAATAATTAGTTTTTTATTTTTTAAATAATTTTATAATTTCTTATTTTTATAATTAGGCAAAAAAGCATTAGGGGATCCCAATTTTTTTTTTAATAAAACAATACACTGGGGGCTGGGGGGCTAGGGTAGGTGGGGGAGTTTTTTTTTTTTTTTTAAAAAAAAAAATTATAATTTCTTTTTAATAATTAGTTTTTTATTTTTAAAATAATTTTATAATTTCTTTTTTTTATAATTAGGCTTTTATTTTTATTTTTTAAATAATTTTATAATTACTTTTTAATAATTTGGATCCTCAATGCCATTTTTTATTTTCATTTTTTAAAAAGTTTTATAATGTTTTTAATAATTATTTTTTAATTTTTAAAATAATTTTTAATAATTTATTTCATTTTTTTTTAAATAATCAGTTTTTATTTTTATTTTTCAAATAATTTTATAATTATTTTTTCATAATTTATATCCTCAATGCCATTTTTTATTTTTATTTTTTAAAAAGTTTTATAATTTTTTTGAATAATTATTTTTTATTTTTTAAATAATTTTTTAATAATTTATTTCATTTTTTTAATTTTTTTATAATTTTTCTTAAATAATCAATTTTTATTTTTATTTTTCAAATAATTTAATAATTATTTTTTCATATTTTATATCCTCGCCATTTTTTATTTTCATTTTAAAAAAAAATTATAATTTTTCTTAATAATTAATTTTTTTAAAAAAAATATTTATTTCATTTTTTAAAAAGAATTATAATTTTTTTAAAATAATCAATTTTTTTTATTATTTAAATAATTTTAGAATTATTTTTTAATAATTTCCTCAATGCCATTTTATATACTTTTTTTAAAAAAATTATAATTAATTTTTAATAATTATTGGACCCACAATGCCACGTGTCAGCTTTCAATTACCTTATTTTGCCACGTCATTGCGTGTGTGCAACACACACTTTGAGCTTTTTGCTGATAGGGCAAAAAAGGCCCAATTGGAACAAAATGTGGGGGGTTTAGGGGCCTGATAGGAACAGGCCTTAGTTTTGGTGTCTAAGTGAATTTTGGCAACAAGTTTCAGTGCCTATCGATGACTTTGGCCATCTTTAATCTATATCTATATCTATAATATATTAAAAGTGTGAAGGGCCTTAGAAATATTGTTTAAATTTTTTGCCCTTCATTATAAGTTTTTGTTTTAGACAAATCATCTTTTCATTATTTTTTTCTAATATTTAAAATTAAAATTAATTAAATATATTTATGGTAAAACCTTTCCTTATTAGAAGTCATCAGAATTAATGACAACTAATACTTTTTTTATTAGTTTAAGAATTCTAAATCAACTAAATTTGATTTTAAGAAGATTTGAAAAATCTAGAAATAAATATAAAAGCATTAAGATGAAATTTTTTTAAGAAGTACCAAATTTTTAAAAGTTTTAAGTACGTAATAAAAATGTAATCAATGATTTAGAACTTTCGGTGGTAAAATATATATATGTGCTTACACTAAAATCGATGTTTATGTCTACATTATTAAAGTGTGAAGAATCTTTGAAAAGTGATTTAAACTTTTTCATTTCATTAAAAATCTCTGCAATAGTTAAAATCTTTTAATTTTAAATAATCAAATATTACACATGCGAAACACGTGCGGTTAAACTAATGTATATAATAATATTGATAGATTATATGAATATATATATTACAAATGTATACATAAAATAATTAAATGTATATGTATACGGAATGGAAACAACAAAATATTGAATATTAAGAAGTATATATACATGATTCATGTACAAAATATATTAAGAATACATGTGTGAGGACGTGTATATAAATGTAAGAACATGTATATATAGTTAATCAAATGAAAATACAAAATATAAATTTTAGGACATATGTAAATAGTTAATTAAATGAGTATACAAAATACGTATGTGCACACAAGTATATACAATTAAGGACATATATATACAGAAAATTAATATAATGTATGACAATGCTCCATATCCTGAATACAAATGTAGACATAAAACATATACATATTTGGAACGCATTTTACGTGTATAAATAGACAAATTTAAAATGTATAAATGCAGACAACTTTACTGATACAATCAAGAAATTTATAGATTAATATCAATTCAATGATACAACTAAGAAAATTCAAATATAACCAAGAAAATTTATTCATTAATGCAAATTCAAATGTCTAAACTTATACAAATTCAGATATATGTATAAATATATTGAAATTGAAGCATGTGAGATTTGTCTTCAATGTGTCACCAGAGAAGGCGACGAGGACGATGAAGATGGGGATCTGCCTCAAAAGTATAGGGTGAAATGTATAACGTAAAATCTCTTTGGCATTTATTCATCTTTGTTTACTTACCAAAACTTGCACATGTTACCAAGGCATTGCTGGTTTGTGGATCCACTTATTTTAGACACTATTTTACATATATAAGTTCAGGAAGTTCATAAATCATGGTGTGAAATTTGAATTTGATGTGTCTCCATAGAAGATAATGAGGACAAAAAAAGAAGGATATGTGAATTCACCGGAGGGAAGGCGACGAGGACGAGAAAGGTAGGATCTGTTGTTGTGGAATTTCGCCAGAGAAATAGGCGACGAGAAAGAGGGTGTGAGGTTTATCTTCAAGGAGGCAGCAAGGAAGATATTGTCCATCGAAATCTCTTTAAGAATAGCGTAGTTATATCAGTCGCAAAAATAACAAATCAAACGAGAGAAAGCGTTTGAAAAATTAATTAAGTTAAAGATAATTGTGTATTGGTTATATGCCTTGTGTAGAATATTTGTATATGAGGGTCCATATAAAAAAAATAATTATAAAATTTTAAAAATAATCATGTAAGATAAATATTTTAAACATAAAACATGTCAGGTAATTAAGAATTTATTTTATCTATGGGATTTAATTTTTTCAATTGAAAAAACTACTATAGAAAGACCCATTAAGGAGTTGAAATGTAACATTTTATTTTTTCTTTGAGAAAAGACATTAAATTCACTCTAAACTTGTACTAAAAAATTGATTGCACACTCAAAATTATTATTAAGATATATTACACACCTATACTACGTAAAAATGTATTTCTTTTACACCCTAAAATTGATATGACAAATAATTAAGATAAAATTTCACATATGGCCAACTTATACCCCTCTTAACTAATTTCGTAGTTTAAGTTTTAAAAATTATATTTTATAAATTTTAATTAATGATTAAATGTATTTAGAACTCTAATATATAAATATTAACTAACAGATTTTATTACTATTCCATTTATATTTAGAGATAAAAAAGAAAGGGAGGGGGGGGGGGGATTCACTTCCTGTAATATTCTCTCCAACATATTTTTTAAAAATCTTTTTTTTTTTTCATGCGGACAAACTGTTATAGCTTACCTTCTAATTTTCGAAATACAAAAATAAAATTTAAGCTAAAACTCTAATTTCTTCATATGGCTTCAAAATTTAAAATATAATTTAAATGTATTTATCCACAAGAGTTAGCTATGAATAGAAATACAAATGTAGAATTAATATAAGTGAAAATTAGCTTTGAAGTTAATATTTAAATACAAATACAAACACTTACAACTCATATCTTTAAAATAAATACGAATTGATACAATTCAAAAGTATAAATTAGATATAAATTCATATTATAGGTATAAATATATAAATTCAAATGTATAAATATATACACATTCAAAATGTACGCGAAAGAAATATAACAAAATAAACATAAAAATACAAACGCATTACCTTTGAGTGATATACAAATATATGATAGATGTATAGCTATATGTAATGTATAAATATGAATCAACATATTTTATACAAATCAAAAACTGAATATACAACTTATATGTATATTTTATATATGTATATACAAATAAATGACAATTGTTTGATTGCATATGACAGTTATTTGTATACATATACACATTTAAAGATTGACACAGTATACATACTTATGTGTAACTAACAACAGAAAAAGATATATAGACATATGTATATCTATTGTATATACATTCAAATAAATATATATTTGGGTATATATGAAATACCTTTGAGTCATTTACGATGTCGTTGCTTTCCCTCTTTGGAGTGAGAATTCTTGAAATTGTTTTCCTTTACTTTAGTTTATACAAAATATCAATAACAGATTATACAAACTGAGATATACCTAATGTCTAATAGAAGAACAAACATAGCTTACATAAACCAACTTCAAAAATATACAATTTAGTTTTATACAAATACGTGATTGTTGTATACCTATATATAATGTATAAAATATGAACCAACATATTTTATACAAATCAAAAATTGATTATACAATTAATTATATATATATATATATATGCCAACACATGACAACTGTCAAATTGTATATGATGGTTATATGTATACACATATACACATAAAAAATGACACGATATACATACTTGTATGCAACTAACAGAAAAAAGAAGACACACACACACACACATATATGTTGTATACGTATTGAAACCTTTTTTCGCATGAATTGGAAGAAAAAATTTTAAGAAATTTTTTTAATTTAATAAATCTTTGGACAAATCACAAAAATATACTATTTAGAAGTCAATATAATAAAACCAACCAATAGTTTCTACTTTTCAAGGAAACGTATTGAAGAAGATGGTGCAAAATTTAAGAAGAGAGAGAAAAGTCAAATAAAGTGGTCAATTTTCAAAATCAAATCAAAAAATAAAATCAAGTGCTCAATTCAGTCAACCAAAATTCAAGTTAATTAGATGAGAAAGATTCGTTGTATAATATACAAGCTATTGTATTTGCATATAAGGGCCCACTTAAATAATAGTTCTTTAACTAATTTTTGACTATGTTAGGTAATTATTTTATTTTAAACATTAATCATGATGGATAATTAAGAACCCCTTTTTAGCTATGCTATGTAATTTTTTCAATAATTAATTAAAATAAAATATGAATGTGTAAGTACAAAAAAAAGCTAAAAAAAAATAATCAAAATCCTCTACCCTACTCAAGCATCTTTTTCTTCACCTCCCCTCCCTCCAACGCCTTTTCTTTTTCACACTCCATCAATTTTTTTTCTTTTTCATCAATTCTCCACGACTAAATTTCTTCATCAATCTTATTTTTCTTATTTCATTGTTGATTTTTCATTCAATTTAATCACCTCCTTCATCACTTGACCTATTACTATCAATTTCATCTGCCATTATCAGCAATTTCATCACCTACAATAACTAATTTCACCATAATGCCAACATCAATTTCATAACTTGACTCACCACCATCAATTTTATCACTTGTCATTACCATCAATTTCATTACCTCTCATCACCAATTCTATTATTTTATTCACCATCATTAATATAAATATCTCAATTATTTTTAGTTGATAGAATAGTAATGCGAAGAAAAATATGATTATCAATATTCTTGAGAGCTATAAAATATGACCCATTTTAATTTATCAAAAACTTTTTACACCAATAAATTTTGTTTTTTAACACTTTTACAAAAAATTTATCAAGTAGATTTCAATCTTCAAGCTTTTCTCTCTCAAATTTTTTCTCATTATTTGGAGTCATTCTATGTCTCTATTCCATCACTCTAAAAAAAGATTTGTCACCTCATCAAAAAATCAATAAAGGAGAGAAAAAGAAATTAAAGATGGATGACAAGGTTATAAGAAATTGATGATATTGACAATTTTGTTGATGTGTGGTAAAGCTGATGGTGGTGATTAATTTATTTTGTGTTTACCTATGGTGTGCTATTCATAACAGTAGAGGTTTTGAGATGGGCATAGAAGAAAATAAAACAGGAAAAATATTATCTTAAAAAAATAGAAAAAATAATAAATTTATTATATTTTTTATGTGGTATTGTCGAGATATTGATGTGGAATGCATGTGTGAAATATTCCACCATATGAAAGTGGTATACACTCTATAAAGAGGAAAAGAAACTCATTTGTAAATATTATAGATGTGCATTAGATCGTTTCAATAGTTTAAATGTTTCTTCGAATTTGCGAATATAGTTTAAGGTGCTTTTGATGTCTTTTTCCTGTCTTCTTTTCTTTTCAAAGATTTAAGATAGTTTACTATTATCTCTGGGAAAGAAAATAATTTAGGAATAAAATTTGAAGCTAATTTTAATTCATATTTGGTGTAAGATATGTAGTACCCGAACTTTTTCTTAAGCCTAATTTCGTCTCTAGAAGGTTAAGGAATGACTTCCTAAGTGGTTAACATTTAAACCATATGGAGTTTTCCTAATTTCGACTTTCTATCATATGAGAAATTTAATTAGCTTTCCAACGATATAAGATCCGCCCAAATCCGATACCCGGACAAGAAGTTATGACTAATTTAAGTTCTAATCGTAAAACACCGTCATTTTAGTGTTTGGCGCATCACGGAGAGGGTCTATTTAATAATTGTCAAATTCTAGTGGAACTCCGCGATAGTGGCGCATCGTGAAGGACCCTAATTTCCCAATAGTCAATTTCCAGTGGCCTAGCCCGATCGTGACGCGTCGCGCTGAAGTTCCAGGTCCTAACCAGTGGGACAACGCGATGGATCCGTGTCGCAGTGACTCTCAGATTCCCATTTGTCAATTTCTAGTGAGCCACCGTGATAGTGGCGTGTATCGGTGGCCCATAAAATTGGGTTTCCAATTTAATTTTTCCAGCTTCGTACAGAAGTTAAAAAGGGCACTTTGAACTTTTTCCAAGCCTCTTAAACCGTACAAACATCAGAATTTACGGCCACTACAAACATCATATGAGATTTTCTCAAAATTTTCCTCAACCAAAAACCCTAAGTATCCAAATCCTCTTCTAAGAATCTCAAGGGTTCACCATAGATTTTCTAAATTGAGTCAAAATTCAAGGTTCTCAAGTCAAAGGCTTCAAGAACCCTCATTCAAGAGTACGAATAGAGTCCCAAAGGCGAGAGTTCATCCAAAGATTCTAATTCAAGGTATGTGGGGTTTGAACAAGAACACTCCTTTCATTTTTGTGCCCAAATTATTATTTTTTATTAAAGAATTTCATATTTTTGCAAGCGAGTTTATACCCAAATTACTTTATTTTGAGATTATGAGATTACGAGTTGTTCAAGTCTTGAATTGCATGATTATTTCACTATTTTATGACATGAGTTGAGAAATTATGCTATGAGTTGCACATCCTCGTATTGATTTGATGTTTCCAAGATTGATGTCATCATTTAAGCTTTATTATGAAACTGAGATTATTTGAGCATGAGTATAAGTTTTAAACCAAGTATGAGTTTTGATGTTTCTTGAAGAGTATGTTGTTTAGTATGATTCAATTAACAAGTAATTTGATTTTAAAGAAAGATTGTTTTTAAGCCTAAGTTTAGACAGGAATCCACATTATTCAGTCTTTATGATTTAAAGCTAAGAGAATTATAATATGGTCTTCACTATAGACCCTTGAGTTATTTTGAGGTGGATTCCCTAAAAATTCTGAGCTTGAGTGCGGGAGTAGTATTTAGAATAGAGAGAAAAGTGTGGGTTAAGCGCATCCTACTTCACCAAAACTAGTGCCCCCGTAGGATTGAGATTTATGGGCCTGAGGCCGAGATAGTGATCACTAGAGTTGAGGTTCTATTCTGATGGCAAGGGTAGAACAACTCTCCCCAACGTGGGCGAGACATTGGACTCCATGTAGCTCACATGGTTTATGTCGGTTAGAAGAAACTCCCAAGTTCATAAGAGTCTAGAGTTTTCCCATGTCTTGAAGTTTCTAAAGTTCTAAGTCCTTGAGTTTCAAAGAAGTTCCATTCTCCTCAAGATGAAAGCATGAGTTTAAAAATCATAGTTTAAATATTTCTTTAGCTTACAAGTTTTGAGAATGAAAGAAGAATACAGATTTTTGAGTTAAGTATAATGACTCACGAGATTTATACTACATGTTTCATTATTCATGATTTATGAGATTTATGTTTCAAACTTATTCAAGCCATGCGAGTCATTCATATTTGCATGCTAGATTTTATAAAGAGTAATGATATTGCTTATGTAAATGCATACACCCCCACATACTCAGTACATCCTCAAAGTGTTAATCCACATATACGTCTATGTTTTACATTGTCTTATAATATAGGTTCAGGTGCTCATTCTCAGCATCGTCAGTGATCTTCGAGTACCTTGATCTACACTCTGCAATTGGTGAGTCCTCATGGTTGGAGGACCTATTTCTCAGACCTTCAAATTTGATATCAATGGTTATTTGTTTCCAGTTGAGTATGAGTCAGTTAGGGATTTGTCCCAATAGCTCTCTAGATCTTGAGTAGTAGAGGCTTTATCAGACTAGAGTTTTAGATGTTTGTCAGATATTTTCAGTATTTCGTGTTTCAGACATTATATTTTCAGTCTTTTTAGTTGAGAGTTGAGGAGATTTATTCTTATTATCCGATTCTGAATCCTTGGAGTAAGTATGAGATTTAGTAGTAGGATCAAAGGGTTAGCTTGGGGCTACTTGTAGCCTTGAGCACCGTGTGACGCTTCGGGATGGGATTTTGGGGCGTTACAAACTTGGTATCAGAGCCTTAGGTTTAAGGAGTCCTAGGAAGTTTGACAAGCCGCGTTACGTAGAGTCTTGACGATTGGTGTGAAGCGCGCCACATCTATGAGCAAGAGGTTACAGGATATTTTAGGAAAAGTCATCTTTTTTTCAGAGTCTATCGTGCCCACAACTGTCTCTATCTACGATTAATTCGTGCTCTTATATGACAGAAAATACCTCCCTAAAGAGCAAATGCACTTAGAAATAATGAGCCATCTCAACCTGTTGATCCCCTGAATGAGAATGTGACCCATGCCGAATTTTGGGCTACTTTCCAGACTTTAGCCCAAGCGGTGACTGCTACTGTACAAGTAAATAATCAGGTTGAATCTTCATGTCAGCAAGGGGGGGTGATGCAGTCGCAGCCAGACTTCCTGACTTTATGAGGATGAACCCACCCAAGTTCTTTGGGTCAAAGGTAGGTGAAGACCCGCAGTTGTATCTTGGGGAGGTGAATAAAATCACCCAAGCTATGTATGTTAATGAGGAGGAGAGTGTAGAACTGGCCTCTTATCGTTTGAAAGATATTGCTCATGACTGGGTTGTGGCGTGGAGGAAAAATAGAGGGGAGAATGTTGCTCTTATAACTTGGTAGGTGCTCCAGGATGCATTCCTGGACAAGTTCTTTCCGTTAGAGATGAGAGAGGCAAAGGTAGAGGAGTTTATGAACTTGAGGCAAGGCTCCATGACTGTAAAGAAGTACTGCCTTAAGTTCAACCAGTCAGCCAAGTATGCTCTTGAGTTGATAGATGACACCAGATCTAGTATGAGTAAGTTTGTGACTGGTGTGTCCGGGTTGGTGTTGAAAGAGTGTAGGATTGCTATGCTAAATCAAGATATGGATCTTTCTCGATTGAAGACATATGCTTAGTATATTGAGACTGATAAGATAAGAGAGAGAGATAGGGTAAGGGGAAACAAGAGGGTTAAATCAGAGCAGCACGAGTATGGCCAGACTAGATCCCATGGAGGGAACCGTCCTCAGTTTCAGAATCGTTCATTTATGTCTGCACCATCATCAGCTAGTGATCCCACACCTAGAGGTAGGAAGGAGCAGGTAAATAGACCTTCTATGTCTAGATCCCAGAACAGTGTGAGTAACAGACCTCGTGGTCCTCCATACACTAAGTGTGGTAGGAACCATCCCGGTGAGTGCTTAGCTGATCAGAGGGGTTGTTTTGGTTGTGGTAAGTTGGGCCACAGACTTAGAGAGTGTCCGCATGCCAGGCAGGGGAACCTTGATATTCGTCCCCAGACGTAGGCTACCAATGCACCAGCTCCTTCAGTCCATCCCGCTCCTCCTCAGGGCGCTTCATCTAGTACCAGTGGTGATCAGTGCCAGAATTGATTCTATGCTTTGTCATCCCTCCAGGAGCAAGAGAATTCATCAGATGCTGTTACTGGTATGCTTCGTGTCTTTCATTTTGATGTGTATATATTGTTGGACCCTGGGTCAAGTTTTTCTTATGTGACACCATTGGTTGCTGTGAATTTTAAGATAAACTCTGAAAAGATCCCTGAGCCTATCCTAGTATCTACCCCAGTAGGTGAGTCATTTGTTGCTAAGCAAGTGTATAAAAAGTGTCCCATTGTTGTTCTTCATAAAGTCATGTTTGCTGATTTGATAGAGTTAGACATGGTCGATTTTGACCTTATTCTAGGTATGGATTGGCTTCACTCTTGTTATGCATCTATAGACTGTTGTACCCGTGTGGTTAAGTTTCAATTTCCAGATGAGCCGATTTTTGAGTGGTCGGGTGGTTCTGTATCTCCCAAGAGTCATTTCATGTCCTATCTTAAAGCTAGAAAATTGATATCCAAAGGTTGCATCTATCATCTAGTTTGAGTTAAGGACACTAAGTCTGAAACTCCAACTATTCAGTCAGTCAGTATAGTTAATGAGTATCCTGATGTTTTCTGAAAGATCTCACAAGGGTACCTCCCGATAGAGAGATAGAATTTGGGATTGACCTTCTTCCTGATACACAGTCTATTTCTATTCCTCCGTACCGTATGGCACCTGAAAAGCTTAAGGAGTTGAAAGAAAAACTCAAAGATCTTCTAGATAAAGGTTTTATAAGTCCCAGTGTTTCTCCATGGGGTGCATCTGTCATGTTTGTGCGAAAGAAGGATGGTTCTTTGTGTATGTGCATTGACTATCGTCAGCTTAATAAAGTTACAGTCAAGAATAAGTACCCTCTTCCGAGAATAGATGACCTATTTGATCAATTGCAAGGTATAAGTTATTTCTCCAAGATAGACCTTAGATTCGGCTATCATCAACTTAAAGTAAGGGAGTGTGATATCCCGAAGACAGCCTTCTGAACCCGTTATGGTCATTTTGAGTTTCTGGTCATGTCTTTTGGGATAACCAATGCTCTAGCAGCTTTCATGGACCTCATGAATCGAGTGTTCAAACAGTATCTCGATATGTTCATCATAGTATTCATAGATGATATCCTTGTTTACTCCCGTAGTGAGGATGACCATGCAGACCATCTCCGAGCTATTTTGCAAACTCTTAGAGATCATCAGTTGTTCGCCAAATTCAGCAAGTGTGAGTTTTGGCTAAGGTCCGTAGCTTTTCTGGGTCATATTATTTCAGTCGAAGGCATTAGAGTCGATCCCCAAAAGAAAAAAGTTGTGAAAAATTGTCCTAGACCTATCTCTCCATCCGACATTAGGAGTTTCTTGGGTGTAGCAGGCTATTACCGCTATTTTGTTGAAGGTTTCTCATCTATTGCATCTCCCATGACCTGATTGACCCAAAAGAAAGTTAAGTTCCTTTGGTCAGATTCCTATGAGAAGAGTTTTGGGGAGTTAAAGACTTGACTCACTTTAACCCCGGTGTTGACTTTACCTGATGGTATAGATGTTTTTGTGGTGTATTGCGATGCCTCTAGAGTTGTCTTGGGTTGTGTATTGATACAAAGGGGTAAAGTTATAGCCTAAGCCTCTAGACAGTTGAAGCCGCATGAAAAGAATTACCCAACCCACGATCTTGAGTTAGTTGTTATGGTCTTTGCTTTGAAAATATGGAAACACTATCTTTATGGTGTCCACGTTGATGTGTTTACTGATCACAAGAGCCTGAAGTATATGTTTACTCAGAAAAAGTTAAATCTTAGACAGAGAAGATGGCTAGAGTTGCCAAAAGATTATGATATGAGTGTGTTATATCACCCGGGCAAGGCTAATATAGTGGAGGATGCCCTTAGCAGGATGTCTATGAGTAGTGTTACTCATGTAGAGGAAGACAAGAAAGAGTTAGCTTGTGAGGTGCATCGTTTGGCTAGATTGGGCATTAGGTTTCTTGATTCCGCAAAGGGGAATATTTTGGTTTAGAGTAGTTCTGAATCCTCTTTAGTTTCGAAAGTGAAGGAGAAGCAAGACAGGGATCCTAGTTTGGTCAGACTGAAGGAGTCAGTTAGGGACCAAAAGGTAGAGGTTTTCCACAAGAGAGAGATGGTGTGTTGAGATTACAGAATAGATTGTGTGTACCTTGTGTTGATGATCTGAGGTAAAGAATTATGGCTGAAGCGCATGGCGTGCGGTATTCCATTCATCCCGGCACCACCAAGATGTACCGCGACTTACAGGAAATCTATTGGTGGAGTGGCATGAAGAAAGATATAGAGGAGTTTATGGAGAAGTGTGCAACTTGCCAACAGGTTAAGGTAGAGCACCAAAGGCCTGGTGGTATAATGCTAGAATTTAGTATACCCACTTGGAAGTGGGAAGAGGTGAACATGGATTTCGAGTCTGGTTTACCTCTTTCGCGTCGTCATCATGATTCTATCTGGGTTGTGGTAGATAGGTTGATTAAGACAACGCATTTCTTACCTGTGCATGCATCTTATACAGCTGAGGATTATGCTAGATTGTATATTCGGGAGTTAGTCAAATTGCATGGAGTCCCCTTGTCCATCATCTCAGATAGGGGTACTCAGTTCACCTTCCAGTTTTGGCAAGATTTTTAGAGAGGTCTTGGTACCCAAGTGCATCTTAGTTCCGATTTTCATCCGCAGACAGATGGTCAGGCTGAGAGGACTATCCAAACCTTGGAGGATATGTTGAGAGCATGTGCTCTTGATTTCAAGGGTAGTTGGGATGAGCATTTTCCATTGATTGAGTTTGCCTATAACAATAGTTATCATGCTAGCATCAAGATGGCACTATTTGAGGCGTTGTATGGAAGAAGGTGTAGATCACCTATAGGTTGGTTTGAAGTAGGTGAATTTTCTTTGGTTGGACCTGATGCAGTGTTTGAGGCTATGGAGAAAGTGAAGTTGATTAGAGAAAGGTTGAAGACAACTCAGAGTCGTCTAAAGTCATATACACATGTGAGAAGAAGAGACCTTGAGTTTGAAGTTAATGATTTGGTGTATCTGGAAATTTCGCCCATGAAAAGGGTGAAAAGGTTTGGCAAGAAGGGAAAGCTTAGTCCCCGGTATGTGGGCCTCTATAAAATCCTAAGTCGTATGGGGAAAGTAGCCTATGAGCTGGAGTTTACCGTAGAGTTATCAGTTGTGCATCCTATCTTTTATGTCTCCGCGCTTAAGAAACACATTGGTGATTCCGTTGTAGTGGATCCTTTAGAGAGCCCTGATATCTCAACTAGTCTTTCATTTGAAGAGATTTTAGTTGAGATTCTAGACCACCATATCCGTAGACTGAGGAACAAAGAGGTTCCCTTGGTCAAAGTGTTGTGGCGAAACCAGTCAGTCGAGGGTGCTACTTGGAAAGTCGAGGTGGATATACGATCTAAGTACCTGCATCTCTTCTCCTCGAGTTCAGATCAAGCCGAAGGTACTATTCTTCCTTAATTCAGCACCTTTTTCTAATTAAAGTTTCAGCTATATATAGCTATCCTTAATATAAATTCATCATTCTCCGAGGTATTCAAGAGTTTAGAATGATGTGGAGTTAGTTTAGCAAGTTGTTTCAGTTGTGCATACTCATTTTTCTCCGTATCCTTAGCCTAGCTAGTGACATTCGAGGACGAATGTTCCCAAAGGGGAGATATCGTAATACCCTGAACTTTTCCTTAAGCCTAATTTCGTCTCTAGAAGATTAAGGGATGACTTTCTAAGTGGTTAACGTTTAAACCATATGGAGTTTTCCAAATTTTGACTTTTTATCATGTGGAAAATTTAATTAGCTTTCCAACGATATAAGATCCACCCAAATTCGATAACCGAGCAAGAAGTTATGGCTAATATAAGTTCTAGTTGTAAATCACCGTCATTTAGTGTTTGGCGCATCGCGGAGAGGGTCTATTTAACAATTGTCAATTTTTAGTGGAACTCCGTGATTGTGGCACATCGCGGAGGACCCCTTTCCCAATAGTCAATTTCTAGTGGCCTAGTGCGATCGTGATGCATCGTGCTGAAGTTCCAAGTCCCAACCAGTGGGACAACGTGATGGCTCCGCATCGCGGTGACTCCCAGATTTCCATTTGTCAATTTCCAGTGAGCCACCGTAATAA
This sequence comes from Capsicum pubescens, assembly GCA_030864215.1. Taxonomy (NCBI): domain Eukaryota; kingdom Viridiplantae; phylum Streptophyta; class Magnoliopsida; order Solanales; family Solanaceae; genus Capsicum; species Capsicum pubescens. The sequence continues at coordinate 112,143,606 of CM061543.1, read as the reverse complement.
TGGCGCATCGCGGTGGCCCATAAAATCGAGTTTCCAGTTCAATTTTTCCAGCTTCATACAGAAGTTAAAAAGAACACTTTGGACTTTTTTCAAGCCTCTTAAACCGTACAAACACCAGAATTTAGGGCCACTACAAGCATCATATGAGCTTTTTTCAAAATTTTCCTCAACCAAAAACCCTAAGTATCCAAATCCTCTTCTAAGAATCTCAAGGGTTCACCATAGATTTTCTAAATTGAGTTAAGATTCAAGGTTCTCAAGTCAAAGGCTTCAAGAGCCCTCTTTCAAGAGTACGAATAGAGTCCCAAAAGCGAGAGTTCATCCAAAGATTCTAATTCAAGGTATGTGGGGGTTGAATAAGAACACTCCTTTCGTTCTTGTGCCCAAATTGTTGATTTTTATTAAAAAAAATTATATTTTTGCAAATGGGTTTATACCTAAATTACTTTATTTTGAGATTATGAGATTACGAGTTGTTCAAGTCTTGAATTGCATGATTATTTCACTATTTTATGACATGAGTTGAGAAATTATGCTATGAGTTGCACATCCTCGTATTGATTTGATGTTTCCAAGATTGATGTCATGATTTAAGCTTTATTATGAAACTGAGATTATTTGAGCATGAATATAAGTTTTAAACCAAGTATGAGTTTTGATGTTTCTTGAAGAGTATGTTGTTTAGTATGATTCAATCAATAAGTAATTTGATTTTAAAGAAAGATTGCTTTTAAGCCTGAGTTAAGACAGGAATCCACATTATTTAGTCTTTATGATTTAAAGCTAAGAGAATTATAATATGGTCTTCACTATAGACCCTTGAGTTATTTTGAGGTGGATTTCCTAAAAATTCTGAGCTTGAGTACGGGAGTAGTATTTAGCACCGAGCGAGAAGTGTGGGTTTAGCGCATCCTACTTCCCCAGAACTATGTACCCTCGTAAGATTGAGATTTATGGACCTGAGGTTGAGATAGTGATCACTAGAGTTGAGGTTCTATTCGGATGGCAAGGGTAGAACAACTCTCCCCAACGTGGGCGAGACGTTGGATTCCATGTAGCTCACATGGTTTATGTCGGTTAGAAGAAACTCCCAAGTTCATAAGAGTCTAGAGTTTTTCCCATGTCTTAAAGTTTCTAAAGTTCTAAGTCCTTGAGTTTCAAAGAAGTTCCATTCTCCTCAAGATGAAAGCATGAGTTTAGAAAACATAGTTTAAAGATTCCTTTAGCTTACAAGTTTTGAGAATGAAAGGAGAATACAGATTTTTGAGTTAAGTATAAGACTCACGAGATTTATACTACATGTTTCATTATTCCTGATTTATGAGATTTATGTTTCGGACTTATTCAAGCCATGTGAGTCATTCATATTTGCATGCTAGATTTTATAAAGAGTAATGATATTGTTTATGTAAATGCATACACCCCCACATACTCAGTACATCCTCAAAGTATTGATCCACATATACGTTTATGTGCTACATTGTCTTATAATGTAGGTTCAGGTGCTCAGTCTCAGCATCGTCAGTGATCTCCGAGTACCTTGATCTACACTCTGCAGTTGGTGAGTCCTCATGGTTCGAGGACCTATTTCTCAAATCTTCAGATTTGATATCAGTGGTTATTTCTTTTCAGTTGAGTTTGAGTTAGGTTAGGATATGTCCCAATGGCTCTCTAGATCTTGAGTAGTAGTGGCTTTGTCAGACTAGAGTTTCAGATGTTTGTCAGATATTTTCAGTATTTCGTGTTTCAGACATTATATTTTCAGTCTTTTCAGTTGAGATTTGATGAGATTTATTCTTACTATCTGATTCTGAATCCCTGGAGTAAGTATGGGATTTAGTAGCAGGCTCAAAGAGTTAGCTTGAGGCTACTAGTAGCCTTGAGCACTGTGTGACGCTTCGGAATGAGATTTTGGGGCGTTACAAGATATTAACTAATTCCTAAATTATTTTATTTCACCATTTATACTAAAATAATGAATTACTATCTCATATGAAAAATGAGATAACTTAGTCCCATGAAATATTCTAATCTATGGGTATTTTTGTTTATCTCATCTCGTGTATCAAATAATTTCTTAAGAGTAGACATTTTGTCCTTTTTCTTGGTAGGATAATACTTTTCATATTTTTTTAAAACTTTTATCTTAAAAGAAAAATCTTTGTCTTGATCCGTAAATTGAACATTCAGGGCTCGTTTGATTGGAGAATCAGTTCTCCCTGAATTAGTTATTAACCTTAACATGCGATAAAAATAACACTATAATATCGAGATAAATAGTTTCAAAATAATTGATTATGTGATTTTATCCTATCAAATATGAAATAAACTCATCTTAAAATTAATTTTGAAATTTTATCCTTTATTCCTTGTACGAATGGAGCCTTTAAAAGCAAAAAAAAAAAATTACATAATACCACAATGTAACTTACCTAAATTACGTAAAATCTCTACCCTTATGATTAATAACTAAAATCCCTGATTTATATTTTTCTTGTTTAAATTTTCAGATACATCACTGTCACTCTAAAAAATCGAATCTATTAATTGTCCCCCTAAAAAAATTGGTTGAATATTTTTTTTTCTGAATTATTAGAATAAAATTATCTAAAGTAAAGTATATTAATTGCCACCCCTTTGCTAGCCTTGTGCCGGCTCTTCCATGGCAAATTAAAAACTCAGAATCTTGATCTAAAATTCATCAAACTCAACTGCACCTTCATTTCTTCTTCTCTCATTTTCAATGACTTCTCAAATCACATTTTCAGATTCAAACTCTCCTCCATCTTGGCCACCAACTCAACGCACTCGTAATGCAAGGCGGAATGAGGAAGAGGCAATTAGCTGTTGTCAGAGCTATGTATAATGATTACAATAACGACATCGACAAAAAAATGATGTATTTAATTGAAAATATGACAAAAAATTATGTATTGAATATTTTTTCGTTACTTATACATAAGATTCATGTATCAGAATGAGATATGTGTTAGCGAAACGTACGAATTATGTATCAAATTGAGTGTCTTGAAAATATATTAAAAATTATGTATTAGAATATTTTTGTGTTATCGATACATAAAAATGCAAAATAAAATCTGTGTTACTGGTATATAAAAATTATGTATCGATTGCAGTGATTTGTTGACAAACTTATTTTTGAATTTGGGTGGAAAGTGGTGTTTCACCGATTGGCTGCTTGGAGCGACGATAGTGATGACGATTATGCTTTTGATGGAGAAGAGAAATTTAATTTTTGGAGTATGGGGATTCAGCCGAAACAATGGTCAGCAATTGAGGATTTAACGGTCAGAGCTCGTGGCAGTTTTGAATCTGTTGTGGTTGCTTCAGCAATGCAAGTTCGCCGGAGATGTGATAACACTTGTTGTTACTTGAACAATAGTGATCTTTCATTGAATTTTAAATTTTGAACTAATTAAGAAATTTTGGGATCCTTTGAAGAGATTTTAACGAAAGTGCGTGATTTTCTCCATTAATTGAATATATTTTCATTAATTTTTCAAAAAGTGTATCAAAAATGGATGTATGAAAAGGTTCGTTATGTATTTAAAAGTGGAAAAATAAGAGATTTTTATAATTTTAATAAGAGCAGGGATTAAAAGTAATTACGGTAAACTTGTTGCGACTTATGTAGCGGGCCCATATATGGAAAAGAAGCCCAGTTCATACACCGAAAGTTAACCCAATATAAATCTGTATTCCACGCGCCAAAAAGCGTGTGAACACCCACCAAGCCCTGCTGATTCTTCCATTTTTCTTCAACAAACCAAAATTTGCCCTATTAATTTTTTCTTCTTTTTCCTGCTGTTCCTCGTTTGTTCAATCAGGAAATCAGCTTGTTTGATAATTTTGGGGTAATTCATTTGAAATTACTCTGTGATTTTGTGTTTATGAGTCAATGTCAAATTGTCTTGTGCATCGCTGCTCTTTTTTCCCCATAGTATCTGAGTTTCCTGGTTAATAAAGTTCAGACTTGCAGTTTTTTTTTTTGGGGTAATTTGCTTCCCCTGGTTGATTTTCTTGGATTTAGTTTCCTTAAGGCTATGCAACTAGTTTATTGATTTAGGAACAAAAAATACTAGTTGATTTCTTTCCATGGTGGATAGAGTGGGAGGTGACAGGTATCTGTGGATTTAGTTGCGGTGTGCGCAAGCTGGTCCGTACGCCATAGTTAGCCCATTTTTTTTAATTGATTTATGATTTAAGGTCAAAAGTATGTAGGATATAATGGTAATGACAAATATCCATTGTAGTTTATAAAAGGTGCATATGGAAAATATATAATCGTCTGCTCTAGTGTCAAGGAAATTGAGTATTGATGCTGGAAACATCACTAGTTTCAGATTTAAATGAAGTTAAATAACTAAGTTGCTTGCACCAATTAATACATTGATCCTTGAGCAGTTGAGCTTTTACTATGTGGGATTAAGTTAGTGAAAAACATTTTCTATTTGCTAATGACAAAGCTGCATTATCTTGAGATGAGATGCTACCTAAGGGGATAGATTGAGGGAGTAAGAATAAAAAATGAGTCAGAGCTGGTGAATTTTACGGACCTACTCGACCAGAAGCTTCTCAAGCTCAATCATTTACTTTTCTAGTTAGAGACCAACGTCTTGGTGCTAATATAGGATCTGCTCAAAGCCTCAAGGACATACTGCTTTAGATTAATATCTAATGCGTTTCCCAACCAGAGAAGTCATTTTTAGAGGTGAAACTACGCATTATAAAGACATGTTTGCTCGATAATTAGAGCCTCGAAGGGGTCCCAATGGGTTGGACGTGAGTAGGTAGAAAAAAAGATATACAACCTTGGCAGGAAAGGTGTTCTCCGGAATATATGAATAATGCTCCTTTTGGCAAAAGATCCTTGGCTTTGATTGGTTAGCTTTTTGCTTTAACTTGTGATAACTACAAGGTGCATGAAACTTCACGTATACTCATACTCATATCAAGCTGTCCAGTTGGGCAACTGATGTGTAAATCTTGATATAGTTCTTGTGCAATTTCTGTATCAAGATTCTACTATATGCATACCGAAAGAACAATTTTTGAATATAAAATCCTAAACGTTCTTCAAATCTTACTTAACTTTTGAAAAAAAAGTAGATTTTTTCAAGCAGTTCAGTTATAGAAAGCACTTCTGGCCCTTTTCGTTATAAAAAATGGTAATAATTGTATTCATAAAAACACAACTGTAGCGCTGGGAATTTTTACAAGTGAACTAAAGATCCAAAATTCAGCCCTCTTCTAATGAATCAAAGAATTTATAGTTAAGTTACTGCCTCGATGGCGTCTTCCTTTTTACACCAAAAGTGAAACATGATAGATCTAACTTATCTCCACTGGTCTATGCTTCCCTTCAGAACATCTTGAGTTCCCTTCTCTCCAAATCTTCCACCACATACTAGTTGAAATAGTGTACCCAACAACTAATTCTTGCTTTGTACCACCCTTGCTATTACCCACCAACAGCTCAAAAGATCTCGTGTATTACCCCGGCTAGACCATTTGATTCCATCAAAGTTGAGAAATAGCTGCCATAATTGGGAACTGATCCTTAAATCTGGAAACAGCTGCAATTTCTTGCTTTGACCAACCCTTGCCTATACCAATAATCTTCAATTTTGAGAAGACATTTCAAATTGGGGAAGAGACATCAAAACCAGCTTAAACTATATTCGAAAAGTCGAAGGCATGCCTAAGCTATTGAAGTGACCTAATATACCCTTATACATATTAAAGTACATTTTTATATCACCCTGAAACGTATAAACCACTCTCACAACATGTGGTGTTTTACACTTGTCGGCCACATCAACACCACGCCAGCGCCATGTCAGAAATTCTAAAAGTTCTATGTTTTTTTCCTTTTATTTGTATATTAATTTTTTTGTTAATTATATTTTACTCTAATTAATCCTTAATTAATCATTAAAAACTCCATTAAATACATCTTCTTCATCGCTAACCCATCCACTCCAATCTCATCTCACTGGAAAATATGTTTCTGGCCATCATAATCACCATTTCTTTGCTCGTCACCATCACCATATCACATTCAATTCTTCTTCTCCATACACCACCATTATCGCTATCAATTTCTTCTTCTTCACCACCACCTTCAATTTATTTTTTTTCTCCATCCATCAGCCAACAAACCCACCACATCAATCAAAGCTGAAATTCTTAAAATTTCATTTTTAGTACGGAAAAGATACAAATATACCCCTGAACTTTGATAAATGGTACATATATATCCTCCGTCATACTTTCGGTACAAATATACCCCTGTCGTTAATGATTTTGTACAAATATACCCTCCTAACTAATGGCATGCCACGTGTCACGATCCTAGCCATTTACCCATTTTTATATGAAAAAGGTACAAAGATACTCCTGAACTTTGATAAATGGTACATATATATCCTCCGTCATATTTTGGGTACAAATATATCCCTGCCATTAATGATTTGGTACATAGAGTCCCTCCTAACTAACGGTGTGCCATGTGTCATGATCCTAGCCATTTACCCAATTTATTTATTTTACCCTCAAATAATTAATCCACTCTAATTAAAAATCCACTACCCGACCCATTAGATTCCAACCCGACCCGATCCAAATTGAAGCTTCTGAGAGACGCATTTATGCCAAAAGCTTCTGAGACTCAGAATTAAATGAATGATTGATGCAAATGACAGCGACAAACCAGATCTGAAGGCATTTTAACCCTACAAACGCATCTCTTACCACTAAACCGATATCCCTAACAAATTTCGATCATCCTTTGCATAAAATCATCCGCATTTTCCTCCTGATGCAACAAACATTCTACTTATTTCCATTAGAATCTTGAAGTTCAATTGCACCTAAAGTCTTTGGCATATACTCTCGCACAAAGTCAACTAATATAATCTGCAAATTGTGATGAGTTTTGAAGTATGCATCAAGAAGAATGAAAGATTAATATGCATGGGTATGAATATATTGACATACAGAATTGTTTACAGAGAAAAAAAATCGACACATTCAATTTAACCTCACCAGAATTTGATTCCTTACTACGTTATAACCTCCAAGAGTCATCATGAAGTAAGAATTTTCTCGCGTAAATATTTTGGCAGCATTAGTTGCCTTGTTTGCTTATGCAGCTCTTAGAAGCTTTACGCGTACACGCGTGAAGCTTCAGTTTGGATTGGGTCGGATTGGGATGGAATAAGTCGGGTAATGAATTTTTAATTAGGATGGATTAATTATTTGGGAATAAAATAAATAAAAATGGATAAATTGTTAGGATCGCGACACGTGGCACGCCGTTAATGAAAAGGTATATATGTACCAAATCATTAACGGCGGGGATATATTTGTACCTAAAGTATAATGGATGGTATATATGTACCATTTATCAAAGTTCGAGGGTGTATTTGTACCTTTTTCGTAAATAAAAATGGATAAATTGCTAGGATCGCGACACGTGGTACGCCGTTAATGAGAAGGGTATATATGTACCAAATCATTAACAACGGGGTATATTTGTACCTAAAGTATAATGGAGGATATATATGTACTATTTATCAAAGTTCGAGGTATATTTGTACCTTTTTCGTTTTTAGTATTCTTTAAATTCAAACTTCTATAACACCAATTGGCAGTACAATCAAAAGATATACATTTGAACCCATATTAAAAGAACAACATATACCCGAAAAGTCATTATCAATTCGGAAAAAGACCAATGAAAACATTTTAGCTTTTAGACCATTGAATTGTTTATTCCGTCGAATTGGATTTTCTAAAAAATAAAAAAAATTCAATAAAAAACTATTGAAAAACCTGTAATTTCATTCAACAAAGATTTTTCATTCAAAAAGTTACATTTTCTTAACTTGTAGCTCGTTGATTATTTTAACTTTTCTCATTCTTTTAATGAAATGGGTGTATGATTTTCTTTGAGAAAAGAAAGAATGAAGATGTAACGATTAATGATGAAATACAAATGAAGGTTTGAATGAAGAGAAAGAGCGTGGGGGAGATGAAGTTTTAATGTAATGTCGAAAATGGTGGTTCAATGTGGGTGTGGAGAAGAGAGAGGAAAAGTATGATGAAGATGCAATAAAGATAGAAAGAAAAATATAAAAAGGTGAGAAAATCAAGAATAAAAGGGGAAAACGTAAATAAATTTCAGAAACGCGCCGCTTTTTTATTTATTTTTTGTGGCATGTCTGCTTTTAGAGTGAAAATAAATTCACTTTTAAATAGTACAGGTTTGTATTAAGTCACGTTAATAGTTTAGGTGTGTTCAATTTTTCGGGTATAATTTAAGGTTGTTTTGAATTTTGATGCCTTTTCCCTTTTAAATTGATATGGGCATAAGTAGATCTTTCTGAAACTTCCGAGGGGGAAATTATGCACCCTCAATCATACACAGAGTCCATCTCTTTCTTAGGTCACTATACTCAGCCTCGGCTATGGTTAAATTGTGTTGGTGGACTTCACCAGTGGTTCCTATGAGTTTAAGGCCTGTATTGGATGTATCATGCTGCAATGAGAAAGTTGTGACGTTGATGGGGGTGTAACTAAACTTTGCTCCTTGTTACCGGGGAAGAAGATTGAGATTCTTACACTGGTTGCGAGTATAATCACAGAAACTAAATTTGCCTAACCATTTCTATTCTAATATCTTTGTCCTACTTGTTAATAGCTCAAATTTATGATCTCTATTTCGTGTGTCCGTGGGCACAAGAAAGACATTATATGTGACTGGGTAAACCATTCGAGCAGTATGTTTTCTGTAAGCCATTGTAGAGAGCATTAATGTTTATTCACTTGTTGAGATAACATTACGCTTCTACTTTAAATACACCAGAATCTTACGCAAGGAAGATTCGATATTTTAAGAAAAACTAATAGTCTGTTTTGTGTCTCAGTGCTATGGCTGCTAAAGCTGAAGAACCAATCAATGAGCAAGCAATAGCCAACATATACAGTGCTATGAGGTCTGAGATCACCCAGATTTATTCTAAAATTACAGAACTAGAAATGGAGGTTAGTGAGCACTCTCTTGTGATCAATGCTATACAACCACTTGATCCTGCAAGGCGGTGTTATAGGATGATTGGAGGTGTTCTTGTAGAGAGAACCATCAAGGAACTCCTGCCTGCTGTTCAACGCAATAAAGAGGGAATCGAGGAAGTTATAGCTCGATTGAATGAAGCCTTGGAGAAAAAGAAAAAGGAGATATCTGACTTTGAGGCCAAGTAGAAGATTTGAATCAGAAAGCCTGATGAAGTAAAGGAGGAGGGTGGTCGAAAGGAAGGCTCTGCACAAGGAGTCCTTGTTGGTCCTGCTGGGTCAAATGAATAGACCTGTCTAGTTTTCAAATTCCATTCTAAGGTACTTTGTTGAATATGGTCAAGGAACTGTAGTACTTTAGTATTATCTCTAGTGTGTGATCTATCATGTTCATTTAGCTTACGCAGCAAGGACTCGGAGCTTTATTGTTTCTTATGATGGAATATATTTTCCATTTCAGAGATGTTGAGACCATGCTTAATGCCTTGGCCAGGGTTTTAACCAGACAATGGCTACATTTTGGCAATCTTGGTTTTACCTCCTTGAACATTAGCCAAGTGCTTCTACCTGTTGAGACTTGTGGCATTTTGTGCTTCGGTTATGGATTATAATTTATGTTTTTTGAGCACAATTTTAGATGGCTGAAACTGGTTATTTTTTCATGGTAACGAAAATTATCTGGCAGTCGTCCCTATCCACGTTTTTGCTCATAAATTCCAACATGATATGTCAGCAGTGCATGCTCACCTTCATCTTTTGACTATCAATAATGAGGAGCACAAGTCCTCAACAGGGCTTTATTGAGGAAAGAAAGCTTCCCATCTTTGTCTTCTGAAGAAGGGCTTTAGTGTGCGTCTCTGGCTCTTCTGCAGTAAATAAATAAACATCAACGCTTATTTGTCAGTTGCAACAGATATCTTAAACTCTTTCGTTCACTCATATCCTCAATGATTAAAGGTCTATTAAAAGACTCTTAAGAACCTTTTTCACTAGAAGAATCGGCGATCCTGATTCTTCTAGCTACGCTGGGAATAATGAAATGATATATACATTGATGCATAATGCCCTGATAATGAAAAAATTAAGAGGCAAGTACTATATTAGTCAACATATTAGATGTATCAATTAACCATTAATCAAGTTCATCACACGGACGTGAAAATTGCACCTGCAAATCCATTCATCACAGCCAATATTCTAGTGTTCAGTAATAGGAACATAAGCATAGCAAGGCTGTTTAAAAGCAACAGCCAAGTTCCCATACATCATTCCTTTTCATTGGATGTAGTATCCATGGTATAGCTGGCCTTTCATTCTTCTGATTTCCTGTATTCTGCACGTCTTCTAAGAGTAATATCTCACAATGATTTAACTGAGCACAATACACAAGGCCATCTATTACGAAGATGCTCCTCGAGGTCCTGGCTTTCCATAGCCTAGGCTGATAAGCTTTTGCACCAATTTTTTCTCAGCAGCTGCCTGAATAAAGCAAGAAAGGGAAAATCACGATCACACTAACAACTGGAGATATCTATATGCACAAGATGAGATATTGTAATCTTATGGGCAATAGATATCTACAATTCCATGTAGTTATCAACTATATAAATGGAAATGACGTCCAACTAGAATTCTGGACAAGGGAATACATTGTATGCAGAGCGTAGAAACTAGAAAAGGAAGGATAAACAAAGTGGGAACAGAAAGAGATCAAACCTCAAGCATGGGGCTGTTCTTGGGGATATTAGAAGCTAGTACAACATTGATTCCAGTCTTAAGAACTGCACAAGGTGCTATGTCAGATGATGTATCAAGAGAACAATGTCTGCGACTCAGTTATCTTGAGTAGTAATATACCTATTCTACGGGCAATACCAGATCCCGTATTATCACATGACCCTCCTGTCAGGGAACTCACGCTAACAGTATTGCTCTGCACATGACATAAAGAGTGTGACAACTGTAATAGACAAGATAAATCGCAACCACCTTCACCCTCTGAAATATAACATACATTCCCAACTCGAACATGTATTTATTTAGGGGGATATGGAGAGAGGTTACATGAGGAGTTGCAAATTTCTGTAGATGTTTTTAATATCTCATTTTTGAGACTTGGGGTTCTTGTCTAGTTCTGTTCCCTACTTATTTTCATTCTTTTTCAATAATTTATTTAATCAATATCACTTTCTCTTTATGAGTACAATCAGTATGACTCTCAGTTCCCATCAACTCTATTCAAAGGCAATAACATAGATGGATGAAAATGGCGGCAGTAGAAAGAAAATTGTTGTAGTGCTGATATGTCAAGTTCCAAACTTACAGGTCTTGTTGGAGCAGCTGCGTACAGATCCCCTAATTTGGTGGAGTTGCAACCAATCCATGCATATATCTATAGATGATGAAAAGAAATTATTGTAAATGAAGAGTGACCTATTTATTCAAACATGAAGACATTTCACACGCGCAATTAACAAAACTCAACGACTACAGAAACTAATCCAGAAATTCATTAATGCTACACATTAGTTTAGTTGCACATTCTCATTTTTCTGTTGCACTTGCTGTCAAATGTAAACTTCTAATTTTTTGTTTAACTTTCTAACTTCTTATCTCTGAATTATTACTAATAAAAAATGTAGATCCCAATGTATATCTTGCCCTTAACCCAATCGATAAATTGCTTAATGAGATAATGAACCTTCAAGCTCCTACTTGAACAACTTTTTATTGATCCATTTGAATCAATACTTCCTGAGATAGCTTCTTCAATCTCAACGTTGCTTATTCATAGGTTATTAGGAGTTTAAGACAGGCTCTGCTATGGTGAAATTGCTCGAAAAGCTGCTCTTTGGAAGAAGTGCTAGCGCATCCACAAAATTATTAGTAGAAGAAATATGTCTACTGAAATAGAAAATAATCTCACACATTAAGTCAATGTCTCTCAACTAAATAAACCAGCAGTTCACACATACTACCAAGTCCATGACAAACTGAATATCACAAGTACTTTGTCTGGTGAGTATTTTTAATGCCACACTGGTTAACTTCTTGTGGCTTCAGCTGTAATTTTCATTCGTAGGCAATAGATTTATGAACTTCATCAATCAATCATTAAGACTCAATCCCAACCAAATGGGTTTGGCTGCATGAATTCTTGGAAAACCGTTTTGCTCGATATGGAGCTACATCATTCCAATATCAGTTTTGTTCCCTGAATAACTAACCTATTCCTATAGTACTATACAAGCTCTTTAACCAAACAAAAAAAAACAACCTCGGCCAACACTAGAGCTAATACAACTGTAGCAACAGAAACCAAACTTTAATTCCAATGAGTTGGCAGTCTATATGGATCCTGTGCTTCCATTTCGTTTTATCCTTAACTAAGTCCACGTTGATTCTGTGAAAATAGTTTTTTTCCCAGAGTCCAGACAACTTCCCTTACCCCTCCATGTGATTTTAGGTCAATCTCATTTTCTTTCAAACACCTTTATCAAAGTGCTGTTGTACTTATGGACCAGTGCAAGTGGAGGTCTAAATAGGGCATGGTCAAACTATGTCCGCAGACCTTCTCTCGTTTTATACAATACAGTAGGCTAGTGTTTGACCATATTTTGAATATTTATCTTCAAAATATTCTCAAGTTGGAGGAAATTTCACTTGCAGTCACAAAACCTCATTTTTTTTTCAAAGTAAAATGCATGTCCAAACACAAGTTCAAAAATTCAAATTTTGAAGTTTCAACTTCAAAATCTATGGCCAAACGGGATCTACTTGCTATATACTCATATGTTGCATACAACTCTTGTCAAAATAGTAACTACTTGGTCTTTTTCCGGTCCTGATTCGCCTAGCAAAGTCTTAACCTAAAAAATTTCACATTCCAAATCTTCCATAAATTCTCGATATTTCTTTAAAGCTTCTAACATACTACTACATGATCACTTAACCAACTCAAAAATGAGAAGACGAAGAAGAAGACAACAACAACAAACCCAGTGTATTCCCACATAGTGGGGTCTGGGGAGGGTAAGATGTACGCAATCCATACCACTACCTTCAGAGAAGTAGAAAGGTTGTTTCCGATAGACCCCCGGCTCAAGAAAAGGAATAATAAACATATCCGTAATAAAGCATGGAACAAGATGACCAGACATAAATACGCCACCCACAAGGAATAATAAGCAAAGAATAGTAAACAAATTCGTAATAAAGCATGCAACCAGATGGCATAACAAGAATAATACACCTACCAAGTAATGCCCTACCCCGACGACCCAAACTGGCACTAGCCTTCTATCCTAATTCGCGTCCTCTAGATCTTCCTATCTAGGGTCATGTCCTCAGTGAGCTGTAACTGCTCCATGTCCCGCCTGATCACCTCTCTCCAGTATTTCTTCGGCTTACCCCTACCTCGCCTGAAACCATCCAAAGCTAGCTTCTCACACCTACGAACCGAGACATCCGTGCCCCTCCTCATCACATGTCCGAACCATCTCAATCGGACTTTCCGCATCTTGTCCTCCACTGAAGCCACTCCAACCTTTTCCCGAATAGTTTGATTTCGAACTCTATCACCCCTAGTAAGCCCACACATCCAACACAACATCCGCATTTCCGCCACCTTCAATTTTTGAATGTGAGAGTTCTGGACTGGCCTAAACTCCGCTCCATACAACATGGCCGGACGAACTGTCACCCTGTAGAATTTACCTTTAAGCTTGGGCGGCACCTTCCTATCACACAACACCCCCGAGGCGATCTTCCACTTCATTCATCCCGCCCCAATACGGTGGGAGACATCCTCGTCAATCTCACCATTCCCCTAAATCATGGACCTAAGATACTTGAAACTATCCCTCTTACACACCGCCTGGGAATCCGACCTTACTACCACCTCGTTTTCCTGCCTCAAGTCATTAAACTTGCATTCAAAATATTCTGTCTTGCTCTTGCTCAACCTGAACCCTTTAGACTCAAGGGTCTGTCTCCACACCTTTAATTTATCATTCACACACCCCGCGTCTCATCAATCAAAACTACATCATCTGCAAAAAGCATACACCAAGACACCTCTCCTTGAATACGCCGCGTCAACACATCCATCACCAAAACAAACAAAAATGGGCTAAGAGTAGATCCCTGGTGCAACCCTGTCTTGACAGGAAAATGCTCTGAAACTCCTTCCGTCGTCCTCACCTGGGTCTTAGCTCCATCATACATGTCCTTGATTACTTTGATATACGCCACCGGGACCCCACTCACCTCCACGCATCTCCAAAGAACCTCCTAGGGACTTTATCGTACGCCTTCTCCAAGTCGATAAACACCATGTGCAGATCCTTCTTCCTTTCCCTATACTGTTCCACCAGTCTCTGCACCAGGTGAATTGCCTCCATTGTCGAGCGCCCGGACATACATCTAAACTAGTTCTCCGAGATAGACACTATCCTCCTCAACCTCAACTCGATCACTCTCTCCTAAATCTTCATAGTGTGGCTCAATAACTTAATAACTCTATAGTTATTACAACCCTGAATATCACCTTTGTTCTTATAAAGAGGGATTATAGTACTCCATCTCCAAGCTTCGGGCATTTTCACAACTTAAAATTGCCGTTAAGACGAAGAAGAAGAAAAAAAAAAGCTTAACTAATTTGTGATAATTTTATAGCAAAATTTAAGTCAATAGTATATAAAAAATGGATATTGGATAATGTTAGGTTAATTGGAGTAAGTGAGACCTGATTTTGAAGACGAATGATGTGAAAGTAGAGAGCAGCGTCGTTAGATACTTCAGAGAGGCACGTGACTTGCACGCCGCTACTTCCATCATCAACTTTCAAGTGATTCATAGTGCCAGTTACAACGCCAACGGAGGGCGGGGATTCCTCAACCAATCCTTGTGGCAAATCCATTTTTATTTCCAGTAACAGTGGAGTGGAGAGAGAGAGAGGGGAGGACGGGGTAGGAAGGTTTGATTTTGTAAGTTGTATACTCTCCCTAAATTACTAAAAATTTTCTTTCGTGAGTGTAACGCTCTCTAGTTGTCATGTCTGCTTTATTTGTTACGTTATTTAAAAAAAAATTAAAAAAATTTAAAAAAATATTACATTAAATTTTAAGTTATTTTTAAAATATTAAATAATAAATTAAATATTAAAATTAATTTAATTAAATTAAAAAAATTTATAATTATAAAAAATTTTGAATAATCATATTTTTATTTTTGCCCACAAATTAAACATCAAATTCATTCCAAATAATTAAAATTCTTCTCCAACTAATTTAAATTTTTAACTATAAATTCATATATACAAACATAATAAATTTTCGATTTTTAAATTTGAATATCTTTAAAAAAATCACAAAAAGTTTAATTTTTTTCAAGCGAAATTCACTATTTTTTTTCAATATTCACTATCACTCACTTTCAATTCAAATTTAAATTTTAATCCCACAAAAAAAAGATCTCAAATTTAAATTTTTATTCAAAAAAGAAAAAGAATTGAATTGAGGAAAAATAAAAATAAAAATAAAAAGTGAAGGTGGTGGTGAGGGGGGGTGGTGGAAGAGTGTTGGGGTGGAGGGGGGCTGGAATGGGCTGGGGGTAGAGACGGGGCTGGGAAGGGTGTGGGGGCTGGGGGTGGGGTGGGGAGGGGCTGAACAGGGATGGAGTGGGGTGGAGAGGCTGGGGTGGGATGGGGATGGGTAGGGTGTGGGGGGTAGGGATGAGGTTGGGTTGGGGTGGGGAAGGGTTGGACGTGTGTTGGGGTGGGGTAGAGGCTGGGAGGGAAAAAATATTTTTATTTTTTAAAAAATATTTTTAAATTATTTTTAAATTTTAAAAAATATTTTAAAATTTTTAAAAGTATTTTAAAATTAAAAAAGATGGAGGGAAAAAAGGACCCATTTTTTTTTAAAATTTTAATATTATTTTTATTTTTTAAAAATTATTTTAATGTAAAATTGATCAAAAATTGACCTTCACTCGCACCTCTAGGCGAGTGGCTACACTCTCTTTGTCCTAGTCATCATTTCAATGCTACATAGGCAAGGTCAACGATCAAAGGGTATAAAATTTTACTTTTTAATGAATTCAAGGGTTCAGATGACAAACATATAAATAGAAGTCAACTTACAAAACCGACATAATATAGAGGCTCAGAAGGTCATTTTGCCTTTGAAGAAATGAATAAGCAATTTCAAAATTTTAGAGGTTTAGCAGGCATTCCCTTTTTTCTTTTTGGAGGTGTTTCAAAGGGATTTCAAAGTTTCGGGTCGCATGTGACCGGCTCATCCATAACACCTGCTAATCCTACTTCAATTACTCACATTTTAGTCATCTAACATAATTCAAAAATAACTACTTTTATTTGTACATGTTTCGGTTTTTTAGATCAACTAGTTTAAGTGTACGCGCCTTGTGCGTGTACCTTGTTTTTGATGAGTTCAAACAAATATTTGTTTAAATAATAAAGATGAATATAATAATTAAATTTAATATCTTTTGAGTATGTAAAGATGGAGAATTTATTTATTAAACCTAACTTTTACCAAAAGTATTTTTAAAAGTCGATCGATATTCATCTACCATCTGTAAATTGCAACAAAACAATACAATGATAGAGACATCAAAATAATACAACTAAATCTAATCTTTACACACAAAAAAAATCTCAAAATCTTTCGAAATTCTTCAAAGCCGACCAACATTTATCTATTACTTGTAAACTGCAACAAAATAATACGATAAAAGTGATATCAAAACAATACAATTAAACTTAAATTTTACACAGAAAAATTTCTCAAAGCCGATCAAGATTCATCTACGAACTGTAAACTACAACAAAATAACAAACTAATAGAGATGTTACGATAATACAATTAACCTTAATCTTTACCTAAATAAAATTTTCAAAGCCGACCCGCATTCATCTAGCATATGTAAATTAAATTAAAATAATAATAAGATAATAAAGATATCAAAAAAATACAATTAAATCTAACTTTTACACAAGAAATTCTCCAAAGCCAACCAACATTTGTCTACGACCTGTAAACTATAAAAAAATAATATAATAGTGATCACAAAGCTTCGATTTTGATCCAACTAATTCTTGTCTGAGCGAACTTATTGGTAGGTGGTAGATAAAGAAGTTAGTTATGAGCAACAAAAAATATAATATATTCTACTAAAGTGACACATAGAATGGAATATGTTGAGGTATGCTATGAGAAGTTATGAGAAGTAAAAAATAAAAAATATTGAACTAAAAGGATACATTAAGCTAAATTAAGCTAAGCAAAATTAAGTTGACATAACAAATAATATTGTGTTTAAATTAACAACGTAAAAAGGGAGAGATGATATAACGATCAAAAACCTGAAATTGTTGAAACTGTGCTGAGACGGAAAACAATAAACTTTGTTGAGACCAAAAAAATGAAAGATCACGTTTATATAAAAAGACACGAAAAGTCGTAGTTGAAAGAAACCAAGTATGAATCAAATAGGATTAAAAAAACAGAAAATGGGTAAAGGAAAATTTTAGTTCAAAAATTTTTATTATGGAGAAAAGCTAAATTTGGTTAAAATATAGAAATCAGGTAAAGAAAAATTTGGGTATAGGAAAATTAGGAAAATTTTATTATGGAGAAAATCTAAATTTGGTTAAAATACAGAAAACAGGTAAAGGAAAATTAGGAAAATTTAGGAAAATCTTAGTTAGGAAAATTTTATTATATTTATTTTATAGAATTTAATTGTAGGGAAGAGGATAAAGAATGATTTTGTCTGAAGCGGACTGTTTTAATGAAGGGCAAAAAGTTCAATTCACTTTTCTAAGGGCCTTCACACTTTTAATATATTATAGATTATAGATATAGATTTAACTAGACTATAAAGTTAAATTAAAATAGATTAATTTAATAATTAAAATTTAGATGGTTAAAAATTATAAAAAAATTATTATAAGTTGCAACCCTTCTCAAATTAATCTATCTATAATCTATATCGATATTCATAACTATAATCTATCTATAATCCATAATGTATAATCTATATATTCTATATCTATATCTATAATTTATAATTTGTATCTATATTTATAATTGATAATCTATAATTTATATCTATAATATATTAAATTATTAAAAGTGTGAAGACTCTTCTAAAAATAATTTGAACTTTTTAACCTTCGTCAATTTTTTTTACAAATATACAAAATCGTCTTTTCACCATTTTCCTTTAATTTATAATATTGAATATTTACTATAATAAATATATACAAAAATAACTGCGGAACTTTTTAAATTTATGGTAATATTTTATTAAAGAAAATCTAACTTCAAAGAAATTATTATATAAAAATAGTTTTATATAAGGTAAAGTTTTATTATTTTTTTTATAAAATGGCGTAGTTATTTTATATAAAATAAGTTGAGACTCCTAAAAGAAGAAGAAAAAAAAGAATTCTGTGCAAAAATTAAATGTCAATGCTTGACTTTTTTCCAATAAAAAAAGGATAGGTGGACTTTTCCAAGTAAAAAGCGATTTTTTTTTAAGCTAGGACTATTTTCTTTTGTTATAATATATTGGCTTAGAAGTCCTTTGTATTTCTTTCTTCTTTCAATTCTAGAAGTCTTTTTTTCTATTTATATGGATTTCTTATTTGGGTAATAAAGTTTTGTGGACATAACTTTGTTATTGGGTAATTTGTGGTTTTTAGATTTCATATTTCTATTTATATTACATTTTGATTTTATTGATCACATAACAAATAATCCTATTATGTTTGTAAATAGTTTTGTTATTAGATCTCCAATATGCTAATTTAATTTTCAGGTTTCGAATTCTCTTTTCTATTACGTTGGTTTTATTGATAAAAAATAATAAAACATCTTTTCATGATTATAAGTAACTTTAGTTTATTGAATCTGTGACGTAACTTTATCTTTCCTAAGTTTTAAATTTTTTTATTACATTGGGTTTATTGATAATGAATAACAAATTTTTGTTATTGAGTAACTTTGTGGTTTCTAGGTTTAAAATTTCTTTTTCTATTACGTTGATTTTATTGATCATAAATAATAAATCATCCTTTTATGTTTGTAAGTAGTTTATGTTATCGAGTCTCACGTAATTATTTTATTTAATTTTCAGGTTTTAGGTTTTCTTTTCTATTACGTATGTTTGTAAGTAACTTTCATTATTGAATCTCCAACATAACTTTGAGATTTTAAGATTTCAGAATTCTTTTTTATCACACTAGATTTATAGATCATGAATAACAACCGCTCGTTACTGAGTAACTTTTCATCTACTTTTTTCTGTGATGTTGGTTTTATTGATCGTAAATAACAAATCGTCCTTTTATGTTTGTAAGTAGCTTATATTATTGAGTCTATAACATAATTTTTGGTTTAATTTGTGCACCATTGACTTGACATACCTTTTAAGAAATAATAAATAACGGGATACTATATCGCCCATTAAAATATAAGTATTAAAAAATTCTTTAAAAGGTCAATGAGATTAAATTAGGGAAGCTTTCAAAAATAGCCTAACTTTCAGTAAATTTGGGGGAGTTCATAGCCTAACTTTTAAAATAAGAATCTGTAGACAATTTATCAACTGTATGCAATTGACTGTATTCAATATAAAATACAAATACAATAAGTAATTACATGAACCAACCTTTCTTCTCGTTTTTTTTTCTCTTCACTTTTTTAAATTTTTATTTTTTTCTATTTTCATTTCTTTCTTTTCATTTTTTCTCTCTTCTATCTCTTACTTCTATTTTTTTTTTCTCCTTTTTCATATTTTCTTTTTGTACTTTTTACTTTTTCTTGTGCCCCCCCGTCCCCCTCCCTCTTTTTTTTCCTTTCTATTTTCATTTTTTTTCTTTCTTTTCTCTTTTTTTCCATTCTTCAATCTCTAGCTTCTATTTCTCTTTATTCTTTTATTTTCTTTTATAGTTTTTCTTGTATTTTTTTCTTTCTCATTCTTTTATTCTATTTTATATTTTTTCCCTACTTTTGAAAAATATGACTACGTCGAACACAAGTCATGGATGATAACAAAAAACTCTCTATGCTTATTGTATTTGTATGTGCACCATCATTTATAATTTTGTATTCGTTGATACGATTGTATTTTTATTTTATAGTTCACAATATTAGTTATATTTTTATTCATTGATACAATCTATTTGCATTTGTATTTTATAATTCATACTTGTATTTGTATTTTTGCACTTGTATTTATATTTTATAGTTCACACCATCATTTATATTTAATATAATTTGCACTTGTATTTTAAAGAACTATTTTGTATTTATATTTTATAGTTGACTGGATATTGTATTTGTTATTTTGTGATTTTATTTTTCTTGTATTTGTATTCTATTTACGTCGATGCGCTTGTATTTTTTTAAAAAATATTTTCTATTTGTACTTGTAAGTTTACCACATATTATTTGTATTTATAATTTCATTTATTTCATTTTTTGTATTCGAATGAAGAATATTTTTCTCTATAAATACTTGTATTTATATTCATTGATACAAATTGTATTTTATTGATACAAATTGAAAAATACAACCATAAATTCTATAAATAAAAATGCTCAATTATACAAATAAATATATTACATTTGTATCAAATGAGACATGTTTATACAACTTGAAACATACACATGCAAATGATACTTGTTTATATACAAATACAATTGATAAATTTGACATAAAAATACTAACGATACATTTGTATTAAATGACACATGCATATTTATATATTTTAGACTCAAACAAATACAATTAACTCATATACTTATTTGACTCAAACAAAAATAAATAAATTATACATATTCACGTCTATACTGCAAATAATAAATTTATTTAAAATATATTTTATGATATAAATAAATATAAAATATAAGATACAAAAATAAAAAATAAGAGAAAAAAATAAAAAAAAATGACAAAAAAGAATAAACGAAAAAAAGTAAAAAAAAAACAAAAAAAGAAAAAAGAAAATAAAAATAAAAAAAGAGTCTGCAAAGAAAGAACAAAAGGAAAAAAAGAAAACAAGGATGAAAAAAAAGATAAAGAAAAAATAAAAAGGAAAAACGAAACGAAAAAGAAAAAAGATGGAAAAATGGAAAAGAAACAAGTAGAAAAAAAAATGATTAGGAAAAAAGAAAAAAAAAGAGAAGAAAAAAAGTTGGAAAAGGAAAAAAGAAGAGAAACAGAAGAAAGAGAAAGAGAGAAAATTAAAGGAAAGAGACTATGAATTGTATTTAATTGATAAGAGAGACTATGAATTGTAATTAATTGAAGCTTATGCTAAATCAGATAAATCAGATAATTAGAAGATTATATGCTAAGCCATGTAATTTTTTCATTAAATTATTTGTTAATTTTTTAAATTGAACAATAAAAATGAACAAAGAGAGTATAATAATTGAGACTTTTCTTGATATTTTATTTTTGGTTCTTCATTTCATTATTAATTTTTTTCTTTCATGTTTTTTTATAGTATTTTTTTTTTGAGATAATAGAAAAGAGGTGTAAAATAATATGACTAGGTTAATAATTTGATTTTATAAAATTTTAAAAGGTCAATGAGAGTAAAGGAACGAGAGACACATCTTTTCATTTATTTCAACCTCATATATTATTTACTTGTTTCTTAATTGTATTTGTAGGAGAATATGAAGTCTAATTGAATTAATTTATTCAATTCAAAGTTACTCTTTTTTTTTCATAAACACTTGTCTTTTCCACAGATAAATAACGTAGAATACATCGCGAGGCCCCACAACTTGGCGTCATTTTTCACTTTGGTATTTTAAGTAGACGTTGTTCACTTTAGGCACCTCAACTAGCGTACGGGTGTATCACTTTGGGCATGACGCGTGTATTACACCTACATGAAGGCACATAGAAGCCCTTTTTCGACTGATGTGACATTCAAGTTGGCCCACAAATAGTATATTAACTCAGACCCATTAATTTATGTATAAACAACACAAATTTCATCCTTAATGAAACTAATTACATAGGATCCCAGATTTACTTTCTCTCTCCCAGATTTAAAAAAAATACATATATATGTCGTTGTACCTTATACGTTACTCCAATGTATGAGGTAAACCGTTTTGCCTAAAATTATAAAAATAAAATCAGATACCATTATTCTCTCACATAATTAACAACAGTAATTAATGTACTGATTTTGTGGAGGCTTAAAATAGTAACTATAGTTCAAATTAAAAAATGTCCTGAAACATCAACACGATTTTTTTGCTTGAAATTGCGATTTGGAATTCAAAATAAAAAAACCCAGAAGCATCTGTTTTCTTTCGTCTGCCAACATTAATATGGACATCTCTATATTGTTGAGGCATTCAGATTCTTGGCAGTTTGAAATTCTTTCTGAACAATACAAAAGTGATGGAATTGTTGTTTCAGAAAGTATAACATTCTTAAAATTGACCTGGACGATTGCTACGGAATTAAATATTGATGAATGTCGAAAAAATTAAAGTAAAGTACATCGTTGAAGGTACTTCCTCTTCAATTATTATAAGGAACGATAATGGAGTGAGGGTGTACGTTGAGTTGAAGAAAAGTTTTTCAGGATTTATCAATTATCCTTTGTGTATTTCAATGTTTGACAAGTCAAATAAAGAGATAGAGTTTGATCGTGAAACTGGTGTTGTTCTTTGTATTGAAGGAACTGAATTTGATGCTCTTGCATTAACAATAGTTAAAATGCAAAATCAGTATTCGTTATATGTTCCAAAATTTGAAGTGAAAAACTTCATTACTGATTGCAAGAACATAGAAATAAAGGTTGATCAACTTTACAAGAATAAAGAACTCTGGTTGCGGTAATGACGAAATATGCATTAGCGAATGGCTTCAACACCAAACCTAAATGATCTGACAAACAAAGGTATGAACCGACATTAGATTTAATATTTTTGAATGGTTAAAGTTTTGTTAAAAGTTAACAAAACTTGAATACAACTTGCCGTATACGTATTAGATTTAGAGTTTTGTTAATTTGTTACTGATATGTATCGTATTATATTATACTTTGAATACATATGTCTACGAAGATTTGATTATTTTAGTTTACAAAGAATTTCCTATAGAGTTGTGTCACTGCCAATACTCTAAGTACTTATGTATTTTAATACCTTATACATTAACAAATGTGAAATACTTACTCTAATTTATGCATATGATATGTATTGGGTTGGTCATTAAAAATTATGTTAAAAAATAGGAGGAATAGTGTATTGTAACTTATCATATATACAAACGTATGTATGAGGAAGCTGGTGACATGATAATTTAGCATGTAAGTCGAACATGAATTTTATATCTATGTTATCATACATTTTTTCCTGTTTATATTTGATGCTGCTATGTCCTTCACTTTCGTAACAAAAATTATAAATGGATCTTCAAGGCATCTTGTATGAATAAATCGAATGCTTTTGTGATTTAATTTCGAACATATTTGCTGCCTTAGTGACCAAGTACTGAAAAATTTGATTGCTACAGCAGCTTTTATGAACGAATTTACAACACTAAAATTAGTTAATCACAAGAGAATACACGCATCGAAGGACATAATTGAAGAGATGAAGGCCGTTTATGGAGTTGATATTAACTACATGAAGGCATGACGCACAAAAGAGAGGGCAATAGCGATGCTTAGAGGTGGTCCAGCTGATGAATATAAAAAAATGCTGCGATATGTTTATATGCTAAACAAAGTGTATCCTGACTCCCATATTAGGATGTATAAGGTACATGATAATGAGTTTAAATACTTGTTTATTGCCTTAAATACCATGATAAGGGGTTTCCAGTTTTGCCGGCCTATTGTAGTTGTTGATGGTGCCCATTTAAGCGGACCATGCAAAGGAACCTTTCTATCGGCAAACACACTTGATGGTGTAGGTATTATTCTTCCTTTTTTTTTATCCCCGTTAACATATGCATATATCTATGTATTGAAACTGCTTATACATTAAACTGTTATGTATATGAATTTTTGTAAATGCTTAATTAAAATATATATTTTATACATTGAAATAATTTATTGGGTTATTCTAGATTTTTTTTAATTAGGTTGTATTCTTCCATTAGCTTATGGGGTTGTGGATTCTGAGAATGACAGTTTGTGGATTTGATTTTTCCATCAGTATAGAAAAGTATTTGAGAACGGGAGAACATGTGGGTTGTATCGGATCAAAACGAGGGACAACATGTGTGTTGTATTGGATTGAAACGAGAGTATCATAAAAGGTTTGAGCATTATGTATCCTAATATCCCACATCTAACATGTATTTGGCATTTATAAAAAAATATTTTCACTCATTTTAGGAAAAGCAAAGACAGACTTAGTGACCTGTATTATTCTATGGCTAAAGCTTATAGAAAAGAAGATTTTGATTACATTATGTCAAAGGTTGCTAAGATTGATCATAGGATTAAGGAATACCTGGAAGAAGCTAGATATGAAAAATGGTCTCGAAGTCACTCACCTGTTAATAGAGGTAGGGTGATGACCTCTAATATAGCCGAATGTATTAATGATTTCTTGGTAGAGGTGAGAAATTTTCCATTTTAGAATTTCTTGAAGAAGTTAGAATTTTATTTGCGGCATGAAATTATAAAAACAATGAAATTGCTTCTTATACAAAGACAACATTAGGGAGAAGATTTGAAGACATTCTGACTCTTAATGGAGCAAAGGCTTTACGGATGACGGTATGTGTTTGAATATTTATGAAAATAAAAGTTTTTTTATTCATTAGTAATTTTTGTTTTATCATATGTATTGAAGCATGTGTGTCTAACAGGTTAAGACAGCCGTAAGTTATCTTTGTTGTGTATATAAATTCGGAAGGAGGTACATTGTCGATATTGAATGTGCCACGTGTAATTGTGGCCGATATCAAATTGATGAAATTGTCTATCCACACACAATTGCTGTATTAAAGAGTAAAAATATAGCAGATTATGGTCCTTACTGCTCAAAATTCTACAGGCCAAACACCATTGTTAAGACGTATGAACTTCCGATAATTTCGATGCCAGACATGAAGTATTGAAATGTTCCTCAATTTGTAAAAGATGAAGAAGTAGTACCGCCAAAATACAAAAGACCTCCAGCAAGGCCAAAAAAAACCCAAACATTTGAAATCAAGTGAATCATTTTCTTCAAACTCAAATTGTTGCGGTAAATGCGGGCGTGCAGGTCACAACTGATGCACCTACGATTTTTTTCAAAGGAAGCATGAAAAAGATAATTTAATTATCCATGTGATGACCCATAATTTGGTTTCATTTGAATAACCAGTTTACTTTATTCATGTAAAGAATGTGGAAAATGTTCGAACTATATTTAATATGTTATTTCAAGTTCAGTGCTTAATAATAGTTTGAGATTGGTAGTTTGTGTTTTTATTGATCTGAATATGAGATTTGTAATTTTATGGTACATACATTTGGTGGTGTGTGTCTGTTTATCATATGTTGCAGAGTCCACGTTAAGTTGAATTGATAAGTGGTTGTAATCTCAGTGATGTATAAGATTGATGTTATATCACTTTATAATGAAATAAGTAATGTATAATTTTTTACATTATATAGTCAGTAATTATTGAAATTTGATGAAAGTTACCTATGTTATAATCACATATGTAAAGTATTATCATATCGCATTTTGTAGTTAATAAATTATTTAATTTATCTGAAGTATGGAATCTGATAATATATTGGTTAAGTATTTACATTAAATTATGTTATATACATATGTATAAGTTGTTTCATACATAGCTGTTTCATATATTATACTATTGTTTCATACATAACGTTATTATATCTATTATATGAGGGTTCATTATACATGTATATCAATGTATAGTGATATAATTAATGTATAATGTTATTATACTATATAGTCAGTAAATGTTAAAATTTGATGATGTTGTGTCTATGTATAATCACATATTTAATGTATTATCATATCGCATTTAATGGTTAATAAAATATTTAATTTATCAGAAGTATGGAGTCTGATAATTTATTGTTTAAGTATTTAGATTAAATTATGTTACATATATTGTATAAGGGATCAATATACATGTATAACCATTTATTATACAAAAGGTTACGTTGTGATGTTAATTTTTTCTGTTGATGTAGCTAATGTAAAAGTATTCATTATTTGAAAGATAATGATATCTGACATACAATTTAGTGTATAATTATTTGTCATACTTTACATGTATTTGTAAGATTGTATTAAAAAAATATTAATATATAATTGTTTGTTATACATTAGATATAAATGACAGTTTAATGTATCAGCTGCAAACATATGAATATACAACTACTTATGATATTAAAATATGATTTTACAATATAATTGTACAATATGATTTTACAATGGCAATATGAATATATCTTAAATTTTTTGTATATATGAATAGTATATAGATGTTATTGCAATTTATACATAACATTCTAATGTTTGAGAAGTACTAATACTATAGATTTACATCATTGCAATATACTGAATTAAAATCAAAACATGACCCTAGTAAATAATGCTGCTAACAATACATAACATACGTATGCATAAGCAGTTTCAATAGAATAATAGAACACTAAAATACAAACCAACATAAAAAACTAACAAGTGTTATAATTGTTTAACATCCATTGCTAAAACAAGAATTTAAATATTTTCATGACGAAGGAAAAAAACTGTGCTACTCTAAAGTAACTATTGCAGTTTCATCAATTGTTTGGACATAACTATTCCTTGGACGCGGAGAATCGTCATTATCACTTGTGTATCCTTCAATTGCCTTAATCACTCCGTAATTTCAGAGTAAAGATGCATAACATACACGTTGCATTTATGCGTCAAACCCACTTGAAGGCACTGCCAGTCCTTCACTTAAGATTTCAGCATATGCAGCAATAAAAATGCCACAGTCCCTGAAATGAAAAAAAGTTATGATTTAACAAGCTGTTAAAAAATTATTACATATTTATACATGTAAAAAATATAAAACAGATGCACTTACAGACTAGCACACATTTGCTGGGGTATGTTTTGCACATAGTGAACATCAAATGAGTGTTGGTTGAGAAGTTGAGTGCGCTGACCAAGCTTGTCTTTGTATGCATCCAGTGTTGCCTAGTCAGTACGTTCTGTTCTTTCAAAAAATTCATTATCTGACAAGTAGGCAACATCACTGCCAACTTGTGTATTTTATTTGATAGTTCTCTTTTTCTTGTACCTAATAATGAGTCGTAGACACGTATCACTCTCTCCTTCAACCCAATTACAACCAACACCCAGTAAAACTCTTTTCCACAGTTAACTGAAACATAAACCTCATCAATCATATGCCATGGTAATTCTGTAGGAATACCGAATTCATTAATTGTGTTGGTGATTGATTCTTCGTTTCTAGTCACAACACATGATTTCGCGTAGAGATCTGAATGTATGAAGCATCCGGATAATATCTACGATATGTTTTCTCGATATATGTTTTGAAGAATCAACTTGTTGTTGTATATCTATAATTTTCACCTAGTTGCAACTTCGATTTCTTTCTCAAATGGTAGAAGATCACATCTAAATGCTACATATATAAACAGGAAAAGAGATAAAATATAATGAATCGTCAAGAAAATTATAAGTCTTATGAACAAGACAACATAATACGTAACAACCCATATGCATGACAAATCAAAAAATCACATTAATTAACAGTTTAATATATAATTTACTATTATACATTTGAATATGAAAAAAATCATAAATCAGTGGGATAAAAAAAAAGAGATTCTAAGCTAACCAGGAAACACAAATACATTTGTATGATATAAGTTAATATTGTACATTTTTGGCTAAAGTGTACTGTTTTGATAATTTACAGTGAATGTAGCCTAATATATGACAAGATATTATACTTTACTTTCTATGTATGATATTAGTGTATACATTTTTAGATCTAAGTAAAAATCTATCACACTATTGTATGAGAGAGTATAATACATCACCCATTATGTATGATATTTTGTCATCGTTAATGAAATTTACACAAAAAATTTTAGATTTACACTCTAACAATAGTATGTCTAAGATTCTTATTTACACTATTGTACGAAAGTTTATTTAATTTACCTCGTCGTTCCAGCATGTTTTAGATTGCGACATCAGGTAGAATCAATTCTTTGACTGTGGATGTGCAACAACGAAATTCAACTCTGGTTAACCTAGGCTGGAGCAATTTTCAGGTAGTGCTTGTCGTTTTGTTTCTTGTACCATTAACAATGTATAAGTGTTACATATAATTATGTTCACGTACTATTTTTTTTTTAAAAAAGGTTTTAAATTTCTTACTTTCCAGCATGATATTTCAATAAACCTTTCGTAATCCATTTAGAGTAATACAACATTAATTCACTAGGAAACTCATGAGAAATGGTACACCCCTCGAAGGCATACTTCTGTTTCTCTTCATTATCAGAACTATCATCTCCCTTTGAACTTGAATAAATTTTTGTTAGGTACGGTGACTTGAAAATTCTGAACTTCTTTCGGTCTCTTTTTACTGGTGCTTTCATGGCATCACGATCCCGAAATTGAGCATCTAGAAAATCAAGTGAAAATTGACTGTCGGAAAGCATTCATTGGCTCTCGGTCATTGTATTTGGAGTACCAACATTCAGAGGCCTTGTAGTTGATGGTGTTGTCAATCCAAATATAGGTGCATCAACAACGTCTTGAACTAAATCTGTTATCGTGCCACTGAAATCATCCTACATACATGGTTCGTAATGTGTTATGTAGTGATCAATGAATTGCTTAGAAGCATTAATGAAAAAATATATAACAATCATATTTTTCATACATCATTCGTACTATCAAAATATTCTAAATGTATAATAAATCATTGGTACTTGAAAACAAAAAATTCTCATACACAATATACGTAAGTATAAGCAGTTGCAAAATAAATTATTTATGAAAAAAATAAAAAAATAATTTTTTTTTACAACTAGACAACATCTCCCATACATAACAGTTCCATGTATAAGTAGTTAGAAATCATAAGATATTCCCTGTACTACATAACATATATATGTATAAAATGTTTCTATACATAACATACATATGCATAAGCTGTATCTTACATAACAGTAAATAAGTTTGATTAGCTACTTCAAATCAGTAATACATAATATTTATATGATTAAGTAGGTCTTATATATAAAATAAATATGTATAAGTAGCTGTAAAACATATTATATAGGATCAAAAGACAAAAAAACAAAGTACTATGATTCTAAAATAGATACAGATCTCCCATACATATCAGTTCTACCATACAAATGTAGAATAATATCTTCAAAGTATCTTCTTTTCGCATTGAACATCACTTGTTGTTGTACATTCAGTATTTTTGTTGACATATTCTTGAAAATTCGTGTCTACAGGTTGAATTTTAACAGGATCATCATTTGGGATATCACTCAGTGGATCCTTTCCCTCATTATCATTCTATTTAAGAACCAAAAAAAATATTTACCAATGATAGAAAGATATACTTATACTAACAAACACATCTATCGAAAAAAATATCAAAAACTTCTTTACGATTGGACTGTCCTCTTTTTTCAATTCTTCTTCACCACCTTCTTTCTTATCATCCACTTTCTCATCCTATATAAAAACACATTATGATTGTATGAATATTTTTCCAAACTATGAAAAAAATGAATGTATAAAATTTTTATACCGGTGATCATTATTTTCTTCTTGTTTCAAAGCTTTCATAACCTCGACAGATATATTTGATATTACTATTACCATGTTAGCAATCTTTTTATCAACCTTAGTACGTACGCAAAATCAAATCTTAGTAACAATATTATCTTTTTAAAATAAAAATAGCAATAAGAAAGTTAACTTACATAATACTTGATGTACGACTTTATCTCTTTCATGTCTGATTTCAACTTAGAAGTTTCATGAGGCATTGTGGAAGATGGAGGAAAAGTCTTGACTTGCTCACGCTCCGGGTATGCAACTATTGAATCATCTTTTTTTTTTTACAAAGATTCCGATACATCATCTAATGAGCGAGTATGTGTAGAAATCACATCATCTTTCACCCCTGGACTGTCTTCCTCAAACATCATTGTCTTTCTTCTGTTAAATGCTTGTTCAGCTGATAAATCTGAAGATAATTCAGCCTTAATTAGAATTTTCTGCGGTGGTATAATGCTAAAATCATCAAAATCTTCAGCTACAAAAATAATACACGATTGATTTTCATCAGCTATCATTTTCAACTTGCGATCAGCAGATGAGGTAGCAGCAGATATTGGAAGTCGATCACATATCTCAAAATCCTCCATAAAAGATAAATTCAACCTCTGAACTTCTTCATGTGTAAGTTGTAAGTGCTTGTAAGCAAACAGTTAAAGTGAAAGACACATAAAAGTATTAGAACAACAAGAATATGAATTGTAAAAAAAAATAAAGAAAAGGTTTTACATCAATCTTATTGAACATTTCAGCCATAAAAGACTCATATTTAGGCCTCACACACTCTATAGATCACTTGAATATCCTTGGAATGATGTTTCTATGACAGACCATAATTTTTTATCAACTGTAGAGCAACACTCAAACATCCAAACATTGAGTACGTATGGCATTCCACCCAAAGAGTATAAATGTTTTGCAATGAAGAAATCCTATCGCTATGAGTTTATCAACTTCTCAAATGTAATCTTTTCCCATGAAAAATGTCTGTAACGACCATTTGGAAGTGGGCTAAACTAATCGATGATTCACGATATTGAGAAAACAGGAATGTATAAACAAAGTATAATGACAATGTTCAGTGCATCTTGAGAATTATCAAAGTTTTCCATCTTCACACGTTGAATCAATGTCTGCTTAGATATTACAACTTTAGAATTGAGGAAATACTTCGATATCAAAGTTGATTTGGGTGATGAAGTATACATATATTCATCAAGATTATCGGTACATTTACGACCGGTAATTATGGAAAACTCAAGTATAGAAAATTTTAGGATATTATCCCTGTACAAAAACATGAATATTGTTATGTTTGTCCTGCTAGATTTCTAGCATCAGAAGGCATTTGGATATTTACCCTATCCATTTGCACTGAGGCATGTCGAGGAATACACTAAAGATTGTATTTCTAATGCCCCAATAATTTCTTTCCCAAAATAATTCTTTTTATCTTCTCCAAATTCCCGATTACTTGAGCTACCCATATGTAATGAGTGTGCCAAAACTTTGTCAATACATTATTCATGCCCTGATACAATAATAGCAAACACAAACAAAGAGTAAACATAGCAATAGACTGCCAAACACACTAAAGATAATTTGATACAACAGTTTCACATGTATGTGTACAACTTATACATATTACAATTGTCACGACCCAAAAATAAGAATCATGATGGCAGTTGTCGCGACGTACCTTGACAAGTAAGCCTATCACCCAAACTGATACAAAAAAGAGGAAAAGACAGAAATATCCCAAGGAAAAGCTTCTAGAACGAAGCCGAACTATATAAGTAATCATAAATATGCGGAAAGAGCTTATCCACAATACCAATCATGCCCAAAACTAGGTGTCAATAGTGTAAGAACTACTAATACAATTCAAGAGTCAAATACATCGGAAAAATAAACATAAAGAAATAATATCTGTCTTCTAATACTAATAATGACTTAACTACTGTAGAAAGATAGAGGTGAACTTCGGACGCATGAATGTCCAACCGCTACCTTGAAAGCTCCAATAATCACCCGAATCAAGCAAGTTGAGGCACACTCGAGCTAGGACCTGCACCGAAAGGGCACAGTAGGCATGAGTACGGTCCACTTGTACTTAGTAGGTATCATAGGCCGACCAAGCAAAGTAGTAAATAAAGAATACAAAATATACGCTAAGGGCACGTCACCTACAATCAGAAAATGGCCCATAACGGTATCCCACACCGCTTGCACTAACAGTTCTAATATATAAGATATATTACAACAATACACCAAGATATAGAACACAAGTATACATTATGTCATATATAAATAGAATAAGGGAGAACATACAAATACAAGATCATTAAATACAAGTAAAAGAAGGTAAGACAAATACATAGATGACAAGTCAATATGCCAATACAACACAATAAAGTAAGTACAATGTATATGATGATAATGATGATGTACAAGGTCTTCGCACAACCTCTGAGATCGTCGTACAATCCCCGCATACACCTACGGAGCTAAAGCTTTTCGATGTAGGACCCATGGGTGGTTCGTCAACCCGTATACAATCCACATATCTCATATCTCTTTTTCAGCATAGCTCTAAAAAAGGGTTTTATAAGGTGTTATAATATATCCTCCTCATCACATCCCTTGGGGAGGGTTTTAAAAAGGTATTGCCAGTATTTCTCAGATGTTACCACAGTGGTACCAACGTTTCATGAATGAGTATGATATGAGGATGTGATGCTCACAACCAATCATAATGAGTATTTTCACAACCAAATATATGATACATTTTCGCAATCAACCATATGAGATATTTTCACAACTGACCATAATGATGTAATTCCACAACTACGTGAGCCAATATCCATTCATTATTCAGTTTCATCCACGAATTTCCACATGTATCATATGCCAATAAAGTATGAATATAATCACAATACACCAATGGTACTATATTAAGCATCTTAATAACATAATATAATTATTCATATGTATTCAAGGCTATTAATATCACATAGGACCCCACACGGTCACACATATCACATAATAACTCAATTTCAACAATTACATCACATATAGGCCCCCACACAGACACAACACATAAATAACCATTTTTCATGATTAGTTTTCACCCTTAACATGCATTTTGTACCATCATTTACTACCCATCCCAGTCTGAAAGAGTTAAGCCATAACCTACCTCAAAAGTCGAAACCGATCTGCTACACTTTAAATCCACAACCTTACTTTCCACGAATAATCTCAAACTTTACCAAAAATATCAAATATGGAATCTATGCATCAAAATAAAATCAACGACACCTATATTGACTACTTTTAGTTTGGGGTCAAAACAGACCCCTAGAACGGGTTTCCGAAAAAAGGGGCAAAATTAGAACTTTACTTCAAAAATATATTCCCCATATTTTTAGGAATCTACAGCTGAAAATCCATGTCAAATTGAGTAAAACGAGGTTCAAATTGAAGAAAAACCATTTTTAAGCTTTACTGGGTAAAAATCTTTGAAATTTGGATTAAAATCTGGAATAAGAGTTGTTTTAAGGGTTAAATTGATGAAAAACTAGTAATTATAAGATAAAAATATTATTCAGGTGAAAAGAAGTGAAATTGGGATTTAAAATCAAGCCCTAAGATTTTTTGGGGTCTTGAGAAATTGATCAAGAAATTATTAAGAAAAGGACGAATTCTTGCCTTAAATTTGTAATAGAATGAAGAAATATATGTTAATCTAGCTTCCCAAGCTCCCACAAGCTTCACTTTTAAGCTCTCACACTATTTTAGGTTTTAACTCTTAAGAGGAAGGTGAAAGAATGTGTAAAAATCAGATAAAAAGAGCTATTTATATAGTACCCGGGTTACCAAGTATTTAACATGTAAAACTCATTCTTCAATGCCAATTTACCCTTTATGTATCTAGTTGCACCAGCAACCTGTTGCACTAGATATTTTTAATTCGAAGCGGACTTTGACGGGGTATTTGGGATTCATTCAGAGTTCGATACATGCAAACGAACTATGCAACCATACTAAATTCGATGTTCCGGACGCGATGACGATATCAGATTTTAATAAAAGCATAATTTTCACAAAGTCAACCCCCGAAACCCAAAATCATAATTTTCTAAACCAAAGGTCAAAATGAGCTTTAAAAGCCATAAAATTACACCAAATATGTCACCACCCTAAAATTGACGTTCTAGATCTGTTGGTGAAGTCGGATTTTCCATCCGAGGTCATTTCGATCAAATGTGGGTCCTACACCCATATTTTTAATTTTCCAACTTTCTGATCAATAGGTCGAAATGAGCTCCCAGACTTGAACCAAAAGTCTACCTAGCCTAAAATTGATATTCTGAAGTTGCTGGCACAGTCTGTTTGGCCATCCGTCGCACGAGTCAAAAGATATCCCCATAAGTCTAAAATAAGACTCGCGAAGCCATCAAAAACCATAATATCGCATAAATGATACCAAAATGCATCGTAAATCATGCCACTCACCCTACACCCCAAAAATACCATAATGCAACTATGGAGAGGGATAAAATAATCAAATCACACAAAATTATAAATTTCACATATTTCATCAAATTTTTAGGTCGTTACATCATCTGCCACTAAAAATCTAGTTCATCCTCGAACTAAGGCAAAGGAAATACCTGAATCAACAAAGAGTTGGGGATAAGAACTATGCATATCAGAATCTATCTCCCAAGTAACCTCATCTACACGTCGATGTCACCACTGGATCTTAACCACAAGGATCACTCTAGAGTGCAACCACCAACATTCCTAGCCAAAATGGAAACTGGTTCCTCAACAAAGAACAATCACTCATCTAACTAAACTGACTCCTAACAAATAATATGAGACTCATCCAGAATATAGCGACGAAGCATAAAAACATAAAAAACTGGATGAACAACTGATAGATCAGGGGCTAAAGCCAACTCATAAGCCACATCACCAACAGTTCGAAGAATCCCAAATGGACCAATATACCAGGGGCTAAGTTTTCCCTTCTTCCCAAACCTCATCACACCCTTCTTGGCTGAAACTCAAAGGAAAACATGATCACCAACACCAAATCTCAAGGCACGAAGTCTACGATCAGCATAACACTTCTGCCTACTCTGAGCCACTCTAAGTCTATCCTGAATGACTTAGACTCTATCCAAAGACTCACAAAGCAAGTCCATACCTCGAGTTCTCACCTTTGAAACATCAAACCAACCTACTGGGGAATGACAACACCTACCATACAACGCCTCAAAAGGAGCCATATTAATACTAGAATGGTAGCTATTATTATATGTAAACTTTGCTAAAGCCAAATGCTACTCCCACTGGCCACCAAAATCCATCACGCATGTGTGGAGCATATCCTCCAAAACCTGAATAGTCCACTTTGACTGGCCATCATTTTAGGAGTGAAACATTATGCTAAGATCAACCCGAGTACCCAACTCCTCTTGAAAAGTCTTCCAAAAGTGAGATGTGAACACAAAACCTCGATTTAAAATAATGGACACTAGCACACCATGCAAACGAACAATCTCACGAATATAGATATAAACCAACCCCTCAGCACTGAACAAGACCTAAACCAAAATAAAATGAGATGATTTGGTCAATCGATCCACGATGACCCAAACACTGTCAGAACCATGAGATATACGAGGTAAACCAGTCACAAAGTCCATGATGATCCGTTCCTACTTTCACTCGGGAATGGGCAACCTCTGAAGCAATCCACCAGGTCTCATATGCTCATCCTTAATATGCTGACAACATAGGCAATGAGCCATAAAATCCACTATATCTCACCTCATACCACTCCTGTAACACCCCACATTTTGGGCTAGAATGTAAACCGTTATTCTTTCACATAGAGATTGCAAAATTCATGAATCCTATATAAATTTAGTCTGTAATAAATTATGTAGTGTGTGAATCTATTTGAGTATGAATTGAGATCATAGAAGTCCCTTAACTCAAAGACGGGTTGAAAACTTTCCTATCGTTGAAGTTTTAGTGAATGTTGAAACTAGGGTCAACTTCAATCAATAATAACTCATTATATATGATGAACTAGGTGGAATTATATATATCAAATGAAATATCTTTGAATTTTCTTTCCATCGATACCAAATTCGCCTAAAACGGACACTCGATAAAGAAGTTAGAGCATTTTTAGTGTTAGCATTCCCATTTGACTGGCCACCGCATCGCGGTGAGCCTTAATTTGACAATTGTCAATTCCAGTAGCTCATCGCGATTTCCAGCGTGTCAAGGTGAAGATTTATATGGTATTCTAGTCCTGAATTTTAAATTCTAAGGTCAAACTAGACATTTTCCATGGCCCCAAACTCATCCAAACATGGGATTTAATCCCAAATACACCTAAATACATACATTTTCACCAAAATTCATCAAGAACACTCTCTAGGATTTCAAACAAGAATCCCAAATAATTCAAGATTCAACCGTGAGTTTTTAAAGATAATTAGAGATTTGGAATCCCCAATCCATAAGCTTCAAGAATCATTCATTATTCTCTGAAATAGAGGTACGTGGGGTTGTCCTAAATTTTATGGGCATGTTTTCAAAAAGAAATTTACGCAAGACTTTAAATTTATACAAGTATATATATGTTTTTACAAATGGGGGTTTTCAATTGATACAAATAACATGTTTTGATATATGATTTTGAAAGAATTATTGAGATATCACGGGGTTGTTTGTTTGAATGTATTTAAATGGTTGAATTGTGAACATGTAACCTGAAATTTCAAAAGGATGCGATGTACATGAGTTGTGAATTTTCTAAATTTCCCATGATAATGTTTATACCCCATATTATACTAGTGTTAAACCATTGAGAGAATGAGTTTTGCAATTGATATGATATTACTCATAAATAATTAAACTTCTTGAATAATTGCATGTTGAGAACCATGTTGTATGTGTTTTAATGGTGTGAAAGTCATACATATGTGCATGTAGTAAATAGTATGAGAAGTTGGAAAGTTGATGTGATATTGATGACTTGCAAGTCGGGTATGATGATATCCTGCAGAGTATGACATGTGATTGATTAAAATGAGTTTCATGCATTGATTTTGTGAGATAGGTGGTTACCCGAAGAAAGCACGAGTCAAATGACTTTACGCTGGAAATCGTTTTTGTCAACTCAGAAACTTGGTACCCTGCTGTGTGATCTTGTGTACCTGACATTATGTCATCCCAAATTGGGACTATGGTTAGGAGCCGTGCTTTGTGATCTTGTGCACTACCATACTTGATTGGATCGAGACACCCTACTGTGTGATTTTGTGTGTATTTCCCTCACTTATACTCTAATCTCGGCGGTAACCTAGATTTGACAGTTGGCGAACATGTGAAATTATAGGGTGTACCACCTAGCTCAAATGTGTTGCATTGCTGTTGAAAAATCAATATACTATGCCTATGTATTTTTGAAATCATTTTGCAATAATGTGTTTTATAACGGCTCTCATTTAGTTTATATAAAAATCTCTATGTTGTTTTGGATTACTCTGCGTACCAGTACTTTGTATTGAACCCCTTCATTCGCAGGTTTGAAGGCACAGTCTAGGGGTCCAGATAATCAGTAGATTCTTCAGACAGATTTACAGAGTCAACTGGTGAGCCTTCTATATTTCGGAAGGCCTGATGTCTGGCAGTTTATTTATCATTTAATAGTTTTGGGTCTACTGGGGGCCTTGTCCCAGTTTTCAAACAGTTGTTTGTTTTAGTCATGTAGTAGAGATTTCGCAAACGGTTTTCAGATGTCGATAAATGTTATTGGACATTATTTCCCATTATTGATTTCATTAGACTCGTGACCATGTTTCCGTAATACTGTGTATCTTTTGCATTTCTGTTTATCATATGAATTATGTGCATGATTACCAGATAGATAGGGGTGTTTCGGGCCTTCATGGTTCGGAATGCTCGTCATGGCTAGGGCCCCAGTTCAGGTCATGACAAACATAGTATAAAAGCATGGTTCATGGTCCCAGGGTGTCTGCAAAATTGCGTCGGGTAGAATCTTATTTATGGGTGTGTAGCGCGCCACACTTATAAGTAAGAGGCTACAAGGCGTTTAGAAATATCTCTCTTTCTTCATGTTCTAGTTCGTGCTATGGAGTCAGAATGTTCCTCTTCCATACTCTAATTCGTGCTATGGTATTGTCCATACAAAAGTAAAGTCATCCCAATTCTTTTCTTTGATGTGCTCAGATGTGTCTCATTGTTGGAGTGAATTAATTGCAAAAGTTCAGAATCTAAATGGTATGGTCCTTTCTAATTGAGCCATAAAGATTATAAAAAATGTTGTGCAAGGACTTGAGAAGAGTCTGTTAGTGCTTCAGAGTATATTGATTCTAGTGTAAACTTTGATATTGATGAAATCGTGCTTTCCAGCCTGCAGTATTAAGTGTATTCAGTCCCTTTCGGAATTTATGTTGCAGATGTCACGCTTAAGGGGGATGATGTGTAACAAAATATTGGAACTGTATTTCCACCCAAGTAGTAGTAGTATAAGTTAAGTGTCGGTGTCATGACCTATTGGTAGTGATGTTGGATGAAGAAGTTGGTGATGTGAAGTCACAAATTTTAAAGTTAGAGTGAGGATGACTTTTGTGTAAATAAATATTTTAGTTGAATAACCGATATTTAAGGATGATTTATCCCTTTATGGTGATAGACTAATTTGGTAGCTAGTAGTATATGTGGATTATATGGTAGTCTGTGGAGAAAGTGTTTGACTCAGAATTTTATTTATATAGAGTAAGATGTGTATTCTTGGGCCATTGAATATTGTGTGTCAAGTTTTTATCTCTTGAAATATTGATATCATTGTGTTGTTGAAAACAAAGTCTAGTGAAGCTGTGTGGGGCTCTTTCGATTCACTAGCATAGTTTCTTTGTTATTCATTTCATTTTCTTGTTCAAAACACAAAAAAAATCAAAGTCTAGTGAAGTCGTGTGAGGCCTATTTCGATCCACTAGCAATTTGTTGTTCTTCCTGTTGTTCTTGTGTTGGTTGGAACTAGGGGTTTAGAGGCAAAATGGAAAGAAAAGTGGTAAGGGAAATTTATTGAATATATGTATAGCCGAATCTTATTGCATGAGAACGAGTTGGTAATGGAGGTGAATTGTTGTTTGCTTGAAGCATGAAAATGGCTAGATTAGCTAGTAAGTTATAATTATAGACTCATGGTTGTTTGTGGAATTGGAAGGTAGTCTAAATGTGCGCTTGAGTAAGTAAGTGTGATGTGAGAAAGCCGTATAAGTAGATAAGATTGTATGGGGTATGATATAAGATTAAGGTTGACCATGTTTATTGTGTGATTTTACCCCCTTGATCTTCTTCTCCTTAGTAGATGTAAACTAGTACTTCATGTGCAAAGGTATGAAGTAGATTTTGAGCGATAATAGTGATGTCATGGAGGGGATTATGACTGTAGGTAGTATTTGAATGAAATGAGTAGTTGGAGTTGATTTCCTAATTTGATGGACTAGTATATTATGTTGCATG
Organism: Capsicum pubescens; assembly: GCA_030864215.1. NCBI lineage: Eukaryota > Viridiplantae > Streptophyta > Magnoliopsida > Solanales > Solanaceae > Capsicum > Capsicum pubescens. Next base: position 112,104,037 of record CM061543.1, on the reverse strand, counting down.
CTTTGCGTTATTAGTGGTAGACGATGGATACTAGACTATAGGCTTGAATTATAGATTGTAGAATATGGTGGTGAGAATAGTATTTTATGATTAATGATGTATGATTTATGGGAATGAATTAGTAGGCTTGATATGATTTGTGAAAGAGCCCAGGTTGAAGATTTATGAAAAGTTTAAGAGGTAATCATGGGGGATATGTGTACATGAGGACTAGTGTTAAAATGATGAATTGTGGTTGAATCATTAAGTGGTTAAGAACATAGGTATATTGGAATAAGTTGAACCCCAGGTAGCATATTGTTAATAAAGTTTTATGCGTATAAGTGTATGTTGTACCTAGTCTGTGTTTTTGAAATTTGCAGTATGGGGGGGCGTCTGAGGAAGACTCAGGGGTTGTTGTTGTTGTATGGTGTTCGTTATAGTTGAATTCAGGAAATATAGGTAAGAAATATGTTCCTTCGATATAGTTTTACAGATTTCGTTAAGTTGTTGATTATGTGATTTGAGGTGTAATGATAGTATCCTAAGGAAATTGAAGATGGAGTGTTAAGTGTTTAGAAGTGTGGGTGTCTATGCTCATGGAAATATTAGTCGTAAGTCGATGACTCTGAAAGTTAGAAGAAAATGTCCTAGAAAATAATATAGTGCCTTTGTATAAGGAATTAATGAAAGAAGTTTGAGTTCATATATATACTGATACCCCTTTTGTGATAAGGAGTGTGGGTGCGTGCACTCACGAGAGTGAGAGTTGAAGAGTGCTGGCTATTGATGTTAGAGAATGTTAAGAGTTGCATTTTTTTTTTGGAAAGCAAGGCCCTTCGAGTATAGTTCATCAGGGAGAGTTTAAAGTTGAAGTTTATGGTGATGTCTCATTTGCGTGGAGGTTGTGGCTATAGATTTTGATGTGAGGTTATGTCTGCAAGTCTAGAGGTATGAATTTGATCTAAGGGGGAATGGGGAATTAAGTTAGTTCCCAAATTTTTCTTAATTCGACAAGTTGCGGGGGAGAAATCATGATACGTCTATTCTTACTCAAGCATACTCCTCCTACTTCCATTTCAGAGATTATTTCGCTAATGTCTTACGTCATCTATTCAAGTTATGCCTGTGCCTATGATTCGAGTTTCCTATGGACTTATGTCTGTGATATGACCTCCAAACTAGAAGCAATTATGTCTCTTAGTGATCCAGTCTTTCATGTATTCAGGACATATGTTATGTTGTTCATGATCCATGAAAATCTATGTCTCTCGGCATGCTTGGTCTTAAGGAAATATGATTCTATATGTCACTGATTCATCCTATGTTGGGTTTAGCCAAAGTTATAAGGTTTATGCAAACTTATGGCAAAAATCTCAGTTCCTTAAATGAGGAGCAATCGCTTCAAGCGTAAATCCTTGTCTTAGTTGAGATGTAACAGTTCGTAGCATTCTCGACTCAATACCACTCTTAGTGGCACGTATGGAGAGCTTGTAACCTGAAAACTTTTCTAATGGTTAAAAGATTTAGTCATATTTATGAGCTCTTAACTTCCATGATTTTAAATTGATCTTCTCGACCCCAAGGCATAAATTTTTGAGTTTATTCATGTTCAGAAGTGTAAAGGGGCGGTTCGGGTAAAGTTTTAGATTTTTCAGACCACATTTGAGATACGTTTAAGTAAGCAAAATAGTGGATCAATGCAATATCGGCGTGCCACATCGGTAATTGCATTGGCCAAACCAGTGTCTTGACGCAATCTCGATGAGTTGCGTCTCCTATCGCGTCGGGTGCCTAGTTTATCTTACCGATTTTTCCAAATCCAGGAGGGGAGTCCCATCTCTTTCCCTCATTTTGTCTTGATATATGCACCAATATTTCTCCCTGTGCTCTGTCCTAAGAATTCATGTTGTATTGTGTTTTCGGAATGACTCTTTACTTATAATCCAGAGACTTGTTATATGGACCACCTTGTGGTTATTCTATCATATCTTCATTTCATGTCCTTTCTTGAGCAGTTCAATGAGTAGAAGTTATGGTTTAATGATGTTATTTCCATTCTTGACAATTATGCTCGAGTCTCTTAATGACTCTCCATGTGATAGTATAATGGTGGCTGTAGAAAAGTGGTGATGTGTTAGGTAGAGGAGTAGATGTGCTTGAAAGTTAAAAATTTGATGTGATTCTCGAGCTGAGGTTATAGGTGAAAAGGAAAAAGAAGGAGGTGAACTTTTGTTGTGTGAATTAGCTAAGAAGGAGGAATGTGGTGAAAAATATTTGTAGAGTGATTGAAATTGTTGGTCTTGGTGTGCAGATCCATGAAGTTGGTGTAGTTGATTAGGCTTGAACGTTGTGAATGTTGAAAACGCAAATCTGTGTGCTATGTGTTTAGTACCCTCTTAATTAAAAACCCAAGAGTGTTTGATGATACTGATGAGGTGAAGAATTTCTTAAAGGGATGTATAGTACAGGGTCCTGTAGCTTAAGTTACCACCTTGTTACTCCGAGTTAGGCTTCAACATAAAAAACACTTTGCACTGAGGCTTAAACTCTTGTGGTTAGATGTGTGATGGAAGAATTGTAAGTTGGAAGTGATGAAGTGCATTGTTTGTTGTTTGGACATGGATGAGTAGTGTTTCAAAATGCAATATCTATTTGATTGTATCATGAGAGATGGAGAATGATTCTATCCGTACCTTTCGAGAAAAATCTTCTTTCATTATTAGTACCAATATAAATTCGGTCTATGATCACCAAATAAATCCCAGCCTTATGTTTGGAAGATTATTATGCATAGAGCTCATGTGCAAGATCATCCCTATGTAAAGTGTCATTATATCATGTTTCGTGCTTACAAGTTTCGCTAGGGGTTATCATGAAGCTTGTTTGCTAGCATTCCATATTTTGTCGAGGAAAAATGTTTAATGTGAGATTACGCTCTTTATTCTATACTTTTAGTACTTCAACAAGTCCCTACCCATCATTCGGGGATGAATGATCCCAAGGGTGAAATAATGTAACACCCCACATTTCGTGCTAGAACGTAAACCATTATTCTTTCACATAGAAGTTGCAAAATTCATGAATCCTATGAAAATTTAGTGTGTAATCAATTATGTAGTGTGTGAATCTAGTTGAGCATGAATTGAGATCATAGAAGTCCCTTAACTCAAAGACGGGTTGAAAACTTTCCTACCGTTCAAGTTTTAGTGAACGTTGAAACTTGGGTCAACTTCAATCAATCATAACTCATTATATATGAAGAACTGGGTGTCCTACTATATATCAAATGAAATATCTTTGAATTATCTTTCCATCGTTACTAAATTTTCCTAAAACGGACACTTGGTGAAGAAGTTAGAGCATTTTTAGTGTCAGTGTTCCCGTTTGACTGGCCACAGCGTCGCGATGAGCCTTAAATTGACAATTGTCAATTCCAGTAGCTCATCGCGATTTCCAGCGCATCGCGGTGAAGCCTTATACGGCGTTCCAGTCCTGAATTTTAAATTCTAAGGTCAAACTAGACATTTCCCATGGCCCCAAACCCATCCAAACACATGATTTAATCCCAAATACACCTAAATACATACACTTTCACCGAAATTCATCAAGAACGCTCTCTAGGGTTTCAAACAAGAATCCCAAATAATTCAAGATTCAACCGTGAGTTTTTGAAGATAATTAGAGATTTGGAATCCCCAATCCGTAAACTTCAAGAATCATTCATTATTCTTCGAAATAGAGGTACGTGGGGTTGTCCTAAATTTCATAGGCATGTTTTCAAAAAGGAATTTACGCAAGACTTTAAATTTATACAAGTATATACATTTTTTTTACAAATGGGGTTTTTCAATTGATACAAATAACATGTTTTGGTATATGATTTAGAAAGAATTATTGAGATATCATGGGGTTGTTTGTTTGAATGTATTTAAATGGTTTAATTGTGAACATGTGACCTGAATTTTCAAAAGAGTATGATGTACATGAGTTGTGAATTTTCTAAATTCCCCATGATAATGTTTATACCCCATATTATACTAGTGTTAAACCATTGAGAGCATGAGTTTTGCAATTGATATGACATTACTCATAAATGATTAAACTTCTTGAATAATTGCATGTTGATAACCATGGTGTATGTGTTTTAATGGTGTGAAAGTCATACATATGTGCATGTAGTAAATAGTATGAGAAGTTGGAAAGTTGATGTGATATTGATGACTTGCAAGTTGGGTATTGATAACGCTCAATCTACAGCTCTCGTAGGAGTGTAAAGCGGTCGTTTGTCAAATATAGAACCCAACCTGGGTTGGGTATCGATCCCACAGGGAATAGCTTGGTCAACAAGTAAGCAACGATTACTAGACTTTTAGTGCAAGTCTCGTAAGAAGGGGGGTTTGTAATGTGTAATCAAATTATTAAAGCAAAAACTGAAAATAGCAAAGTAAAAAGAAAGAATGTTTAGTAGGTTGTAAAATAATGAGAATTGAGGAGTTGGGGTCATGTCCACCTTCTGAGTTATACGTCTCTATTGACTATGAGTGTGTTGAATTCAGACATACATGTGCTTATAGAGAATTGTATTCGATGGTAAATCCAGGCGTCTTTCGACCTATTCGAGGATTACTTCACTTTAACTCTTTCGAGCTTAAAGTGTGTCTAACGGTACGAATTCTCCAAGAGGTTAATCCAGTTACAACACTAACTTTTTAATAGGGGATGGGACCCTACTACCTTGACATTATCTCTTTTCCAGAAAAATAACCTTTCTTTCGAACAAGTTAAATGTTATACTGGCGTATTCTTGCGTTTGCAACCACAAAGAATTTAGATTAAGATGAAGAGAATAATGATATAAGCAACATACGTGTCACGAACTCACAAACTCACAGCAATAGATAGTATCTCATTCGGCTTCCATAACCCCAACAGAGAAGTTTAGTTACCCATGAGTGCGAAGGAAATCACAATTGACATTGTTGTTATACCACAATAAAGATTTCACATTTGTAATGGTGTGGTAGGCGTTAGGCGTGAATCCCTTAGCAAAGTAACGTTTCTCTTGTTGTGGAATTTAAGAATAGATGAATAGAAGAAGAAAAATAGAATCAATGGAAGAATGATTGTTTAGAACTAGAATGTCTTAGAAGTAGAATAGAATAGAATTGAATGTAAGAAGATGTAAGAAGATGTCTTAAAATCTCTAGCAAGATAGGGTATTTATAATACCCATATCCTATTCCTACTAAGCTAATGAAATGCTTAACCAAATCCTACTAAGCTAATGAAATACTTAACCCAATTGTACTAGGTTAATGTATCATTATCCTAATCCTAATAAGCTAATGAAATACTTAACCCAATTGTACTAGGTTAATGTATCATTATCCTAATCCTACTAAATTACTGCTAGTCCCCAAAGTCTTCAGAAATGTTGTTTTAGCCCGGGACAGATTTTCCATGCGCCATTTTTAGTCCTTGGCGTCCAAGATTGGCTTTTCTCCTTTCGTGAAGCTTTCTTTGGCGTCAAGTTATCCATAAAATGCTGAATTCTACATCATTTATACCTGAAACTTTGCTAATCATGTTCGTTAGCTCACTTACTGGAAAAAGGACTAAAAATGCATAAAATATATAATTTGTTCTCGAAACTAGGCTAAAATATGGGCAAAATATAGTGCTATAGGCGTGTAAATTCGCCTATCATCAGGTATGACGATACCCTACAGAGTATGACATATGATTGATTAAAATGAGTTTCATGCATTGATTTTATGAGATAGGTGGTTACCCGAAGAAAGCACGAGTCAAATAACTCTACGCTGGAAATCGTGTTTTCCGACTCGGAAACTTGGTACCCTGCTGTGTGATCTTGTGTACCTAACATTATGCCATCCCAAATTGGGACTATAGTTAGGAGCCCTGCTTTGTGATCTTGTGCACTACCATACTTGATTGGGTCGAGACACCCTGCTGTGTGATCTTGTGTGTATTTCCCTCACTTATACTCTAATCTCGGCGGCAACCGAGATTTGACAGTTGGAGAACATGTGAAATTGTAGGGTGTACCAACTAGCTCAAATGTGTTGCATTGTTGTTGAAAAATCAGTATACTATGCCCGTGTATTTTCGAAATCATTTTGCAATAATGTGTTTTATAACAACTCTCATTTAGTTTATATAAAAATGTCTATGTTGTTTTGGATTACTCTGTGTACCAGTACTTTGTATTGACCCCCTTCTCTCCGAGGTTCGGAGGCACAGTCTAGGGGTCCAGATAATCAGTAGATTCTTCAGACAGATTTACAGAGTTAAGTGGTGAGCCTTCTATATTCCGGAAGGCCTGATGTCTGGCAGTTTATTTATCATTTAATTGTTTTGGGTCTACCGGGGGCCTTGTTCTAGTTTTCAAACAGTTGTTTGATTTAGTTATGTAGTAGAGATTTCGCAGATGATTTTCAGATATCTATAGATGTTGTGGGACATTATTTCCCATTATTGATTTCATTAGACTCGTGACCCTGTTTCCGTAATATTGTGTTTCTTCCGCATTTCTTTTTATCATATGAATTATGTGCATGATTACCAGATAGATAGGGGTGTTTCGGGCCTTCATGGTTCGGAATGATCGTCACGGCCAGGGCCCCGGTTTGGGTCATGACAACTCCACCCGTAGTGTTTCCTCAAATCATGATACATCTTAGTTACACCTGGATGGATAGAATATCTGGAACAATGGGCCTCTTCCAAGATCAACCTAATCCAGTCACTCACTCTCAGCACTTAAACTGGACCTCCAATCTGTAAAATTCCATCTGAATCAAGTGAGGCTTCCTTAACCTCCCCATTCAATACCTTATCTGGAATCGACCTCAATCCAACCTAATCAAACTGTTGGGCTCGAATTTTCTCCATCAAAGAAAATCTAGCTTCCACAAAAACCAAAACACGCCCCAGTGTTGAAATATCAAGCCTAACCATCTGGTTAGCTAAAGACTGAACATCTAAATCCAAAGGCCTCTCTTGGGTCAAAAGATATGCCAAGCTACCCATGGTAGTTGACTTTTGGCTCAAGGCATCTGCAACCACATAAGCCTTGCCCAGATGGTAAAGAATAGTCAAGTCATAATCCTTAAGCAACTTTAGCCAACGACGCTACCTCATATTAAGATCTCGCTGAGTGAAGAAGTACTTAAGGCTACGATGATCTGAGAAGATCTCACAAAAGACTCTATACAAGTTGTGCCTCCACAACTTCAAGGCAAACACATCTACGCATAACTCTAAATCATGGATAGGATAATTCCTCTCATGAGGCTTTAACTGATGAGATGCATAAGCAATCACCTTGCCCTCCTACATCAACACAACACCTAACCTAACACCTGAAGCATCACAAAAGATGGTAAAACCCACGTCCTTCTTGGGAAAAGTCAAGATAGGAGCTGAAGTCAACAAATCCTTGATCTTTTGAAAGCTTGCCATACAAGCATCAGACCATTGAAAAGAAATCTTCTGGGTCAACTTGGTCAATGGAGCTGCAATGGATGAAAAACCCTCAATAAAACACCGATAATAACCTGCCAAGCTAAGAAAACTCCAAATCTCAGTGGGAGAAGTAGATCTAGGAAAATCACAAATTGCTGCAACCTTGCCTAGATCAACCATAATACCTTTCTTAGTCACCACATGACTGAAGAAAGAAGCAGACTCCAACCAAAGAACTTAGCATACAACTTCTCATCCCTCAATCTCTGAAGCATAATCCATAAAAGCTCCTTATGCTCAACCTTACTCTTGGAATACACCAAGATATCATCTATAAATACAATAACAAAAGAGTCAAGATAAGGTTGAAATGCCCGGTTCATCAACTCCATGAACACGGCAGGGGTAATGGTCAACCCAAAGGACATGACTAAGAACTTATAATGACCATATCGAGTCTGAAAAAATGTCTTCAGAATATTCGAAGCTCTAATCCTCAACTGGTGGTAACCGGACCTTAAATCAATTTTCATAAACACTGCAACACCCTGAAGCTGATCAAACAAATCATCAATGCGAAGAAGAGGATACTTATTCTTAATCGTCACCTTATTCAACTGTCAATAGTCAACATACATCCGTATAGACCCATATTTTTTATTCACAAACAAGATAGGCGCACTGCAATATTAAACACTAGGTTAGATAACTCCCTTATCCAACAACTCCTGCAACTGATCCTTCAATTTCTTTAATTCTGTTGGAGCTATCTTATAAGGAGGAATAGAAATGGGCTTGGTGCCCGCTCAACATTAATAGCAAATCAATAGCTTATTTCGGAGGCATATCAGGCAAGTCCGTGGGGAACACATCCATAAGCTCACGGAAAGTACAGACAGAATGTAAGGAAAAAGGCGAAACAACACTGGTGTTACTAATATGAGTCAAGAATGATAAACATCCCCTCTCAACCAATTTACAAGCCTGAGCATAAGATATAATCCTCTTAGGACCAAAATGAAGTGCACCCTTTTAAGCTATCCTTGGCACACCCGACGAAGCTAAAGTCACAATCTTAGCAAAACAATCTAAGACGGCATGATAAGAAGCCAACCAGTCCATGCCCAAAATAACATCAAAATCAATTATATCTAACACAAGCAAGTCTACCAAACTCTCATGCCCAACAAAAGTCACAACACAAGATCGGTATGCCTGATCCACCACTAAAGAATCACCTAACGGGGTAGATACACGAATAGGCATGGCAAGAGGCTCACTAACAGAATTAAAACCCAAAGAAAAATATACAGACACATAGGAGAAAATCCATCCGAGATCAAATAATATAGATGTAGGTCTGAAATAAATGAGGACGATACTTATAATCATAATATCAAAAGCCTCTACCTAAGGTTTGGCTGGTATAACATAACACTGGCCACGACCACCAACTGCTTAGGTGGTCCCATGACCACCCACAGCCTGAGTGGTCCCACAACCACCCCCTCGAGCTCTACTAACTCAACCCCTCGCACTTCTGGTAGCACACCTACCTCTCATAATTGGAATAAGAGTAGCCCAAACCACCCGGCAGGGATAGTTCTTGGCCACATATCCAATCTCATCACTCACATAGCAACCTCTATGACCAGTCTCAACAGAAAAAGGTACAACTAAGCCCGAACGACCACCCTGAGCTGCTGAACTAGAAGATCCACCAGATGAACTCTATAAAGTCACCTACACTGGCTTACCATTGCATCCATGAGAACCTTTAAAATCTCTACCTCGATAGGTTTGACTCTTGAACTCACCAAAATGCTATGCCTTCTTGGCACCTCCTAGAGATGCACTAAGAATATCCTTTGTCATCTTAGCATGGTCCACAATACTCTAAAAAACCCCCCAAATACAACCATTTGAGATGTAGCCAACTAAGAAAAAATATCCAAATCCTCCACGAACTTTCAAATCTTCAGATTTAGTGGAAATTCTATCATAAGAGTATCTGAACAGGGCATGGAAGCGTGCCTCATACTCAAAAACTGTCATGGAGCCATGCTCCAAATGATCAAACTCATCCCACATCCGATCCCTCAAACTGTAAGGCATGAATCTCTCCAGAAAGACATCAACAAACTGATCCCATGATGACTCGAGAGCATTAACAGGCCTACAACCAACAAACAATCACCACTAATCTCTCACTACATCTCTCAATTAATAGTAGTATAAGCCACACCATCCATACAAAAGAGTGAAACATAACTTAGAACATAAGGTATCAAAGAACTTTGCACGATAAAGAAAAATGAGAGAAGTTTCCTAAAGACGTCCTATAGCCTCTCGAAGATAGATACAAATGCCTACGTACTAATCTATGAGACTTTATTATACATCCCATTCTTACACTAGTGAGACCAATGAAACCTGGTTTCTCTAATACCAATTTGTCATGACCCCAAAACAAAGGTCATGATGGCACTTATCATGACGTACCTTGACAAGTAAGCCTATTACCCAAACTGATAGAAAAAGAGAAAAATACAGAAATATCCCAAGGTAAGGCTTCTAGAAGAAAGCCGAACTATATAAGTAATCGTAACAATGCGGAAAAAGCTTATCCAAAATATCAATCATTTCCCAAACCGGGTATCAATAGTGTAAGAACTACTAATATAATCCAAGAGTCAAATACATCAAAAAAATAAATATAAAGGAATAATATCTATCTCTGAATACTAATAAAGACATAACTACTATAGAAAGATAGAGGTGAACTTCGAACACATGAATATCCAACCGTAACCTTGGAAGCTCCAACAATCGCCCGAATCAAGCAAGTTGAGGCGCACTCGAGCTAGGACCTGCACTAAAAGGGCGCAGTAGGCATGAGTACGGTCCACTTGTACTCAGTAGGTATTATAGGACGACCAAGCAGAGTAGTAAATAAAGCATACAAAATATACACTAAGGGTACGTCACCTGCAATCAGAAAATGTCCCACAACGGTAGCCCACACCGCTTGCACTAATAGTTCTAATATATAAGATATATTACAATGACACACCAAGATATAGAACACAAGTATACATTATGTCACATATAAATAGAACAAGGGAGAATATATAGATACAAAATAATCAAATACAAGTAAAGGAAGGTAAGACAAATACATAGATGACAAGTAAATATGATAATACGACACAACATAAACACAATAAAGTAAGTGCAATGTATATGATGATGATGTTGATGCACTAGGTCATCACACATCCTTTGAAATTGTCACACAATCCTCGTATACACCTACGGAGCTAAAACTTCTTGACGTAGGACCCATGGGGGGTTCGTCAACCCGTATACAATCCATATATCTCATATCTCCTTTTTGACATATCCCTCGAAAAGGATTTTATAAGGTGTTACAATATATCCTCCCTGACACACATCTCAGGGAGGGTTTTAAAAAGGTGTTGCCAGTATTTCTCAGATGTTACCACAGTGGTACCAATGTTTTATGAATGAGTATGATATGAGGATGTGATTCTCACAACCAATCATAATGTGTATTTTCACAACCAAACATATGATACATTTTCACAACCAACCATATGATATATTTTCATAACCAACCATAATGATGTAATTCCATAACCACGTGAGCCAATATCCACTCTTTATTTCAGTTTCATCAACTAATTTTCACATATCTCATATGTCAATAAAGTATGAATATAATCACAATACACCAATGGTACCATATTAAGCATCTTAATAACATAATGCAATTATTCACATGTATTTAAGGCTATTAATGTCACATAGGACCCCACACGGTCACACATATCACATAATAACTCAATTTCGATAATTACATCACATATAAACCCCCACATGGATACAAAATAGAAATTTCCATTTTCATGATTAGGTCCCACCCTTAACATGTATTTTGTACCATTATTTACTACCCAGCCCAGTCTGAAAGAGTTAAGCCATAAACTATCTCAAAAGCCGAAACCGATCCATTACACTTCAAACCCATGACCTTACTTTCCATGAATGATCTCAAACTTCATAAAAAATATCAAGTATGGAATCTACACATCAAAACAAAATCAACGACACCCATATTGACTACTTTTAGTTTGGGGTCAAAACAGACCCCTAGAACGGGTTTTCAAAAAAAGAAGGACAAAATAAGAACTTTACTTTAAAAATATGTTCTCCATATTTTTAAGAATCTATAGCTAAAAACCTAAGTCAAATTGAGTCAAAAACAAAGTTCAAATTGAAGAAAAAACATTTTAAAGCTTTTCCGAGTAAAAATCTTTGAAATTTGGGTTAAAATCAAGAATCGAAGTTGTTTTAAGGGTTAAATTGATGAAAAACTAGTAATTATAAGATAAAAATATTATTCAGGTGAAAAGAAGTAAAATTGGAGTTTAAAATCAAGCCCTAACATTTTGAGTAATTGATATTAAGAAAAGGGTGAATTTTATCTTAAATCCATAGTAGAATGAAGAAATACCTGTTAATCTAGCTTTCCAATCTCCAACAAGATTCACTTTTAAGCTCTCACATTATTTTAGGGTTTAACTCTCAAGAGGAAGGTGAAAGAATGAGCAAAAACCAGATAAAAAGGGCTATTTATACTATACCCGGGTTACCAGGTATTTGACACGTAAAACTTATTCCTCAATCCCAATTTACCCTTTATGTATCTGGTTGCACTAGCAACCTGTTGCACCAAATATTTTTAATTTGAAGCAGACTTCAACGGGGTGTTTGGGATTCATTCGGAGTTTGATACATGCAAACGAACTATGTAACCATACTAAATTCGACGTTACGGATGCGATGACGATAACAAATTTTCAAAAAAGCATCATTTTCACAAAGTTGACCCCCTAAACTCAAAATTACAATTTTCCAAACCGAGGATCGAAATAGATTTAAAAGCCGTAAAATTACACCAAGCATGCCACCATCCTAAAATCAATGTTGTGGATTTACTGGAGAAATCAGATTTTTCATTTGAGGTCGTTTCAATTAAATGTGGGTTCCACACCCATATTTTCAATTTCCAATTTTCTGATCAATAGGTTGAAATGAGCTCGGGGTGAATTGGGACCCGAACCAAAGATATACCCAGCCTAAAATCGATATTCCGGAGCTGCTGGAGTAGTCCGTTTAGCCATTCATCGCACGAATCAAAAGATAACCCCATAAGTCTAAAATAAGGCTCGCGAAGCCATCAAAAACCACAATATCGTATAAATAATACCAAAATGTATTGTAAATCATGCCAATCACTTCCACACCCCAGAAATACCATAATCTAACTACAAAGAGGGGTAAAATAGTCAAATCATACAAAATCACAAATTTCACATATTTCATCAAATTTTTAGGTCGTTACAATAATATAATCTTGCCAAATGTATAATGTAACCTTATACATTGTATGTGTACACCTAATATATATTATAATATATACTTTCCAAAAATATAATATAACCTTATATGTAATTTAAACTTTCTAAATGTATAATGATGACTTATACATAAAAAAGGTACGTCAAGAAAACTAATGTGTAATATAAATTTTTTAATGTATAATATAAACTAACTAATGTATACTGTCAACATAAATGTATGGGATTAAAATAGAAGTTTTACAATGTATTATAACTCTAATGTATAAGGTTATAATTGTAAAATATAATGTACCCAAACTAATGTATAGTATATCTGATCTAATGTATGAGTTTAATAGTGTTAATGTAAGTTATACTACAATTTACTGTATAATATTTCCGTTATGATGTATGCTTTAACAATATGTTTATCAATGTATAAGAACCCATTTACTAAAGTAAATAAAGTACTCCCTCCGTCCAATTTTATGTGTCTCCATTTGACCGGGCACGAAGTTTAAGAAATAAGTAAAGACTTGATGTTTTTTACCAAATTGTCCTTCATTAAAATAATGCACTATTATTATTTTTAATTAAGTGGGCCCTTATAAGTGGGACCAATAAGGGTAAAAGTGTAATTGTGTCTTTAAATAGTTACCAAATAAGGAAAGGTGACATTCTTTTTAGGACGGATAAAAATGGAAATGATGAAACATAAAATGGGACGGAGGGAGTAATATAAAAACTATACCTTTGGTAGACGTCGTCGTCCTGAATCATCAACCTTTTTCTTACTTGACAATTTTGCAGCGATCTTTTTTGAAATTGAACGGACAACTTTCCTCAATTTCTTCGTTGTTACTAGGTCGTTTTGGTGATTCGATCGGTTCTCTGTGAAATTGGGTTCTTCATAATCAAAAGTACCAGGAACAAAATCAACAACGGGAATAGTTTGTTCTTGACCACCCAACTGACTAAGTCCTAAACTCAAGCTCGGATCAGACTCCATTACAAAGTTTATACTTTATAGATTAACCACTTGCAAATAAATAGCAAAAAACCCAAAGATCTGACTTAGAATATATGGAAAAATAAAAAATTTTTCAAATCTCACAATGGTATGACATTACAAAAGAAGATAATTTGATAACTACATACATGCAACAAAGAAAAACTCAGAACTAATTTTGATTTGGTAAAGTAAAAAATAAAACCTCAAAATTAAATAAAGAAGGTGATGAAGTTAATCACTTTGTTCAATTAATGCTTGATAACTGAAAAATTTGAAACCCTTCATATCACGTAAGCTTGATTTTAGGCGTATAATAAGGAGTACAATTATGTAACATCCCGAGTCTGGTACCCTGGATGCTACACGATGCTCATAATCTCGAAGGACTACAAGCTAACCCTTAACTAATACCGATAACTGAGCACTGCATAATATACTATAAAAAAGCAGAAAACTAGTGGAAACTTGCCATAAGGTTCAATACAAGAATACAACTGAATAAAGTTTAATAGTATCAAAACTAAACATCTGTCTGAATAACTAGTCTGAAAAACACTGTAGTATGAAAGCCTCTAAACTGTTTGAATAAGGAGTTGATGGGATAATCCTTCAACTAACTCCATCTACTGAAATGCTAAATCTAATACAATAATAAAATAAGGAAAATCCTTGAATAATTAGAACTCACTGGTAAGTCTACTGCTGCTGGCTGAATTTGAACTGCTAAGGGTGCTCTGAATCCCATGCTTCTGAACCTATGGTATAAGAAACCATAGCGCAAGAGAAAAGTATGCGTCAGTACGTAGAAATGTATTGGTACTCTAGATGAGGTAAGATTGAATGCAAGGGTTTACATGCATGAACACTACTGACTAAATATCATGAGTCTACTGAATAAGGATACATGCATGAGTGCATAACCTATAACTGAAATTGTAGTAACACTGAATATTGAATCCTAATAACTGGATTACTAATTATTGAGTTTACTGATACTGATATCTGATTGACTGACGTTGAGATCAGTCCTATCTAGCGGGTGATCTCTGAATATATTAATAATGAAGATTATTAACTAAATCTGAGATCAGTCCTATCTAGCAGGTGATCTCTGAATCTAATGGTACTGATACTGATACTGCTTGACTAAATCTTAGATCAGTCCTATCTAGTGGGTGATCTCTAAATCCATTGATAATACTATTAAGTGACTATATCTAATAGTCCTGAATCTGTGCTACTGAGTTGAGTTTTTTTACTGAGATGCATTCTGAAACTGAGACTGTGGGAGGTAGTCATCTAACCGACATGCCCCGAATCTGAACTAGTGGGGTCCAACCTATAACCCCATCTGTAAATGTGTCAGTACCATGCCACGGGTAAAGATAATTGCTATGGGGTCAGTCCTAATCTAGCGGTTGACCCCTGAGACCAGTCCTGTACTAGTGGGTGATCCCGGAGTATGTCAGTCCTATCTAATGAGTGACATAACATACCTACACTGGATACGTAGTTTTGGAACTTAGGGATTTCTTCTAGGGATCTTAGTCCTATATAGCGGGTGAGCCCCCATCCCTAGGCTCACTCGGTGCTGAATCCTACTCCCAACTGAAAGAAACTGAACTGATTTCCTAGTTCATACTAGGCTTGACTGAACTGTTACTGATCGTACTAATTAACTAAACTGAACTGATCTTACTGAGTTCTGTTGACTGATGGAATAATATTAAATTCAGTAATCTGATTAAATGCTACTGAATTTCTAGACTGAATACTTAAATACTACTGAGGCTTGAACTGGATATTGAACTGAAATGGAATGATACTGAGATTACTGAGTCTTTCTAAGTTCTGTAACGGACTGAGTTCTACTAATCATGGCATGACTGAGATTATCTTAAAAACTGACACTAGCTCTAGACAATCAGCTAAATTATTGGGTATTGAATACCCCCAGGACTCGATAATATAAATAAATAAGGCATGACAATTCTTGAATAGCATAACAATAGTCTATCATTCATAATAAAAATCAAGGAGGTATCTCTTCAAGCACTTGGACGTCTTAAACATGTAAACGTATAGGGAGGTATGCTATTATCGCATAACTCATTCAATAAGGAATACACATGAATAGGAATGCATGTAACATATCATAATTCATTCACTAAGGCTTTTTAACAAACACTTGGCATGCATGACTTATACATAATTGGGGTTTCTTGTCAACATGCTATAATGACCCTATTTCCTTCACACAAGCATTTTATCAAACATATGGGGAGCATACTTTGGTCATACAATATTCAATACACCTAATTAACATAGTTACATCAATCAACATGCATATTGTCGGATTTATTATGAATATCATGAAATTCACCTCATACTAGGACCAAATTTTGGAACTTTGTAACCAAATCATGAATTAAAACTCAACAACGTCATAAACTTTAATCTCAATTCACATAAATCATGAAAACTCATAAATAACAATCTTTATAATTTAAAAAGGGATTCTTGAACTTTTTGGGTGGAAGGAACCCAAGAATCAACATCTAACATACCTGAAAATCTAGATTCTTGAAGTTCTGGAAGACTCTTAAAGGGATTCTTGAGATTGCTTTTGAACTTGGGGGCTAGGGTTTTCTATCGTTGATAGAGAGTGATTTATTTCTTGAGAGATGTGAGTAAATAATGAGATAATAGGTCTTTTAGGGGTTTAATGTCATGTATAGGCTGATTTGGGGTTTTAGGAATTTACCAAACAACCCCTGAAATTAAATAACGAAATCTAAAAATTCTGATTTCTCATGCTGGCGCGACGCGGTGAAAATCGCGTTGCTATCTTGGTTGCGAATTGGAATGACACCGCGACGCGGTGGAATCGCATTGGTTCACTAGAATTTGACAATTCTAAAATTGAGCCTTGGCGCAATGCGCCCTAATCACAGAGGCTCACTAGATTTTGACGATTGCCATTTTGGCTGGCTCCGCGATGCGCTAAAGTATCAGGTGGTACACCGCCTTACTAAAATGTCTCTAACTCTTCTTCCGAGTGTTGGATTTGGACGAATTTTGTATCGATGGAAAGCTTATTCAATTTTCCACATGATAAAAAGTCAAAATCTTGAAAATACCACAGGGAATAAAAGGTATTCATCTATGAAGTAAGATCTTTGATGTTCTAGGGACGAATCGAAGCTAGATAGAAATACAGGGTATTACAAATTATGGAGCAAAAGACGGCTAAATATGGAGCAAAATATGGGTGTTTTGGAATGTATGAGGCGGAAGAGAGAGAAAGACTAAAATAAAGGAATTTTATGTAATTAATATGAGATTTTTGTAATTACTTTTCAAAATAGGGATTTTATGTAATAACTAATAGTTAACTTGTGTATATATGTAATCTTTAGTTAATTTATACCATCTTCCTCATTTTTATCCACTATTTTTGTCAATATTAAGCTTATTTATGATAAATATTATTAAGAAAATTTAAAAATTGTATATGCATTTAAGGGTTCGTGAAGATTAGATAGTAACCATTACTTTTTTTTAATCATTTCTTTTCTTTTCAAGCATTAAAAATGGAGAAATAAATTTAGTTGAAGAAGGCAATTTTTTTTGGTGTCATTTATTTATTGATTGATATTTGCCATTTACTGATTTATATCTCACTTTTGTCTATGCTTTTTTTGTTGGATTGTTTGGTCTGAGATATTAAGAATTTTGTTTAAAGATGGTTGGCGGATTATTTTAGCTTCATCTCAGATTGAGCTTGATGCCACTCTTTTTTTGTTCCCATTTTCCCGCCTTTAATGATAGTTGTGTCACTTTTAGTTTTATTTTTTTAATTACGAGTTAAGAAATGATTAAAAAGGAAAGTTATGAAGTTGGTAGTTCAACTTATTCTTTTTCTTATAGATTTAGTTGGAGAAGACAATTAGGGGTGTGGAGAGGGTGATTCGGGAGAAGATGATTTGATGGTGGGGGGCGATGTCTGGAGATGATCATTTCGGGGGAGGGGGGAGAGGTGTTTGCAGAAGATGATAGGCATTTGGGGGGGGGAGGGTCTGGAGAATATGATTGGGGGTGGAAGGGGTTTGGAGGAGAAGATTCAGCGGGGTGGTGGTGGTGTTTTTTTTATTTAAATTAGTTATTCAAAAATTATTTGGATAAAAAATGACAAATGTCCTATTATTATTAGTCATTTTACATGTCATAGCGCGTGTAATACACACATAGGATATATTTTTGCAGATTGTACAAAAGGTGTCAAAATGACACATCCGTACGCTAGTCGAGGTGCCTAAAGTGAACAACGTCCACTTGAGGTGCCAAAGTGAAAGATGAAGTCAAGTAAAGAGGCTTGGCGATGTATTCCACTGATAAATTAAATAATTACATCGTAGGTTTTGTGACATCTCCCGAGTTTTAATTTGAAGATTATCTTTGTATATGCTCGTGAGGATTCAGGCGATGAATTGTTGATTTTTCATCATGAAAATTTAGAGTTTTTGTTTGAAAAGACAATTTGATGTCATGTAAAACATATCAATAAATTATTGATGGAAGACTAAAGAAAATGGAGAATAGTATAAGCACAAGATTGATTTTATTCTTTAATATGTTGTTCTGTTAATTGACATGATCAGGCACACGTGCAAAGCATATATACTAAACTAGTATGATGAAAATGTACATCTTAAAATGTTGGTCAAATTTCATGTAGTTTGATCTTGAGAAGCAAAACAAAAAAATAAAAGTGAACGGAGGGAGCATATTTATGTGTAAAAATAAAAGAATAATTATCATTTTTTTTAATGATTATGGCATCTGAGTCAATTTTTGCATACCTCAATTAATTTTATGAAATATCTGTCACTTTTCAAGAAAATGTGATAATGAGTTTTGAATCCAAGATTTCTGTTGTTTTGATACTATGTATTAAATGTGTGATTCTCTCATCTAAAAATTTAAGTTGTTAAAAATAATATATTCTTTATTTAATTAATTATATTCTTAATATTTATCACCTCACCATTACATTTAATGGTAAATGAAATACTTGTGTTACTTTCTCTAATAGTTAATGGACAAGACATGATTTAATTTATCTAAATTTTTACTGACAACAAAATAGGTTGAGATCTAATTTGTTTATGGGTAACTAACATAATCTAGGATTTTTAATGAGTTCTAACACTTTTTCCATAACTTTGTTTAATTACATAATATCTCGGATTTTGATATTTGTGATACATATCTTTAGCCTTGATACATATGCATTGTAATACATTTGTAATTGATTGGTTAGTTAAATAAGGGAGTAACCAATCTTCAATTATTACAGGGAGTAAAATTAGGCGCAAATCGTGGTATAAATACATCTAGTTCCGTATTTATCATAATGATACATTTGATAAAATTATTTAATAGCCATTAAATTCAATCTCACACAAAAATAAATAGTTTACATATGTCAAATATATGTTAAATGTGTCAAACATTTATAAATAAATCAAAAATATAAATCACTATCACAAAGTATCTGTCATATCTATCACCAGTATTCCAACAACAAATGTATCATATTGGTCATGTATATATTTTTGATAACTGATTAACAACGCCAATACATATTTTTATACTATTATATCAATGTTACACATGTCGTTTCTCATGGGATAAAATGTATCAATGGTGCACGTATAAAATGTATCACAAAATCAAATAAAATATCATATGTATCAATTGAAAAATATTCAAACTGAATGAGGGTGGTGAAACCATTAAATGACCAAAAAACATATGCATCATCCTTAAAATTATGAAAAGGTACCCAAGTTCTTGATATGTATCCATATATGTATCAAATATATTTATTTGATACATATGTATATGTCTTGATGCATATGATTGATACATATGTATATGACTTGATACTTATGATTGATACATATAATCCACCACCACCACCCCTTCCATTGTTCGTCCACACCATCACTGCCACCTTGGCTATCCCACCCCCTTCGTTTTTTCTCCTCACCACCACTGCCTCTTTGATCGTTCTCGTCGAAAATCTAATAACTGATTGTTCACTTTCTCCTCTTTCCTTTAATGGGTATTAGCTTAAAATTTGATTTTTTTTTTCAAAATTGATAAAATAAAAGTTGATAAAAAGATTAAAAAAGACAATGAAATTGGTGAAAAAGTTGTAATTATGAATATGAAAGTTGTCTCAGTTGATGATAATTTGGGAGAGATTTTAGGGGATGAAATTTTTGAAAAATAAAAATGGATTGCATGCTGTAATTGTGGAGTAAAAGTAGGATGGGATTTTCGTTCATATGTATCAAGAGTAAAATATTAAATTTGGTATTTTAAGTAATTGTTTGAAAGGTAAGGGATTTTGGGTAATAAGGTTTCTTAGGTTTATAGTTTTGTGTAATTTTTCTTGTATAAACAACATAAATCCCAACAGTTTGCTATCAAACTACACTCTTTTCTAACTCTTTTAATAATTACAACAAATCTCAGATTCTTCTTATTATAATAGATAATTAAGTGACGAGATACATAACAAACTGATACATTAATAATAGTCAAATTGAATTTTAAAAAGAAAAATAACGACATAACTAGTTGAGTAATTAATGAGATCACATTATTGATATGTCTGTTGAATGCCTGGAAATTAGTAACAACTTTAGAAATTCAAATCTGAATAAGTAAAATAAAGTTGTTGCGAACAAAGTTCTCCCAAATCAATCCTTTCTATTTTTTTTTTAAATTTTCAGTTCATTAAGCCTATTGCAAGATGAACATCTTGATTCTCTTGAGTCATTTAAGAGTCTAGAAAACTGAAATACTATATGAACGTTATAAAAGTGATGAAATTATTGTTAGCGAAAGTATTTCGTATATGAGATCGATTTTTGCAATAGCAGCAAAATTAGATATTGATGAATTAAGAAAAAAATTGGCTTCCGATATGTAGTTAAAGAAAATACATCACCAATGATAATTCAAAATGATAACGGAGTGAAGCTTTATGTTGAGTTGAAGAAAAGTGTTTCTGAATTTTTAATGTATCCGTTGTGCATAACTACAATGGATAAATTGACAGGATAGATAACAATTGATGCTGATATTAGAGCTGTGGTTTGCATAGAAGGAATGAAAATAAATGTAGTAACCTTTCTTGTTGTGGAGTGAAAAAAATGAGTGCTCCTTATACGTACCAAAAATTGAAACTACAAACTTCATTAGCGATTGCAAAAATAAAGAAATGAAGGAATATCAGCTGTACAAGGACAAGAAAACTCTTGTTTCTGTAATGGAAAAGTATGCATTAGATCACTGCTTTAATTTTTAGAGCTAAGAGATTCGACAAACAGAGGTATGATTACTAATGTATAAGGTTATCTCTTATCTTGTGTAGTTTCATTTAATAAGGAGATACATTACTATTTATGTATCTTTACTGTATCTACCCATTCTTTGAGCATGGATGCCCGTCAAATTCATAAGATACAATTAATAGATACATTAAGCATAAGCTGCTTACATATTGAATCTGGTTTTATTTTTCTGATACATTAAATTTTATTGTAATGCTGCCTATTAAGCCTTATGTTATATGGATTACGTTGGTGTATTTTTTGTTGGGATAGGCTATTGTCAATTATGATGAATTAAGATTCTTGTCTATAACTATATGTTGGAATATTATGATAAAGATTGTAGTTGGATCATGAAGGCATCTTTCTTGAAGAATTCAGATCTATTTAAAATTCATAAATTCAATGACGACCATACATGTCCAATGAGTGATAGGGTCCTAAAACAGTTGCATGCTATAATTGCCTTTGTTAGTAACTTTAGTCCCAAAGTTAATAAATCATACATTTGGTAAAGGGTCTCTTTTCGAAAATAGCTTCCTTTTCCTTTTTTCCAACTGCAACAACAGGCTTTAATTGGTACTCCCATCAGCCTCTCGTAAATTCTTCATCACAGTTGGGTCATTTCGATGTTTTGATCTATTTTCATGAAATCAATGTCTTCATAATCAAAATGATCAAGCACAAATCCACCACCAACTTTATTAGAGTTGTAACATCTAATTGAGTAAAATAAATACTAAACGATAGTCTTGACTCTATTAAAAATCTCAAAATGGTGAAAGAATAGAAAATCAGAAATAGATTGACTTCAATTTTTGAACTACTAAACAAAAAAAATGGAAACAAACTAAACTCCAAATAAATTTGAAAAGAAAAGTTAATGGAGGTTGTAAGTGAAAGTTAAAACTTAAATATTGATAAAGGGGAGGATAACACGATTGTAATTCAAAATGGGTGAGTTACCAGAATCACTGGAAGTTAGAAGGGACTTTTGTAATTAGTTCAGTTGGGTGAAACTTTAAGTAATAGCGAAAACTTTTTTTGACAATTTGCTGTCCATGGGACCATTTATTAATTATGGAAATAAAAGACCGATGCCTAGTTTATCAAAAAATAAAGAATCAAACTAATAAAAAAAGGATCAAGCCAAAAATCAGACCCAATCCATGTCCAGGGAAACTCAAACGTTTCCAAACTATTACAAAAGTAGCTGCCTTGTCTAAGTACTCATTATTCTTTCTCATCTTTCTCGCCTGAGCTTTTGACTATGTTTCCTTCATGGCTGAATTTGGCTACTCTCCGATACCTTCTTTGGGTTTGCTTCCATCTGGCTCTTGTATTGCTCTGTTGCATGCTCTATCTATCATCTTCTCTCATACCCAGTAAGATTTTAATATTTGCTCTATTTTTCCTTTTGATTTCCAGCTCTAATCTCTTTTCATCTCTATCAGGTGGTCGGGGTTCATACCCAAGAGACTATTGCAGCATTCTATAACTATGTAGATCTGAACTCTGTAAGATGATACCCACCATTTCCATTCTTATCTTCTTCTAACCCCTATTGTGGACTAGCCTTTGTTTTCTTTCTTACAACTACTGATAGATGAAGTTTTCTCTACTTCTGATTTCAATTATGTGTAGCTCCAGTGACTCGGACCCTCATTAGCCCTTTTTCCGGTGAAGTTTTTTGGTAGCTAGAGCTTATAGTCCTAGCTTTTAGTAGCACAACATGTTTTCAAATATGCTGAATCCCTTGGTTTATTGTTAGTGATAGGGACTCTAAGTTCCTTAGTCACTTTTGAATGTCATTGTAGGGTAGGCTTGGTACCAAATTAATTTTCTCAATGTCTTTCCACCCAAAACTAGAAGTGAGCATTGAGCCTCTATCTAAAATAATAGATACGGGTACCCCATATAGATAAACTATCATACAAACAAAGATACAGGCCAAACTCCCGATATCAAAGAAAATCTAAATACATATAAAATGGGTTGATTTGGTCAACCAATTCATGATAACCCAAATACTGTAAGAACCACAAGAAATATGAGGCAACCCACTCTAAAATAAATAAAGACAATTGAAGATAGATGAGGTCTGAATTATCCCCCAATTTTAGAGAACATCAGTACCTCAAAAAACTCGAAAGATCTATACAAAGATTATCCGCCATGTGTGGTACGTGAACTAGGATTTGCACCAAAAGGACAATAGGAGTGACTACGGTTTTCATGACCCAAAAATAAGGGTCATGATGGTACTTGTTGTGGTGTACCTTGAAAAGTAAGCCTATCACCCAAACCAATGCAGAAAGAGGAAAAGATAGAAATATCTCAAGGTAAGACTTCTAGAATGAAGCCAAGGCATACAAGTAATTATAACAATATGGAAATAAATTATCCAAAATATCAATCATGTCCAAAACCAGGTGTCAATAGTGTAAGTCCTACTAATACAATCTAGGAGTCAATTCATCATAAAAAAATAACCACAAAGGAATAATATCTATCCCGAATACTAATAAGGACATAACTACTATAGAAAGATAGAGGTAAACTTTGGATGCATGGATGTCCAACTTCTACCTCAGAAGCTCCAACAATTATCAAATTCAAGCAAGATGAGTGTCACGACTCGAGACTACCCTCTAGCTGTAACACGGTGCTTGGAACCAGAAGTGATCCAAGCTAACCCATGAACTGGCATACTGCTTGAGCAACGGAATTAAAATATATAAAATAGCTAAATTTTCTGTGCAGAAATGTAACGCCCCGAGATCCCATCCCGAGGCATCACACAATGATTATGACTCCAAAGGACCATAATCTAACCCTTTACTGATATCTGTACTTGTGCACTGCATAATATCTGAAATAAATACGGAAACTAGCCATAAGGTTCAACACATCTATAAATATATAAAACTAAAATCTGAATACTAAAACATCCGTCTGAAAAGCCTCTAAACTGTCTGAACTATGGAGTTGATGGGACATGTCCCCAACTAACTCCATCAACTGAAAAATAAACAAAGTTTGATGCAATAATAGTACACTGAGATTCGTCCTCGAAAGAAGAGGACTCACTGCTACTGCTGTGATGTGTGAGCTGATGCTAACACATTTAAAGCTTTTAACTCTAAATAATTGCGAGGTCTTAAGTAACTTTTATTGTTTTTGATTGATTTTAATGTGTTAGTGCATATACAAGTGATCAGGGAGGAAACAAAAGGAAAGAAGAATAAATCAGCTGAAATCTGTTGTAAATAAGCTAAAGTATAGCTGACGTCAATTCTGAAGCGCCGTCATACATGGGACAGGCTGTCAAAGTTGCCTTCAAGCTTAGACAGAACCTGAGAAACTGAGATGAAATATGATGACGTTTAGGATGGGCCGTTAAATATGTGACATGGAATTAAAATCACCGTCAACCAGAAGCAGAGAATACTGATTTCCAGTGAAGTTGTGACGACAGTTGTCACACACCGTCAAGAATTTTGACATGCCGTCAGGTTTGCCGTCTGAAGAGTCAGAAGATAACAATTCACTGGACCCTTTGACGACATCTCGGACATGTCATCAGACATTTGACACGCCGTCAAGAACGTCGTCGTCCAATCCGAATAGAAAACTGAAACTTTAATTTTATTTCCTTATTTAGGGTTGACTATTTAAAGACTTGTTTTAGGGTTTTTTAGGGATCGATCATTAATTATCAGAGAGGAACTTCTAAAGAGAAGCACGTAACATTGCTTCATCTTTACTGTCAAATATTTTTCTTGTTTCTTTACAAAAACACTTATCAACTATTTTTGGGTTTCTATCTCGTGAGTAAATTGAAGAAACTACTTGTTTTTTTTCATCCATTCGTAAGTTTATCCTTATTATGATGAATTCAACTTGTTATTTCGTTCATCAAATCATGAGCGGCTAATTCCATTAGCCGAAGTTATGGGATCCATGGATTAGGGTCTGATAGGTTACTAGGCATTTAATGGATTCAAAGAGTAGTAGGACGTCTTAAAATTCTGTGGTTTTGACTGAAATATATTGGTTGCAAACATTAGATTATGCCTTAGGTTTTATTTGCTTCTAACGGAGAAATAGACTAGAGGACGTGAATTATCAATAGGGACTCAAAAGCTACCAACATTCTGTTTAATGATTGATGTCGTAATAGGATTAATCTACCTGAGATAACATCCTATTGGAAATAGATAAGTTATCTAAGTTTGAGAGAATTAGATAATAAATTGTCTGGTGAGGTTGAGAGATAAGTCAGATAGTATCATAGTCAGGGATATTCTGCTGTTTCTACTTACTCCAAGAATCCCAACATTACGTAGTATTTGTTTAATCCTAATACCCATGGTGAACATAACTCTGGTTTATCATTTATATTAATTATAACACTAAAATATTGAAAGTGACAATTGACTCTCTGTGAAATTTAAACCCCTATCTTCGAAAATAGTAAACTACCAGTAAAGTATTTCGTAAACAAATTAAAGTTCACACCTTATTCTCTGTGGGATTCGACCCCAACCTAGTTGGGTTTTATATTGACAATGATCGCTTACACCCATTCAAGAGTGTAATTTGAGCGTTATAAAAAATGGAGCCATTGCCGGGGAATACAGTTGTAGACTAAAAGTTTGTACGTGAAAATTTGCTGATAGTTAAGTTTCCTTGATTTACATTTATTTGTTGTTTTTGTTTATTGTAGGTACTGTGTTGTTTATGCTAAACACAAGAAGTTTCGGAGAACCACTATTACCAATCAATTCGGAACCTCAGCTGATAGGAAGAATGGCTGAACAATAGGAAGCAGAAAGACTAGCTGCTATGGCCAGGGCTCAGGTGAATGTGCAAAATTTGGGTCAACAAGCACGTCACCAGAACCCTGATGATGAAGAATTAAGTGATGAGGAATTTCTAAATCCTCAAAACCCAAGGCGAGTTGAGCAAGTTGATGCACCAGTGCTGCGAAACGTCAACAAAAATCGTCCAGTCCGAGGAAGATATGGGAAACAACCTATGAAATATGAGGTTGATAAAGATGATAAAGGAATGGACGGAGCTGGTGAAACGGGTTCTATCATTCCTCCACCGTTGGCATCAGGTGCAAAATTCAGCATAACAAGTACCATAATCCAACTCCTGAATCTGAAAGGGTTATTTGGAGGATTGCCTGGTGATGATCCTAACATGAATTTGGTGAATTTCATCACCATTTGCAAATCCTTTGAAAATCCAGGAGTGAGCCAGAATGCGATCAGGTTGAGATTATTTCCTTTGTCTCTGGCTGGGGAGGCAACAATGTGGTTGAATGAGTTAGAGCCCGATTCTATAACCAACTAGAGACAGTTGAAAGACGCATTCCTAGAATAGTTCTTTTCACTCTCCAAAAGGGTATAGTTGAGGGACGAAATTAGCAACTTCAGACAACTTCCGACTGAAGAACTGGACGAAACCTGGGAAAGATTTAAGAAGAAACTTGCATAATATCCGAACCACAATATGATGTACCTGCACTTGATGGAGACTTTGTAAAGAGCTTTCAACTCTGTGATGAAGCCTATTATTGACAACGCTACAGGTGGTTCGTTCATTGACCTCTCTTTTCTAGATGTTTCTGATATGCTGAATAGAATGACCAAGCAGAGTCAGGCTTGGCACATTAGGGATTCTGTAGTGGCTAGCCCGACTAATACTGATGGTATTACTGTAGAGTAGTGTAGAAGAGATAAGGAGCGAGATCAGGACATGGCCCATTTGAAGACGCAGATGGACTTGCTGGCCAAGCACTTGCTATCCGGTAAAACTAAAATAGTTAAGGCTATGGAATCTCAGGGTACTGTATCTATAGGTGCTGATGCTGAGGCAAATTATGAGAGTAATCAGAGGGGTTTCCGAGGCAATAGCCAAGGGAACCAAGGTCATACTTTCTATGACAAGCCTGATTATAAAGATAGGGAGTAGGGACATTGGAGAAACAATAATGACAAGAGTGGTTTGTATATTCCTCCTAGAAGTCGGGATGCTGCGACGACTAGTTCTGGTAAGATGTCCATGGAGGACATTATAGAAAAGCTATTGAAGGGAGTTGAAGCTACCAACTTGGGGGTACCTACTATGAAAATGAATTTTATACCCTCAGTCAGTTGGTTAGCTCACACTCTGCTTCTATTAAGAAGTTGGAGCAACAGATAGGCCAACTTTTGGCTACTCTGAACCAGAGAAAAGCTGGTACTTTACCTAGCGATACGGTTCAGAACTCGTGGACTGATGGATCTTGTTTGGAGATTACCAAACAGAGTGGAAAGATGTTATTTGGCCCTTCTATGGGAAAAGCTATGGAGAAGGAGGTAAGTGTTGATGAGTCAGAAGGAAGCAATTCAGTGGAGTCTGAGAAGCTGGATGGCTTTGTTGATATTTTGGAGAAAGAAGACGAAAATAAAGGGGAAGTGGTATTGAAAGAAATGCCAAGAACACCACCTCCCTTTCCTCAGAGATTGAAGAAGAAAATAGATAATGAAAAATTAGCAAATTCATGGCAATAATGAAACAACTGACGGTGAATGTGCCATTGATGGAGGCACCTGAGCAAATGCCAAACTATGCTAAATTTATGAAGGAACTATTAACAAAGAAGTGGAAGTTAAGATGTGATCCGGTGGACAACATCCACTACTATAGTGTTGTTTCTTCATATTCCTTAGTGCAGAAAAAGCCCGACCTGGAGCATTTACCATACTGTGCACAGTTGGGTCCATGAAGTCTACCAAAGCTTTATGTGACTTAGGAGCAAGTATTAATCTGATTCCACTTGATATCTACAAGAATATTGGATTGGGTGAACCTACCCCCACAATGATGCGTCCTGTGATAGCAGACAAATTGGTCAAACGACCAGTTGGTATATTGCATTATGTGCCGGTAAAAGTGGATGACTTTATTTTGCCTGCAAATTTTGTGATATTGGATTGTGATGTTGATTTTAAGGTACCCATCATTTTAGGTAGACCACTATTATCCACGGGAAGAGTATTGGTTGATATAGAGCTCAATGAGCTAAAGTTCAGGTATGGAAAAAGGGAGGCCAGATTCAAAATGCACCCTCCTATGAAGCAGTTAGAGGAGATGAATATCTTCTCGGTTGTGGATGTATTCCAGGAAAATGGTAATGAGGCATTGATACGGTATCTTGACAAAGTCTGAGTAGTCAAGATAATCAAGTCGTGCCACGACGTTAAATCAGGCGTTGTTTGGGAGGCAACCCAATGTTTTAATTTTATTGCACTTGTGTTTTTAATTTTTGTAGCTAAGAGTTGTACAAAGGAGGTGAACTGGTTTCAGTCATCTTGAGAAGGTTGACGTAAATATTGACGGGCTGTAACAAGTATGACAAGCCGTGAGAAATGGCGTCAAACTAATCAAGTCAAAGCCTTATTTTGTTAAGGCTGACGATAATTTTGAAGCGCCGTCCGGTATCTGACGCGCAAAATACCGTCAAATGAGTTGAGCCCAGCTTAAAAATTTTGGGCTAACCCAGCCCAACAACAACTTTTCACATTCCCGCGTACTTTAGACATTTCTCTTCCAGTTTTGGTTTTCTTTCCTTAGAGAGTTATTTCCCTTCTTTTTTCAAATTTAATCCCTTCTAAGGCAAAATTTTAAGACTTTCCTTGTTGAAGCCTGAGAGTTAAGTCAAGAAATATTCTTCCTCTCTCATCTCATTCTTCTCTCACTCATAAGTCTAGGTGCTCAGAGTACACAACTAAGTTTCAACATCCAGGTATGAGAAAAACTTCAACTTCATCTTTCTTTGGATCAATAGTGAACTACAAGAAACCTTGGTTTCAAAGGAGTGAGCTGAACCCATTAACATGCTTCAAGCCCCTTTGAAAACTAGGGTTTGTGGGGGTATGCGGTATAATTTCGTGGAAATCTCAGTAAAGAACATGACCTAAGTTGAAATTGAGAATAATGGTAGAAAAAAAATCAAGTAAAAAGAAGTTAGAAATTGTAATATTGTCTGACGACAATTTTCATGGCCTTGCACCTGTGTGACGGCCATTCAAAAATGCCTTCAAAAGCTGAGAAATTTTGTAGATTCTAGATAAGGTTGACGATGCTTTTGAAGCGCCGTCACACCTGTGACGGCAAATCAGAAAGGCCGTCAAACTTGCGAACTGAAAACAGTGATGATGTTAAACTAAGGTGATCCTTCTTCTTCTCTTGTTTGATTATGGATACTAATTGAGGATTTCTATGTTGTCGCAGAACTAATAATGGCACCCAAGAAGAAGAATCCAACCACACCAAAGAAAGAGGCTAAATAGAATGTACCTCGATAGCTTGTCAATGAGGACTCTGAGTATGAAGATGATGAACCCTTGCTCAGATAGACTAGAAAGAGGGATGGTCCAAAGAAACCACCTCCACCTAAGCCTATTGAGGTGGAAGATACTAATGATACTGAGGTAACAACCTCATCTGAGCAAGCATCGGAGGAATAAGTATTAGAACACACTGAACAGGAGTCTGAGGGCACTGAAATAGAAGTTGAAACTGAAGACTCTGAAGGGCCTGCAACTGAAGAAACTGAGTCTGAATCACCATCATCGGAGAATCAAGGTGATAAGGATTCTCTAGTACGGGGAACTTTGGTGAAATGCCAAAACCCCAAGGTTAGGAACAATGTGAGATGGCAAATCACTGGGGCTGAAATGATCTATTTGGACGGACTTCGCAGAACAGATCGATGAAGTGCCAGAAGGACAATTCTAGAGGACAAGAAAATCATCACTATAGGGTTGATCAGATACCTCGAGGTGATGCAAAAACTCAAGGAGTATGGATTGGAGTGGACTACTAGGGGAAGCAGTGTTTACTGTCCTTCATTAGTCCAGAAGTTCTATGCGAACTACCAGGCTACGATGGAAAATATGTGCAAAGAAGGAGATAGAACTTCAGATAAGCCTCTGCTGACTAAAGTTCTAGTACGTGGAGTGAGGGAAGATATTTCAGACGCCACCATAAACAGGTTTCTTCATGGGCCAGCCTTTGTCCCACAAGCCACTTCACCTACCTTCTATGCCCGGTTGAAACATCAGGAAAACCAGAATAAATGGCTAGCAACTCTCATAGCAGATGGGGAACCTGAGTGGCTGAATAATCCGGCAGAAAAGATTACCAAAGCGTCTCTAAATTCAAAGTCCAGATTTTGGTGGGGTTTAGTATGGATTCATCTGATACCCACCGAGGGATACAATATATTAGGGGAAGATCGAGCAATATTGGTTGCAAACTTGATAGACAAAACTCCCTTGGATTTTGGAGAAATGATAGCAGAAGAGATCAAGATTCGGCTCGCAAGACCCGATGTTGCATATCCATTCCCATGTCTGAATACTAAGTTGTGTGAAGCAGCTAATGTACCTGATATTTTAGGTATTGATGATGAGATATATTCCAACAAAACTCATAACCCTGTCAACAAAAATGAAATTCGTTCGGGCTTACGACTTAATTGAGATGCAGTTGGTGCAGTAGATCCTCCAGTCACTGAGACTGTGTCAGCACCAGATGTGGGGGTACAAATATCCAAAGTTGTACCACCACCACCAGCATATTCAGCTCCGGAAGGCTCAGTGCCTCAAAGTGAGCCGACTACTTTAGTCCCTCCGGCAGCAACAAGTTCAACATTTCAGCCGATTGATATCAGGAAGGTGGCTAGGCAAGAAAATTGGTGTGAGGTGCAACTACAGTTCTTCACCAAATAGTTTTCTACCGCTGTGGACAAAAGAATCAAAGCTGCACTCGAACCTTTCATGACTTTGCCTGAGCGGATGGCAAATCTAGAGAACAGATTTGATACCCGGGCAAGAGAGATGACAGGTGCTGATCTTGCCACTTTCAGGGCTGCATTGGATAAGGTAAAAGTTGAGGTTGGGATGATGCAGTAGCACCAAATCATGGTGCCAACATATTCACCTATGCATGATGTAGAGGAAGAAATTCCTATACTCAATCTCACTGCGGATTCCTCGAAGAAAAAGAAAAAAAAAGGGAAAAGAAAGGCAAGAACAAGAGAGACAAGCCAGATAGTGAAGAAGAGAGAAAAGGTAAAAATAAAACAAAGAAGAAAGAAGAGAAGGAAGATTTGAAAAGGGTAAGATTGGAGTCCCTGGTTGAGACAGAAAAATAGGAAGCAACCGTCAGAGCTAGGGCTGTAGGTGCTTTATCGATCTAGGCTCCAGCCACTACAAAGGCAAATGCTACGAGTGAGGAGAAGACAATAGATGATGCTGTAGCAGGGTCGGAGACCCAGGATCCATAGGCTTAACTGTCTTCAGGTATATCCTAACCCTTAGTGCATTTTATTTTTGATTTTAAGTTGAGGGTATAGAGAAACTGTTGCTGTAACATGTTCTGTAAATAATTAGGAATAGTACCAGTACTTGAGGTAGTTAGCTTGTTTTGTGATTTTTGAGTACCTCTCCAGTGGTCTAATCTGTCATGAATTGTGTGAATTGCACCTTGTGTGACCACTGTGTATCTGTTTATGGCATTAGTGTGGCAAATAAATAACATGTAGAAAATAAATGCATGAAACGGATGAGTAGTGATGTGCTATATACTTGTGTGCTATGTGCGTGTAAGGTCTTACTCAGTTCCCATTGTGCGTTGAATCTAGAACTTTCCCAGTTAGTCGTACCATAGTCATAGGTAGGCATTAGGAAAGGATCATAGGCCGTTTTTGAATGTTAACCCATTTTAGCTTAAATGACCATCTAAATATGAATAGTATCCCTTGATCCCTTTTTGCGCCTAAATAACCCAGTTCTATCTTATATACCTTTCACCTTCCCATTATATCACAATGAATCTGTTTTGGCCCTAGTCCTCCTTGGACACTGTGCACCTCGACTTAGGAAAATAACGTAAGTTGAGGGTGGCTACTATAGGGGTGCGTGATGCATTATGAGTATGAAGAGAGGTAAAAGAAGGAAAATGAACAACAAGTTGGGTGTAGTGAAAAAGAAAAAGATAAAACTGAAAAAGTTAATATAATGCTTGAACAGACAACACCCATCTTGATAATGCTTGAAAAATAAAAGAGGGAGCAAAGAAGGTCAAAAGTTGAAACCCCGTGATTTAATGTAGTGCCAAGGAGGTGTAGTCACTATGAAATACCCATGAATATCATACCAGCCCTGATCCTACATTACAAGCTTAAGAAAAGACCTATAGTGATCCTAACTGACTTTTCTGAAAACTTAGATACTGACTATAAGGGAAAGCCTATGGCATTTGATGCATAATATTGGAACTTCATTTTGAGAGTGAGTCTTACGTTCATCCCTATGTCTATACATGTGAATATGAGTGAGAAAGGGATTTCTTTGTTGTGAGGGCACATCAGGTATATTGCTATTAACTGCTTTGTTTGGATAATGTAATTTGGGTATGTGCTAGGCTGTTATTGCTGAGATTTTTGCCATTTCTAGATACATGTGAGTTACATGGGTGTTTTCAAATATTAGACACAGTTGATTTTACTTTGATTGATCATGGAGATGGTACATGTATTCTGACCTGATGAGAGTAGTTAGCTGCCGAATTGTACTTTGTATACTCCTAGTTATGTTTTGGTTGCTTGAGGACAAACAATTGTTTAAGTTGAGGGTGTTGATGTGTGAGCCGATGCTAATACATTTGAAGCTTTTAACTCTGAATAATTGCGTGGTCTTAAGCAACTTTTGTTGTTTTTGATTGCTTTTAATATGTTAGTGCAGATACAAGTGATCGGGGAGGAAACCAAAGGAAAGAAGAATAAATCAGCTGAAATCTGGTGTAAATAAGCTGAAGTATAGCTAACGTCAATTCTGAAGCGCCGTCATACATGGGACAGGCTGTCAAAGTTGCCGTCAAGCTTAGAAAGAACCTGACAAACTGAGATGAAATGTGATGATGTTTAGGAAGGGCCATCAAATATGTGACATGGCATCAAAATCGCCGTCAACCAGAAGCAGAGAATACTGATTTCCAGTGCAGTTGTGATGGCAATTGTCACGCGCCGTCAAGAATTTTGACACACCATCAGGTTTGCCGTCTGAAGAGTCAGAAGATAACAATTCACTGGAACCTTTGATGACATCTCACACACGTCGTCATACATCTGACACGCCATCAAGATCATCGTCGTCCAATCCGAAGAGAAAATTGAAACTTTAATTTTATTTTCTTATTTAGGGTTGACTATTTAAAGAATTGTTTTAGGGTTTTTTAGGGATCGATCATTAATTATTAGAGAAGAACTTCTGAAGAGAAGCACATAACATTGCTTCATCTTTACCATCAAATATTTTTCTTGGTTCTGTACAAAAGCACTTATCAACTATTTTTGGGTTCCTATCTCGTGAGTAAATTGAAGAAACTACTTATTGTTTTTCATCCATTCGTAAGTTTATCCTTATTATGATGAATTCAGCTTGTTATTTCATTCATCAAATCATAAGCTGCTAATTCCATTAGACGGAGTTATGGGATCCATGGATTAGGGTCTGATAGGTTACTAGGCATTTAACGGATTCAAAGAGTAGTAGGACGTCTTAAAATTCTGTGGTTTTGACTGAAATCTATTAGTTGCAAACATTAGATTATGCCTTAGGTTTTATTTGCTTCTAACGGAGAAATAGACTAGAGGACGTGAATTATCAACAGGGACTCGGAAGCTACCAACCTTCTATTTAATGATTGATGCTGTAACTGGATTAATCTACCTGAGATAATATCCTATTGGAAATAGATAAGTTATCTAAGTTCAAGAGAATTAGATAATAAATTGTCTGGTGAGGTCGAGAGATAAGTCAGACAGTATCATAGTCAGGGATATTCTGCTGTTTCTACTTACTCCAAGAATCCCAAGCATTACCTAGTATTTGTTAACTCCCAATACCCATGGTGAACATAACTCTGGTTTCTCATTTATATTGATTATAACACTAAAATATTAGAAGTGACAATTGACTCTCTGTGAAATTTAAACCCCCATCTTCGGAAACAGTAAACTACCAGTAAAGTATTTTGTAAACAAATTAAAGTTCACACCTTATTCCCTGTGGGATTCGACCCCAACCTAGTTGGGTTTTATATTAACAACGATCGCTTACACCCATTCAAGAGTGTAATTTGAGCGTTATCATGCTGCTGGCTGGGACTGAATTGCCGAGGATACTCTGGATCCTGTGCCTCTGAACCTATGGTGTCAAATAGAACACCATAGCGCAAATGTGTCAGTACAGGAATGTACCGAGTATGTAGACAAGGTAGGTTAAATGCAAGGGCTCATGCATGCATAATATCTAAACTGAATAATCATGAAAATACCGCAAGAGAACGCATACACAAACATGAATGCATAGACCATAGTCACAATCATCACAACTAGAGACTGAAACTTGGATACTGCCTTACTGCAGACTGAACTCACTACTGACACTGAGATACTGAGACACTGACTCATCTGATACTGATGATTGAGAAACTGGATGTACTTACATCGATGAATGAATTCTGAGCTTACTGATCTCGACTAACAAGATTAAAGATCAACCTCTCTAATGGATGATTAAGGAAGCTATTATCAATAGTAAGGAAATGATCATATCTGAATCTGACAACAAGAATACTCAATAGAATCTGAGACTGTGATCAAGCCTATCTGGCGGCATATTTTTGAATATGATATCAAATAACTGTATATGAGACAAATCCTATCTGATGGATGGTCCATAAATCAATGGAACTATCTGAGTTCCTCATAGAGATAGATGACTGTATCTGACATTCCTGATTTCTAAAGATTGATACTGAAACTAAAACTGTGGGAAGTAGTTACTTAACCGACATGCCTCGACCTACCACAGGTGGGGTCCAAACTGTAAGTCCAGTTGGAAGGGTGTCAATATCGTACCATGGGTAAAAACATCTCTCTGGTCAATCTTCTCTAGCAGATGAACCTCAATAGAAAGTCGACCTAAGGCAATATCATAGTTAAATAATCTCTCTCTGGAGGTGACAACCTTTACTGATAGAGACTCTTGCATCCTGTGTTGGCTATGCAGTTTTGGAGGTCAGGGATTGCTACTAATGACTCCTACCTCTCTCTTGCTGAACGGGAGGAGCCGCTATCCATTCCCTCGCTCGGTGCTAGTTTCTACTCCCAAC
The DNA here is from genome assembly GCA_030864215.1 of Capsicum pubescens. Classification (NCBI taxonomy): domain Eukaryota; kingdom Viridiplantae; phylum Streptophyta; class Magnoliopsida; order Solanales; family Solanaceae; genus Capsicum; species Capsicum pubescens. The sequence goes on along the minus strand of CM061543.1, from coordinate 112,068,479 downwards.
TGAAAGACTCTGACTGAATTCTTAACTGACACAACTAAACTGAATCTGATACTGATCATGTTTCTTAAAAGATCTGATTGAGTTACGCTGAGATCACTTAGTTCTGTATCTGATGGAAATGGTATTGAATCACGGTATCTAACTGACGATACAGAGCTTGATTAGATTATTCGGTCACTATTGAGATTAGAATTAAACACTTGCATACTATTAGATCTGAGCTGAGGACAGAGCTAAGGCTAGATTACTAGCGATACGGAGATTATAGAGATTACTAAGATTTCTTAAGTTCTGTAACTGTCTGAGAATACAAATTTCTATAATTCACTGAGTTCTGAGAGTCATGGCTCGAATGGAATTATTGTGAAACTGACACGGGCCCTAGACAATAGCTAAATTATCGGGTATAAATACCCCAGGACTCGATAACATAAAAGTAAAGAATAATCATTCTTAACTAGCCATCACCACAATCTTTCATTCTTCATCACAATCATTAAAGCATCACATCAAGCATTCAGGAAAACATAGACATCTATTCATCATCACAATTACTACAAAGTCACTTTAAGCATTTAGGAATCATCAACATATACTAGCGTAGGGAAAACATGCCACTAGATCCTACTCCTTTCAATGAGGTCTTGCCATGAATCTGGATATCACATGATTTGGGGAAAACTTCATACTATCGTGTCACAACTTACTTTGTAACTACTTGGCATGTATTAAAAAGCTTAACATATATCAAAGAGCACATAATTGGGGAATTTACTACTATCACATCTCCACTTTTTCACTAATGTCCTTCAACAAACACTAGACATGCACGGGTTCACACTTATTTGGGGATTTCCTACCATTATGGAGTAATTCATTCACTTGGGCATTATATCAAACACTAGGCATGCATAGACTTGCTCATACTTTGGGGTTTGCTAATCAACATACTATAGTGACCCTTATTCTTCACCTAAGATTTTTATCAAACTTATGGGGAGCATGCTTTACTTATTCCACCATTTCTAAACGCAAGTGACATGAACACATCACATAGAAAACAACTTCAAGAGAGTTTATCACAAACATCACATGAACTCCACATACTAGGGTCAAAGCTCATAAATCTTATAAACAGATATGAATCAAAACTCAACAACAACTGTAACTTCAATTTCAACTCACATGAATCATTAACAACTCATAAACATAAAACCTTTGAGTTTTAGAAAAGGGTACTTGAGCTTCTTGGATGAAAGGGACCCAAGAATCGACATCTACATACCTTGAGGAAACTCTTTTCTTGAAAGTTCTTGGAGAGATTCTTGATTTCCTCTTGATTTCTCTTGATTTTTGTTGAATAAGAGTGGGGAATTTGTTTTTTGGAAAACCCTAGTTTTTGGAGTGGAAGGGAAAAATAAGGCTGAGATCCCTTGGCCGGGTATTTATAGAGGCTGAGGAAAAGTGGAAAAGACTAAAAAGCCCTTGGAATTAAGCTGGAAAATCCCAATTTTACATGCTGGCGCGACGCGCCATAATCGCGCCAGCTCACTGGAATTTGGACAATTGGGAAACTGCACGCCGACGCGACGCGGTGGAAATCGCATTGCCCCCTTGGTTGCAAACTGGAACTATACCATGATGCGGTGGAATCCCGGAGGCTCCCTAGAAATCGACAATTGCCATTTTGTCTAGCTCCACGATGCGCTAAGGTGCCAGGTGGCACACTGTCTCACTAAAATGGCTCTAACTCTTCACCCGAGTGTCCGATTTGGGAAAATTTTGTATCGATGGAAATCTTATTCAATGCTCTACATGGAAAAAAGTAGAAATTAGGGAAATTCCACACAATTCAAAGTATTTCATACTTAGGAAGATATTTCTAAAATATTTTGACTGGGATTTTTGCTTTACTGAATATGCTCTAAGGCTCAGACTGGAAGAGGACTTTGAGGGGTATTACAGGAAACATAATCATGACATAATCTGGATAAATATAATACTGATAAAGTTTACAACCTGATAAAACTGAAGAGAGAATTGGAATTTACATTTCATAACTCTGACTGACTATTTATGAAGCCTCTACTATATTGACTATAGATAGCTGGGACATGCCTCCAAATTCCACTAATCAATACACATGAATAATCAAAATAAAGTACAAGGACTACAACTAACTAGAGTCCCCGAATTAGGAGAACTCATCACCTACCGACTGGAAGCTACAACTGTCTGATTCTGATGTGTAGGCTACAACTGGCACCTATATTATAAGATAATGTAGCACATATACATATATGTGGATCAGTACTTTGGAATGTATTAAGTAAGTGGGGGTGAATGTAATACATAAAACTGAATAGGTACATAATGTTAAAAACATGCATGCTAAGTGCTAGTAGACTCACTAAGAGACTGAGATAAACTGAAAGCTGAAGTATCTTAAAACATGAGTAACAAACATAATCCGATAAGCTGGTGAATCACTACAGTTAGTTTCTAAAAATCTTTACTTTTATAGAATAAGTAGAACTGAAACTGGGAAGCGGTAAAACATGAATACTATATGTACATCTCATGTAAAGCTGAACATGTTGTAAAACTATAATAAGGATTATGTATGAATTCTGGGTTTGAAACTATGGGATGGAAACTAACATAACTCGAGGATCTAAATATACCAATATACTGAGCATGAATGTATAAACATACAAAACCAAACATAATATGTACTGAGCTGATCTAATTAACTAAATAACTGATGCCTGTGTGACAAATGATTGAAATATAAGTAAAGGGATAACTAATGTCTATATACTGAGTACCTGATATCTAAATATAGACTAACTGATTTATGAACATTGAATAACTGATGATTGAATACTAAATAACTGACATCTAAATACTGTCAACTGACATCTGAATACTGATTAACTGGTATCTGTATACTAATTAACTGATATCTCTATATTGATTAACTGATATCTGAATACTGATTAACTGAGCATGTGATATTAAACTATACTTAGTCTGAATACTGGACTGAAATTGTGGGAGGTATCATATAACCGACATGCCCTAATCTGAGCTAATTGGGGTCCAACCTATAACCCCAGTTGGAGGGGTGTTAGTACCGTGCCACGGGTACTAACACTGGCTATGTGGATCCACTAAACTGGTGTCCCGAAGGACTAAGGAGTCACCCTCTACTGGTAGGTGCTCTCATGAGATATGTGTTAACCCTCAACTTGTAGGAAAACATCTCAAACCTTTGCTGGCTGTGTAGTTTCGGAACTTAGGGATTTTTACTAAGGGTCACACCCTCTACTAACAGGTGAGCCCCCATCCCTGGGTTCGCTCGGTGCTAAATCCTACTCCCAATTAAAATACACTGAAATACTAACTGGTGCATGCACTGATAAATGATAACTGATAAGCTCAGGTAATGGTATTCTGAAAATAACAGTGCATACAGATTCTGAGGTAATCATAAACATATAAACTGATAGTTCTCAACATGATCATGGTGTTCTTAATATGACATTAACTCAATGGTTTGACTGACTTGTTACTTAAAATATATGGAAATCATGTAAAACACATAGGTATCGGGTGTTCATAAACCACCAGCACTGAATGACCATAAAATACGATAACAAAGCTTTACAACTATAATATGGGATTATGGTTCAAAGACCCAAAATATAGACATTTTATCAAACATGTGAGAATCATGAACTTGAACATGACATGGGAATTGTAATTCAAAACATGATGTAGCTAAATTCACATGGAATTTCATGTAGACATGGCTTGTACTTGAGTTAATGAGGAGTTCATGGATTTATTCATGAGTTTCATGGAGGATTTCATAAAATAGAATAAGATTCATGATTTTAAATAAAAATAGGGGTTTTGGGCTCAATGGGTGAAAGAAACCCATTAATGAACACCCACATACCTTAATTGAACATATTCTTGAAGAAACTTTAAATTGGAAATTGAACCCTTGAATTCTTGAGGAAGAAAGCTTGAATCTTGGGACTTGAATGATGAAATTGTGAAAGAAACCCTATTCTTGATGTTTTCTTAAAGGTTCTTGAATTTGGAAGCTTGAATTATTGGATTTCTTGGGGAAAAGGGTTTGGATTTTTGTTCTAGGGAAGGGAAGGATTTACATATGGATTTGATGATGAAAAGTGGGCAAATAATGCCCTTTTGGTATTTTAATCCGTCACTTGGGTGCTTGGGGGTAGAGGAGATGACTAAAATTCCCTTTGGGCTTGTATTTATGGATGCAGGAACACATTACTCCACGTCGTGGAGCTAGTCGCTGTAACTTAGTCCTGCATCGCAGCGCTATCGCGACAGCTTACTAGTTCTGACGAAAATGATCATAACTTTTCGCTCAGGTATTGAATTAAGGCGAAATTGGTATCGTTGGAAAGATAATTCAATTATATACAATTTGGTGGGTCTTGGGATTAAAAATTTCTACATATATAAAAAGTTATATATGTTCAAAGTTGACCCTTGTAGAACCGAATATCAAAATTTGGCCAAATCAAAGGCTCTCAGCTCAACTTTGCTCTAAGTGATTCCTATGATATTTTTCACCTCAAAAGTACTTCACACACTAGGATAAAGATCATGACATATGTACTCAAAGATAAATCATGGGATTAGGGTTTACACACGTAGAAATGATGGTTCGATTTCTAGCTCAAGAATGCAGGGTGTTACACTGAGGCACACTCAAGCTAGGAGATGCACCAAAAGGGCGTAGTAGGCATGAGTTTGGTATACTTGTAGTCAGTAGGTATCATAGGCCGACTAGGCAAAGTAGTAAATAAAGCATATAAAATATACACTAAGGGAACGTCACCTGTAATCAGAAAATGTCCACAATGGTAGCCCACACTGCTTGCAATAACAGTTATAATATAACACATATATTGCAACATCACACCTAGATAGAACACAAATATGCATTATAGCACATATAAGTAAAACAAGGGGGAACATGCATATACAAGATCATCAAATACAAGTAAAAGAAGATAAGACAATTGCATAGATAGCAAGTCAAATGGCAATACAACACAATATAAACACAATAACTTAAGTGCAATGTATATGATGATGATGATGATGATGATGCTGGAGGTTGTCGCACAAGTTCCGAGATTGTCGCACAATCCCCGTATACACCTATGGATGCAAGCCTCCCAACGTAGGATCCATGGGGGGTTCGTCAACCCGTATACAGTCTATATATCTCATATCTCATCCCCGACATATACCTTGGGGAGGGTTTTAAAAGGTGTTACAATATCTCCTCCCTGGCACTTCCCTTGAGGAGGGTTTTATAAAAGGTGTTGCCAGTATTTCTCTAATGTTGCCACGGTGGTACCAATATTTCATGAATCTGTATGTCATGAGGATGTAATTCTCACAACCAATCACAATGAGTATTTCCACAATCAATCACAATGATATATTTTCATGATCAACCTCAATTATACATTTCCACAACCACTTGAGCCAATATTCACTTATTATTTTTGTTTCATCCATGAATTTCCACATATCTCATATAACCATTATGAATATATCACAATACACCAATGATACCATATTAGGGATTTCAAAAACACATACAATTATATACATATATTCAAGGCTATCAACATCATATATGACTCCACTCGGTCACACATATTACATAATATCTTAATTTCAACAATTACATTACATATAGGCCCCACACGGGCAAACACATAGATAGCAATTTTTCATGATTAGTTCCCATCCTTAACATGCATTTTGTATTATTATTTACTATCCAACCCAGTCTAAAAGATTTAAGCCATAACCTACCTCGAATGCCGAAATCAATCCGCTACACTTCAAAACCGTGACCTTACTTTCCATGAATGATCCCAATCTTTATGAAAAATATCAAATATGAAATCTATGCATTAAAATAAAACCAACGACACCCATATTGACTACTTTTGATTTGGGGTAAAAACGGACCCCTGAAACGGGTTTTTAAAAAAAAGAAGAGCAAAATCCTAACTTTACTCCAAAAATGTATTTTTCATATTTTTAGGAACCTACAGTTGAAAACCCAAGTCAAATCGATTTAAAAATGAGATTCAAATCAAAGTAAAATTATTTTTGAGCTTTACCGGGTAAAATCTTTAAAATCCGGTTAAAATCAAGAATCAAAGTTATTTTGGAGATTAAATTGATGAAAATCTAGTAATTATAAGATTAAAATATTATTCAAGTGAAAAGGAGTGAAATCGGTGTTTAAAATCAAACCCTAAATTTTTGGGGTTTTGAGAGATTAATTAAGAAATTATTAAGAAAAGGGTGAATTCTTACCTTAAATCCGTAATAGAATCAAGAAATCGATGTTAATATAGCTTTCCAAGCTCCCATAAGATTTAATTTTAAGCTCTCACACTATTTTAGGGTTTAACTCTCAAGAGACAAGGTGAAAGAATGGACAAAATGGGGTAAAAAAATCTGCTAGTGCAATGTTTTCTAAGTCCAAACGGACTTCGATGGGGTGCTCAGGATTCATTTGGAGCTTGATATATGAAAACGAGTTATGTAACCACACTAAATTGACTCTCTAGACTCAATGAAGATATCAAATTTTTTACAAAATATTATTTTCACAAAGTTGATCCCCGAAACTCGAAATCACAATTTCCTGAACTGAGTGTAGAAATGAGATTAAAAAGCAGTAAAATCACACCAAACATGTTACCACCCTAAAATCAACATTCCAGATCTATTGATAATGTTGGATTTTTCATCCGAGGTCATTTTGACCAAAAGTGGGTCCCACATCCATATTTCTAATTTTTCAACTTTCTGATCAATAGGTTGAAGTGAGCTCGAGTGCACTAGGAGCCGAACTAAAGGTCTACCTAGACTAAAATCGATATTTCAGAGCTGCTGGCGCAGTCCGTTTAGTCATCCATCCCATGGATCAAAAGATATCCATATAAGTCTAAAATAAGGCTCTCGAAGCCATAAAAAATCACAATATCGCATAAATGGTACCAAAATGCATCGGGAACCATGTCAATCACCCCCACACCTCAAAAATAACATGCTGCACCTAAGAGAATGGGTAAAATAGTCAAATCACATAGAAACACACAATTCACATATTTCATCAGAAAAAGCTTGTCGTTACATCATCCACCACTAAAAATCTAGTTCATCCTCGAACTAAAGGCAAAAGAAATACCTGAATCAACAATGAGCTGGGGATAAGAACTATGCATATCAACTCAACCTCCCAAGAAGCCTCATCTACAGGTCGATGTTGCCACTGAACCTTAACCACAGGAATAACTCTAGAGCGCAACCTCCTAACATCCCTAGGCAAAAATAAAGATTAGCTCCTCAACAAAAAACAACTGCTCATCTAGATGAACTAACTCCCAACGAATGACATGGGACTTATCTAGAATATAATGGTAAAACATAGAAACATGAAAAAATAAATGAACAACTGATAGATCAGAGGGCAAAGTCAACTCATAAGCCACATCACCAATAGTTCGAAGAATCTCAAATAAACCAATATACCTGGGGCTAAGCTTGCCCCTTTTGCCAAACCTCATCACACCCTTCATGGGTGAAACTCGAAGAAAAATATGATCACTAACACCAAATCTCAAGGCACAAAGTCTATGATCAGCATAATACTTCTGCCTACTATGAGCCGTTCTAAGTCTATCCTGAATGACCCAGACTCTATCTAAAGACTCACAAAGTAAGTTCGTACCTCGAGGTCTCACCTTTGAAACATCAAACCAATCCACTGGGGAGAAACAACGACTACCATAGAATGCCTCAAAAGGAGCCCTATCAATACTAGAATGGTAGCTATTATTATATGCAAACTCAGCTAAAGACAAAAGCTACTCCTACTGGCCACCAAAATCCATCACACAAGTGCAGAGAATATCCTCCAAAACCTGAATAGTTTTCTTTGACTGACCACCAGTCTAGGGGTGAAACGCCGTGCTAAGATCAACCCGAGTAGCCAACTCATCTTGAAAAGTCTTTCAAAAGTGAGATATGAACATAGAACCTCGATCTGAAATAATGAAGATCGACACACCATGAAGATGCACCATCTTACAAATTTAGATACATGCCAACCTCTCAGCACTAAATGAGACTTGAACCGGAACAAAATAAGATGACTTGGTCAATCAATTCACGATGACTCAAACACTATCTGAGCTATGAGATGTACGAGGTAAACCAGTCACAAAAGGTGTTCCGTTCCCTCTTCCACTCGAGAATGGGCAACCTCTGAAGCAATCTACCATGTCTTATATACTCGGCCTTCATCTGCTGACAATTTAGGAAATAAACCATAAAATCTGTTATATCTTGCCTCATACCACCCCACCAGTAGTGCTGTCTCAAAACTCGATACATCTTAGTCACACTTGTATGGATGAAATATCTAGAATAGTGGTCCTTCTCCAAGATCAACCAAATCCAATCACCCACTCATAGCACATAAACTCAGCCCTCAATCCTAAAAACTACATCTGAATCAAGTGAGGCTTCCTTAGCCTCCCCACTTAACACCTTATCTTGAATCAAACTCAATCCAACATCATAAAACTAATGATCTTGAATCTTCTCCATCAAAGAAGATCTAGCCTCCATAAATGTCAAAACACACCCAGGTGTTGAAATATCAAGCCTAACCATCTGGTTAGCTAAGGGCTGAACCTCTAAGTCCAAAGGCTTCTCCTGGGCCAAAAGATACACCAAGATACCCATGCTAGTCGACTTCTGGCTTAAGGCATTCACAACCATATTAGCCTTGCATGAATGATAGAGAATAGTCAAGTCATAATCCTTAAGTAACTCAACCCAACGATGCTACCTCATATTAAGATATTGCTAGGTGAAGAAATACTAAAGGCTATGATGATATGAGAAAATATCACAACGGACTCCATATAAGTAGTGCCTCCACAACTTCAAAGCAAACAAAATCGCACACAACTCTACATCATGGGTAGGATAATTCCCCTCATGACGCTTCAACTGACAAGATGCATAAGAAATCACCTTTCCCTCCTACATCAACACAACACCCAATCCAACACCCGAAGCATCACAAAACACGATAAAAACCATGCCCTCCCTAGGCAAAGTCAAGATAGGAGATGAAGTCAACAAATCCTTGAGCTTTTGAAAGGTCGCCTCACAAGAATCAAACCACTAAAAAGAAATCTTCTTTTGAGTCAACTTAGTCAAAGGAACTGCAATAAAAGAGAAACCCTCAGCAAAACACAGTTAATAACCAACCAAACCAACAAAACTCTTAATCTTGATGGGAAAAGTAGGTCTAGCCAAATCACAAACCCCTGCAACCTTGGTTGGATCAACCATTATACTTTCCTTAGTCTCCATATGACCCACGAAAGAAATAGACTCCAACCAAAACTCGCACTCAGAGAACTTCGCATACAACTTCTCATCCCTGAATCTCTGAAGCACAATCTGCAAATACTCCTTATGCTCAACCTCACTTTTGGATACACCAATATATCACTTATAAATATAATAACAAAAGGAGTTGAGATACGGACGAAATACTCGGTTTATCAACTCTATGAACGTGGCAGAGGCATTGGTCAACTCGAAGGACATGACCTAGAACTCATAATAACCATATCGAGTCTGAAAAGCTGTCTTCGAAATATCCAAAGCTCTAATCCTCAACTGGTGATAACTGAACCTCAAATTAATCTTTAACAACACTGCATCACCCTATAGCTGATCAAATGAATCATTATTGTGAGAAAGAAGATACTTATTCTTAACCGTCACCTTATTCAACTATTGATAGTCAATACACATTTTCATAGACCCATCTTTTTTCTTCACAAACAAGATAGACATAGGGGTGTGCATCGGTCGGTTTAGTTTGGTTTTATATACTATTGGTTTGATTTATCAGTTTTTGGTTTTTAAATATGCTAAACCAATAACCAAACTAATAAGATATTTCTTATCGATTTTCGGTTTATCAGTTTTTAGTCTTTAACAGTTTGGTTTTCGGTTTGACAGATAAGAAAATACTCATAAAATAGAAATAGTAGTAACTAACATGAAAAAATGAATCTTAGTTGCAACCAAAAATTCTATATGATGTGTTTTAATTTACAAGAATCTTCAAGTTTGAACTAATTCTTGTTAGGAGAAATTAAGAGTTTGTATAATTGAAATAATAGGTTTGTTAATTTGCAGAAATTAAAGAGAAATATATAATAAGTCATATATATATATATATACATATATATTCTTATTGGGTTATCGATTTACCCAATAACCCAATAAGAAAAAACCAAACCGAACCAATAACCCAATAATTCTTTTTTATAAAACTATAAAAAAACTGTTAACCCAATAACCCAATAACAGTAAACCAATAACATTTTTATTGGTTTGGTTTATTGATTGATTTGGGTTTTGCACACCTCTAGATAGACACACCCTAGGGTGAAACACTAGGTCAGATAAATCCCTTATCCAATAACTCCTACAACTGATCCCTTAGTTCCTTCAACTCTGCTGGGGAGATCCTATAAGGAAGAATAAAAATGGGCTTGGTGCCCAGCTCAACATCAATAGAAAAATCAATATCTTGATTTAGAGGCATACCAGGAAAGTCCGTAGAGAAAATATCTATAAACTCACAGACAATACGAGCAAAATCTAAGGAAGGGGCGAAGCAACACTAGTGTCACAAATATGAGCCAAGTAAGATAAATATCTACGCTCAACCAATTTATGAGCCTAAACATAAGATATAATCCTCTTAGAACCCAAATAAAGTGCACCCTTCCAATCTATCCTTGGCACACCCGGTGAGGCTAAAGTCACAATCTTAGCAAAACAATCTAAGACATCATGATAAGGTGCCAACCAATTCATACCCAAAATAACATAAAAATCAATCATATCTAATGCAAGCAATCTATCTATCTTATAACCAATAAGTGTCATAACACAAGATTGGTACACCCTATCCACCACTAAAGAATCACCTACTGGGGTAGATATACTAATAGGCATGACAAGAGGCTCACTAACTAAATCAAAACCCTAAGAAAAATGCACAGACATATAGGTGAAAGTAGATTCGTGATCAAATAACGTAGATGCAGGTTTGAAATAAATGGGGACGATAGCTGTGATCACAACATCAGACACCTCTGCCTCTGGCCTGGAGGGAATAGTATAACACTGACCACAACCAACAACTGGATAAATAGCCTCGCGACCACCAACTTCTTAAGTGCGCCCCTGACCACCCTCACGAGCTCCACTGCCTATGCCTCTCACACTTCTTGTAGTGCCCCTACCCCTTAAAGTTGAAATAAGAGTAGCCTGAATCACCCGACGGGGACAGTCCCTGGCCACATGGCCAATTTCATCACACACATAGAAACCTCAACAACCAGTCTTAATAAAAAAAGGGACAACTATGCTCGAACGACCACCCTGAACTGTTGAACTAAAAAATCTAGTACTTGAACTCTATAAAGCTTATATGGCATGAAAACACGACACTTTAGATGCTTAAAACTGTGAATTTATGTATGAACTTAGGATATTTTGTTGGATATGATGCACTTTGGTGTAAATTGTAGGTAAAATAGACCCACAACACTGTTTGAATGAAAAGAGAAGAAAAAGTCCTGAAAAAGACCAACTTTGAGCAGTATACGAGTCAGCTCTTGAATCATACCTATCTAATATGACTCGTATACTAAATCGTACTCACAACAGAACCAAAGGTCAACTTGTAGATCCAAGTATGGGGAAGATATGACTCAAGTATCCAAGTCCTATGACACGATATGAGTCATACAGAGAAGTAGTAAGCATTATAAAACCCAAGCTACTGCTCAAACAATGACATGTCAAAAGTATACGAGTCAGAAGTTTGAGTACGAATCGTATAGGAAAGTCATATACTAACTAGTGTTTAAGAAATGGATGGAAAAAAGTCCCAAGTGGATATAAGTGAAGGACATGAGTCATAAACTTAGGTACGACTTATAAAAAGAAGTCGTAAGCTGAACAAGAAGTTGAAGCCTTGGGAGATGAGATACTGTAATGGATATGAGATGTAATACCCCATATTATACTTAGCTTAGTTAATCTTCTAGTCGCATGCATAAGAGGCTAAAAGCCTAAAAAATTTATTAAGTGTTGGGGACTTAGTCTTATTTTTGGCCTCTTAACTTCCAGGATTTTTAAATTGGTCTTCCCAACCCCGAGATATAGGGTTTTTAGTTAATTCATATTCAGGGGTGTAAGGAGCATATCTTAGGGAAGTTTAAGATTTTTCAAATGAGGATTGGGTCGTGTTTGGATTTCAATTCCAGCAGATCACCATGATAGCATCACACCGCGCTGCTTGTAGCGATAAGGCACTCACCGCATTGCATTTCCCTTGTAATCAACATTCTATCTATGAATTTAATTTCTTGAGGGGCATTTAGGTCTTTTCCCATTGACCCAATTCATAAAAACATGAATTAAAGCTTTAGTTAGGGCATTATATACCCATATTCTCCAATTAACTCTAAAAAATAACCCCTAATACTCCCCCAAGTTCATCAATTTCATTTCTTCCTCTTTAAGAAAACTAAGGATTCAAGTTCCCTAATCCAAGAATTTTCAAGAAAAACATCAAGATTGTGTTTCTCTCACAAGCTTGAGGGCTTTAAGTTATATATGATGTTCATCCATGGGCCCTTTTCACCCATGGAGTCCAAGAATCCCCTTTTTATATCAAATTATAAGTTTTTCCATGTTTATGATGATTTATCTCTATGAAGTTGTTATTGATTTTGATTGCAAGTTATGTTACAAGAGTTTTTCGATGGAATGAGCCCTTATACAATTTTGAATATTTAAATACTCATGTTAAATCCCTAATTCATGGTTTTAGTATGTAACTAAGTTTTTAATCACATGCTTTATCCATTCCCATGCTTAAATTCATGACTCCCATGTGTTTGATGAAATGCCTAAATGTTGGGTTTTGAGAAATGATCCTTTATTATGTTTTTTAAAGCTTCATATGTACGTATTGTTATTTCTAATCAATGCTTATGGGTTATCAACACCCGGTACCTATTTGTTTACATAATTTCAGTATCTTTAGAATGATTTCAGATATACCATGAGCATTATTATTTAGTCAGTTATTATGGTCAGTTGTTTGTTCAGTTGAGTTTAGTTCAGTTCAGAATCAGTGTCTTTCAGTTGGGAGTAAAACATAGCACCAAGTGAATGTAAGTATGGTGTCTCCCCCCTTTAGTTAAGTATGAGGGACTTATCTCCCCCATTATTTAGGCATAAGATGTTAGTAGCAGTCCCTAGGTTCCAAACCTATGGCGCCACTATAGACTTTAAGGGGTCCCCCATCAGTTAGGCATGATACCCTAGTCTTTCGGGATATTAGATTAATGGATCAACACAACCAACATTAGTATTCATGGAAGGATACTGACACCTTTCCAACTAGGGTTACAGGTTGGACCATAACAATAGATTTGGGGCATGTCGGTTATGGCTAGCTCCCACAGTCTTAACTCAGTATTCAGTATAGAACTCAATTCATGTTTGCTTGACCATAGCATAGAGACTTTCAGTTATTCAATTATCAGATTTTAGTAATTCAGTTTGTAGATTATTTTAGAAATGTACACATGCTTGGTCTTGCATTCTCAGTATTTTAATTTTCATGCATACATGTTCAGTTATATCATGCTATACAATCAGTCATTACTTTATGCACAGTTAACCCATGTAATTCAGCCTAACCTTATCTCATATACCAGTACATTTAAAGAATCCTTTAAATACCGAGAAAGATGTTAGGACAAGTTTGTGAAGTGGTTCAAGATCCCTCATCTTTAGATACAAATGAGGAACTCCTGCATGTTCCATTTGATCCATAGAATATTGCAGACTAACTGACACAACAACTATTAGAGCAAGAACATAGAGAATATGAAGAGGCTAGACTTGCTGTAGAGGCAGAGTTAGCGCAATAAGGTGGACTAGTCATGCCTAGACAGGTTGTTGATCATCCAATTCATAGAGTAAGAGCTCCATTTATTTTGGCATATCAACACTTAGATCCATATGAGAAGGATGATGAAGATTTGGGTTATGTTGAGCCTACGGAGTCTGGAGCCCTTGTTCCTCCCACCTTAGCCCCTAATGTGAAGTTTGATATCACTAGTGCAATGATCCAATTGTTGAATCTGAAGGGTGTATTTTTAGGTGTAGCTAAGGATGACACAAACATGCACCTTACAAATTTTCTCGGGATCTACACATCTTATACTATTCTAGGGGTTGATCAGGAAGCATTGAGATTGAGGTTGTTCCCATTTTATTTGATAGAAGAAACATCACTATGGTTAGGGGAACTCTCAAGAGGATTTATCACTACTTGGCATGAGTTAAAGAAATAGTTTTTGAGAAGATTCTTCCCTCCTGCATGGATGCTATAGTTGAAAGCTGAGATTTACAACTTTAGACAGTTACTTGCAGAGTCTATGTATGAGGCGTGGTTTCGATTCAAGAAAAAATTGAGCATGGTACCAAATCACAGAATCAGAGGATCTAACTTGTTAGAAATCTTCTATAGATCACTGAATGAAAGTTTGAGAGCTATGGCAGATACGATTTTAGGAGGAGCATTTATGTATTTTCATTGGGATGCTGCGCAAAAAATGCTAGATGACATTCCTGTGACCAATAGGGAATCGTATACTAGAGATTCAGAATGTGGTGGTGGTACATATGCTATTGGAGCAACAAACACTTATAGATCAGCGAATGATATGGTAGCACAAGAGGTTGCACAACTTTGTATAGATATTGGGTTGCTTACAAAGCAATTTGTATCGATGAGTGCTTAGAAGGTGAATGTTGTTGCAGCACAAAGGTTTACTTACAAACCATTCAAGATCAAATCTGAAGAAGAGGAAAAGTATCTTGATCATAGATTGGAAGATTTCCGAGCCCAAGGGTAAGGGAATCAAGGTTGAAACTACTATAATGATAGATATAGAGATAAGAGTAGAGAAAGAGATGATGATTAGAGGTCTAAAGATGACTATAAGGAGAAGAGTGACAAGTATATTCCACCAGGTAGTCGAGATACAAAGTCCAGAATAGAGGCTCTTTTATCTAAACTGGTCAAAGGACAAGAAAGTTAAGAGACCTGCCTAAAGGATATCAAAGTTGATCTGTCAGGATTAAACCAGAAAGTTGAGTCACATGTTATAGCAATCAAGCAGTTGGAGAAATAATTTAGTCAGATGTCATCCATAGTAAATTAGAGACAACCTAACACTCTTCCAAGAAATATAGTAGTAAACCCCAAAAATGATACCCAATGCCATGCTATTACCACTCGGAGTGGTAAAGTCACTACAGATCCACCTGTACCCACTATTGATGAGCACAAGAATAATGATGAGTCAGTTGATGAAGGGAGAAAACGAAAGTAGAATGAAAGAAAATAGAATGCTACAGAGCCTGTGTTGAAACATATTCCAAGACCTCCTCCCCCCTTTTCTCAATGGCTGAAAAAGAAATAAGTCAAAGGTAAGTACCAGAAATTTTTGTCCATGTTAAAAGAGTTGACTGTTAACATACCACTTGTAGAGGCATTAGAGCAGATGCCTGGATATGCAAAATTCATAAAGGATTTGATCACCAAGAAAAGGTCAGTCAATTATGAGCCAGTCGACAATATTCATAATTGCAGTGCTGTAGTTACTAGGACTTTGGTAGAGAAGAAAGAGGATCCTGGAACTTTCACAATACCTTGTACTATTGGGTCTTTCAACTTCATTTGAGCATTATGTAATTTAGGGGCTAGCATCAAACTCGTGATCTTTACTGTATTCAAGCAGTTGGGGTTTGGAGCTCCCAAACCAACTACCACGAGACTAGTAATGTCTGACAGAATAGTAAAGAAGCTTATTGGTATCCTTTATAACATTTTTGTTAAACTGTTTCTTTTATATTTCCTAATGATTTTGTTATATTAGATTGTGAAGTGGACTTTTAGATCCCAATTATTTTGGGAAGACCATTTTTGGCTACAGTTAGGATATTGATTGATCTGGAGTAAGGACATCTAATGCTGAGACTCAATGATGAACATGTGATATTCAACGTATGCAAGTTCATGAGGTAACCTAATGAATTAAGAGTGATATTGATGATTGATGTATATGGTAAGGAGAAAGATTCATTCCATGATGTAGATGCAGTTACTCTATGGGATAATGGTTTTGACACGACTGTTCCTGTTGAAGAGAGACTAGGTGTCGAAGCACCGGTAGCTGTAGTCATGAATTTTGACTCTGATGGTATCAAGAAGTATGGGGAGTTAGTAAGTGCACTTTATGGGAGTGGTTAAAATTTTGCACCAAAGAATCTTGATTTAGACTTGAATAATAGAACTACTCCACCTACTCGCCCATCTATTGAGGAACCACCAGTGTTAAAGTTGAAGGCCCTCCCATCTCACTTGCGATTTGTATTTTTAGGGGACAACAACACTTTTTCAGTTATTATTACAGCTGAACTAATACAGTCAGAAATAAAAGCATTACTGTCAGTATTATAGAGATTCAAGAGGGACATTAGATGGTCCATTGTAGATATTATGGGTATTCTGCCTGGTTTGTGTACTCATAAAATATAACTTGAATCAGATTGTGTTCCATCTATGAACATCAATGTCGACTCAATCCTTCTATGTAGAAGGTGGTGAAGTAAGAAATAATCAAGTGGTCGGATGCTGGTGTAGTGTATCTCATTGCTGATAGCAAGTGGGTCAGTCCGGTACAATGCATTTTGAAGAAAGGAAAAATTACTATGGTGCCTAACAAGAAGAATGAGCTAGTGCCTATGAGTCTAGCACTGGATGGAGAGTGTGCATGGATTACAAAAAATTGAATGCTTGGACTTAGAAGGATTATTTTCCTATGCCATTCATAGATCAGATGTTAGATAGGTTAGCAGACAGAGGATGGTACTATTTTCTTGATGGGTAATCAGGCTATAATCATAATACTATTGCACCTGAGGACCAAGATAAGATGACTTTTACTTTTCCTTATGGGAATTTTTTATTCAGGTGTATGCCATTTGGGTTATGCAATGCTCGAGTCATATTTTAGAGATGTATGATGTCAATTTTCTCTGATATGATAGAAGACACCATCAAAGTGTTCATGGATGATTTTTTAGTTGTTGGTGATTCTTTTGAAGACTGCCTAAAGCACTTGGAAAATGCTCTCCAAAGGTGTGAAGAATTCATCTTGGTACTTAATTGGGAGAAGTGCCATTTTATGGTCAAAGAAGGAATTGTGCTTGGGCATAAGATTTCTAAGAGAGGCATAGAGGTTGATCGAGCAAAGATTCAGGTGATTGAAAAATTACCTTAGCAAATTTCTGTGAAGGGAATTTGACGTTTTCTAGGGCATGTAGATTTTTACAGGAGATTTATCAGGGACTTCTCAAAGATTGCTAATCCACTTTTCAAGCTATTTGAGAAGGAGGTAAAATTTAATTTTGATAATACATGTAAGAAGGCTTTTGAAAGCCTAAAAGAGAAGTTAGTGACTGCTCCAATCATTGTCTCTCCCGATAGGTCTTCACCTTTCGAGATTATGTGTAATGCTAGTGGATTGACCTTAGGGTCTATACTAATCAAATAGAAAGAAAAGAACCTTTATCCCATATACTATGCTAGTAAGACACTAAATACTACTCAAAAGAACTATACCATGATGGAGCAAGAATTATTGGCAATGGTTTTTGCTTTTGAAAAGTTTAGATCTTACTTGATTGGGACAAAGGTGGTTATGCACACTGATCATGCAGTATTGTGGTACCTAATGGCTAAAAAAGATGCAAAGACTAGGCTTATTCGATGGGTGTTGTTGTTCCAAGAATTTCACTTTGAGGTGAAGGACAGAAAAGGCACAGAAAATAAAGTTGCAGACACTTGTCTAGACTGGAGGAGGAAGCTATGCAGAAGATGGCAACTGGATTAGAAATTGATGACAATTTTCCAAACGAGCAGATATTAGCAGCTTTCTAAGATCTAATTCCATGGTTTACAGATTATGCAAACTACTTAGCCAGTAATTTAGTTCCAGAAGATCTTTCGTATCAACAAAGAAAGAAGTTCATTCATGAGGTAAGGAAATTTTTCTGGGATGAGCCTTACCTATTTAAAATTTATGTAGATGGAATCATTCGAAGGTGTATACCTGAAGCAGAGATAATGAGCATACTTGAGGCTTGTCATTCATCACCAGTTAGGGAACATCATGGAGGAGCCCGAACAGCTCACAAAATCCTGCAATGCGGCTACTATTGGACAACCATATACAGAGATGCTCATGATTTTGTGTCTGCTTGTGATCAATGTCAGTGACAAGGTACTATTTATAGAAGACATGAACTACCTATGACTCCTATTTTAGAATTGGAAGTGTTTGATGTATGGGGCATAGATTTCATGGGACCTTTTGTGAGTTCGTTTGGCATGAAATACATGCTTGTGGCTGTAGACTATGTTTCGAAGTGGGTGGAAGCAATTTCACTTCCTAACAATGAAGAACATAGTGTCACTGTGTTTTTAAGAAAGAATATCTTTTCTCGATTTGGTATGCCACATGCTATTACTAGTGACGGAGGGTCACATTTCTGTAATTACCTATTCAAAAGTCTGCTTGAAAAATATGGAGTGAACCATAGGGTAGAAACACCCTATCATCTGCAGACTAGTGGACAGGTTGAAGTATCTAATAGAGAAATCAAGTCCATATTGGTGAAGATTGTGAATGCCAATAGGACTGATTGGGCAAGAAGGTTAGATGATGCATTGTGGGCTTATCGCACAGGTTACAAAACCCTCATAGGTGCTTCACCTTATCAAATTATGTATGGTAAAGCTTTCTATTTACTAATTAAGCTTGAGAATAAAGCACTATGTCCGTTAAAGAAGATGAATCTAGAGTGAAAAGATGCAAAAAAGTCAAGGTTGAATAACATCAATGAATTGGATGAATTCCAGCTCTGGGCATATGAAAGTTCAGTACTTTACAAAGAAATAATGAAGTTGCATCACGACCGCAAGATTGAGAAGAGGGTATTTTAAGAAGGTGACCAGGTGTTACAATATAATTCCAAGCTTCATTTGTTTCTAGGTAAGCTAAGGTCAAGGTGGCACGGTCCATTCGCAGTTATAAAAATTTACCCCTATGGTGCTTTAGAACTAAAGAGGGATGGTGATCGCCCGTTTAAGGTAAAAAGACAAAGAGTGAAGAACTATATGGGAAATATAGAAGGCATGAATGAAGTAGCTGAGATTAACCTTGATGAAGGCTGAGTAATCAAGGCAATTTTGTCGTGGCGACGTTAAATCAAAGCTGCATAGGAGGCAACCATAGGGATAGTTGGTGAAATTTGAGTATCCAACTTAGCCACGTTGTGCCACGACGTTAAATCAAGCACTGATTGGGAGGCTACCCATGTTTTTATACTTATTTCATTTATAGGGTAATATGTTTGTTCAATGTGCAGGACTAAGGAATGCAGACAAAATCAAGAGAAGGTGAAAAGTAGTCATATGGACTCTTTACGAGTCATATCTATACATTAAGACTCGTATTAACCTAGGAATAAAATTAGAATCAGACAATAGTTTTTGGAATTGATACAATTCTCAGAACAAGTCGTACCCTCAAGGTACGATTTATCATCTTGAGTCATACCAGTCCAGAAACCCAAGTAAGTTCCAGGGTTATGCGATTCAAAGAAATAACCCATAAGCCTGGGTATGATTAGTATACTAAACTCATACCTATGCTTACTAGGTCAAATCTCGGGTTTACTCGGTTCAACTTTTCAATTAAAAGAAAAAAAAGGGGCGATCGATCGGGCACCCGATTGAACTACTTGTACTCATTTCTTTTTTCACCTAAAATTCAAGCATTAATCCATAATATCAACGTGGATTCAACTCGATTTAGCTACTAAAAAACTCAAATCTTTCAATTTTTCTGATTTAAACTCAAATTTGGGAAGCAATAGGACTCAAAATTGAGTACTGATATTTTTCAGTAATCAAGTAAGTTCCTAAACTAATTTTCTCTACTTTGCAAGTTGAAATAAAGTAGTATTCGATATTATGAACTTGGGTTGAGTAGGATTTGTACAATTATTGAATTATTGGTACCCTAGCTTAAGCATTGAAAATTTAAAATTAGGGTAGAACTAGGGTTTGGGAAATGAATTTGTTATACTTGTATGGACTAAGATGTTGGATATAAATTAAATTTGATGTGGGTATTTTAGGAAATTGCTATGAGGTCAAACTTTAAAGTTGGACTTCTATGTTGCAGTAAATACGAGACCTCTTACAACTCGTACCCACCGGTATGAGAGTCATAATGACACTCATATCTAATGAAAACATAGAAGTTTAACAAATTTAAGGTTCTAGAATGGATACGACTTACCCTTATGAGTCGTACCCAGACCATAAAACTCGCACACACTTAGTCGTACCCACCTGGGATGATTTAGGTTAGAATAAATATTTCTGATCAACTTATGACTGTTGTTCATGAGCCATACCCTTTTGGTATGACTGGTTAGGAGGAGTCGTAAGCCGACCAGATAACAAAGGTCATGCACTGAATAAAATATGACTCGGCTATACGTGTCATACTCAGTTGGTACGACCCATACCCACCACTCGTATGCAAATTAGAACAAGCACATTAAACTTTAGTTTTAAATTTTTCTTTTCTTTTCTCTACTTAGTTACTAATAATGGTGTATTTGCAGGAACCATGCCTCCAAAGAACTCTTCCTCATCCAAGCAAGTTGCGAAGAAGGACACTAAGCAAGCACTAACTTCTAGTGCGGAATCCAGTGATTCCGAGTATGAGGCTTTATATGAAAGCAGCGGGGAAATATATGACGAAACCTCCACAAAGAAATCCACACAAAAAGGAAAGGCAACTGCGAAAGCTAAGGGGAAGAAGGTAGTTCCCCAAAACTCAGAATTACCCCCCATAGGGCCCAAGGAGGAAAAATCCTACTATATATCCCCCCCACACCTCAACCACCTTCCGACGATGATAATGCTGACGATAATGATTTTTATAATAATGATAAGGTTGAATCCAGTTTGAAATAAGTAAATTTTGAGCATGCTAAAACTGCGGAGGATGTGAATGAAGTACCTCCAATAGCCTTAGAAGACCCACCACTTGCTTTTACCACTGCCCCGATGCCCATCATTGAACTATAGGGGTACCCGAGAATACAGGATATATTCAACAGTGGGTTATTTAGACTTTTGAGTGGCAAGATAAAAAGGGTACTATATTTGGAGAGAAAAATAACTACCATGGGGATGTCAGAGTTACCTGAGTTTAAAGAGCACTTCCGGTAGTACAGGTTTGAATGGATGATGAAAACGCTTGAAAAATATAATGAAGTCCTTGTTCATGAGTTTTACGTAGCATACAAAGGTGAGTTGTAGAGGCAATATCCACAGGGCCAGTTGTGAAAGGGATGCGATCCTATTACCTCACTTATGATTCATGGAGTTTGGGTTGATATTTCTCTCCAAACCATTGGGATATTCTTGTATGGGTCAGGCAATCAGGCTCCAAACAACACAGTAAAGATGGAATATAGGATGGAAAAGATGAGGAAGATAACTAAGAGGACATTGGATTCTAAAGATAAAATGGTCATTTTCAGGTAGATTGCACAGCATATTGCTTCGAATGTCATAAATGCAGTCTGGGTTGAACGAGACCCCAGGGTGATCTCATCAGATAAATAAGAGTACCCTCATCTTTGAGGGTAAGTCTTGGTAGACACTATCCCGACACCGGTTGTGTCCTACGATAAGTGATGATGTTATGAGCCCGGTCTGGGATTCTATGATAGCTAGCTTCATAGTTGGTTATGAGTTTGATATTGGTGAGTTTCTATCCCGAGAGTTGAGGGATAGAGCAGTTGGGGGTCAAAAGGAATTGTTGACCTACCCCTGTATGATTACATAGATTTGTCTGGCTATGAGAGTATTAGAACTCACTGGGACAGATAAGATGATTAAGGCTAGGAGGATATTTGACATTGGCCTGATTAGAGATGCGACCAACCCTTTATCCCAACCGATGAGACAAGCAACAAATATTATGGTGGGATTATTTCCTCAGGATGATCATACTGACACCCCTACTACAACTGCGACTACTGTGGTAGAGCCACAGATAGAGAGCGCACAAATAAATGCAACAGGTATTTCTCGTACCCTTTTACCAGTCTAGTCTATGCCACCTAGGCCACGGGGTATGCCTCATGGTATTATGATTACCTCCCAAGCTGCATGGACCGAGGTTGTGACCAAATTATCCATACTTGATGCAAAGGTAGGTCACATAAAAGGAGGGGTAAAAAATTGGCTTGACAGGAAGTTTAAGGAGTAGGATAGGTGAGTCCAAGGGCACTTAGATTCTTTTAAGTTAAGGATCACTCGATAGTTGAGCGTAGGTCAAATGCCCAATGTTGCGGAGATTAGAACCGAGGTTGCAGAAATTAAAAAAATAGTCTCGAAGCTTTATATGAGACCGATTATTTCTGAGCCCATTATAGAGAGGGTGATTCCTACTGTCCATGTGCCTAATATCTAGGTAGACCTGGATGATGCACCCATAGTGGTGACCAGAGGGAAAGTACATGAGATAAAGAAAAAAAGAAAAAAAAACAAAGAAGTTGAGAAGAGGTCCCGTGATGAGAATATTCAGGTTGAGCGGGACCGCGAGACAAGGGTACGAGAGATAGCCATGGGAGCTGGTGGATTGAGAGCTCCAGTTGTTGATATTGCAGGGGCTGATGTTGTGTCCTCGTATACTGTTGATTCAGTCCCAGTTGATGGGATGGTAGATGATAAGAGTGGGACCCAATCTGAGGGCCCTCATGCAAATATCAATAACCCAACGCTTTGAGCGCCTAGGTATGACCTTTATCCCTACTCTATTTATTTTTATAGAACTGAGGACAGTGCAATGATCTTTAGTTGGGGGTGATTGTTATTTCGTAAAATTTAGGAGTAGCTAAAAAGAAAGATGTAGCTAAAACTGAAAGTCCGTTATGACTTACAGGTTTGATGCAGGCAACTGAGATAGGGAGTAGATCAATGCATCTATGGAAGCAGATTATTTTTTATTATGATTTTGGAGGATTTTGAAAATTTTTAGTTGTATTGAAAGATTTTGTTTCTATTTTTAAATTGTGATTGTTGAAACACTGCTGATTTGAAATGTTATTGTGAAAAGTTGTGTTTAAATTGAAATAAGTTGAGCCCCCTTCGAAAAATTTTGTTTAAATAATTGCGTGATTGGTATACTTGTGTGAGACTGTTGCGAATCTGAAAATGACATTAGAATTAGGGATAGAATAGTTAGGGACAAAATAGTAGCATAGTTGGATAACTAATGCTTTGTAATATAGCCCTGTGCAAGTGTGTGTGAGATATACTGGGTTCCCGGTGTGTTAGAATCTAGAACTTGCCCGGTTTCTTTTTCCTAGGTCTAGTATAGTTATGTAGGAAATGATCATAGGCCTTTTTTGAGTGAGTCTAGTTGAGCCTAAATGCCCTAACCAAATGAATGAATCCCTTTTAATCCAAATTATTGAGCCTTCATAGACCATTTTTTCTTGTTACACCTATCCCTTTCCCGTTTAACTTACAATGAACCTATTTTGGCCTTGGTCCTCCTATGGTCACTATGCACTTCAACTCAAGCAAATTGCCTAAGTTAAGGGTGGCTATTATAGGGATGCATAAGAGGAAACCGAGTATGAAAAAAATGGGTAGAAGAAAAATAGTTGAAACCTGAGCAGGTGTGGTGAAAAGAAAAAAAAGAAAAGTTACAATGAAAATCAAAATAAAAAGAATAAGAAAAAAAAAGAAAAAATAAAAGTGCTAGAAAACCACACCTGACCCAATTAGAATATGCTTAAAAGAAAAAGGGAGGCGTAAGGGCGAAAATAAAAGAAGTGATAAGTGAGTGGACCCTGAGAAAGGCTTAGTGCCCAGGAGGTGTAGTCACTAAATGAATTCCAAATGATATCATACCAGCCCTAAGTCTACGTTACAAGCCAAATAAAGTCCTATAGTGATCTTCCCATAACTGTCTGAAAATATAGGAAAAGAGTATAAGGGCAAGCCTATGGTATTCTGTATACACTGGTGGTACTTCTTTGTGAGTGAAAGAGTCATTTGTTATATCCCTGAATAGATTGATTTATCCAAAAGAAGAGTGAATGGGATCTTTTTGATTATGAGCCACATGGGCCATGCTTCTAGGTTGTTTGATGAATGTAATATATATCGATGCCCGATTGTCTATAGCTAATGTAATGCCATCATTGGATTCCCTCATGTTTCTACGTGTGCTAAATGGTTATGCACAACTAAGTTTTGAAAGTTAAAAGTAGGGAGGGAGACAACAAGATTTAAATTAAGTTCAAAATCTCTGCCATGGGTAGCTTAAGAACTTCCTATTTAAGCATCGTCTCTGCGCCAGAAAATAGTTATTTAGTTTTGTTTGCCTGAGGAAAAGCAAAAGTTTAAGTTGAGGGTGTTGATGTGGCCTGGAAACACGACACTTTCGATGCTTAAAACCGCAAATTTACGTATGAACTTAGGATATTTTGTTGGATATGATGCATTTTGGTGCGAATTGCAGGTAAAAAAGGTCCACAACATTGTTTGAATGAAAAGAGAATAAAAAGACTAGAAAAAGATCAACTTTGAGTAGTATAACAAGTCATCTCTTGAATCATACCCATCCGATACGACTCGTATAATGAATCGTACTCATAACAGAACCAAAGGTCAACCTGTAGAGCCAAGTATGGGGAAGATACTACTCAAGTATCCGAGTTGTAAAACATGATACGAGTCGTACAGAGAAGTCGTAAGCATAACATAACCTAAGCTACTGCTCAAAGAGTGAAGTTTCAGAAGTATATGAGTCATAAGTCAAAGTACGACTCGTATAGGGAAGTTGTATACAAACCAGTGTTCAAGACCTTGAAGAACAAAACTCCCAAGTGGATATGAGTGAAGGACACGATTCGTACACTCAGGTACGATTCATAAGAAGAAGTCATAAGCTAAACCAAAAGTTGAAGCCTTGGGAGATGAGACACTGGAATAAAAACGACAAGGCAGGGTACAACTCGTATGATGTCGATACGAGTGAAGACTGAGTCGTACCGACTGCCGACATAACTTTACCTTTCCCATTTTGATTAGGATTTTAATGCTATTTTGAGATACTATAAATACCCTAGGGTTTATCTTTTATTAGGTTATGCTATTTTACATATTATTACAATACTTTTACAATTGTTCTGGAGATTTTAGGGTTTATTCAATTAAAGACTTTGGAGTTTAATCATCTTATTCTTGTGTAATTGATTTTATGTGTTCTTCATTGAGAATCATAGTTTCTTGCACAAACATGAGCAGCTAATCTCCTTGATTAGCGATGTGGGAACCCTGGCGAATTAGCTACGTAGAGGAAGCATTAAACTCATCTATTCTAGGGTTTTTGCATGTGTCTTAATCTTCATCATAATAATTAATATCAAGTATCTACAGTAACTAAAGATAGACTATATTCACATCCATCCCCACAAGGGAGCTTGTTATTGGGAAAAGAAGATTAGGATAGTGATTTAGGATTTACTTTCACCGTTTTAGTTCCCGCCATATAATCTAATCATTTGATCCTACCCCATGATAGTGAACTGAGGTCATAGTAAGGTGAAAAAAGGCGACACCTTGAGACTTACCCAATAAAGGGTGAAATTTATCTTTATGCTCACTAGACGGTTGATAATGCCTATCTTGTAGACTTTGTATGCAGAATAACAGAATAATTGGGTTGATCACGAGAAATTTACAGAGTTGAGAAGCCAGGGGAACACAAACTTGTTGTTCGTCTCAAATTTTCTACAACTCAAAAGAAATCAAGAGTTTGGTTACTACATGCGATTGATACTACAATACCCTAATTTACTTTCCTGTATTACTCGAGGATTACATCAAGACAAGCAGCTGTTCACGTTTTCCCTGTGGGATCGACCCCAACCTTGTTGGGTTATTATATTTGCAACCGTCCACATTGTATTTCTAATTGGAGTGTAGTTTTAGGAGACATCAAAAGCCGCATGTACTGGACTACCATGGTATCCAAGAGAACCTCTAAAATCTCTGCCTCGCGAGGTTTGACTCTTGAACTCACCAAAAAATCCCGCCTTCTTGGAGTCTCCCTGAGATATACTATGAATACCCTCTGTCATCTTAGCATGATCCACAATACTCTGAAAAAAGCCCTAAGCATAACCATCTAAGACATAGCCAATAGAAGGGAGACATCTAAGACCTTTACAAACTTCCAAATCTTCTCAGTCTCGGTGGAAATGCTATCATAGGAATATCTGGAAAAGGCATAAAAATGCGTCCCATATTCTACAACGTTAATAGAATCCTGCTCCAGACGATCAAACTCATCATGCAATCGATCCCTCAAACTATAAGGCACAAATTTCTCTAGAAAGTCATCAACAAACTGATCCCATGAAAACTCAGGAGTATCAACAGGAATACAACTGACAAACAATCTCCACCAATCTCTCACAATATCTCTCAACTGATAAGCCGTATAAGCAACAACATTTTCCCAAAAAGAGTGAAACACAACTCAAAACACAAGATATGAAAGAATTTCACATGATAAATAATAAAATGATAAAAGTTTCCTAAAGACGTCCTATAGCCTCTCAAATATAGATATGGACGTCAATATGCCAATCCACAAGACTCTATTATACATCCTATTCTTACAGCATTGAAACCACTGAACTTGGATACTCTTATACCAATTTGTCATGACCCAAAGAAAAGGTCATGATGAAACTTGTCGCGGCATACCTTGATACGTAAGCTTATCACCCAAGGCTATCAACATCACATAAGACCCCACTTGGTCACACATATCACATAATATCTCAATTTCAACAATTACATTCTATATAGGCCCCCAAATGAGCACAATACATAGATAGTCATTTTTAATGATTAGTTTCCACCCTTAACATGCATTTTGTATCATTATTTACTACCCAACCTAATCTGAAAGAGTTAAGACATAACATACCTCGAATGCCGAAATCAATCCGCTACACTTTGAAACCACGACTTTAGTTTCCATGAACACTACAAAACTTCACTAAAATCATCAAATATGAAATCTACACGTCAAAATAAAACCAACAATACCCATATTGACTATTTCTGATTTGGGGTCAAAACGGACCCCCGAAATGGGTTTACAAAAAGAAGAAAAGAAAAATCATAACTTCACTCCAAAAAAATGTTTCCAATATTTTTAGAAACCTACATATTAAATACCAAGTCAAATCGAGTTAAAAATGAGATTCAAATCAAAGAAAAATCATTTTTGAGCTTTACCAGGTAAAATCTTTGAAATCCGGTTAAAATCACGAATCGGAGTTGTTTTGGAGGTTAAATTGATGAAAAATAGTAATTATAAGATTAAAATAATATTCAAGTGAAAAGGAGTGAAATTGGCATTTAAAATCAAGCTCTAAAATTTTTGGGGTTTTGAGAAATTAATCAAGAAATTACTAAGAAAAGGGTGAATTCTTCTTACCTTAAATCTATAATAAAATCAAGAAATAGATATTAATATACCTTTACAAGCTCCCATAAGCTTTAATTTTAATCTCTTACACTAATTTGGGTATAACTCTCAAGAGGCAAGGTGAAAGAATGGACAAAATAGGCCAAAAAGGGGTAAGAAAACTGCTCGTGCAAATTTTTCTAAGTCCAAACGGACTTCGACGGGGTGCTTGAGATTTATTTGGAGTTTGATATATGCAAACAAACTATGTAACCACACTAATTCGATTATTTAGACTCAATGGAGATATTAGATTTTTAAAAAATATCATTTTCACAAAGTTGACCCCCCAAAACCTGAAATCACAATTTCCTGAATCGAGGGTCGAAATGAGATTTAAAAGCCATAAAATCATACCAAATATGTTACCACCCTAAAATCGACATTCTAAATCTGCTGGAAAAGTCAGATTTTTCATCCAAGGTCATTTTGACTATAAGTGGATCCCACACCCATATTTCTAATTTTTCAACTTTCAGATCAATAAGTTGAAATGAGCTCGAGTGTACCAGGAACTGAACCAAAATGTTTAGCTCAAATAAAATTAATATTTTTGAGCTACTGGCACAATCTGTTCAGTCATCCATCACATTGATCAAAAGATATCCATATAAGTCTAAAACAAGGCTATCGAAGTCATCAAAAATCACAATATCGCATAAATGGTACCAAAATACACCGAAAATCATACCAATCACCCCCATACCCCAGAAATACCATAATTCAACTAAGGAGAGGGGTAAAACATTCAAATCACATAGATATACAAAATTCACATAGTTCATTATAAATAGTTGATCGTTACAATGGTCCACATGTACTTAATAAGTATTATAGATCGACTGAGCAAAGTAGAAAATAAGATAGGTAAAGATAATACTATGAGCACGCAACCTACAAGTAGAAACATTCTCAAATAGTAGATCACAATGTCTCCACTAATAGTTTTAATACATATATACAACATCAAAAAAGTCAATACATACACGAAAATATATATATAAGTTAAATACACGACAAGTAACACATAAAAATGACTTATGATGTGCAAATGCAATGTAATGCATGAATGATGATGTGAATAGTTGGAAGTCATTGGATGACTTTCTGAATACACCCATCAAGGCTCAATACTCCCAAAATAGGACCCATTGGTTTTTTTGACCCATGTACTATCTCAAATTTCCACTAATCTCGCCCTCATATTTCAATATACCCGGTTAGTACATCCCCGTGTCTAGGCTTTTTCAGAAGTGTCTCATTTTTTCAAAATCCAATGTTCCTCAATGGTACCTATAACTTATAAATGTGTATGTATTCAATGAGGATTTAATGCTTATAATAAAATTATATGAATATATCCAATCCATTCATCATGTATAAAGGTAAACTCAGAAATCAACTCATAATATCAATAGTTCATGATATCAATACTAGTTGGGCACCATTGGAATAAACAAGTATGTAAGACTTATTAAAAATCTTGTCAACCCATAACTCTAGCATTTCTATCATGAAGGCAATAATGCAAGGCCTATAATATCAATTCAAGTACCCATATAGGCATCACGTAAGAAACAAGGTAGTCAAATACACAAATAAAGCCAATGATATAAAATAAAGCCCTCGCATGAGAAACACACAATATATAATATCATAAGCCAACAATAACAAAAATAAGCCCCAACATGGGCATCACACAATATGTAATAACTTGAAATCAAATCCCATAGTTATTTTTTCCAACCCATAGCATGCGTTACTTATTTATTAACTATCCAACATAGTATCAAGAAATTTAAGCCATAACCTACCTCGAAACAACGAAATCCAAACCTAAAGAGCTTTAACAAGGAAATTTCTCTTTTCTAACAACCTCAAAATCAACTTCAATATTTAATATAACATCTACGAATTAAAATAAAGCTAATGATACGCATATTACAAATATTTGAGTCGAATTCAAAATGAGTTTAAAAATAAAAGGGGTAAAATTAAAATTTGATTTTAGAAATATCTTCCCTAAGGTTAAAGAAATCTATAATTGAAAACCCACGTAAAAATGAGGTTAAAATCAAAGAAAATTTATTTTATGCTTTTTTCCAAAAATCCTCAAAATTTCATGTGAAAATCATGAATAAAGAATATTTTGATGATATAAGTAATTGTAAATTAAAAAAATTAAGGTTCTGGAGCTTACCCAAGCTCAAATGGTGAGAAAAACCCTAAAAATTGCACAAATCTTAAGATCAAAGTTAAAAAATGATGGAAAATCATGAAAAAGGGGTTTATATAAATTGGTTACAATTTAAGCGGCTAAATGATCGCTTAAGTGGCTACTGCTAAAGTGGTACCAGTCGGCTATAGTGGCTACAACTTCAGATATCGTATGAAACCTTTTTAAAACTTATATTCACCTGTTGTTACCCCTTCTATTGTCTTTCATATTAGTATTTCAATGTACAACAAATGATAAGCTTGTTAATATCATGTGTCAAGATAATTGGCAACATATTTACTAAGTGAGTTAAAATGTAGGCTCTTATGTTTACAACAGACAAAAAGTTTGTTGTCCGTGAATGTTTAAAACCAACAACATGAGATAGTATATTCCAATATAACTCTGACTGTTATATCATAAAACATTAGCCTTATAATAGATTTGAACTGCATTACTTCATTAGCAAGTTTAGGTGCCTATATAATCTCTTCATTTTTTCTGAATTTTCTAATTTCCTCTTTTATCTATCTCAAAAATCGCATAAAACCTAGGGTTATTCTTTATAATTACTTCATTTGTATCCCAATCAAGAAAAGGACCCATCATTCTTACTGTGTATTTCAAATATTCTTGGACCAAATTGGAAGAATTTACTTGAGTCTTTTGAGTTTTTATTAAATTTTTAATTTCATCTATATCTGTTTCATATTTTGATGCCACCAATTAGCACCTGCTATGATATTTTACAAAGAACATAGTGTTCATCTATTAATTTGTACTTTTTTAGGGCACAAAAATTAGTGCTACACTTTTCAATAAACATATTGAAATGTTTGGGCATTCTTTTCATTAATTCAAAATTTGCTATATCATAAACGATCACATTAATAGGCAGTGACGGAGCTAGATGTAAGTGTGGGGGTTCATCTGAACCCCTTTCGGCGAAAAATTATATTATTTATATAAGCTTAAAATTATTTTTTATGTATATATAGTAGACATTGAACTCCCTTCGACTAGTTCCTTTGTTCACATTTTTCGATTTTGAACCCCCTTAGTTGAGATGTTGGCTCCGCCACTATTAATAGGGTTAATCTTAATTTCCAATCTGTCAATAAGGAGATTGAACTTGAATTCTTAATGGCCACTATAGTTCAAGAATGTCACAACCCCTTTTCTACACTTTCTTTTTCTAATAATTTTGTTTCATTCGAAGATGAAAGATTGCATACCAAGGAAACAATTTTAGGTAATTCATTTAGCTTTCATCAACTAACTAACATTCGCCATAAATTTAATATTTTACTATTATTTATCTAACCGTACATGCTTTATAATATTTGTAGATATATTTGGCATCTTCGTTCTAAGCTATTCATAAAAGGCACAACCCAAAGAGAAATAGTACTTATGAATGAAGTGTAATTTGAAATTAATTTATTAAAAAAGATTCATTAAGGAAAATATTTGTTTAATACATGAACTGTTGTAACACCCCGCATTTTTGGCTAGAATTCAAACCTTTATTCCTATGTGTATAAACTCGAAACCAATGATTCCTATGTAAATATAAGTGTCATGATCATTTGACTAGTGTGAAGAGTGCTTTCAAGGTGAAAAATGTTCATACAAAACACTTAGAGCATAGTTGAGTTTAGAACTTTCATTATCGACCAAATTTTCATATTTGATCTGAAAAGGAAAACTTTGAACATGTATAACTTCCGGAATATATGGAATTTTGTAGCTCAAGACCCACCAAATTAAAGATAATTAGGTCTTCTTTCCAAAGTCACCAATTTTGACTTTATCCTGTACCCAAGCAAAAAATTATGAGCATTTTTGTGAGGAACCAGTGAGGGTGCGCGATAAGGGCACGCCCTCTGTGCTTTACAATTTTGGAGTGGCATACCCCTATTTTTAGAGATGCTAAAACCCGTGTTTCTCTTTATTTTTTGAGGATAAACTAGTCATTTATGTCCTAAATCATCCTATAACTAATACTAACATGATTTTATCATCCCATAACCCTGAATACACAATCTCTCTCCTCCTAAATTCTCAAGAACACCAAATAAGGGTTCTTTTAAAAAAAATTAAACTTCCAAGGCTTTAAATTTAAGTTTCTTCTCAAAGTTTTCTCACAAATTTCGTCATCAAGGTTATGGAAAATAAATTCAAGTGTTCATATCAATTCCAAGCTAGGATTCAAGCTTCAAAGATAAGGATTCAAGCTTTGCTTCAAATTTTCTTTCGTCAAAAAGACATGTATCTCTTCCCTAAATTGATTTTATTTAAAAGCATGTATTTAATTGTTATCCATGTGGTTTAATTGTTGGATTTTTAATATGGGTTGAGGTGTTTGGAATGGTTATTACATGAATTAAATTTCCTTGTTTTTGAATTGATTATTTATACTATGTTTTCATGAATTTAAAATATTTAAATGCATGGGTGTGGGAATTGGAATGGGGAATATGTGTTTCCTTAAAATTGATGGTTTAATGGTTTGAAATTAGCGTTAAACTCAACCCAGTTTGTGAAATTTGTTTTGACACATGGATATATGCATAAATTTCTTTACTTGCGAAGCCTTGCATTGCATAAAAAGGTTAATGGATCATAAATTAGCTTTAGAAAAGCCTTGGTGGCCATAGATTGATTTCGAATTGCAAGTTTAGAGTTCAGTTGACTAAACGAGTTTGAGTTCCATTTGGATAAATATTTTGAAGTCCTATTTACTGATGGGTTAGAGTCCTAGTTGGCTACATGGGTTGGAGTCCTATTGGCTGATGGGTGTAACGACCCTCCCGTTCGATTGTGAAATTTTCTCATCTTCTCTATTTTAGTACTCTCCGTAGTTTGTATACGTGAATTATGACTTTCGGTGGTGGATAGTACCAACATTTGAGGTGTTTAGAAGTAATTTAATAAGTCATTTAATTATTGAGTTTTAATAAATTTTAGCTTGATCACGGTCAACTTTTGATCAAGACGACCTTGATTTGGTATGTTAATATTTGTAATAGGCTCGGATTAGTGTTTTAGTAGTTCTAATAGAATTGAAATGTACTATTTAGTCAATTTACATAGTTAATTTATTTTTATGGAGTTCTAAATAAATTGTGAGAATTTGTTAAGAGTTTTAGATATTTTAAATAATTATTTAATTGGTGAATAAATAAGTCAAATAACAATTTATTTACTTAAGTGGTTAATATAAGAATGAAATTAAGTGGTTAGGGTTTAACATTTATAATATTATAGCATCAAAAAGAAAGTTAGAAGGAAAAAAGGTGAATAATAGTGGTTTTCACTATTGGAGTTCGAGGAGGAGATCTCGACTTAGATTGTAGGTTATCTTTTCTCTTAGTTAGAATTAATATACAGGTAGTACTATGATAGAATAATTGTTTGTGGGATACCATAGTTGGTTTCATGTTTCCCTATGCTTTGACCTAGGAGTAAGATAAAAAAATCAATAATGGGTCTATCGATGACAAACAAAGGTAAAGAGAGTGGGGTGGCATCTTGTCTTTATTAAATTTCAAATTCATTAGTAATAACTTGATAGGAGTACTAAATTGCATGGAAAGGGAACTGAGAACCAATATCTAGAGTTACTGCAGGTACGGTGCATAATGTGAATCACTGATTCACGTTAGCTTCAGATTGTTATATCTCACATATGATTATCATCACTATTTTGATAATTATAGGGTTTAGGCCTAGAATCCTTAGAGTAAGAATTTATAAAATGGGTTTCATTAAATTTGTATTCTTATGTGGACTATATTTGAATAGATTTGAAATATTCGGAAGCTTTACGGAAGGGTAAGGACCTTGCAAATTAGCTTGCATTCAGATTCTTCGAGTGAGGTAGGTTATAGTTTAATTAGAGTTTAGACTCAACTTAATTGTATGTATTCTCCTAAATTGGATACTTGTTTATTAGTATTTGGACATGCTTGAAATTGATGATGTTTGGATTATTGAGGCGTGTATAAATAATTATTGAAAATTTACTTGATAGAATTGTCTAATGGATTTAAGTGTACTTGTAAAATTGGTACATCATATTGTATGCTATGAGGTAGTGTAAATTTCGTATTGATATTACTTGTTTAAGGTGGATTGGGTATCACGTCGGTACGAATATGATATTGATACTACTTGTTTATGGTGGATCGGGTACCACGTAGGTTCAGATATGATATTGATATTACTTATTATTAAGGATCGGGTACCACGCCGGTATGGATATGTATATTGATACTACTTGTTTATGGTGGATCGGGTATCACGTCGACACATATATGATATTGATATTACTTGTTATAGAGAATCAGGTACCACATCGGTATGGTACATGAACATAGATTATTTCCTGGAGGTCATGACTATTTGGGCAAAAATAAGTCCCATAATATATGTGTACATATTTGTGTTGATTCTGTGGATATTTACAGTATGGTTGATACTCTTGATTGTTATGTAGCCTAGTTGTGAGCACCGTTTAACTTGTTATTGTTGTATTATTGATTCATTGAATTTTTGTTATGTGACGATGCCTGTCTACTTGTTATTTGATTTATGTTGTGTACATGCTATTAAATTGAGTTGGCATATACTTACCAGTACATAGTGGTTTGTACTGATACTACCCTGTACTCTTCTTTTGTTGAGTGCAAAAAATATTCCAGAGGCTCAGACACGATCTCACCTCTAGAGTTTGATAGCAGATTTTGATCCAAGGGTGAGCACTCCGTCTCCAGGCTACCATGGGTCATCTTATTTGTTCTTGTATCTTTCGGTCAATGAAACATTCATTATTTACTTTATTTTTCGATATCTATTTAGACATGATCTTTGTAAGTAGTTCTTGTACAATGACTTTCAGGTCTTGGGGATTTTTGTAAGTAGTTTTTTTGATTTCTGAATTACTAATGATTAGCACCGAATTATTGTTCTAAGGTAGTATTATGATGATATCATTTTATATTGACTAAGTGATTGGGTAATAGTGGGGTTTAAATGGTCCTCCCATAAAAAGATTAGTATGGATGCCACTCATGGCCATTTGGGTCGTGACAATGGGTTAGAGGCCCAGTTGGCTAAATGGGTTGGAGTCCTATTGGCTGATGGGTTAGAGTACCAGTTGGCTGAATAGTTTGGTTTGGCATAATGTCATTGGCTTGCAATCTTGTTTAGTTGGTATGACAATACCATTAGGTAAATGCCTTAATGGATGACTCCTTTCATAATGATTGGGAATGTGTGTAAATATTTTAATTGGGCTTAAAGGGAGTTGTGTACACCGCTGTGGATGGTGAAGGTCCTGGAGGGATCAATACTGGAAACCACGAGTAATACCCCAAAAATCCAAACCAATGTTAGCGCTATGTTTCAAGATCATGTATAGTAAATTATACATTTTTGGTAGTTTTATGAGTGAGTTTGAGGTAAATTAAGGCCTCAAATAACTCCAAGCTATTAGACGAATCAAAACACCCCTTACCGATTGAATTTTTGAGAAGAATATTGCTTTAGTCAACTTCAAATAAGCATATCTTTTGTTCTACTTAGAATTTTCCAGATCAATATCCACCAAATGATAGGAAATGGAATTAGCTTTCCAACTATACTAGTTTCACGCAAATTCGATATGCGGGTGAGAAGTTATGGCACTTTTAGTGTAAAACAGTAGCCCAATGCGATAAGGCCGCATCACGGTGATGGCCAAATTCACATTTGTCATTTTCTAGTGTGCCATCGCGATAAGTACTGCGTCGATCCAAGGGACATTTTTGTATTTGTCATTTTCCAATAAGGCACCGCGATGGCGCCACATCGCGCCAAAGTTTCAGTTCGCAGTTGTCAGCTTTCCAGTGGCCCGACGCGATTGCACCACGTCGCGCCGAAGGCCAAAATTGGGATTGTCAGTTTTGTGACTTAAATTCCAAGGACCATGTGGTCTTTTCCCAAAGCCCTAAATCCGCCCAAAACACATAATTAAATCCCTAAAGAGGCATTATATGCCCCATTCTCACAAATCCTCTTCAAGCAACAAATCTCTTTCAAGAACAAAAACCCTAGCCTTGAAAATCCAAGATCAAATCTCAAGAATTCACCATCAATGCTCACGAATTCATCAACCCAAGTATGTTAAATGTTCATCCATGGGTCCCTTTCACCCATGGATCCCAAGAATCTAAATTTTAAATTCAAAGTTATGATCTTTTAGAGTTATTATGATTTTTAAACATGAATTCCCATGAATTGAAATTCTACACTATGTTACCATGAAATCGTTGTTGTTATTCAACCCCACATGTTTTGATGATGTTATTTGCTGATTTAATTAATAATTAATGATGTTGATATTGAAATCATGCTATTACTATAAGCTTTAAATTATTCCCATGCTTAGCTTACACTATGCATATCAAGTGTTTGATAAAATGCCTACAAGAATGAATTGTTGATAAATGCTTTCATATTATGTCCTCCAAGTTAAGTATTATTTTACTATTATTGCGATCGAGTCCTAGGGGCTATGAATACCCAAAATCTTAGCTGTTTACTTAGTCTCAGTATCTTTAAAATGGTTTCAGACATGTTATGAGCAATATCAGTTGAGTTAGTTATCATGATCAGTTAAACTTTAAACAATTCAGTCTTCTGAGTCTGTTCAGTTGGGAATAGGATTTAGCACCGAAAAAATCTAGGGATGGGGGATCACCTTCCACTTGAGGGTATGACCTTTAGTAGAAGTCCCCATGTTCCAGAACTACTTAGCTAGTGTAGGTTGAGATGTTAACTTGCCAGTTGAGGGTTGATCTCCTACGGGTACCTGCCATTTGAAGGTAACCCTTAGTTCTTTGGGATAATACTTTAGTGGATCCATATAGCCAGTGTTACTACCTGTGGTACGGTACTGACACCCTTCCAACCGGGGTCACAGGTTGGACCCCAAATTGCTCATTGGGGCATGTCGGTTAGATGATAGCTCGCACATTCTCAGCTCAGTAATTCAATTTTAGTTTCTTAACCATAGCATACAAATATTAGTTATTCAGTTATAAGATTTAAGTATTTTAGTTTATAGATTATATTTAGAACATATTTATTCTTGGTCACGCATTCTCAGTATTTACAGATTTCATACGTTCTATTTACTATTTCATGCTATCTATTTGTTCAGTCAGTTATTATCTATGCACATGAAACCATGCATATCATCCTACCTTATTTAGCATACCAGCACATTCAAAGTACTGATCGTATACTCTTTTCTTGTGCTATGATGTATCATATCATAGGTTCGGACGCTCAGTTCCCGGATTGCACATAGACTTTAAGATTATCGCCGTAACAGTGGTCAGTTTTCATATTTCAAAGATATGATTTATTTAGCTTATATTACTTTACCAATTTCTGTCATTTCGATTTAGTAGCTAGTTTGATTTAGTTGGGGCCTATCCCATCAACTCTTATTCAGTCATTTTAGAGGCTTTCAGATATTTCAGACAAATAGTCGGTTCTCAGGTTTCAGTTGTCATTGTCAGATGTTTTATCAATATTATCAGTTTTGTTTACATATTTTATTAGCTTTATTACTTAAAACCTTATGGCATTCCTCTGTTAAATTCCACATATGACCTTTTGTTATCAGTTTTACTCAGTACTCATAGCAGGTACAACTCATGGGTTAGCTAGTGGTCCCTCGAGACTATAACCACTGTGTGGCTCCTAGGGTGTACACTTGGGATGTTAAAAACTTGGTATCAAAGACTAAGGTTTTAAAGTATCCTAGGAAGTCTGAAAGTCACGTTAAGTAGAGTCTTTTGCATGGGTGTGAAGCGTGCCACACTTATGGATGAGAGGCTTCGAGGAGTTTTAGGAAAAGTTTCCCTTCTTTCAGTGTCCATATCATGCTACTCAGAATGATCTCATGTTAAACTCTCTATCTAATCCATTTTTCCTTCCGTTTATAGAATATGCCTCTCAAAAAGACAAACGGAAGAAAAAACGTAAACCAGCCAGCACCTCCGCCCGTTCAGAAAGATCCCCTGAATGAGCATGTTTCTCATGTAGATTTCAGAGCTGTATTCACTACTATAGCACATTCTATGGAAGCTTAGAATGTTCAGCCAACCACTATTCCAGCCAACTCAGTGGCTATTACTGCCACAGCTAGGATTCAGGACTTCACTCGAATAAATCCTTCTCTATTTTTGGGATCCAAATATAACGAGGATCTGCAAGAATTCTTAGACATGGTCCAGAAGGTAACAAACATTATGGGAGTAACTGTTAGTGAGAGTGCTGAATTAGCTACCTACCAGTTACAAGGTGTAGCTCATACATGGTTTAAGCAGTGTAAAATAGATAGAGGTGAAGATGAAGGGCCTATAAAATGGGAAGAGTTTGCTACTGCCTTCTTAGATAGGTTCTTTCCATTGGAGTTGAGGGAAGCCAAGGTGTTAAAGTTTATTAATTTTAGGCAGGGCAACATGAGTGTGAAGGATTATTACCTCAAGTTTATTCAGTTAGATAGGTATGCTCCTCATATGGTAGCTGATAGCAGGTCTAAGATGAGCAAGTTTGTGTCTGGTATATCTGATAGTGTGGTCAAAGAGTGTAGGACTACAATACTTATTAAGGAGATGGACTTGTCTAGGTTGATGGTCCATGATCAATAGATTGAGAAACAGAAGACTAAGGAGAGAGAGGTAGAATAAGAGGGCTAGAACGGGTAGCTTTAATTTTAATCATCCAAGGTCAGAAGGTGGTAACCATCCTTAGTTCCATTAGAAATCTTCAGTACTGGATCCATCTTCAGCTAGTGCCCCAGTACCCAAATTGAGAAATGATAATAGGGATAGAGCACTAGGCTCTAAGTCCCAAGGCAGTGTTAACAGTGCTCGTACGAATCCTCTTTTCTAGAAATATGGTAAAAACCATTAGGGTATTTATAGAGCTGGTAGTGATGCATGAATTGGGTGTGGTGAACCAGGATACAGAGTTAGGTATTGTCCAAAGAGTGGTCAGTAGGGTCATTCTAGTCGTCCCCTAGTTCCAGCCGGCTACTTGACTTAGCAGGGTGCCGCTTCCAGTGCTACCATTGGTCAGCATCCAGATAGATTGTATGCCTTTTAGTCTTGACAGGATTAGGAAAATTCTCCTGATGTGGTTACTGGTATGTTATAGGTCTTTCATTTACATATTTATGCTTTATTAGACCCTAGATCTTTTCTTTCTTTTGTAACCCATTATATAGCCGTCAACTTTGAAATTAGTCTCGAAATCCTAGCAGAGCCTTTTTAAGTGTCTACCCCAGTGGGTGTCTCTATTATAGCCCGACAGGTATACAGGAACTGCCCAATTACAGTGTCTCAGAAAGTTACTTTAGTTGATCTTGTGGAGTTAGAGATGATGGATTTTGGCGTTATTCTCGGAATAGATTGGCTCCATTCAAATTCTTCTTCTGTTGATTGTAGAAATAGAGTAGTTCATTTCCAGTTTTGAAATGAACCAGTCCTTGAATGGAGGGGTAGTACGACGACTCTTAGGGGTCAACTTATTTTGTACCTTAGAGCGAGGAAGATGATATCTAAGGGTGTATTTATAATTTTTTCTGAGTCAAAGACTCTAATTTCGAGGCTCTAAATCTTGAGTTAGTTTTAGTAGTGAGGGAATTTCCAGATATGTTCCTTGAGGATCTTACCGGAGTTTCTCCCGAAAGGAAAATTGACTTTGAAATAGACATTCTTCCAAATACCCATCCAATCTCTATTTATCCATACAGAATGACTCTAGCCGAACTCAAAGAGTTGAAACAACAGTTGAAAGATCTCCTAGATAAGGAATTCATCAGGCCCAACATCTCCCAGTGGGGCGCACCAGTCCTATTTGTGCATAAGAAAAATGGTTCTCTTAGAATGTGTATCGACTACCGTCAGTTGATCAAAGTCACAATAAAAAACAAATACCCACTTCCCATAATTGATGACTTGTTCGACCAACTTCAAGGTGCTAGTTATTTTTCAAAGATAGATCTCAGATCCAACTATTATCAACTCAGAGTCAGAGAATGTGACATTCTGAAAATAGCTTTCAGAACTCGATATGGTCACTTAAATTTCCTAGTTATGTCCTTTGGTCTTACGAATTCCCCAGCAGCCTTTATGGACTTGTTGAACTGAG
Organism: Capsicum pubescens; assembly: GCA_030864215.1. Taxonomy (NCBI): domain Eukaryota; kingdom Viridiplantae; phylum Streptophyta; class Magnoliopsida; order Solanales; family Solanaceae; genus Capsicum; species Capsicum pubescens. The sequence goes on along the minus strand of CM061543.1, from coordinate 112,028,111 downwards.
TGTTCAAGCAGTACTTGGACATGTTTTTCATAGTCTTCATTGATGACATCCTTGTCTACTCACGTAACAAAAATAATCATGCAGACCACCCCAGAATAGTAGTGCAGACTCTTAGAGCCCATCAGTTGTTCGCTAAATTCAGTAAGTCCAAATTCTGGCTAAGATCAGTAGCTTTTCTTGGCCATATTATTTTCAGTGATGGCATTAGATTCGATCCTCAAAAGACTGAGGTGGTGATACACTGGCCTAGACCCATCTCTCTATTAGATATCAGGAGTTTCTTGGGTTTGGCTGGCTATTACCGATGGTTTATTGAAGGATTTTCATTTATTACGTCCCCGATGTCCAGATTAACTCAGAGGAAAGTTAATTTTCAGTGGTCTGATTCTTGTGAGAAGAGTTTTCAGGAGTTAAAGACTTGACTCACTGCAACCCCAGTTTTGATATTGCCAAATGGTTCAGATGGGTTTGTTGTGTATTGGGATGCTTCCAGAGTTGGGTTGAGATGTGTTTTGATGCAAAATGATAAAGTTGTAGCCTATGCCTCTAGACAACTTAAGCCTCATAAAAGAATTACCCTACCCATGATCTTGAGTTAGCAGTTGTTGTGTTTGCCTTACAGATTTTGAGGCACTATTTGTATGGGGTGTATGTTGATGTGTTCATTGATCGCAAGAGCTTACAGTATATGTTTTCGCAGAAGGATTTGAATTTACATCAGGAAAGATGGTGTAATGTATTTCTAGGATAGACTGTGTGTGCCATTTGTTGATGAGCTGAGACAACAAATTTTGGCAGAAGAACACGGTGCACATTACTCTATTCATCCAGGGGCCATGAAGATGTACCACGAACTGTTGGAAATCTATTGGTGGAGTAGGATGGAGAAAGATATCACAGAGTTTATAGTTAAGTGTTTCACTAGTTAGCAGGTTAAGATTGAGCATCAAAAGCCAAGTGAGTCTATGCAGGAGTTCAGTATTCCTACTTGGAAGTGGGAGAAAGTGAACATGGATTTTGTGATAGATTTGGCTCGTACTCATCAGCAGAATAATTTGATTTGGGTCATTGTGGATAGGATGACCAAATCAACCCATTTCTTGCCAGTCCATACTTTTTTTTAGCCTAGGACTATGCCAAACTCTATCTCAGAGAGTTGGTCAAGTTGTACGACATTTTGTTATCTATTATCTCAGATAGAGGTACTCAGTTTTACCTCTTACTTTTGGAAAGCTTTTCAGAAGGGTCTTGGTACCCAAGTTTACCTCAGTACAACCTTCCCCCCTAAAAAAATGGTCAAGAAGAAATGACCATCCAGACCTTTAAAGATATGTTGAGAGCGTATGTAGTCAACTTTAAGAGTAGTTAGGATGATCACCTACCTTTGATTGAATTCCCATATAATAACAACTATCATTTTAGTATTCAGATATCTCTGTTTGAGACTCTATATGGATAAATATGTAGATATCCGATTGGTTGGTTTGAAGTAGGTGAGGCTGTAGTAGTAGGGCCTGACTTGGTGTTTGATGTCTTAGAGAAAGTACAGTTGATTAGGGTGAGGCTTAAGGCAGCCCAGAGCCAACAAAAATCTTATGCATATGTGAGAAAAAAAGATCTTGAGTTTGAGATTGGTGATTTCGTATATCAGAATATCTCTTCTATGAAGGGAGTGAAGAGGTTTGGTAAGAAGGGGAAATTCATTCCCCAATATGTTGGCCTTTATAGAATTTTAAGCCGTTTCGGGAAGGTAGCTTATGAGCTTGAGTTGCCTGCAGATTTAGCATCAGTGCACTAAGTATTCCATATCTCGTTATTAAAGAACTGTATTGGTGACCCAGCTGTAGTTGTTCCCTTAGAAAGCGTAAATGTTCAAAATAGTCTTTCCTATGAAGAAATTCCATTCTAGATCCTCGATCGACAAATTCCCAGATTAAGGAACAAAGAAGTTCCCCTAGTCAAGGTTCTTTGGCGGAATCAATTCGTTGAGGGAGCCACTTGGGAAGTAGAAGTAGGTATATGGACCAAGTACCCTCATCTTTTCTCCGCAAACTCAAATTCAGCCTAAGGTAACAGTCTTCTTAGAATTTCTCTTCTCTATGCTCTGTTTTAGCTGCATATTATTCTCATGTTAGCCATGCATTCACAGAACTAGTTCAGTCATGTGTCATGTTCAGACTCAGCTATGTAATCATGTTTTCATCATATATATTAATCATGTAATCTTAGTTCCTCAGTATTTTCAACTTAACCAGTCTCATTCGAGGACGAATGTCCCCAAGGGGGAGATATTGTAATACCTCAAAAATCCACAACAATGTTAGAACCATGTTTCAAGCTCATATATATTATATTATAGATCTTTGGTCATTTTATGAGTGAGTTTGAGGTAAATTAAGGCCTCAAATAACTCCCAGCTATTAGACGAATCAAAACATCCCTTACCGATTGAATTTTTGAAAAGAATATTGCTTTAGTCAACTTCAAACAACCATATACTTTTCTTTACTTAGAATTTTCCATCTTAAAACCCACCAAATGATAGGAAATTGAATTAACTTTCCAATAATACCAGTTTCGCCCAAATCCGATACTCGGGTCAGAAGTTATGGCACTTTTAGTGAAAAATAGTAGCCCAATGCGATAAGGTCGCGTTGTGGTGATGGACAAATTCACATTTGTCATTTTCCAGTGTGCCATTGCGATAAAAACCACGTTTCACCAAGGGAGATTGTTGCATTTTTCATTTTCCAGTAAGGCACCGCGATCTACGTCGCACCAAAGTTCCATTTCGTAGTTGTCAGCTTTTCAGTGGCCTAATGCGATTGCACCGCGTCACGCCGAGGGAAAAAATCGGGATTGTCATTTTCGCAAATTAAATTCCAGGGACCTTTTGGTCTTTTCCCAAAGCCCCAAATCTGCCCAAAACACGTAATTAAATCCCTAAAGAGGCATTGTATGCCCTATTACTCACAAATCCTCTTCAAGCAACTAATCTCTTTCAAGAACAAAAACCTTAGCCTTCAAAATTCAAGATCAAATCTTAAGAATTCACCATCAATTCTCACGAATTCATCAACCTTGGTATGTTAAATGTTCATCCATGGGTCCCTTTCATCCATGGAGCCCAAGAATCTAAATTTTAAATTCAAAGTTATGATCTTTTACAAGTTATTATGATTTTTAACCATGAATTCCCACGAATTAAATTTCTACACCATGTTACCATGAAATCATCGTTGTTATTCAATCCCACATATTTTAATGATGTTATTCGCTGATTTAATTCATAATCAATGATGTTGATATTAAAATCATGCTATTACTACAAGCTTTAAATTATTCCCATGCTTATCTTACACTATGCATATCAAGTGTTTGATAAAATGCCTACAAGAATGAATTGTTGATAAATGCTTTCATATTATGTCCTCCAAGTTTAGTATTATTTTAATGTTATTGCTATCGAGTCCTGGGGGTTATGAATATCCAAAAGCTTAGCTATTTACTTAATCTTAGTATCTTTAGAATAGTTTCAGACATGCTATGAGCAATATCAGTTCAGTCAATTATCATGATCAGTTAAACTTAGAACAAATCTATCTTTCAAGTAAGTTCAGTTGGGAGTAGGATTTAGCACCGAGTGAACCCAGGGATGAATGATCACCTTCTACTTAAGGGTGTGCCTTTTAGTAGCATTCCCCAAGTTCTAGAACTACGTAGCCAACGTAGGTTGAGATGTTAACTTTCCAGTTGAGGGTTGATCTCCTACGAGTACCTGTCAGTTGAGGGTAACCCTTAGTCCTTCGGGACAACACTTTAGTACATCCACACAGCTAGTGTTAGTACCCGTGGCATGGTACTGACACTCTTCCAACTAGGGTCACAGGTTGGACCCCAAATTGCTCATTGGGGCATGTAGGTTAGATGATAGCTCCCACAGTCTCAGTTCAGAAATCAGTTCAGTAATTTAGTTTTAATTGCATGACCATAGCATACAAATATCAGTTATTCAGTTACAGATTATATTTAGAACTTGTTTATGCTTGGTCATGCATTCTGAGTATTTATAAATTTCATGCATTCTATTTAGTATTTCACGCTATCTATTTATTCAGTTAGTTTTATTCATGTACATGAAACCATGCATATCAGCCTACCTCATTTAGCATACCAGTACATTCAAAGTACTGATTGCATATTCTTTTCTTGCACTATAATGTATCATATCATAGGTTCAAATGCTCAGTTCTTGGATCGTGCATAGACTTTCTAGATTATTAGACGTAGAAATGGTGAGTCCTTATATTTTGAGGACATGATTTATTTAGCTCAGATTACTTTACTAGTTTCAGTTATTTCAGTTCAGTAGCTAGTTTGAGTTAGTTAGGGCCTATCCCATCAACTCTCATTCAGTCAGTTTAGAGGCTTTCAGACATTTTAGACAGATAGTCGGTTCTCAAATTTCAGTTGTCATTGTCAGATGTTTTATCAGTATTATCTATTTTGTTTATAGATTTTATCAGCTTTATTACTTAAAACCTTATGGAATTCCTTAGTTAAATTACACATGACCTTTTGTTATCAGTTTTACTCAGTACTCACAGCAGGTACCAGCTCATGGGTTAGCTTGTGGTCCCTCGGGACTGTAAGTACCGTGTGGCACCCAGTGTGTACTCTCAGGGCCTTACACTACGTGTGCTGGTGTAGAGGTCTTAATGACTATGTACATGTCTCACACTTGATATATATATTTTGGGGAATGGATAGTTGCCCTGTTGGCTTTATCTTTGCCTTATTTTTCTCTAGTTTATGTGGCTAACACACATTGGGGCCATTCTGGTGAGGGAAGACGGGCATATATAGCCCATAGGTGCCTTTATGATTGTTGAAGTTACACAGTTCAGGTTAAAAATTTTAAATCTCATGAGTAAGCTTTGTTCCCTATCCCGACATCTGATATATATACATATGTATGTGTATGAATGTGTGAATATGGTTTTGAATGATTTTTGTGTGCATATGGTTTTGAATAATTTTGTACTAATTTGATCAAAGTATTATGTTACCCCTTATCCCTGAGTTTCATGCTAGCATTTTTCCTGCTAACCGTCCTATAACACTATATTATTTCATAACGTAGAGTTTGAAGATATTTCTTTTACCTATGTACAATATTAGGTGGATTATCATGTTTGTCGAGTTACTTGAAGTAGTGAGCTTCTATTCTTCAGAAGGCCCATCATTTCATAGTTTGTTTTCCTTATGTTTTAGACCATCTTTTGGGTCCCTTTTTGGCTATAGTAGGGGGTATGTCCCGACCTAGATGATGTTCAGTGTTTTTAAAGGCTTTTATGGACAACTATGGATTAGGAATTGTTGAACTCTTAGAACCCCTATCTTGGTTAATTTATCTATCATTCATTATTGTTTAATTGGCTTACGCATTGTTATTATTATTATTATTATTATTATTTTATGCTCATGAGTTTAGGAAATAAGGGTGGTCTCAGATCCATGAAAGACTTGGGATACATCACGGCCAAGCCCCGGTGTGGGTCGTTACAAGCTTAGTATCACAGCACGGTTCAGGATTGTTGGGTGTCCTTAAAGCTGTGTCTAGTAGTGTCTTTCTTATGGGTGTATTGTGCATCATACTTATAATCAGGAGGCTATGAGGCATTTAGGAAATGTTTCTCATTCTTTCATACTCTAGATAGTGCAATTGTGTCGTCCATATGAAAGTTATCCAAATTCCTTCCTTTCTCTAATTTTGTTGACTATGTCTCATTATCGATGCTATAAAAGTGCAAAGTCTTATCTTTCTAATGGTGTGGTCCCTTTCTGAATGAGCTATAAAAAGTTATAAAATGGCGCAAAGACTTAAAAGAAGTCCATTAGTGCGTCAAGATGTATTGGTTCAAGTGTGTATCTCTAACTTTATGAATCATGCTTTTCAGTCTGAGGTAAGATATGTAATTTGTACCTTTTAAGAACTTAATGCAAAATATCTCGCTTAAAGGGAGGATGCGTATTTGAATATTGGGGTAGAATTTCAAGTCTAAGAGGTAGTATAAATTGAGGTGTTATGACCTATGAGTAGTAAGATGATCCCAAATTTAGTGATATAAAGTCATATGTTTAGAAGTCGTAGTGAGAGTGACTTTTCAATAAAAAAGGATAGTTGTATTTTCATGACCTTTAAGTGAGTGTTGGGATTGGTATGATCTTATGGTATTGGTTAAGGTGTACCAAAAAAATTAGCAAACTTATGGTAGTTGATAAAAGAGAGTGGTTAGTTAAAATATTTTTGTATTTAGTTGAAATACAAAAGGAGCTCAGGATGACTAGGTTGGTAGTAGAAAAATTAATCATAGGTTGTAAATGGAAGGATGGGTCGGATAATAATTTATGAATTTGGCATTCACTTGGGGGAGGACTTATAAATGAGGACTCAATGATGCTTATAGAATTTTGAAGGTGCTTGGGATGTATGCATGGGTTAGGTAATAAGATTAAGATCGACTATCCATATTAGGAAGTTTTAACACTAAGGGCCCCTTGATTTTTATCTAGTAGTTGTATCTTAATTTGGTAAGGTGAGAAGCTCTGTAGCAAATTTTAAGGTGTAGTAGTAGCATTGTAAAGAAGAATGTACTTGTGGGTCGTAGTCAAGTTAAATAAGGAATTTAGGTAGATTTCTCTTTTTGATGGACTAGTATGTTATGCGGGATCTTTCGTTGGTGGTACATGATCTTTGCCAGACACTAAGTTTGAACTTTAGATGTTGATTATGGTGATAAGAATGTTAACTTAAGAATTATGATGCAAGATTTGTGGGACTGAATTAGAAGGTTTGATAAAATTTGTGAAAGAGCTTAGGTTGAAGACTTATGAAATATTGGAATGTGTAATTGTGATATGCTTGAGGTCTAGTGTTGAAGTAGAAATAGTATCTGAATCATTAGATGGATAAGAGCCTTAAGTTTTAAGAATAAAGTGTACTCGGTTTTGAGTTATGAGTGTCATGCATGCCTAGCTTATGTTCTTAAAATTCTTGATATGGAGAAGTCTAGGGAGTTGTTGTATGGTGTTATCTAGAGATGAATTGAGGGAGAAATAGGTAAACTATGTGAACTCTTAGTATAGTTTGAAAATTTTGTTAAGTTATGAGGTTAAGATATTAGAGGTGTAATGCTAGAATTCTAAGGAGTTGAAAATAGAGTGTTAAGTGCTTAGAATCATGGATGTCTATGCCCATGAAAATATTAGTTATAAGGTGATGACTTTGGAGGTTGGAGGAAGTTAAGAATAGTATCCCTAAAGGGGATGCCCTAGAAAGAATTTAGTGTCTTTATATTAAAGTTGTTGAGGGGAGTTTGGCATTATGTTTGCATTATGTTTAATGAGGCATTAATGAGGCATTATGTTTGCAAGTTTAGGATAATGGCCTTTGATCCAAAGGGGAGATTATTAACTAAGGTAGATCTTGAATTTTCTCATGGTGGTGCATTTTAGGGATAAGTCATAATAATTCTATTCTTACTCTAGAAAAATCCTCCAATTTTCGAAGCTCTTACTCTAGTCCCTCAGTTATTCTCCTTGTGCCAAGATGATAGTGGTTATGGAAGCATAGTAATGTTTTAAATAAGAGATTGGATGATCCTTACTGTAAATTTTTGGTGTGGCCACTCGAACTAAGGTTATAGATTAAACAGGAAGAGTGAGATAAAGCTTTTATTATGTGAAATAGTTGGGAGGGGAAAATTTGGTGAAAATCTTTATGAAGGTTATAGAGGTTGCTGGGTTTTGGGTGGGGAGATCCATAAAGTGGGTGCAGTAAATATAGGCTTGAATATTGTGATTGATAGATACAAAAACCCTTGTATTATGTGGCTAGTACTCATTGATTAAGGTATGATGTTGTTTGATTATAGTAATAATATGGAGTAGTATTCTTGGATGGATGTAAGGTATGAATCCCTGCAGCTTAAGTTAGCACCTTTAACTCCAGATTAAGCTTTAACATAGAAGCAATGTATGGTTAGACTCAGGTTCTTATAGTGATGTGTTTTGTGGGGAAAGTGTAAGATTAAAATGGTAAAATATGGTATTCGTAGTTGAATTCATAGTTGAGGATTATAGCTATATTTGAGGGCTATTAGACGTATCAGTGAAGGTGGAAAATGCTTATATTTTTGTGTCCTGCTAAATCTTATTTCATGTCTTGAATCAATCTTAATCAATCCAAGGATTCCTGGAAAAATTTCATGCCTTACGTTGTTATGATCATGTTTCATATGACCCATGCCCATTAGGATGTTAAAAGGGTGTCTTGGAAAAGTTTTGGAGCTTCCAGAAGGGGTTTAGGGCTATTTTTAGATTCTGAGGCAGTGAGCCTCCGCGATAAGGCCATGTCACAGAGGTTAACCTCCATGATATTGGCGTGGCAAGGAGGATAAACTCCACAATATTGGCGTGTCACACTAGTGTTTTAATTTCATCCAGTTTTTGATTTTCTCACTTGGGGTAAGGGACTTTGGATATTTTTACCCCTTGTACGACCTTAGTCTCGTTATCTCATGATTCATGCTTACTTAATTTACTTGGTGATGCCATGAAACCCTTTTTTAATTATTCCTATATGTGTTTTGTTGAGGGAGAATTCCTAATATGAATTTACATTCTTTATTCCATACTTCGAAAGCTTCAATAAGTTTCTACCCATCATTCGAGGATGAATGATTCCAAGGGGGAGATAATGTAACACCCAGCATTTTTGGGCTAGAATTTGAATTGTTATTCCTACGTGTATAAACTCAAAACCAATGATTCCTATGTATATATAAGTGTCATGATCATTTTCCTAGTGTGAAGAGTGATTTTGAGGTGAACAATATTCACGGGAAACACTTAGAGCAAAGTTGAGTTAAGAACTTTCATTATCGACCAAATTTTGGTATTCGATCCTACAAGGGTCAACTTTGAACATGTATAACTTCTGGAATATTTGAAATTTTGGAGCTCAAGATCCACCAAATTAAAGATAATTGAGTCCTCTTTCCAACACCACCAATTTTTCCTTAATTCGATACCCAAGCAAAAAGTTATGAGCATTTTCATAAGGAACCAGTGAGGGTGTGTGTTAAGGACGTGGCACGCCCTCTGTGCTCTGCAATTTTTTCATGCCATGCCTCTATTTCTAAAGATGCTAAAACTCACGTTTCTCTTCAGTTTTCAAGGGTAAACTATCCATTTACGTCCTAAATCATCCTATAACTAATGCTAACGTGATTTCATCATCCCATAACCCCAAATACACAATTCCTCTCCTACCAAATTCTCAAAAACACCAAATAAGGGTTCTTCTAAAAAAACTAAACTTCCAAGGCTTCAAATATAAGTTTCTTTACAATGTTTTCTCACTAATTTCGTCATCAGGGGTATGAAAAACAAATTCAACTGTTCAAATCAATTCCAAGCTAGGATATAAGCTTCAAAATTAAGGATTCAAGCTTTTCTCCAAATTTCCTTCTATAAAAAAGGCATGTATCTCTTCCCTAAATTAATTTTATGTAAAAGCATGTATTTAATTGTTATCCATATGGTCTAATTGTTGGATTTTGAATGTGGGTTGAGGTGTTTGGAATGGTTATTGCATGCATTAAATTTCTATGATTTTGGATTGATTGTTTCTACTATATTTTCATGAATTTGAACTATTTAAATGCATAGGTGTGGGAATTGGAATGGGGAACATGTGTTTCCTCAAACTTGATGGTTTAATGGATTGGAATTGGCTTTAACCTCAACCCAATTTGTGAAATTTGATATGAGACATGGATATATGGATAAATTTCTTTACTTGTGAAACCTTGCATTGTATAAGAAGTTTAATGGAACATAAATTGGCCATAGAAAGTCCTTGGTGGTCATGGATTGATTTTAATTGGAACTTTGGAGTCCAATTGGCTAAATGAATTTGAATCCAATTGGCTAAATATTTTAAAGTCCTATTGGCTGATGGGTTAGAGTCCCAGTTGGCTAAATGGGTTGGAGTTTTATTGGCTGATGGTTTAGAGTCCCAGTTAGCTAAATGGGTTGGAGTCCTATTGGCTGATGGGTTAGATTCCCAGTAGGCTAAATAGTTTGGTTTGGCATAATAACATTGGCTTTCAAGCTTATTTATTTGGTATGACGATACCGTTCGGTAAATGCCTTAATGGATCACTCCTTTCTTAATGGTTGAGAATATGTGTAAGTGTTTTAATTAGGCTTAAAGGGGGTTATGTAGCTCACGTAGAAGGTAGAGATACCGTAGGGACTAATAATAGAAACCATATTTGCCAGTATGGAGGTCGTAATAATCGTGTTCATGTGCCACACATGATATATATATTTTAAGGGATGAGTAGTTTCCCTGATGGCTTTAGCTTTCCCTTGTTTTTCATTGATTCATGCAACTAACACATATTGGGGCCCTTTTGGTAGGGGAGCCAGACCCATATAGCCCGTAGGTGCCTTTATGACGGTTGAAGATACACAATCCAGGTTAATGATTTAAATCTCATGACTAAGCCTTGTTCCCTATACCAGCATCTTATATATATGTATATGAATGTATGCATATGATTTTGAATAATTTTGGATTAATTCGATCACGACATTATTTTCCCCGTATCCCTGAGTTAAATGCTATCGCTCAGCCCACTAACTATCCTAGAATGATACATTATTTCATAATATATGTTCCGAAGACACTTCATTTACCCGTGTGCAGTGTTAGGTAGATTAGCACGCCTGTCGAGTTACTTGAAGTGGTGAGATTCCATTTTCTAGAAGGCCCGTCAATTCATAGTTTATTTTCCTTATGTTTTAGACCATCTTTTAGGTCCCTTTATGGCTATGGTCGAGGGAATGTCCCAACCTAGATGATGTTTAATTTTGTTAGAGGCTTTATGTGGACAACTGTGGATTGGGAATTGTTGAACTCTTTTAACCCCTACCTTGGTTCATTTATCTTTCATTCATTACTGTTTAATTGGCTTCTGCATTTTTATTATTATTATTTTGTGCTCATGAGATTAGGCGATGGGGGTGGTGTCTGGTCCATGACAGACTTGAGATACCTGTCACGGCCAGGAAGCAGTGCGTGTCATGACAACTGCATTATAACTTTAATAAGTTAACCTTTTTTTAATCAAAAAATAAAAGTGTGATAAAAAAAATATCACATTATGAGGCATATTCTCAAAAATAGAGGATGTGTTGCTAGAAATTATCTACATAAAAATCAGTCGTACCATTTTGTGATTTAGGGACTACACTATACCAAGGTACTATCTTAGCAATTATAGAACAATGTCTTTTTTTTGCGTCTAACATTTTATGTTGCAGAAAATTTTGGGCTATTTTCTACCTATATTAGTAGTAAGTGGATAGACCCCGCATTTGAAAAAGCAATGTCTCTCCAAAAATTGTAATATGCGTTTTCAAATTCATGAAAACAAATAAGAGTAAACTAGTATTATTATAATACACTAACTAACAAATATACAGGTCTATTTCCCAGCAGAAAACTCACAATGATATTACTCTACTACCAAGTAAATAAATTAAAAAGGCCAAAGAAATGACAATTGGTTAAATTGCAAATTGTTTATTCTGTGATAAAGAGGTACTATTTTCAGCTACAACAATTTAATGTTTAGCTGTTACCTTAGTATGATGCCTAACTTTTCTTTCTTTTCTGTAGGTTAAATATGATAAATTCGATGCAACTATCCCAGCTATAGTGAATGGTGATGACCTTTAATATGATTCTTGCACCAATTTCTATAAAAAGTGAAAGTCAATGATAATATTGCAAAATGTCCTGGCTGCCCCACAGGAAAAATTACTTATGCGGACAGGTAACAAACATAACAACTATCAAATTACTTTTCAGCCATTTGAAAATTCAGAAAATGAGATAAATGTCTATTTTCCGATGACTTTGTGGATGTCTTCTAAAATTTGCAGTATTTGCTGGGGATGAAAATTGTTCTATTACATTGTTTGAGGCTGTAAAATACTTAGTTGGTTGCAAAGTTACAATGTATAAGCAATCAATATTGGCAAAGGTCATCTTACACTATTCTTTAACACTTATTAAGTATTAAAATAATCTACTTTATTTAAATTCAATAGATTATCCTTTGCTAACTAATACATTCTTTTCATTGATATAGAAAGAGAAATTCTCATTTTATCGTAATTTGATGATAAGTATGGGCAAAGCTGCACATTTCTTATCAAAATTGATGCAAAAAGTGAAGAGATCAAGCGGACAGACACTTCATTGCTGAAGAAGTCCAAGAAGTAAAAAATATTGTTACAATTAATATAGTAGATAAAGATGTGAACTTAGAAAATCCAGTCAAGAAGATCAGAAAAAATGAAAACACTGATGACACATTATCTTATAGAAGAATTAATCGTGTTTTATCTGCTAGGAAGTAAAACCTTCATATATTTTAAGTCTAGATAGATAATGATTGTTAAGGTTAAGCACAATAGTCTAAGCGTAGATACTTATTCATTCTTTGGGTTTTTCCTATTCTAAACACTAAGCAAATTTGTTGGCATAGCAAATAATATTGATTATTATATCTGTGTCTAACTTGATCTAGCTATACAATATTTATTTTGACTTACTTATAATACATTTTTAATAGCTTATTCTATATCGCAGGTTATTATTATGGCACAAGGTAGCTATAAAATTAATTGATACATAATATTTTAATATATTTTTTATCACTTTAATAAATAATTTTATTGTTTTCCCTATAAAGTTCAAGCCAAAGTTAATAAAGCCATTTGAATGCATAATAAATATATTGCTGCAACTACAATAAATGTAAATGCTGCAATCAATAATTCTGATGAACCAAAGATTCAGGTACCCACTTTCAATTTAAATCTTCTTTAATATAGTTTTCACCAGATATAAAAAACACATAAAAAAATAGTAGACTTAGCCCCCCTGACATGCAATAAATTAAAAACAAGTTGTTTAGAATGACTAAAAAAGACCAAAAAATATATCATGTTTCACAAAAAATTCACATATAAAATTGATCAACTAACTTGTATCACTTTGCTTGGTAGGTGCATCCAAATTTAGAATCCTAAAAACGCTATTCACCTACTTTAGATTATTTTCTCTTATCACATACACCTATAAAATCAGAAACCATGTTTAGATAAAGATTGCAAATAAAAAACTATGTATTTGTTGTCAACAATGACATGTAGATGTTGATAACATCCTAGAAACATACCATATACTTTTGGTTTAGTTATGGGTTAGTTTTCTTGGGTATTGATTAGAGGTTTATGATTTTTCTGATCACCAAGTTAGGAAAGACACAAGTCAACAACAATAACATTAACTATTTTTCATTTTAGGATAGTTGTGTCGACTATGTGGATCCTTGTAATACCTCAAAATTTCCTTAAGTCTAAATTGTATCTCTATAAGATTAAGGAATGACTTCCAAAGAGAGTAGTGTTTAAATCAGATAGAGTTTTCCTAATTTTAACTTTTTATCATGTGAAAACTTGAAATATCTTTCCAACGATACCAATTTCATCAAAATCTAGTATCAGAGTGAGAAGTTATGGCCATTTTACTGAGAGCTGTCAGAACCGACCAGGTACGATGAGAAGGTTGACGGACCATCGAGCTTGCGACGGACCATCGCAACCAAGGCAGTAAACCCATCCACTGGCCAAGTGCAACGGTCAGGCCGATGGACCGTCGAGCTTGCGACGGACCGTCGCCCAAGCCATCGCTACTAAGGAAGTGAGCCCCTATTCTGGTCCAAGTATGATGGTTGGACCGACAGACCATCGAGCCATGAGCCATCACAGATCCCGTTCAGCATTTTAAAGCCATTTTTAAAAGGCCTTTTTGGTCCTTTTTCATCCTTTTTAACACCTAGATATATCAAAACAAAGCATAGAACTTTAGAATCATCCAAAGTATCAGGAACTAGGGTTTTCCCTCAAGATTAACCCTCAAGAGAAAATCCAAATCTTTCTCTAAGAACCTTAAGATTTCACCATAGTTTCTACAAATTGAGTTAATATTTAAGGTTCCCAAGTCAAAAGCTTCAATAACCCTCACTCAAGAGTACAAAAAAGAGTCTCAAGAAATCTTGTTCATCTATAAGTCATAATCTAAGGTATGTGTGGGGTTTGAACAAAGACACTCCTTTCATCTTTTTGCCCAAAAGTTGTTTTAATTACAAAGATATATGGTTTTACATGTTTTTGTATGAAACTAAAGTATGGGTTATACCCTATGTTGTATTTCTTGAGATTACGATGGTTTCAATGTTTTAGAAATTAAAATACATGAGTATGTTGAGATTTTAATGCATATTGCTGAAAATTTCCAGATTTCTATATGATATATGAATCTTTATGATATCGAGTATGAATTTTGATATGTGTTAACATGAGATTGATATATGGGTCATTAAGCCCTATTTGAGATTTTAATTTTAAGAACTTTTGTGCTATAAGCTCCCATGATTTGAGTATTTTGAGATTATTGAGAAAGTTTTGACCTTAACATTCATAGTAGCTTTGAAATCCACTTTTCTAAATGAGATTACAGATTTTATCGTTGGGTTCTTTATGAACCACGAGATTATTTTATATTTGATTTCCATGAGATAAGTGTATCTAACTAAAGGGAGTAGTATTTATCACCGAGTTGGGTAAGTTACTACGGTTTTATACCCCAGAACTACATGCCACCGTAGGATTGAGATTTATGGACCCGAGGCCAAGATAGTGATCACTGAGTTGAGGTTATACTCCCTGGAAAGAGTATGATGCCTCTCCCCAACATGAGGTTTCTTCCTTAGGAGGAAAAGACGTTGGACTCCATGTAGCTCGCATGGTGTATGTCGGTTAAGAGAACCTCCCTAATAGCAAAATTTTTCAGAGTAGTTTCTTAAAGTAAAATTTTCCCAAGAAGAAAGTAGTTTTCCCTATTAGTAATAGTAAGCAATCAGTTTCTAAAGTAAAGTATGCTCCTTGAGATGAGATTTATACTATGTGTTCCATTATTCATAATTTACGAGATATGCATTTTGAGATTATTCGAGTTATGTGAGTCAGTTATATTAGCCTGCATGATTTTTGTAAATTTTGATGATATTATTATTTTAAGTATCACATACACCCCCATATACTCAGTACATCCTCAAAGTACTGATCTATATATACGTCTGTATGCTATATTGTCTCATAATGTAGGTTCAGGTGCTTAGTCTCAGCAGCGTCAGTGATCTCCAAATACCTTGATATACACTTCCATAGTTGGTGAGTCCTCATGGTTCAAGGACCTATTTTCCCTAATTTTAGTCTTCATATTAGTTGGGTTATTTCTTTTCAGTTGAGTATGAGTCTGTAATACCTCAAAGTTTCCTAACTAATTTTGTCTTAAGAATGTCAAGTATTAGCTTCTAAATTGAATGATGTTTATTCCATATGGAATTTTTAAGATTTTAACTTTTTGTCATGTGGGAAATTTAATAAGCTTTCCATCAATATAAAATTTGCCTAAATTCAATTACCGGGTAAGAAGTTATGACTATTTCAAGTCTCCGTCATAAAACAACACCATATCGGTCAGTGGCGCACCGCGCCACAAGATAAAATGGCAATTGTTCTTTTTCCAGTGTCCCAGCGTAATTTCTCCATATCGCGCCAAACTTCCAGGTTGCAAACAAAGTGGCGACGCGATGGCTCTGCGTCGCGCCATTTCCCTATTTCCCAATTGTCAAATTCCAGTGACAGTGCGATAGCGCCACGTCACGCCAGGGGTCCAGGTCGGAAAATTTTCACCAATTTAAAAGACGCATCCAGGGTTAAAAGGGGCAATTTCCCACCCCTATTTAAGCCCTTTAACACGAGATTCAACTATTTGGAACCCAAAATATACTAGTTTCTCTTAATTTTCTCTCAAGAACAAGCTAGGGTTTCAATTGGGGATTCAATTTCAAGAAAGTCTCTTCGTCAATCTTTGCTAAATCAAGAACCAAGGTATGTCATGTGTTGATTCATGGGTCTCTTTCACCCATGAAGCTCAAGAATCTCTTTTCAAAATCAAAGATTTGTATATTTATGAATGTTCATGATTTGATTGAATTGAAAAGTGATGTTCATGTTGTTGTTTGGTTTCATTCCATGTTATAGACTATTAATTACAAGAATTGATTCTAGTATGTGAGGAATTATGCAGTATTCATGATAAACCCTTCAATTCACAAGTTGATTGATGTATACTTTATTATTAGATGTATTAATGATTGTATAACTATAGCATGCTCCCCCATGTTTGATTAAATGCCTATGTGAAGGAAAAGTGTCATACTAGTATGATAATATGAAATCTCCATTCATGTACAAGTTATGTATGTCAAGTGCTTGATGAAATGTCTTAGCCAATGGATTATGTATTGTTGATGTTGGTCCTGTACTCAAGAAAGTCATGCTTTGTTAGTTTCTTTCTATCGAGTCCTGGGGGTA
Source organism: Capsicum pubescens (assembly GCA_030864215.1). Taxonomy (NCBI): domain Eukaryota; kingdom Viridiplantae; phylum Streptophyta; class Magnoliopsida; order Solanales; family Solanaceae; genus Capsicum; species Capsicum pubescens. Next base: position 112,011,521 of record CM061543.1, on the reverse strand, counting down.
CTTGTACCCAAAAAATATAGTTGTGTGCCTAGAGTCCGTGTCATGTTTTCAGGATATCCTTAGTCAAGCCATGATCCATAGAACTCAATCAGTCATGTGACTCAGAAAAGCTCAGTAATATAGTAATCTCAGTACTATTATGTCAGTCAATGGTACTCAGTTAATTCAGTCTAGTTCAGTTCAGTAATCCATGATCAGTGCCTATTCAGATGGAAGTAGGATTTAACACCGAGTGAACCCAAGGATGGGAACACACACTGTTAGATAAGGGTGTGATTCTTAGAAGTTATCTTTGCATTCTAGAACTATGTATCTAGCATAGGTTGAGATATCAACACTATCAGATGAGGGTTGATGAGGTGGATAAGCACTGTCAGATGAGGGCCCCACCATTCTCTTTTGGGGACACTGTCAGATTAGGGTCACTCACAGCTTATCCTTACTAGTGGCGCGGTATTGATAAACTTCCAATTAGGGTTATAGATTAGACCCCAACTCAACCATAATGGCGTATTAGGGGCATTTCAGTTAGATAACTACTTCCCACAGTTTCAGCTACAGAATCAGGACTGTCAGATATAGTCATTCAATCTCAGTAATAGAACTCAGATAGTTCTATAAAATTCAGGACTGTTAGATACAGTTAACTCAGAACAGTATGGAACTCAACTAGTTCCATCAAATTTAGGACTGTCAGATATAGTCACTCATGTCATCAGTTATATCAGTCATCAGAATTCAGTTATAAGTCATGTTAGTTATTAGTAAATTCATGTTATCACGATCTTAGGTATAGTTACGACGTATTCATGCATATATTATCATGTTCATATTAGTCATCTAGCCAGTATTGTTCATACATATGAACCCCATGCATTCATCCTACCTTCCATGCATACCAGTACATTCAAAGTACTGACGCATTTGTGCTATGGTGTCTTATACCATAGGTTCAGAAACATGAGCTCCAGAGCATCAGTAGCATTCTAGTCTCATCAGTTAGATTTTGCAGTGAGTCCTCGTCTTTCGAGTATATGATCATTTATTTATTATCTCATTAAGTAATTTATAAGTTGGAGTTAGTTAGGGATATGTTCCATCAACTCCTTATCCAGACAGTTATGTTTTAGAGGTTTTTTAGAATACAGTATGTTTAGATAGTATTTTAGTTTTGGGTATTCTATTACCCCACTCAGATGTTATATTTTATCAGTCATGTAGTTTTGAACCTTATGGACTTTCAGCCTCTATTTTCGCATTATATTTAGTATGTTATACAGTATATAGGTACAAATATCAGCTTGGGTTAGCAGTTTTAGGATCGTTCATCTATGCCAGTGCCTTCATTAGATAGTGCTCCCGCACCCAGAAATAGGTAGGAGCAGAGGAATAGGCCTTCTATGTCCAGGTCCCAGAACAGTGTAAGTAACAAACCTCGTTATCCTCCATGTACTAAGTGTGGTAGGGACCATCCTGGTGAGTGCTTAGCTGATCAGAAAGGTTGTTTTGGTTATGGAAAGATAGGCCATAGACTTAGAGAGATTCTACATTCTAGGAAGGAGAGCAGAGATGTTCGACCTCAGACTCAGACTACCAGTGCACCAACTCCTTTAGCCTGTCTAGCCCCTCCATAGGGTGCTTCATCCAGTACGGCTGGCGGTCAGTGCCAGAATAGATTCTATTCCTTACCATCCCATCAGGAACAGGAAGATTCTCTCGATGTTATTACTGGTATGCTCCGTGTCTTTCACTTTGATGTTTATGTGCTATTGGACCCTGGGTTAAGTTTCTCTTATGTGACACCATTAGTTGCTGTGAATTTTGGAATGAGTCCCACAAAGATTGTCAATCCTTTCCTAGTTTCTAATCTAGTAGGTGAGTCAATTGTTGCTAAGCAAGTGTATAAAAAGTGTCCTATCACTGTCCTTCATAGAGTCATATTTACTGATTTGAAAGAGTTGGAGATGGTTGATTTTTATATAATTCTGGGTATGGATTGTCTTCACTCTTGTTATGCATCTATAGACTATCGTACCCATATGGTTAAGTTTCAGTTTCCTGATGAGCCAGTCTTCGAGTGGTCCGGAAGTTCAGTAACTCCCAAGAGTTACTTTATATTCTATATCAAAGCTAGAAAGTTGATATCCAAAGGTTGAATCTACCATCTAGTTAGAGTTAAGGACACTAAGTCTGATATTTGGACCATTCAGTCAGTCTGTATAGTTAATGAGTTTCCTGATGTATTTCTAGAAGATCTCCCAAGGGTACCTCCTGATAGAGAGATAGAATTCGGGATTGACCTTCTTCTCGATACATAACCTATTTCTATTTCTCCATATTGTATGGTACCTGTAGATCTTAAGGAGTTGAAAGAGCAACTCAAAGATCTTTTAGACAAAGGTTTTATAAGGCCCAGTGTTTCTCCTTAGGGCGCACCCGTCCTGTTTGTGCAGAAGAAAGATGGTTCTTTGCATATGTGCATTGACTATCGTCATCTTAATAAGGTCACAGTCAAGAATAAGTATCCTCTTCCAAGAATTAATGACCTATTTGATCAATTGCAATGTTCAAGTTATTTCTCCAAGATAGACCTTAGATTCGGATATCATCAGCTTAAAGTGAGGGAATGTGATATTCCAAAGACAGCCTTCCAAACTCGATATGGTCACTTTGAATTTCTAGTCATGTCTTTTAGGCTAACCAATGCTCCAGCATCTTTCATGGACCTCATAAATCAAGTGTTCAGACAGTATCTTGATATGTTTGTCATAGTGTTCATAGATGATATCCTTGTGTACTCTCGTACTGAGAATGACCATGCGAATCATCTTAGAATTGTCTTGCAAACTCTTAGAGATCATCAGTTGTTTGCCAAATTCAGCAAGTGTGAATTTTGGCTAAGGTCAGTATCCTTTCTCGGTCATATTATTTCAGCCGAAGGCATTAGAGTTGATCCCCAAAAGATAAAAGCTGTAAGAAATTGGCCTAGACCTATCTCTCTACCAGATATTAGAAGTTTCTTAGGTCTAGCTGGCTATTACCGCCGTTTTGTTGAAGGTTTCTCATCTATTGTGTCTCCTATGTATAGACTGACCTAAAATAAAGTTAAGTTCCCGTGGTCAGATTCTTGCTAAAAGAGTTTTCAGGAGTTAAAGACTCGACTCACTTTAGCCCTCGTGTTGACATTGCCTGATGGTACGGATGGTTTTGTGGTGTATTGTGATGCCTATAGAGTTAGTTTGGGTTGTGTGTTGATGCAGAGAGGTAAGGTTATAGCCTATGCCTCTAGACAATTGAAGTCGCATGAAAAGAATTACCTAACCCATGATCTTGAATTAGCTGTTGTGGTTTTTGCTTTGAAAACCTAGAGACACTATCTGTATGGTGTTAATGTTGATGTGTTTACGGACCACAAAAGCTTGCATTATGTTTTTTCTCAGAGGGAGTTAAATCTTTGTCAGCGAAGATGGTTAGAGTTGCTAAAAGATTATGATATGAGTGTGTTGTATCATTCGGGTAAGGACAACGTAGTGGCAGACACCCTTAGTAGATTGTCTATGGGCAGTGTTGCTCATGTGGAGAAAGATAAGAAAGAGTTATCTCGAGAAGTACATCATTTGGCTAGATTGGGTGTTAGGTTGCTTGATTCAGCTTAGGGAAATGTTTGGGTTCAGAGTGGTTTTGAATCCTCTTTAGTTTAAGAAGTAAAGGAAAAGCAAGACATGGATGCTAGTTTGGTCAAACTGAAGGAGTCAGTTAAGGACCAAAAGGTAGAGATTTTCTCCCAAGGGGGAGATGGTGTGTTGAGATGTCAGAATAGATTGTGTGTTCTGTGTGTTGGTGATTTGAGGCAGAGAATTATGAATGAGGTGCATGGTGCGTGGTATTTTATTTATCCTGGTGACACCATGATGTACCGCGACTTGTAGGAAGTCTATTAGTGGAGTGGCATGAAGAAGGATATAGCAGAGTTTTTGGCGAAGTATGTAACTTGCCAATAGGTTAAGGTCGATCACCAAAGACTTGGTGGTAAGCTACAAGAGTTTGGTATCCCCACTTTGAAGTGGGAAGAGGTGAATATGAATTTCGTGACTGGTCTACCCCTTTTGCGTCGTCATCATGATTTGATTTGGGTTGTTGTACACAGGTTGACTTAGCATATTTCTTTCCAGTGGATACAGCTTATACAACTGAGGATTACGCTAGGTTGTATATCTGAGAGTTAGCAAGATTGCATGGAGTTCCCTTGTCTATCATCTCGGATAGGGGTACTCAGTTTACTTTCCAGTTTTGGAAAACTTTTCAGAAGGGTCTTGGTACCTAAGTGCATCTTAGTTCCGCCTTTCACCTGCAAATAGATGGTCAAGCTGAGAGGACCATCCAGACTCTATAAGATATGCTGAGGACATATGTTCTTGATTTCAAGGGTAGTTGGGATGAGCATTTGCCACTGATTGAGTTTGCGTATAACAATAGTTATCACTCTAGCATTCAGATGGCATCATTTGAGGATTTGTATGGTAGAAGATGTAGATCATACATAGGTTGGTTTGACATGGGTGAGGCTGCTTTGATTGGGCCTAATGTAGTGTTTGAGGCTATGGAAAAAGTTAAGTTGATTAAAAAAAGATTGAAGACAGCCCAGAGTCGTCAAAAGTCATATGCCAATCTGAGGAGGAGAGATCTTGAGTTTGAGGTGGGTGACTTGGTGTATCTAAAGATTTCACCTATGAAAGAGGTGAAAAGTTTTGGCAAAAAGGGGAAGCTTAGTCCCCGTTATGTTGGCCCTTATAGAGTTCTGAGTCGTGTTGGGAGAGTAGCTTATAATGTTGAGTTGCCCACAGATCTATCAGCTGTTCATCCTGTCTTTCATGTCTCCATGCTTAAGAAGAGAATTGGTGATTCCATTGTTGTAGATCCTTTGGAGAGCTCAGATATTCAGACCAGTCTTTCTTACGAATAGATTTCAGTCGATATTCTAGACCATCAGATCCGTAGACTAAGGAACAAAGAGGTTCCTTTGGTCAAAATTCTCTGGCAGAACCAGTCCATGGAGAGCTCTACTTGGGAAGCCAAAGCAGAAATACAAGCCAAGTAACCTCTTCTCTTCCCCCACAGACTCAAATTTAGCCGAAGGTATTACTCTTTCTTAAATCAATTTCCTTTCTAATCTTGTGTATTTAGCTATATAGTTGTCTTCTCCATTAGTTCATGCATTCTCAGAAGTACTCAAAAGTTTAGAATGAGATAGAGTTAGTTCAAAAATTCATTCAGTTGTGCATTCTCAGTATTCTATGTATTCTTAGCTTAGCTAGTGGAATTCAAGGATGAATGTTCCCAAGGGGGAGATAATACCCTGAACTTTCCTTAAGTCTAAATTTTATCTCTATAAAATTAAGCAATGACTTCCAAAGTGAGTAGTTTTTAAATCAGGTAGAGTTTTCCTAGTTTTGATTTTTCATTTTATGGGAAATTGAATTATCTTTCCAACAATACCAATTTCGTCCAAATCCAGTATCGAAGTGAGAAGTTATGGCCATTTTACTGAGAGCTATCAGAACCGCCCAGATGCGACGGGCAGGTTGACGGACCGTCGAGCTTGCGATGGACCCTCGCTTGAGCCATCGCAACCAAGGTAGTAAACCCATCCACTGGCCAAGTGTGATGGTCAGGCCGATGGACCATCGAGCTTGCGATGGATCGTCGCCCAAGCCATCGCTACTAAGGCAGTGAGCCCCTATTCTGGTCCAAGTGCGACAGTTGGACTGACAGACCGTCGAGCCAGCGATGGTCCATCAAACGAGCCGTCACAGATCCCGTTCAGCATTTTGAAGCCGGTTTTAAAAGGGCTTTTTAATCGTTTTCCACCCTTTTTAACACCTAGATATATCAAAACGAAGCATAGAACTTCAGAATCATCCAAAGCATCAAGAACTAGGGTTTTCTCTCAAGATTAACCCTCAAGTACAAATCCAAATCTTTCTCCAAGAACCTTAAGATTTCACCATAGTTTCTACAAATTGAGATAATATTCAAGGTTCCCAAGACAAAAGATTCAAGAACCCTCACTCAAGAGTACGAAAAAGAGTCTCAACCAAGATTGTTCATCTACAAGTCATAATCTAAGGTATGTGGGGTTTGAACAAGGACACTCCTTTCGTCCTTGTGCCCAAAAGTTGTTTTAATTACAAAGATATATGGTTTTACATGTTTTCTTATGAAACTTAAGTATGGGTTATACCCTATGTTGTATTTCTTGAGATTATGATGGTTTCAATGTTTTAGAAATTGAAGTACATGAGTATGTTGAGATTATAATGCATATTGCTGAAAATTTCCAGATTTCTATATGATTGATGAATCTTTATGATATCGAATATGAATTTTGATACGTCTTAACGTGAGATTGATATATAGGTCATTAATCCCTATTTGAGATTGTAATTTTAAGAACTTTTGTGCTATAAGCACCCATGATTTGAGTATTTTGATATTATTGAGAAAGTTTTGACCTTAACGGTCATAGTAACTTTAAAATCCACTTTTCTAAATGAGATTATAGATTTTATAGTTGGGTTCTTTATGAACCACGAGATTATTTTAAAGTGGATTTCCATGAGATGAGCATAGCTAACTAAAGGGAGTAGTATTTAGCACCGAGTTGGGTAAGTTACTACGGTTTCATACCCTAGAACTACATGCCACCGTAGGATTGAGATTTATGGGCTTGAGGCCGAGATAGTGATCACTGAGTTGAGGTTATACTCTCTGGCAAGATCATGACGCCTCTCCCCAACATGAGGTTTCTTTCTTAGGAGGACAAGACGTTGGACTCCATGTAACTCGCATGGTGTATGTCTATTAAGAGAACCTCCCTAATAGCAAGATTTTTCAGAGTAGTTTCTTAAAGTAAAATTTTCCCAAGAAGAAAGTAGTTTTCCCTATTAGTAAGAGTAAGTATTCAGTTTCTAAAGTAAAGTATGTTCCTTGAGATGAGATTTATACTATGTGTTCCATTATTCATAATTTACGAGATATGTATTTTGAGATTATTCGAGTTATGTGAGTCAATTATATTAGCATGCATGATTTCTGTAAAGATTGATGATATTATTATTTTAAGTATCGCATACACCCCCATATACTTAGTGCATCCTCAAAGTACTGATCCACATATACGTATGTGTGCAACATTTTCTCATAATGTAGGTTCAGGTGCTCAATTGCAGAAGCGTCAGTGATCTCCGAGTACCTTGATCTACACCTCCAAGTTGGTGAGTCCTCATGGTTCGAGGACCTGTTTTCCCTGATTTCAGTCTTCATAGTAGTTGGGTTATTTCTTTTCAGTTAGGGATCTGTCCCAATGGCTCTCTAGTTCTTGAGAAGTAGAGGCTTTGTTAGACTAGACTATCAGTAGAATTTTAGACTTTTCTGCATGTTGCTATCCAGACAGTATTCTTTTGTTATTTTAGTTGAGATATGTTATGACAGTGCCATTGTTTTGCTTTATCTATCTTAAAAGTAAGTGTTAGAAGTAGTAACAGTCTAAAAGGGTTAGCTTAAGGCTACTTATATCCTTAAGCACCGTGTGACGTCTCGGAATGAGATTTTCGGGCATTACAATCCTCCACATCCATACCCATTTCCTCCCAATATTCTAATATGATTAAACAAATTAAGAATTCTAGGTTTTGTATATTTTCTACTATTGTTCAAATCTCTAGATAAACTGAAAAGACTCCTTACAAACTCCAACTATAATGTATGTAATATCCTCTCTCATGATTTTAGCCTTTGAGGAGCATGGAAATTCATGATATGTTTTATGGTAAAGAAACTTTGACATATTACACAAACACTAGCTGTAATATATGTAATTGCATTTACTTAATAGTCTTTTGCTTCTTTTTTTTCTATATTCAACATACAAAGTTTATGCTTAACCTAACCAGTTGTTAGTCTTTTTTTGCCCCTCAAAAGTTCCTCGAATCATATCGCCTCCAACCAGGGTATCAACACACTTTCAAGTCCCAATATTTAAAATATCAAAGAGAACAATGAATTGTTGCATCATTATATGATTTTATGGATTGGATTCTTTAATGTATAGCATTTACTTTGAGAGTATAATATGTTTGTAGAACCCACTCCGGATACTCCAAAAATGCACTATCTTTAGAAAATTTAACAACCCATCCTTTTAAGTGTCCAAACAACATCTATCTAATAGAAGGGATTAAGCATATTGCACATGCTTAATATAGGTAAAATGAGGGAAATAAGGTTAGGTTTAGGATACAAAATGTATAAAATTATTTAAAGGTTAAACCACTTACTAGATATAGGATTCAAAATTAAACACTGCTTCTTAAAAAGCAATTTTTTATGAAGAAAGAGATTGTTGATAAGAAACAGTATCAAATTAACATAAATATGTGTAAGTTATATGACTAAAGCCTCCACCAATACTGATAATACCACCTGTCTAAAGCATCGAGATAAGAGATGTGACAACAACCTAAAGTCACGCCCTAAACTTCCATCAACTTGTCGGATAGCATTTTGGATTGCGTTAAATATACTTCCATATGTGGCTCCTTGACCGCACTCAATAGCTTGAATGAAATAGAAAGTCATAGAACCAGTTGAAGTTATTTTTGAAAGAGCCTGCACATGAACATAATTAGTTTCCTAAAAGCTTCCAGAAAGAGGGGCAAGCTAATAGCTTCCATGTTAAATCCAGTAGAACAAAAGAGGGATAAACTAATAGTTTCGAGTTAAACTCAGTATATAAAAGGAGGGATAAGATTAATCAAACTTACATATGTATCAGCGGAACTTTTATCATCATCACAATCACTAAAAGAGAAAACCTCACCACCATTAGTTTCTTTCCAAACTCCAGAATGGGGACAATGGTCTTCCCATACATTTGCCTGCTCCTATTTCCATGAAGTTACAAAAGTAAGTATTACCAAAGATAGAGTGGAATAGGAAGTTTAACATAGCTGGAAATAAAGAAAAATTACACAACTTTTTCAATGATGACATTTTCAAGGTGTTACCTTGTGCATTGTATACTATGTTCTAATTTCATACTATTTGTAGAATTCGTTGTTCAGACAAATCATATATTTGCAAACTGAAGAGTCATTCACAAAACATATCATACTCAAACGTTAGATAATACTATCAGTCAAAAGCCTCCAACTCATCGATAATCTATTTTAGATGAAAGCAAAACAAGACATACTTTGTTAATCTTCAAAATTAGGAATCTCTTAGGTGTAAAATGAATACCCATTAATCATATTTAATGAAATTAAACCTCTTGTATATCTAGTTATACCTAAATGCTTCAAACAATAGATAGAAATATCTAATAAAGAAAAAACATAAATTACTAAGGATAAAGTGATACAAGATATGTTTTTTCATATGGAAGTTATGGAGAAGGAGAGTTCCAGTAGATGATACAACAAGGAGATTTGGACTGCAAGGCCCTTCAAAGTGTTGGTGTTGTGAGGAACCAGTAGTGGAGACAATGGCACATGTCTTCAGGAATTCTTTTTATGCTAACAGGACCTGGTCCTACTCTTCTTCTTTTGCAGGTAATACTATTCAGCATTTGACCCTGAGATGAACAATATTAAGTTGGTGGAATGTTGAAGTAAAAGGGAGGAAACAACTATTCTATCTTGCTATGCCTAGCATTATTCTATGGGAACTATGGAGGAGAAGGAATAAGAAGAAACATGCAAACAAGGACACTTCAGGATTGAGGATAATAAAGAATGTTACAAGAAACCTGAGAATGTTGTTGAAGGTCAGAAAGCCAGAGCTGGATTTTCCAAATGAATGGCCAAATATAATTAAGGAGGTAGGCAAGTTAAAAATAAAAGTAAAGGCTATTAAAGTTTTATGGAAAGCACCAGAGGCAGGATGGGTGAAGTACAACACAGATGGGGCAGTTAGAGGTGAAGATGAAGGAAGCTCATATGCATTTTGCTTGAGGGATGAGAAGGGAGATGTCTTATTTGCTAAAGGAGAATCACAGTATTATGCTAACATTATGCAAGCAAAGGCTTATACAGTCTTCTATGCAGCTAAGCATGGTACAAAATCTCAGAACAATAAAATTATTTTTCAGATGGATTCTTTACTCATGCAAAAGATATTAACAGGTGATTGGCCTTGTCCATGGAATATAGCATACATAGTCAAACAAATCCATAAATTCATGAAAAATAAGCAAGTACAATACCAACACATATATAGGGAGGGGAACCAATTGGAAGATTATCTAGCAAGTTTGGCCATAGATGCAAGAGCTTTTACCATTACAAATTACCAACAGTTATAGAGCAGAGGTAAAGCTATCCTAAACAGTGATAAATAGCAGAGTTCATACTTGAGAATCATACAAGTCAAGGGATGAAGAGGGGAAGGAAACTTAGACTGAAAAGTTTACATTTAATTTATATACAACAGTTAGCAGTCAAGGTATGAATTCTAAGCTATTACAGCCAGCACAAAGGAACTTCAGCAACAAGAGATGAACGATGGGCCAGATGGAGCAGAATACACATGAGAGGAAGAAGGAGAACTGAACGATTGTGGGGCCAATCAACTCTTTTTCATCATCTTTTCTATATCTATGGAGGACAAGCAAGACATAGAGAAAATACGTCAAGTAGATCTGGAAACAACAAAGGAAGACAAGAAGAGGGAAATATACTTGGCTATTACAACTTTAATCAGAAGACAGGATCCAACTTAGCTAACCAAATATATATCCTTTATCTCATTTTCTGGAGAATGAAGCTGCAACACAAGCAATATCGATGTTCATCTAGTATGAGTTACAGTAAAGCTGCGAAAGAAAAGAGTACTTCCTTCTATGAAGAAGGCTCAATATTAAGCTCTCAAAGCAGTAACAACTTGAATCTTCAAGTAGGGAAAGGAAGCATAATAATGAAGGAGGCAGATATACTTTAAGGATTAGGAAACTAGTCCTTTTTAGAAACACTTATGCAAGCCAAGTAGATTTACTAGGTGAGCCTTTGGTTCTACACAAGAATACACATATCAATTAAACTTAACCCAATACTCGGCATATTCTACTTCTAGTTACTAATTAGAGTTAACCAAGGTCACACCTCTTGTCTAGTAATTAATGACAAAGAATGGATAATAATTCACCAAGGAAGACATCATGTCCCAAATACACAAATAGGTTTAGCCACACATGGAATAACCTCACATACATCCATCTATTCACATTTATACTTACCACACATAATATTTTCATATCATCATTATCTCTTTTGGATTCATCGGGTATCATCATAACATCATTATATCCTTTGGATTCACCGAGCATTATTATAATATCATTATATCCTCCGGATTCACCGGGCATCATCATAATATTCTATGGATTCACTGGACATCATCAAAACATAATTATATCCTTTGGATTAACCGGGCATCATCATAACATCATTATATCCTCTTGATTCACCGGGCATCATCATAACATCACTATATCATCCGGATTCATTAGGCATCATCATAACTTTATTATATCCTCTGGATTCACTGGGCATCACCATAATATCAACATATCTTTCAAGAAGATAATATACACATACATATGTAGTTAAATCAATAAGTATATACAACCCATAATGATAGATTATAAGTGATGTAGGGTAACACATAACATCATACTTTACTATTAATCATAACTACATAATATAAGTAGATGCATGAGCATGAGTATCTAAATGATATGCGCAATCACCACTCTTCCAAGTTAACAAGGTTATTAGTGAGTCAATTATAAGTAAAGTGCATGCTCTCTAGATACCTCTTTTACTCCATCTTTTCACAATACTAACCCCAAAGAAAAATCCTTCACATAAACATTAGCTTAATCATTAGGCTTGGGTCATAGCAAGAGTGGTAATATAATTAGACTTTCACTTGGTTAACTCATCAATAAGCCAAGCGATAGCATAACCATAGGTTCAATTTACAAGACATTCCAAGGCTATCCACATCATGACAACAAGATAATCAATCAAGTATACACATTATCCAACCACCAACCACATGCATAACTGACAATCAGGTTTAACCATTACATACTCAATAACATAACTTAGACGTTCCTCAAGTATCTAGGTTACTAAGGAATTACATAGTTGAAGATTAAGATGGGTCAAGTACCACTCCTAAATCCCAATAATGCCAAAGTTCACTTCTACAAGACTAACTTCTACCCGAAATTAGTCTAAGATATCTAAATCATACCATTATCAATCCTTACTATGCCTATAAAGGAAAATATTCTTCAAGTATCCATTCTAAGTCACCCCAAACACTAAGGCCAATTCATAACTAGTCATGTCTAGGTCAACATACTCTTAAGGTAAGTCAACAATTACATCCTTCTCTACTAGAGCAACAAAAGTATTCTCATACTATTCATGAGACTACAAGTAGAACTATCCAAGGTTCTAGGCTATAGTCATGCATCACATTTTACAAGTTTAATTGCCTACGAGGATCAACTAATCGCAAGTTCATCCTTCACCCATTTATCATGTAAGACCCCGCCTAATCTAACAAGATACCATAAATATACTACAATTATGCTCAATCTAACTACAAGTAAGCCTAACCTACCTCGAGTCCAAGTAGCTCACGAACCAATAAGCTTTTCCTTCCCTTTTCTTGAAGCTTCTTCCATGATCCAAGCTATCAACAACATAAACTAAGCATCATTACAAGATTAACAACACCTATTATGGCACCATTATTCCATGGTTCCAAAATGATACCAAACCTTAAGTGGGTCCCTTCTTCAAAAAATGAGTTTCCGAGACCAACCCATTGCTCAACTATCATTAGGGAGCTATAACCCTTAAGAAATTTGAGTATATCAATCACATTTGTGGCTACAAATAAGCCTCAAAGACTTAGGGGTTTTGGGTCTAGAAATTTAGAAATTAATGCCAAACTAGAATGAATCTTACCTCAGATTTGTAACAAAAATGGATTTCACAAGTTATTCAATCTCCTAATCAATCTATAAAACTCTCTTTGAAGATTTTTAACTCTATTAGGGTTTCAAAGATCATGAAGGAGTCACAAATAGCCAAAATTTTGGGCAAGACAATTTTTAAATAGGCTTTGCCCAAGCCTCGGGTATCGTGATCTCAACCTCGCTTGGCTACAGTAATAGCTCACGCGTTCCCACCTCACCCACCATGATCGTTGTATCTCTCTCTAAACTAGGCAATGGCTGACGCTTGGAACTTGGTTCCAGGCTTCAGGCAATGCCTCAAGATGCATTCAGAGTCCGTTTTGAGTAAATGAGATATGTAACTATATAGATTTTGATGTTCCGAATGCATTGGTGAAGTAAGATTTTGCATATTAGGTTGTTTTCCTGGAGTTTTCACTCAGTAGTTAATTAGAACCAATGAAGACTTCAAATTGGGAAAGTTATTATAAGAACTAAATGAACCGTCAGGTAACCAAACTATCGGTTCCAATAAGTCACTAATGACTTGGGGAAACTACGGAGAAGCTCTATCAGTAAAAATAAGGAAAAACGCAGATAATGACCTAAAGGGTCAATACAACATCCACTACTAAGGGACTTTCATCCTCGAAAGTTAAAGACGAAGAAAATACTTGAGGCCTCGAACAAATAAGGGTATTGGGCCCGCATCTCACTCTCGATCTGCCAAGTAGCCTCCTTTACTGGGCGATGCCTCCACTGAACCTTGACTACCAGAATTGCTCTTGTACTTAGTTGCCTCACATCACTAGCCAAAATAAGCATGGGCTCCTCCACAAAGGTCAACTACTCGTATAACTGGATCGAGTCCTATCTAAGAACATGAGAAGGATCCAGAATATACTTCCACAACATAGAGACCTGAAAAATTAGATGAACAATGGCATAGTCTGGAGGTAAAGCTAACTCATAGGCCACCTCGCCAACTACACGAAGGATATCAAAAGGAACAATATAGAGAGGGCTAAGCTTACCCTTCCTCCCAAATCTCATCACACTTCTAATAGGTGATACATGAAGGAACATACGATCACCAACTCTAAATATCAAGGCACAGAGTCTACGGTCGACATAGGCCTACTGCTTACTCTAGGCTGCTCTCAGCCTATCCTAAATCACCCTGACTCTATCCAATAAGTCCTGAAGAAAATATGTACCATAGGGTCTAACCTCAAAAGTCTCAAACCATCCTATAGAAGAACGAAATTTCCTATCGTACAAAGCCTCATAAGGTACCATCTCTATACTCGAATGGTAACTGTTGTTGTAGGCAAACTCTACCAATGCTAAGTACTGATCCCACTGTCCTGCAAAGTCCATAACAGAGGCTCAAAGAATATCCTCATGCACTTGAATAGTCTTCTTGGACTGACCATCCATCTATGGATGAAAGGCTGTACTCAAATCCACTCTAGTACTTAACTCCTTCTGAAATGCTCTCTGAAATCGCGAAGTAAATATAGAAACACGATCTGATATGATAGACACAGGGACCCCATGCAAACGAACTATCTCTCAGACATAAATTTGATCTAACTTCTCAACACTAAAGGTCATCCAAATAGGAAGGAAATATGCCAACTTGGTCAAATGATCCACAATAACCCAAATACCATCGTGACATGGGAAGTAAGAGGCAACCCACTAATGAAGTCTATGGTAAACCTTTTCCATTTCTATTCGAGAATGGGTAACCTCTGAATCAAGTTGCCTAGATGCTGGTGCTAGGCCTTAACCTGCTGAAAACATAGGCAACAAGCTGTGAAGATACCCTCAAATAAAACTACCTCAAATATCTATACATCTTGCCGAACCAGGATAAATAAAATATCTAGAGCTGTGAGCCTCATGCAGAATCGACTGAATAAAAACATTAAGTTGGGGAACAGAAATACGATCCTAAAATCTGAAGATACCCTCAGAATTTATGGTGTGTATCCCAGACTCACCACTCACCACCTAATCATTGAGAAGGCACAACTTACTATCCTCAAACTGACGATCATGAATCTGTTCAAATAGAAAGGACCTCGCCTCCACACAAGCCAAAATGCTTCCAGGATCCAAAATATCAAGGCAAACCATCAAATTGGCGAAGAACTAGATATCCCGTGCCAAGGGCCTCTAAGAAACTAATATACATGCCAAACTAGCCATACTCATTACCTTGTAACTCAAGGCATCATCCACCACATTCGCCTTACCCGGATGATACAAGATGGAAATATCATAGTCCTTCAGCTACTCCATCCACCTACGCTGAGCATTAAGCTCTCACTGGGTCATAAGAAGCTGAAGACTACGATGATCGGTAAAACTCTCATAATGTACACCATACAAGTAATGAGTCCAAATCTTGAGCGCAAAAACTGCCGCCGCTAACTCCAAATCATGAGTGGGGTGGTTGCGCTCATGCACCTTAAGCTGTCTAGAAACCTAGGTAATGACACGACCCTGTTGCATTAAAACACATCCAAGACCAATACCAGATGCATCACAAAACACTGTGAATCCTTCCCCCTCAACTGGAAGTGCTAACACCAGGGCTGAAGTGAGACAATCCTTGAGCATTCCAAAGCTCAACTCACACTCCTCGAACCATTGGAAAGGAACTTCCTTCTGGGTTAGTCTAGTAATAGGGGCTGATATGATAGCAAAGATCTCAACAAAAAGTCTATAATAACCAGCCAAACCAATAAAGCTGCGAACCTCAATCAGAGATGTAGGCCAAGCCCAATCATGAATAGCTGAAATCTTAGCCTGGTCTACCATAATACCCTCCTTGGACAACACGTGTCAAAGAAATGACACTGACTCAAGCCAAAACTCGTACTTGGAAAACTTGATAAACAACACATTCTCTCGCAAGACCTAGAGCACAATCCTTACGTGTTGTCCATGCTCCTCACTACTCCTCGAATACACAAGAATATAATCAATGAACACAATAAAAAAAGACTAGATAGGGTCTGAACACCCAGTTCATCAAGTCCATAAATGTGGCTGGGGAATTAGTCAGCCCAAAAGACATCACCAAGAACTCATTAAGACCATTACGGGTCCTAAAAGTCATCTTCGGGATATCCTAAGCCCAAATCTTTAACTGATGATAATCGAACCTCAAATTTATCTTAGAAAATACAGCTTAACCCTGAGGCTGGTCGAATAAATCATCAATACAAGGTATAGGATAACGGTTCTTAACCGTCACCTTGTTAAGCTACCTATAATCAATACACATTCGTATCGACCCATCATTCTTCTTTACAAACAAAATAAGGTCTCCCCATGGGGACACACTTGGTCTAATAAAAACCTTACCAAGAAGATCTTGGAGCTAGGAGTTCAGCTTCTTAAGATCAGTATGATCCATATGGTTAGGTGTCATAGAAATAGGTTGGGTGCCAGGCTCAAGGTCAATAGCAAACTCAATCTCAAGGTCAGGGGGAATACTAGGCAGATCGATAGGAAATACATTAAGAAACTCACATACAACAAAAATAGAGTCAAGCGTCGGACTCTCTACATGGGTATCACATAAATAGGCAAGATAAGACTTACAAACCCTTGATATAAGCCATCTATCACAAACATAAGAAATAATCCCTGTCATCTCGTAACTAATCGCTCCCTGCCACACGACTGAGGGTACACCGGGCATGTCTAAGGTAACGGTCTTTGAAAAATAACCCATGATCGCATGATAATGGGATAACCAATCCATGCCCAGAATCACATCGAAATCCAACATATCCAGAATAATAAGATTAACAAAAGTATCAACATCACTAACATTTATAACACATAATCTGAATACTCGATCCACTACTAAAGAATCACCTACGGGAGTAGATACATGCAAAGGAACATATAATGAATCACTAGTCAAGTTCAACCGTGGTGTATAATAAGCAGATATATAAGAATAAGTGGATCCAAGATCAAATAAAGTAAGAGCCAACTTGTAATATACCAAAATCCAACCTGTAACTATTGCATCTGAAGCTCCAGCCTCAAGTCTAGAAGGTACTGCATACAGCTGACCATGCCTGCCTGTCTGTCTCTTTTTTAACTTCTGAGTCATGCCCGGAATGAGTACTTTAACCTTTATATCTATCCAAAGAAAAAGAGTTTATCTATCTAACATGACTAATAGAAGCTCAATCGAACAAACCTTTCCTAATAGAATGGAATGGGGTTAGCCAAAATAGAAGAAAGAGATCAATGAGTTGTAGCTATTAGATAAGAAATATACCACCTCGAGCACCCTGGTAACCACCCCTACGACCTCGCGAACCATCTCTACATGAAGGATAAACTATCCTAATTAGAGAAGCTCCCTGGGATAAAACAACAATCACCCCACGACTAGGGCACTTTCTAGAGAAATAACCAGGAAGTCCGCAAGTAAAATTAGAATCACGAGTAGAATCTAAACTCACAAATCCAGCTGATCCGTCATAGCTACCATGCCTAGCAAGGCCTAAAAATGAACCTCTCATGGATACCACCCTTACTAGGGCAACCACTAGTAATGAACTGACCTCCATTAGCGGTCTGAAGAGCTTCTTGAACTAGTCAACTAACCTAACTCTGAGGCTGAAAAGATGGATGTGGAGAATGTCCAGCATAAGGAATACCACCCTTAAATTGGGAACTACTACGACTCCCACTAAATCTTCCTTAAAATTTAGGCCTATTATCACGATCCTCACACTGTATGTCCTCCATCACTCTAGCATGATAAGAAACCTTACCAAAAGTCTTACCCATAAAAACCAAACTCTGAGTATCCATCCGAATAGAAAGTCTCAGTCCTCGCATAAAATAATAAATTCTCTCATACTCTGTATCCAAGATAAAAGTCGCATGTCTAGCCAACTTATGGAAATGATCCTCATACTCAGTGACTGTCATAGAACCCTGCTCCAATATAGAGAACTGATCTCTCAAGTGATCTTTAAGGCTACGTGGCATATACTTCTCTAAGAACATCTCGAAGAACTGAGCCCAAGAGAGAGGGGAAGATCCAACTTGCCTAGAACTCACAAAACCTTTCGACCTATGCCGAGAAGATAAGTCCATATAAAATGTGGTGTAATCCACACCACGGGTCTTAACAAGGCTTAACCCATGAAGCCTATCCTCACAAGAAGTCAAAAACTCAAATGCATCCTTTCTAGGAGTACTAAAAAACCTAGGTGAAGTTAACCTCAAGAAACTACCCATCGTCTTCTGCTTCTCAGCAGATATAGCAGGCTAGGTCAAAACTGGAAGAGCGACTGCCTGTTAAACAACTACCAGAATAGGAGGAACCTCAACTCCAAAAGCAGTAGTTGCAGGCTATACTACTGTCCCCAGTAGTCTATGAACCATCAAAAATACCCAATAGCTGAACTAAAGCATCTCTAAGCTAAAAAGAGGGGATGAACCCTAGTGGAGCCTGGGCTGGTCCCTGGCACACCTCTGGATGAGGTGGAGGAGTCTCTAGATCAGGTGCAAAAATAGTGTTTGGGGAGGTCCACCTTGATCCCTAACAGGAGACACATCACAAGTCTGGGTATCGAGACCCTCCTCACGTATAAATGTAGCACGAGTCCTGGGCATCTATTAAAGAGTAAAGTCAAGAGAATATCCAACAAACCAACTCAAACTCTTAGCATGATATAAGTGAAAGAAATGAGGGACTCCTAAAATGTCCAATAGACTCTCGAAGATAAGAAACAAATGTCAACATTCCAATCCACAAGACTCAATTATCACTTGCCCTTGTACTAATAATATCGGAGAAACCTAGGCTCTGATACCAAATTTTCATGAACCAATTTGTGAGTCATGATGGGACCTACCATAACCCACCAGTAGGTAAGATAACACCATCACCCAAACCTAATGCAATGGGTTACCTTTGTTGAAACGTCCAACATGGACCCTGTATGGGAGCATAATATAATAAAGACATTCCATAAAGGAACAACTAACATTCAAATACCAATCCCATGACCTTATAGTATTAGTACAAAAGCATCTCTAAATTCGACAATAGAAATTACAACTCAATATCTAATAGTTGTAAATAGTCTTATACATTCATCTCGAATACAGAAGACAGAATAACGATATAAAG
The DNA here is from genome assembly GCA_030864215.1 of Capsicum pubescens. NCBI lineage: Eukaryota > Viridiplantae > Streptophyta > Magnoliopsida > Solanales > Solanaceae > Capsicum > Capsicum pubescens. The sequence goes on along the minus strand of CM061543.1, from coordinate 111,992,301 downwards.
GAAATAGGGAAACTCGGACTCCAAGAGGTACTCCTAGAGAGGATGCATTTGAGTTTTACACTCATCATACAATACTAGGTTTATTGTCATTAAGCATGTTACAACCTTAAGGACTTTTTTTTATATTTTAGCTAAGTAAGGTCCACCAACTAGTTCACTAGGCTTTTAGACTACAAGTCATAGTCATTTATTAGAGCCAACTAGTTATCACATAAGTCACTTTACTAGGAAAAATTCCATAACATAACCATTTATCCAAGTCAAGTAAATTTATTAGGTGAGCCCTTGGTTCTACACAAGATTATTCATATCAATTAGCCTCAACCCAATACTCAACATAATCTACTTCTACTTACTAATTAGAGTTAACATGGGTCATACCTCTTGTATAGTAATTAATGATAAAGAATGGATAATAATTTACCAGGGAAGACATCATGTCCCAAGTACATAAATAGGTTTAACCACACAAGGAATAACCTTACATACATCCATGTATTCATATTAAATCTTACCATACATAACATTATCATATCATCATTACCTATTCCGGATTCCAAGTGCATCATCATAACATCATTATATCCTCCGGATTCACTGGGAATCAACATAACATAATTATATCCTCCGAATTCACCGGGTAATATCATAACATCAACACATCTTTCAAGAGAACAATATACACATACATATGTTGTCAAATCAATAAGAATATACAACCCACAATGATAGAGTATAAGTGATGTAGGGTAACTCATAGCATAATACTTTACTATTAATCATCACTACATAATATAAGTAAATGCATGAGCATGAGTATCTAAATGATATACGCAATCACCACTCTTCCAAGTTAACAAGTTTGGTAGCAAGTCAATTATAAGTCAAGTTCATTCTCTCTAGATACCACTTTTACTCCCTCTTTTCACAATACTAATCCCAAGGGAAAATCGTTCACATAAACATTAGCGTAATCAATAGGCTTAGGTCATTAAAAGAGTGGTAACATAATTACAGGTTGACTTGGTGAACCCATCAATAAGATAAGAAATAGCATAACCATAGGTTCAATTTATAAGACTTTCCAAGGCTATCCACATCATGAAAACAAGATAATCAATCAAGTATACACATTATCCAACCATCGACCACATGCATAACTGACAATTGGGTTTAACCATTATAACCTCAATAACGTAAATTAGATGTTCCTCAAGTATCTAGGTTACTAAAGAATTACATAGTTCAAACTGAAGGTGGGTCAAGTCCAACTCCTAAATCCCAATAATGCCAAAGTTTACTTCTACAAGACTAACTTCTACCCGAAATTAGACTATGATATCTAAATCACACCATTATCAATCCTTATTAAGACTATAAGAGAAAATCTTCTTCAAGTATCCTTTCTAAGTCACCCCAAACCCTAAGGCCAATTCATAACTAGTCTTATCTAGGTCAGAATACTCTTAAGGTTAGTCAACAACATCATCCTTCTCTACTAAATCAACTAAAGTATTCTCATACTATTTATGAAACTACAAGTAGAACTATCCAAGGTTCTAGGCTATAGTCAAGCATCACATTTTACAAGTTTAATAGCCTATGAGGATCAACTTATCCCAAGTATCGTCAATGACCTATTTATCATCTAAGACCTCGCCCCACTTGGACGTAGTTGTGGATCATGCATTCGTACCTCACCCACCGTGATCGCGGTGTCTATCTATAAGCCAAGAAATGACTTAAGGTTGGAACTTGGTTTTGAGCATTGGCCAATAGATGTATTCAGAGTTTGTTTTGAGTAAATTAGATATGTAAACACATAGATTTTGATGTTCCAGATGCATTGACAAAGTCGTATTTTGTATTTAAGGTCATTTTACTGAAGTTTTCACACTATGGTCAATTAGAACCAATGAAGACTTCAAATTGGGAAAGTGCTTCTAAAAACCAAATGAACCACTAGGTAACTAAACTATCAGTTCCAGTAAGTCACTAATGACATAAGGGAAGCTATGGAGAAGCTCTATCAATGAAAATAAGCAAGAACATAGACAATGACTTGAAGGGTCATTACAGTAAGAGAATTGAAACCCACTTACAACCACCGGTTCAAAAAAAATATCAACATTGTCTTTTTCAAGCACTCCAAACACTCTCTAAAATGGTTTCATCTCAATCAATATCCAAAAACTAAGAAAATAAGCTACCTTCCAAGTATTCATAGTTTAGGCTAATTATTACACATTTAGGGCCCAAAAGTGACCAACGAAAATAAAATTCCCACTAGGGGCTATTTTTACCCACTCTTGAAATGCTTTTGTGAATCAAAGGTGGATCCAAAGCTCCTTGGACGTATATCCTTTCCAAGGGGATTTCGAGCCCCATTTTTCACTCCTTCAACCTCGTCAAAGTACTTTGACCCTCTTTAATGATAATCTTCATCCATGAGGCATCTTTTAATAGCACTAAGGAGTCATCAAGAACCTCTAGCATCATACGTATCCCATCCAAAGGTCTGAAAGCAATTTGGCTTGTATCATCCTCCCCTTCTTGAAAAAGGATTTGACATTGAATCCAAAAATTGAAAAATCAAAGGAAAGACAAACAAAAACAGCACCCTCATGACATGTGGGTTAGGGTTAGTACAAATAATCATAGCATCATGCAAAGGTTGCACAAACATACGATATAACAAAGGATCCCTTGTTTTAATCATGAAAAACTTATTGAAAAGGTAACAGAGGAATTGGCTATAACAAATATTAAGTGATAAGGAAACCACAAAGGTCATACTGGCCTCAACAAGCCACAAAAGTGAGACTACATTCATCTTAAGATCCATAAGACACAATTGATTCATTATCTCTACAAGAGACCATACCAAATGTGGTACCACCAATGGTTCAAAAATCCAAATAGGTTTTTCTGAGCCAATGATGTGAATATCCCACATAGCATTATCACTTAACCAAGTGGACCAACCAACATGCTTCCTACCTCCGCATGAACAATTCCAAGACTAGCATGGATATCATCATAGGAAAAAATCTCGTATAGAAAGGAATCAAGTATACAAGCATCATCCAAGGTGTTATTATATATAAGAAGGCCATTTGGTCAAAATATTTAGCACATAATGCACACAAGGATGGAATCAAATCATTTAAGCACATATATTTTTTCCTTTCAAACAACTTTCCTTAAGAAAGGGGCCACAAATTGTAAACAAGTCACAAAGAAGGGTTTCACATTTATGTAATTAATCTAAAATATTTTCAAGAGGTAACTATCTCTTTGACCTACAAGTAGTGAAAGTTTGGTAAAGAATGGAAACACACATTGTTCAACTCTGTTGGATCTTTTCTTTATCTTCATTTTTTTAATAAACACTCATCTTTGTTAGAAATTCCCTCCATGCACAACTTGGGTCTATCAAGTTGATTGTAAATCCACAAGAAAGACATTCCATCATAGGTAAGGGTTACAACATCCTCATTCAAACTTTGCTTGTCATCTAAACCATACAACAAGTTGGGTGTGTCGAAATCACCATATTCCAGTAGGTCACCGGGGTCAAACAGAAGAATTAGCCAAGAATATGGGTTATAACAACACTCATTTTCCTAAAGGTGGCATTTTCACCATTAATTTTACCCTCTATATGACCATTGACAATTTCATAAGCAAAGAGAAGGTAGAGAAAGGTATCACAAAAATTAACTTCAACTAAGGTGCCCTCATACATATTCTCATTGTCAGATTCAAGATCATCACCATAAGTATTCTCATCAATAGAGGCACAAAAAAAGAAGGAAAAATTTCCAAACAAGTAACAACCTTTCTTTCTAGGGGTGAATCCTCAAGTAGACACAAACCACTGCTAACATCAAAGGAGTCATAACTCAAGTCATCACAAGAATCAAACAATTCATCCTCATAATTATCAAAAAAGTGTGAGGTATCATATAGAGGATCATAACTATAATAATTTTCATAGGAATAATCACTAATTGAGTTTCTTAAAAATTCAAGTAAATCAAAGTTATCATCACCCAGTTGATCATTCCTTTCTAAAACTTTACTCCCTTTCCCTTAAGAGTACTCTCATCTTCAAAGAAGAGATTTCCATCCTTAGTAGGAGTGTTGTCACACCATAGTAGGTTTTCATATAGGATATAGCCTTCAATATGAGCTACATCATCAATGCTATCCAAACTACTAGGTAATCCACTAGGAATGATTTCATCATCTTCAAACAAGATATTATTCTTAAAAAGAGAAGGATATATCCATGAAGAGGATTTAGAACTTGAAAGTTAAATCTATAAAAGACAACTATAATGTGTCAAAAATGTTTCAAATATATGGTTATCCCTATGAGGTAAATAAGAAATAGGAGCCTTACCAAAATTCATTATCAAGGGGTCACTTCTATTTACTTGACTAATATTTTCAATATCATCACTCACTTGAGGTTCGTTAATCACATAAAAAACAATCAAAAGTGGTGGGCTAGTTTTGCAAACAAGTTGACCAACACAAATTTCACAAGATAATGTACCATCATTTATCGAATTGACTTTAACACTAGGTGGACTCAAATTGATCTTATAAGAAAAGTCAAGTCGGCCATCAATAGGGTCAAATAGTGTATTCACTATCTCAATAGGTACATCAACAACAAGAGGTAAAGAATCATGATACTCATATATAGGCAAGCTACTACTCACACTTAATGGGCTACTAGCCACATAATTATTATTTACATGGACTAAAGTGCAAGAGTTAGCTATGTTACCTTGAAGCTCTTGAGGATATTGTTCTTTACCTTGGGGTAAAGGTCCTTCATATTCTTTGGGAGAATCTAAGATTTCCTTTTTCAAATCTTCAAAGAGAATCTTCTCTTTTGGTTCTTGTTCTCCTCTACTTGCCATGTTGGTACCTACACACATGTCCTTGCTAAGAGAAGGAGAAACAAAGTTAGCTTGAGTTTATAGCAACCCCCTTACTATAATCCTATCAACCTCTCCTTTTCCTTTATTGTATTTCCACCTCGCACTCCCTTAATAGTCTTAATCTTTTGTCACTTATTTTCATTAGGCTTGGAGTAATTGGTTATCTTTCCTTGAATTTTAGGAAGGGTAGATGGAATGAGATTATTTCCCCATTGGTCTATTACAATCTTATGCCAATTTTTCATATTTAAAACCTTATGTTGTGCAGACCAGCTGACATCCAAACATAAGTGTCCAAATTCCAAGGGGAATATGTCACACCACACCTCCTCATAGTACCCATCTCTGGTAAAAGAAACCTTCATGCTCTCAAAGACTCTATAGCCTTCCAAGAAGTATGGAAAATGCATAGAAACTTGAGGTATCCCTATATAGTTAACAATATGAGAAGTTATGTAATTTGCATGACACAAATCATCAAGGATAAGAACACATCTTGGAACTCTGCAAATTTTTACCCATCTTGAGCAAGCTTGTTTTTTTGGATTACTATTATAAAGTTTTGTATATATCTTCGGCATATAGATTGAACTCATAAACTCTTTCAAGGAAACCCATGTTGGATTGGGATTTCTTGAAAGTGACCACCATCCCAAGGGAGAACGTTAAATACGCTAAAGGGCATATGTGGCTTGTTCGACTTTACTCATAATATAATCCTTGAAGATTTTCTTGCATTACCATTCCTAATCAAGATAAACTTTGGGATTTTGCTGACCTTTAAGGATAGATAGAGTAGGAGGACCATGACTCCTACTATACCCTCTATATCTACCATCGTTCCCGTTTCCATATATTTAGGCACTAGGATAAGAAGAATAAGATGTAGTACCCCAAGGCCTTAGGGATGCACACTCTTTTATTCCCATGGGGCGTCGTCTACTATAGTTAGTATAACTATTCACATCAATTCTATTTTGGTAAGAAGTACCATAAGATGAGAATACAAAATTTCACAATCCTCATATACATTCTCACCATGACTCTCATAAGATGCATAAGAGAATGGGTTATACCTTATATCTCTTCTATCTTAGAGTGGGAAGTGTAATACTCTTTACATGCCCCATATTCCTCATAAGATCCATGACAAGGCTCTTCATCATCTCCATATTCTTTATAAGAACTAGGGCCATCATTCATCTCACATTCTCCTTTAGAATAGTAGCCCTCACTTTCACACAACTCTTGATCATGGCTATATTCATAGCCTCCATAATATTCATCTTCATCATAGCCGTAAATTTATTCACCACTATCACAGTCTCCTATATAATAGTCATAATTATCTGAGGCTACCAAAAATATACTTTCTTACAACTACTTGTACCTACAAAATGAACAAATATTATTAGTGGTAAAAGCTCCTTAACAACACTTGTAAGAATCTCTCCTTTGTAGTCCTCACAATTGGAGTGGCAAATGTTGAAAGTTGCTTATATCTCAGTGTTTCATAAGGTGTCAATCTCTACTTATGGCCAGAGTGGATTCTTGTTTGAATGACTCAAAGAAAATATTTAAGGACTTGAATCAAGAACTAACAATGACATGAAAAATATAAACTCTTGAAAGACTTTGGACTCAAGAACTAATCAACCAACTTAGTAGGGATTACTAGTTGTTGAGTAGCTTAAGAATTTGGTATTGGTAAACTTGAAATATGTTTGAAATGCGTTGGACTACCTTGACCTGCGTTTGGGAACCTGCTATAGAAGGTTGGGTGTAGGTCCAACACACTTTGGGAGTAGGTGAGGGGATGGATATTGGTCTGAGGTGTGTTGTATATTCTGCAGCACCTCCAACAAACCTTGGGCACAAGTTGGTCATCCCTCCCCTCTTTGAATGGTCAAAATTGACCCTTTTGTGGTCCTCTTTGCACTTTCTTTTGGAATATACATGGAATCCTTTGGAGATGCTTTAGTACAAACACTTTTACACTCTTTTTATTTTTTATTTTGGATCAAACAAACAATTTTGGATAAGCTATCAAGATGAAGATAGCAATCTCTCCAGGAACGCCAATTGTTCCAACTTTTTCTCCTTAGCTCAGAATGATTTGAAATTTTGAACATAAGCACTTTTCAACATTATAAACTCATTCCAAACATTATTTTTCTCAAATTATTCACCAAAAACTTCAGCTCTTGCAACCAACTTCAAAATCTTCAACCCAAGCTTTCAACAAGGACAGAACACTTAATAATGTTCTGATTTAGCTCAAATTTGATATTTGGACTCTAATAATGTTGGGAAATTTAAATCCAACACTAGAAACATAAGAAAATAATAGAATAAAAAACTTAAAATTTAACCTAAGAACAAAAACGTGGATAATAACTTTTTTTGTGATTTTTCAATTTTCTAAGATGACTATACCCAAGATTAACTTCGTAGGAACGAAATCAAGCTCGGATCTGATATCAAATCATACGATACAAGATACAAAAAACAAGAATATAGATGTGAAAAATGAAAGATAAAGGGATAGAATGATAATGATAGATAGATAGACACAAAGAAGATAACAAAAGGGAAACCAAAGAGTTTTTCAAACCTTAAGATCTCCCTTGTTGATTACTAACAAACACCTAATTCTTATGTTTTCCACAAGGGAATTAAGACCCCCTTACAACCACTATTACTAATAAAATATCAACATTGGCTTTTCCAAGCACTCAAAACACTCTCTAAAAGAGTTTCATCTTAATCAATAATCCAAAAACTATGGAAATAAGCTAGCTCCCAAGAATTTATAGTTTATGCTAATTATTACACATTTAGGGCCCAAAAGTGCCCCAATGCAAGGAAACATCCCTCTAGGGGCTCATTTTACCAGGTTTTGAAATGCTAGAGTGGATCATAGGTAGATCCAAAGTGCCTTGGATGCATATCCCTTCCAAGGGGCTTTCGATCCTTATTTTGCACTCCTTCAACCCTGTCAAAGTATTTTGACCCTTCTTAATGGTAATCTTTATCCATGTGGTATATTTTAATAGAATAAGGAGTTCTCAAGCACCTCGAGCATTATACATATCCCATCCAAAGGTATGGAGGCAATTTGGCTTATATCACTTACTACTAAGACAAATACTCTTCATCAAGACATATTATGTCCTGAAAATGAGTTGTTGCCAGAGTAGTTATCACTGGCAGTTTGACAGATAGAGTTATAGAAAATTTTCTATAACTTTTTACCATGATATCGAATTAAGGTGAGACTAATGACATTTGAGAACTAATATAATTATCTATCTCTTAGTGGATCTAGAGCTCAAAAACTTAGGGTGTTAAATGAATGGAAGGTCTAAAACAGTTCCATTATAGAAAACATCTATAATGGCATAAAGTTTTACTCTATAAGGAAGAGGCCTGGAAATTGTTGCATTGACTTCATCATCAACAATCATACCCTAAGTTTCAAAATATAAGGGACATAACGTTTCATCATATCCATTGTAATTCCTTTGTCTTGAGCCATGACCACAATAATGAAAGAGTAGTGTGTCTCCCGATTGACATCCCTATATAAGCCAATATAATGCCATATGCATGTTTTATTTAGTTAGAGTTCTATATGGGTTGGGTTCTTCTTCTGCACATGTATTTGGACAAGAGAGTTGAAATTATGAAGCATATATTTAAAGCAAATTGGGGTTGTGAAAATTAAAAATTGATCCAATAACCTAAACTGATATTTGAGATATTGCACTCATGATTTGGGTTTTATTGGTTTAACAATTTGGTTATTGGTTTATTGTTTCATATATTATGTTATTGGTTCGGTTCTCAAGTTGAGAATTTTTTTAATAGGTAAAATGATAACCCGAGAGTAATTTATTAAATTATAATTTTACCCTAAAATATGTAGAGTACTAGAAATAAGATGATCTTGTGTCGCTAAAAAGTAAAGGGAATGTTATTCAAATATAATAAAAGTTGGTTAAGATAAATAATTTACCTCCAAGACGCAATGACCTATGTAGACAACATCCTTTCCTATGTTTCAAGCAACTTAGTGTACTGATCCCTAATGAATCCTTCATAACCTGATTGTTTCAGTGAGATATTTGTTATACAACTTGATACTACACTTATTATGAATGAAATTTTGATAGCAATTTGTTAGGTTGTACCAAGAAAAGTGTACTACAAACTTTTATCACATGTGCACTCTAATTCTTAGAAGAAAATATTAGATGCCTCTAATTTTAATGTAAACTGAATGTAGTGTTTATTTCTTTTTAAAGCTAGCAAAAGGATTGAGTCCATACAAGATTTTGATATTGAAGAAACAAGACCAACAAAAAGACGCAAAATAGATTGGATCCTAAAGGCTCTATCACAATGGTCTGAAATTGAAGGTAATGCAATATTAATTTATTAACCAAAGTTCCTTACATTTTATTTGTGCTAGATTTATTATTTATTAACATTTTACACAACAAATTTAGGTGAAATTGACTACATACCATCAATATCGTGTATTCAAGAGTTGGAAAATATTCATAAATGAATAGATTATCATGTTATGACATTTCAACGTGAAACTCCAACATTTCGTTGCGACAGTAGATCAATAAAACCTACCAACACTGAAGTTCCAACTCAATTATATGATTTATTCTTCTTTAAAAATAAAGTAACAGAAGAATTTCGCAAACACATTAAAGCATCTAACAACATATTTGGATTTCTGTCTTTTGGTGTTAAACTTGACAATGATCTGACATCTTTGCAGAAAGGAGTTTATATATTTCGAGCAAAGGGTCAAATATATCATGATCTCCCCTCATTACTACCCCATGATAATAATTCTTGTTATTTTCAAATGTACTTATTTGACATTGAAAATGAGTCACGCAATAGGATTTTGATAGTCAAAGAAGCTAATTTACCCAAGGAAGTTGTCACAGTAATTAAACAAATAATGGATGGCAATACTTATGCATAATTATTTCTCAAGCAAAAGATCATTCAAACTTTAAGTATTTATAAATTTAAATTACTTCCATTGCAAAACTAGATCAACATATCTACAAAAAATCATCAGCAAAACAAGTTGCTGCAATTTGGATAGATGAAAACAACCCCAATGTACCATTTAATTGAGAGATTATTGTTCATGAACATTTAGATAATATTCATAGAGTTAAATATTGTTACGGTTGTCATGACCCACTCCAGTATCCTTTGCTTTTTCCAAGTGGCGAACTAGGTTGGCACCAAGTAATACGAAAATAACACAAAACAAGTAAAGGTATGTGTGGAACTAAAGTTTCAAGCCTCAACCGGAACAAACCTACATTTGTGTTCATTGATGAGGTGTTTGACAACGAGGAGCAACATAAAGTTTTGAAATAAGATGAAAATATGCAGTGGAGAAAACACGATAATACTATTATGCGGATGATTATTTCAATAATTTGTTGTCGGTATGTCCACAAGCTAAAAACTACTCTACTTGAATATTTTAGGTTTGGGCCATCAAATTTTAGAAAGGAAATATTATACGGCATAGTTGATTGTATTATGGCCGAAGAAAGTAGAGGCTCGAAACATTGTCAAAGAATAATACTTCCTTCATCATTTGTCAGAGGCCTAAGGAACATGCATCGTAGCTATATGGATGCAATGACTTTGGTTCAATATTTTGGAAAATACAATCTGTTTTATACTGATTGACCAGAGATACAAAAAATTTGGTAGGAGGACAACTTGCTAAAGACAATCCTAACTTGGTAAAAAGAGCATTTAGATCAAAGTTATAATATTTAAAAGATCAAATCTTGAAGAAAAAAATATTTGGCCTGTTGCAGCATAAGTTTATGCGATTGAATTTCAGAAAAGAGGCCTACCACATATTTTTTTTTTAACACTGGAACAAGGATACAAGATAACATCATCAGGTGATTAAGGCAAGTTTATTTCCGTTGAACTTTCCAATAAAGAAGAATTACCAGTTTTGCATGACTTGGTTATCAAGCATATGATGCATGGCCAGTGTGGAAAAAACATCCAAAAAATTCAAGCATGAGGGATGGTCAGTGCAAGGGTCATTATCCTCATCCATTTAGTAATAATAAATACAAGGAAATAATGACTATCCTTTTTACAAGAGGCAAAATGATAGAAAGAAAGAAAAGATCTACGACATGGCAACGAATAATCAATGGGTTGTTCCATATAATTCTTATTTACTGGGTACATATAATTGTTATATCAATGTTGAGTCTTGTATAGAGATAAATGCAATAAAGAATATTTACAAGTACATATATAAAGGACATGATAGGTGCACTATTTTTATCAAATCAGATGATGGAGGAAAAGTCGTTGATGAAATTAGGAGTTTTCAAGATGCACGTTGGGTTACTGCGCCGAAAGCGCTATGGAGAATTTATGAATTTGATCTTAGTGAAATGCAACCTCTGGTGATTAACCTTCAACTACATCTTTTAAATAAACAAACAGGTAAACTATTTATATTAGTAGTTAGATTGATTTAAGTTTTTGATGAAGTTGCATGAAATATTTATATGCAGTTTTCAGTGAAATCATTCTCATGCAATAGTCCATTTTTATAAAATTAAAATACCCACACTTTCCTGCTGCTTATTCCCTTCTTTTAGCTTCACCATTTAGGGATTGAAGCTCTTTTGTCAATTCAACTACCTTGCTTAAGCTATATGAATTCTACAACTTTACCTTTCTGAAAAATAATCATAAGATTCAAATTGTAATAACCTATTTTAATCTATGAATTTATCATGAAAAGATTTAAAATTATATTGAACGGAATATTTTTCTAATATTTCTAATATTGTAGTGTGCTACTGGAGCAACCAAAATCTGGAAAAAGTTATTGCATAGGAATAATCCTAAAAAATTAGGCTCACCGAGTATTTTCACAAATGTTCAACAGACAACAAAGCGCATAAATACGTATACAAGGAATTTCCAGAGTACTATGTTTGGAACACTCAGGGGAAGATTTGGACGTAAAGAAAAACAAGATCAGTAATTGGTCAAATTGTTGTTGGTAAGAAATTCAACACGATCACTCTTACTATTTGAAAATGTTCAAATATCATTCATTTAGTCTTTTTTCTTTAATTCACAACTAACCCAACAAAAGGCAAAAAGGTATTATTTGATATTATTATTGAATCACGTATGAGGACCGACTTTGTTTCAATACTCTATTAACAAAAGTTTATGTGACCCATTCAAAAAAGATGCAAAAGAAAGGGGTTTACTTGAATCAGATAACCACATTTCTTAAGGCTTATGTGAAGCAGTCGTCTTCAAAATTCCATCAGCTAAGAGAAATTTATTTACAATAATTTAGGTTTGCAATTCGACAGATGTTAGAAAGATCTGGGGCAAATATTATGATGACATGTCAGAAGATTTTAAGAGAATACACAACAATTCTCCTACTACTCAACTTTAATGCACACTGAAAAGCGTAAACTATTTCCTAGAGAGCATGGGTAAGAGAATTAAAAATTATTACATACCTAAACTTGAGCTGACTATGGATAATGAAATTATATTAGAATACAGAGAAATGATTGAAGATAAGTCTATATTAGTTCCTTCAGAAGATTTGGATGCCCAAATAAAGCTAAATCCTGTATAAGAGCAAGTGTTCAAGATAATATTACAAAGGATAGAGTCTGGCTAATTAGGATTATTCTTTGTCGATGGACCCAGAGGGACTAAAAATATTTCTATATCGTGCATTACATGAAAATATCACATCAATGGGGCATGATAGCACTAACAATGGCAACAACTGGTATTGCAACAACTCTTTTAACAAAAGGTCGTACAACTCATTATAGATTTGAGATACCGCTTCAGAAAACTAATACAATAGTCACACGTATGTCAAAGAAAAGTGTTGGAGGTAAATTGATTAAAATATCCAAGCTGATTATTTGAGATGAAGAGCCTATGACCGGTCATTGGACTATTGAAATGGTTGATAGGAGCTTCATAGTTTTGACTATACATATGATGATACCAACAACTACTATTTGGAAGATTACTTGAATACTGTAACACCAAATGGTCTTCTTCCCCACAAGTACGTTCTTACATGTTTACTAATATGTGATTATATTTGAGAATCAAATATGTATGTAAGGTTCATAGAATTGATTACACAGAGATGGATAGAGTAAGTCTTACTTTGGTTATGAAGTTAAGCTACACTTTTCTGCATAACGAACACAACATTGTTTCCAATTGTGTTCTTAAATTCTAGACATTTATGAACAGACTCAATGACGAAAAACACCAGAAACCAAAAAACCCTACACTTAACACCAGAAAATGATAGAATGCTCTTAATTCTCACCATAGTAGAAGGTAAAAATAGTGTCCGAGTGAGGAGCTTAATCAATATATAGTGCTCCTTCATCACTATTCTATATCTATAGAAGGAATTAAGAATACAAATTGTTTCAATTTCTAATGCATTTACTATTGAAGAAGGAAAAAATAAAAGAAAACACGTGGAGAATATAATTGAAATCTCAAAAAATACAAAGAAAACTGACACCTACATTTACTAGATAGAAATACCCATTTTATCGACCATTAGCTGATGTAAATGAATCAGTAAATCCAGTTGGTCTTGCAATAATACTACCCTTACTGTCCTCGAGGTCCACGTAACTTAAGTCTTTCCTGCCAGACCTTGACTCAAGAAAATCAACAACTCATGTAAGTTCAAAAAACATCTATGGCATAATGACCAACTAATACTAAGGAAATACAATTCTAGATTGCCAAATATATTTATACATGTCAAAAATAATCAATGTCATCATTCCAAATTGATAAACTTACATAAGATCAGGATGATCTTCATAATCATAGTCTGGTTCACTTAAATGTCTCATTCTCTTTGCATCTCTTGGACCTCCCCTGCCCTTCCCTTGTCTACCTTTGTAATAACAGACAAAAACTATGATATTCTATTGTATTAGAACTTGAAAAATAGGTTGTCAAGTCTAGTAAAAAAATAGTGAAACTATCTATTTTACTCCTCAAACGGCGGTAGTTATAGTATAAATATTCACAACTTATAGTCCATTGGGAGATATCCATCCACCATCCAATAACGCCCCAAGTCTACACCCCAGATGCCATACGGTTCTTATGACCCCGAAGGACTACAAGCTATCCATGACTGGCCCCTGTTGTGAGCACTAAATATTACTACTAAAATAATGCGGAAGTTAGGATAAAATGCCATAAGGTTCATAATTTGAATACTATTAAGTATAACATCTGATAATAATATCTGAAATTAAATACTATCTGAATTAGCCTAGTCTGAAAAGCCTCTAACTGAACTATCTAAATGTAGAGTTGATGGGAAAAGCCCCCAACTAACTTTGACTACTAAAATATTAAAGCTACTGAAAATACTAAAATAAAAGAATATCCTCGATAGATGAGATCTCACTACTAAAACTGTTTCTTCTATCCAAATCTGTCAAAGCGCGGTCGGGAACCTGAGCATCCGGACCTATGATATGATTCATCATAGCACAAAGAGAAAGTATGTGTCAGTAACAATATTTAGATAAAGATTGCATCGTTATGGGTTATTCACCTCCTTTAGATTATTTGCTCTTATCACATACACGTATAAAATCAGAAACCATGTTTAGATAAAGATTGCATATAAAAAACTATGAATTTGTTGTCAACAATGACATGTAGATGTTGACAACGCCCTAGAAACATACCACATACTTTTGGTTTAGTTATGATTTAGTTTTGTTGGGTATTGATCAGAGGTTTATGATTTTTCTGATCACCAGGTTAGGAAAGACACAAGTCAACAACAATAACATTAACTATTTTTCATTTTTTGGATAGTTATGTCGACTATGTGAGAAGTTATGTCCATTTTAATGAGAGATATTAGAACTGCCCAGGTGCGACGGGCAGGTTGACAGACTGTCGATCTTGCGACGTACCATCGCTCGAGCCATCGCAATCAAGGCAGTAAACCCATTCACTGGCCAAGTGCAACGGTCAGGCCGACAGACCATTGACCTTCCGATGGACCATCGCCCAAGGCATCTCTACTAAGGTAATGAGCCCTTATTTTGGTCCAAGTGTGACGGTCGGACCGACGGACCATCGAGCCAGCGATGGACCATGGCATGAGCTATCGCAGATCCCGTTCATCATTTTAAAGCCATTTTTAAGAGGGTTTTTTGATCTTTTTGACCTTTTTTAATACCTAGATATATCAAAACGAAGCATAGAACTTCAGAATCATCCAAAGCATCAAGAACTTGGGTTTTCTCTCAATATTAACCCTCAAGAGCAAATCCAAATCTTTCTCCAAGAACCTTATGATTCCACCATAGTTTCTACAAATTGAGTTAAGATTCAAGGTTCCCAAGTCAAAAGCTTCAAGAACCCTCACTCAAGAGTACGAAAAAGAGTCTCAACCAAGCTAGTTCATCTACAAGTCATAATCTAAGGTATGTGGGGTTTGAACAAGGACACTCTTTTCGTCCTTGTGCCCAAAAGTTGTTTTAATTACAAAGATATATGGTTTTACATGTTTTCTTATGAAACTAAAGTATGGGTTATACCCTATGTTGTATTTCTTGAGATTATGATGGTTTCAATATTTTAGAAATTAAAGTACATGAGTATGTTGAGATTATAATGCATATTGCTGAAAATTTTCATATTTCTATATGATTTATTAATCTTTATGATATCAAGTATGGATTTTGATATGTCTTAACATAAGATTGATATATGGGTCATTAAGACCTATTTGAGATTGTAATTTTAAGAACTTTTGTGCTATAAGCACCCATGATTTGAGTATTTTGATATTATTGAGAAAGTTTTGACCTTAACGGTCATAGTAGCTTTAAAATCCACTTTTCTAAATGAGATTACAGATTTTATAATTGGGTTCTTTATGAACCATGAGATTATTTTAAAGTGGATTTCCATGAGATGAGTGTAGCTAACTAAAGGGAGTAGTATTTAGCACCGAGTTGGTCAAGTTACTATGGTTTTATACCCTAGAACTACGTGCCACTGTAGGATTGAGATTTATGGGCCCGAGGCTGAGTAGTGATCATTGAGTTGAGGTTATACTCCCTGGCAAGATAATGACGCCTCTCCCCAATATTATCTTTCTTCCTTTGAAGGACAAGACGTTGGACTCCATGTAGCTCACATGGTGTATGTCGGTTAAGATAACCTCCCTAATAGCAAGATTTTTCAAAGTAGTTTCTTAAAGTAAAATTTTCCCAAGAAGAAAGTAGTTTTCCCTATTAGTAAGAGTAAGTAATTAGTTTTTAAAGTAAAGTATGTTCCTTGAGATGAGATTTATACTATGTGTTCCATTATTCATAATTTACGAGATATGCATTTTGAGATTATTCGAGCTATGTGAGTCAGTTATATCCGCATACGTGATTTCTGTAAAGATTGATGATATTATTATTTTAAGTATTGCATACACCCCCGTATACTCAGTACATCCTCAAAGTACTGATCCACATATACGTCTGTGTGCTACATTATATTATAATATAGGTTCAGGTGCTCAGTCTCAGCAGCATCAGTGATCTCCGAGTACCTTGATCTACAACTCCATAGTTGGTGAGTCCTCATGGTTCGAGGACCTATTTTCCCTGATTTCAGTCTTCATAGTAGTTGGGTTATTTCTTTTCAGTTGAGTATGAGTCAATAGGGGATCTGTCCCAATGGCTTTCTAGTTCTTGAGAAGTAGATGCTTTGTCAGACTAGACTATCAGTGGTGTTTTAGAATTTTCAACATGTTGCTATTCAGACAGTATTCTTTTGTTATTTCAAATGAGATATGTTATGACAGTGCCATTATTTTTCTTTATCTATCTTAAAAGTAAGTGTTAGAAGTAGTAACAGTCTCAAAGGGTTAACTTAGGGCTACTTGTATCCTTAAGCACCATGTGACGTCTCGGAATGAGATTTTAGGGCATTACAATCCTCCACATCCATACCCATTTCCTCCCAATATTCTAATTTGATTAAACAAATTAAGCATTCTAGGTTCTGTATATTTTTTACTAATGTTCAAATCTCTAGACAGACTGAAAAGACTCCTTACACACTCCAACTATAATGTATGTAATATCCTCTCTCGTGATATTAGCCTTTGAGGAGCATGGAAATTCATGATATGTTTTATGGGAAAGAAACTTTGACATATTGCACAAACACTAGCTGTAATATATGTAATTGCATTTACATAATAGTCTTTTGATTTTTTTTTTCAATATTTAGCATACAAAGTTTATGCTTAACCTAACCAGTTGTTAGTCCTTTTTTTTCACCCAAAAGTTCCTCGAATCATATCGTCTCCAACCAGGGTATCAACACACTTTCAAGTCCCAATATTTGAAACATCAAAGAGAACAATGAATTGTTGCATCATTATCTAATTTTATGGAATGGGTTCTTTAATGTATAGCATTTACTTTGAGAGTATAATATATTTGCAGCACCCACACCGGATACTCCAAAAATGCACTATCTTTAGAAGATTTAACAACCCATCCTTTTAAGTGTCCAAACAACATCTATCTAAAAAAAGGGATTAAGAATATTGCACATGCTTAATATAGGTAAAATGAGCGAAATAAGGTTAGGTTTAGGATACGAAATGTATAAAATTATTTAAAGGTTAAACCACTTACTACAGATAGGATTCAAAATTAAACACTTTTTCTTGAAGAGCAATTCTTTTTATGAAGAAAGAGATTGTTGATAAGAAACAGTATGAAATTAACATAAATATGTGTAAGTTATATGACTAATGCCTCCACCAATACTGATACTACCACCTGTCAAAAGCATCGAGATAAGAGATGTGAGAACAACCCAAAGTCATGCCCTAAACTTTCATCAACTTGTCAGATAACATTTTGCATTGCGTTAAATATACTTACATATGTGGCTCCTTTACCGCACTCAATAGCTTGAATAAAATAGAAAGTCATAGCACCAGTTCAAGTTATTTTTGAAAGAGCCTACACATGAACATAATTAGTTTCCAAATAGCTTCCAGAAAGAGGGGCAAACTAATAGCTTCCATGTTAAATCCAGTAGAACAAAAGACGAATAAGCTAATAGTTTCAAGTTAAACTCAGTATATAAAAGGAGGGATAAGATTAATCAAACTTACATATGTATCAGCGGAAGTTTGATCACTATCACAATCACTAAAAGAGAAAACTTCACCACTATTAGTTTTTTTCCAAACACCAAAATGGGGACAACGGTCTTCCTATACATATTGCCTTCTCCTATTTCCATGAAGTTACAAAAGTAAGTATTACCAAAGATAGAGTGGAATAGGAAGTTTAACATAGCTGGAAATAAAGAAAAATTACACAACTTTTTCAATGATGACATTTTCAAGGTGTTACCTTATACATTGTATACTATGTTCTGATTTCATACTATTTGTAGAATTCGTTGTCAGACAAATCAAATATTTGCAAACTGAAGAGTCATTCACAAAACATATCATACTTTAATGTTAGATAAACCTATCAGTCAAATGCCTCTTACTCATCGATCATCTATTTTAGATGAAAGCAAAACAAGACATACTTTGTTAATCTTCAAAATTAGGAATCTCTTAGGTGTAAAATGAATACCCATTAATCATATTTAATGAAACTAAACCTCTTATATATCCAGTTATACCTAAATGATTCAAATTGTGGATAGCAATATCTAATAAACAAAAAACATAAATTATTAAGGATAAAGTGATACAAGATATATTTTTTCATGTGGAAGTTATGGAGAAAGAGAGTTCTAGTAGATGATACAACAAGGAGATTTGGACTGCAAGGCCCTTCAAAGTGTTGGTGTTGTGAGGAACCAGCAGTAGAGACAATGGCACACGTCTTCAGGAATTCTTTTTATGCTAACAGGACCATGTCCTACTTTTCTTCTTTTACAGGTATTACTATTCAACATTTGACCTTAAGAGGAACAATATTAAGTTGGTGGAATGCTGAAGTAAAAGGGAGAAAACAACCATACTATATTGTTATGCCTAGCATTATTCTATGGGAATTGTGGAGGACAAGGAATAGGAAGAAACATGAAAACAAGGACACTTCAGGATTGAGGAGAATATACAATGTTACAAGAAACCTGAGAATGTTGTTGAAGGTCAGAAAGGCAGAGCTGGATTTTCCAAATGAATGGCCAAATATAATTAAGGATATGGTTAAGTTAAAAATGAAAGTAAAGGCTATTAAAGTTTTATTGAAAGCACTAGTGGAGGGATAGGTGAAGTACAACACAGATGAAGCAGTTAGAGGTGAAGATAAAGGAAGCTCATATGCATTTTTCTTGAGGGATGAGAAGGGAGATGTCTTATTTGCTAAAGGAGAACCACATTATTATGCTAAGATTATGCAGGCAGAGGCTTATGTAATCTTCTATGCAGCTAACAATGGTACAAAATCTCAGCACAATAAGATTATTTTTCAGATGGATTCTTTACTCATGCATAAGATACTAACAAGTGATTGGCCTTGTCCATGGAATATAGAATACATAGTCAAACAAATCCACAAATTCATGAAAAATAAGCAAGTACAGTACCAGCATATTTACAAGGAGAGGAACCAATTGGCAGATTATCTAGCAAATTTAGCCATAGATGCAGGTCCTTTTACTATTACAAATTACCAACAGTTATAGAGTAGAGTTAAATCTCTCCTAAACAGTGATAAATGGAAGAGTCCATACTTGAGAATCATACAAGTTAAGGGATAAAGAGGGGAAGGAAACTTATACTAAAAAGGTTACATTTAATTTATATAAAATAGTTAGCAGTCAAGGTACAAATTCTAAGCTATTACAGCCAGCATAAAGGAATATTAGCAACAAGAGATGATCAATGGGCCAGATGGAGCAAAATACACCTGAGAGGAAGAAGGAGATCAGAACAATTATGGGGCCAATCAACTCTTTTTCATCATCTTTTCTACATCTACGGAGGGCAAACAAGATATAGAGAATATACATCAAGTAGATCTGGAAACAACAAAGGAAGATAGGAAGAGGGAAATATACTTGGCTATTACAGCTTTAATCAGAAGACAGGATCCAACTTAGCTGACCAAATATATATCCTTTATCTCATTTTCTGGAGAATGAAGCTACAACACAAGCAATATTGATGTTCAGCTAGTATGAGTTACAGTAAAACTGCGAAAGAAAGGATTACTTCTTTCTATGAAGAAGGCTCAGTATTAAGGTCTCAAAGTAGTAACAACTTGAATCTTCAAGTAGAGAAAGGAAGCATCAATGATGAAGGAGGCGGATATACTTTTAGGATTAGGAAACTAGTCCTTTCTAGAAACCCTACACTTTGTATTTGTTAATAAATGTATTGCGGGTTGGGCCGGTTAAGAATAGAAATGGGCTATTTTTCATTGGTAGGTGGGTTGGTCCATCAAATGTTGATTATTAATAAAACTCAAAATTAAACCAAAAAAACATACATACTCATTCTACAAAGGAATTTCCATGACACGAGACTGCCCCCTTGTCGTAACACGTTGCTCAGAGTCATGATTAATCCCAAGCTAACCCATGGTGTTACATCCTAGGATTTGGAACCTTTAAAATTTCTAAAGTTTGGACTATTTTTTACTTAGTATGACTCAAGGGAGTCACTCTAACCCTTGGTTACGAGTCATAGGATTCCTAGGTGGTCCAATCGTACCCTACGCAGTAAGGATGGCTTAGATACTTCCCATGGTATAAATCATATGGTTAATATTCATATGGGGTCTTACGAGTGGTATAGGGAAATTCGTATGGTGCATATGTGTGTTATCTAGTGTATTCTATCCACTATACGGTTGGTGGATACGGTTGAGGTTACCACTCGTACCCTTAGGTATGAGTTACGGAGGGAAAGTAGTATATAAAACCAGTAGGTAAGGTCTTTTAAATGTTGGATTTGAGTTAGGGTGTCTCTCAAACCCTTGGATATGAATGGTAAGGTAAGTTGTAACCCTGGACGTGACTTGTTTTAATTTTTAAGTCAAGGGTAGTTTTGACATTTCCTACTCTTAAAAACTTATGTACTCATATTATATAACCCTATATGGCCTTCCATAACACTTATTAAAGGATCATAACACTTCAAATATCCTCTAAAACACTATCTTGGAAGATAGGAGGCTAGGGTTTCTCATGTGTTCTCCAAAGGGGCTCAAGAGTCATGTTTCTCTTTGAAATCTTCTTGTATAAGACATGTAATCTTTTCCTCATTTTTATTTCAAAATAAAGTCATGTGAATTGTGTTTTAAACGTTGGTTTATGAATCATGAATGGTGGATTTTGAAATATTGTTGAGGGTCTTTATACATATGGTTTAGTATTAGTTTACACTATGTTTTTATGTGTTTTTCGTAATGGTTTGCATATGTGGTTGGATTTTTGTTATGAGTTAACTAATGGGTCTTTATTAACCCTAATTATGGTGATTTACACGTTGGTTTTGGTCTTGGTAAAGGTGTGCCCTCAACATGTTCGATAAAATGCCTTAAAGAATGTTTTTACTGTATTGTTGAACTTTCATTGGAACTCTTAAATTGTATGGTTTGGTAATTGAACCTTAAAGGGATTTGGATTGTTTTGAATGTTTTAAATGGTTTAAATGATATAAATGATTTAAATGTTTGGCATGGTCTTAAATGGTTTAGAATGGTTTAAAGGTTAAGGTTTTGGTGATCATGGTTGGTCTATTTTGAAAACCTTGCGGGATACATGGAAATCCCCCAAGTGAATGAATTAATGAAATTGGTTTAAATGGTTTACAAAGGTTAAAGGCTAATTGGTTATTCTTGCGGAGGACATGGTAGTTTCCCAAGACGTTAATATGGTAAACAAAAAAAAGTCACTTGAGAGTCCCCTTAACCTAAATAGTTTGGCTATGGATAAATCTTTCAAGTATGGTTGGTATGACGATACCACTAATAATTGTCCTTGGTAACAAATGGTAATTGGATTGTTTGGACATGGTTTTTAATTTGGGCATTAATGGTGGGATATGTAACTAATCCGTGGAAGGTGGAGGTTCTGGGGGAACCAAAACTGGAAACTCATATTTGCCAATATGAGGGGTCTTCGATGACCATGTGCGAGTGTCATATTTTATATTGGAGGGATGTACTAGTCATCCCATAGGATATTTCCTGGTCGTGCGGCTATACGTACTGGGAATCTTTTAGTAGGGGGAGATGAACCCATACAACCCATGGGTGTGGTTAAACAACAAGGTTACACAGCCCAGGTAAAGGTTTTAAATTCATGTTAGACATGAATTCCCTTTCCCGACACTTATATATATATATGTATGGTTGTATGCATATGGATGGTTTTATTTGGTTTTGTAAATGGCATTATTTTTCCCCTATCCTTAGTGCATGCTAGTGTTCACCCACTAACTCATCTACTGGTAGTTGTATACCCACGCTATGTAGGAATCGTCCATTATACTCCTCTTTCTTAGTGATCGTATTTGGGTACAGTGGATGTTGGATTGAAGTGGTAAGCTTCCATAGTTCGGAAGGCATCTATTTCATGTCATGTTTTACTTTACATATTTCTTGTCCTCCATAAACTTTAGTTTTTGGCTATGGTTGGGAGCATGTCCCGACTAGGTACTCTTTGGTTAGTCTAGAGGCTTTGTATGGACAACTGTTGACTTGGGTATGGTATGGATGGTTTATGTTATTTATACATACATTGGATTATCATTATGGTAGTTAGTTTTATGGCTTTCTCATTGGTTTGGTTGGTTATTGAGTGGTTGGAATTGATTGGGTTGGTCTCGGTTATAGACTTATCCCAGAGTCACAACATAGATAAACACGCTATCTTGTTATATAATCGGAATTCATCAGACTCAAGGTATGCGTTTGGTGGTTGGGTTGGGTAATGGGGCAGTTCCCGATCCTGGTTGGGCTTGGGATTGCCCATTACGTCTAGGCCCTGGTTCGGGCTGTGACACATAGCCTGGCTTAACACTAAAAATATTGAAGAAGTAATATACTGAGCAAAAGCTAAACTAAAATAATATAGTAACAATGATAAAAGAATCCATCCTGAATAAAAATATCAAAACTAGAACTGTCTGACAAAACCAACATGTGGAAATACAACCGTGTCTATCTAAAAGCCTCTACTCATAGGAGTTGTTGGGAAATGCCCCCAACTAACTCCAATTGACTAAAATAAAAAGAATACTAAAATTAAATACTGATAATTAGTCCTCAAATGATGAGGACTCACCAAACACTAGGTGCTGAAGGAGGTACCGGACCGTACTAAGTGCAATCTGGATGCTGAGCATCAAAACCTATATTATAAGACAATATAACATAGGAAAAGTATGCGATCAGTACTTTAAATGTACTGAGTATGTGAGATTGGAAAACTAACTAATATAACTTAAACATGATGCATGAAACATGATGATCTGATGCAAGTGCATGTATGAACATGTGTTGTAAGGTAAACTGAATAACTGAATAAAAGATCATGCAGAATCTAAAACTGAAACATAAACTGAGAACTGTGAGAGCAAACAATAACTGACATACCCATAGCTGAGCAAATTAGGGTCCAACCTATAACCCCAGCTGGATGGGTGTTCAGTACCTTGCCAAGGGTACGAACAGTGGCTGGCGTGGATCCACTAAACTGATGTCTCGAAGGACTAGGGTGTCAGTCCTTAATTAGAGAAAGAGGAGTCATTATCATAACAGTAAGGACCCAAGGCTTAGGTATTCAGGTCACAACTCCAATCCATGACTCGTAGACAGACCCAATAAGTCATAGCCTAAGTCATCTTGACTGTTTCTCTAAAAAATTTGAACATTTACTAAGGAGATCTATTCTGAAATCAATTTCCTACTGGGAAGGAACTCCGGGCAGATCTTCCAAAAACACTTCTAGAAATTCCTTTCACAATATTTGACTCAAGTCAAGTGGTTTCGGACCTTGAGTCCTTGACTCAAACAAGATGATAGATACACTCTTTGAAAATTATTTTCCTTGCTTTATGAAAAGAGAAAAAACGACCTATAGGCATTGAGGTACTACCCTTCCAGTCTAAGACTAGATCATTTGGAAACTGAAACTGGACTACTCTATTTCTTCAATAAACCTAGGCATATCAAGAGTGGAGCCAATCCATGACAAGAATAACATTGAAATTGGTCATGTCCAACTCAAAAAGATCGACTGAGGCAACTTTAAGGGACATTGTGATTGGATAATTTTTGTACACCCATCTGGCTTAGACTGAACTACCAACTGGACTAGAAATTAAAAAGGGTTCTACAAGGATTTCGAGTCTGACACCAAAATCTACTGTTATATAGGGAGTCACAAATGAAAACGTGGCTCCGGGGTCTAACGATGCATAAAATTGAATGTGAAAAACTTACAACATACTAGTGACCACATCAGGAGAACTCTCATTATCCTGTCGTGTTTGAAAGGAAAAGAACCTACCCTGACTATGTTCGCCAGTTGCACTAGAAATGGCACCCTACCGAGTTGGGAAATCTAATATGGAACTGCTGAAGAGTTAGACTAGTTGTGCAGATGAATATCCTTACCTCTCTGCGAAGCCATTGGGAAATATCTCACTCTGTGGCCTGACTTTCCACACCCAAAACAAGCATCTCTATCTGCCAAACACTCACCCTTATGGTTCCTGCCATATTTCTTGCAAACTGGGATAGAGCGAGCACTATTCAAACTACCCTAGGACTTAGAGCATGGGACTCTATCTCGAGTATCTTGTATGAACTTTGGTGTTGGAGCACTAACAGAAGATGGGTTTGGAGCTGAAGATTTCTGGCTAAACTAAGAACGATTTCCACCATCTGACCTCCACTGAGAGAAACTAAAACTATAAGTTTTGGCCCTCTTATTCTCCCTTTCCCTCTCTTTGATATTCTCCTCCTTAATCTGATGAGCATTGACCATCAATCTGGAGATGTCCATCTCCTTAACCAATATATCCATTCTACGCTCCTTGACCACATCCTCAGAAACACCTGACTAAACTTTCTTATTCGAGTCCTAGATTTAGCAACTATAGTCGGACCATACCTTGCCAGTTGAGTAAACTTAAGTGAATACTCCTTCACACTCATATTGCCCTGCTTCTTGTTTATAAATTCCTGCATCCTGACTTATTCAACTCAAGTAGGAAGAACCCATCTAGAAAATGCAATAATAAATTCATCCCACTCTACTGACCCTACATCTGTGCCTCTATACTTTTTCCACTGCTTGAACCAAGTGTGAGCCACTCCTTGTAATTTGTAAGTAGCCAAGTTAGCCCTCTTAGTAGAAGTGACACCTATGATCTCAGTGACCTTCTAAATTCTGTCTAAGAACTCCTGTCGATTCTCTTTAGACTTAGGCCTAAAGAATGTCGATTCTCTATAACAATAGTACGACATTACATACCCACATATACCATAACTTTCATACAACATGAGTTATCATTTTAGAAGCGTAAAGACACATCTATAATTAAAATCATGTAATTACCATAATCAATACAACTATCATCATCAAAGGATAAAGCAAAAGAACTTACCACGATGTCCCTTACCACCGGGAAGCATACTCAAGGAAATCAAACCAATTACTCAGCACAGCGTCTAATACAATCAAAGAGTACACCAAAAGATCAATTCATCAATACATCAAGGAACAACTACATAAGAAACATACCAAATCGTGGGTTGTACATTACTGTCATGGCCTCTTACCGAGGTCTACAATCATCATCAATACCGCAATTGACACAACAAAGTCGATATTATCATAACATGGTTATATAGATATTTAATCTCTAACTCAATAGTAAACTTCATGTCTAGCCTATACTAGCTAGCCTCCATTTCCATGAGACACTAGTAAGCAAGTCTAATAGTTTACTAATAATCAAATAAGGAAAAACTACAAGTTACCAACACTATTATTTATTCACCCATCTCAAGCCATCTTCTAGTTGGCCTCCTAATTATATAAGTCATCAATTAAGCTACCATGAAATCACATACTAAATATCAACTTACCCACTTATCATACAATACTAGGTCTATTGTCATTAAGCATGTTACAACCTTAAGGACTAGTTTTCATATTTTAGCTAAGTAAGGTCCACCAACTAGTTCACTAGGCTTTTAAACTACAAGTCATAGTCATTTATTAGAGACAACTAGTTATCACATAAGCCACTTTACTAGGTGAAATTCCATAACATAACCACTTATCCAAGCCAAATAGATTTACTAGGTGAGCTTTTGGTTCTACACAAGAATATACATATCAATTAGCCTTAACCCAATACTCGACATAATCTACTTCTAGTTACAAATTAGAGTTAACAAGGGTCACACCTCTTGTCTAGTAATTAATGACAAAGTATGGATAATAATTCACCAAGGAAGACATCATGTCCCAAGTACACAAATGGGTTTAGCCACACATGGCATAACCTCACATACATCCATATATTCACATATATACTTACCACACATATATACTTACCACACATAATACTATCATATTATCATTATCTCATTCGGATTCATCGGGCATCATCATAACATCATTATATCCTTTGGATTCACTGGGCATCATTATAACATCATTATATCCTCCGTATTCACTGGGCATCATCATAATATCCTATGGATTCACTGGATATCATCAAAACATAATTATATCCTTTGGATTAACCGAGCATCATCATAACATTATTATATCCACCGAATTCACCGGGCATCATCATAATATCATTATATCCTCTTGATTCACCGGGCATCATCATAACATCATTATATCCTATGGATTCATTAGGCATCAGCATAACTTCATTATATCCTCTGGATTCACCGGGCATCACCATAACATCAATACATCTTTCAAGACAATACTGTACACATACATATGTAGTTAAATCAATAAGCATATACAACCCATAATGATAGATTATAAGTGATGTAGGGTAACACATAACATCATACTTTACTATTAATCATAGCTACATAATATAAGTAGATGCATGAGCATGAGTATCTAAATGATATACGCAATCACCACTCTTCCAAGTTAACAAGGTTATTAATGAGTCAATTATAAGTAAAGTGCACGCTCTCTAGATGCCTCTTTTACTCCCATTTTTAAAAATACTAACCCCAAAGGAAAATCCTTCACATAAACATTAGCTTAATCATTAGGCTTGGGTCATAGAAAGAGTAGTAACATAATTAGACGTTCACTTTGTGAACTTATCAATAAGCCAAGCGATAGCATAACCATAGGTTCCATTTACA
Organism: Capsicum pubescens; assembly: GCA_030864215.1. NCBI lineage: Eukaryota > Viridiplantae > Streptophyta > Magnoliopsida > Solanales > Solanaceae > Capsicum > Capsicum pubescens. The sequence goes on along the minus strand of CM061543.1, from coordinate 111,964,829 downwards.
AGACATTCCAAGGTTATCCACATCATGACAACAAGATAATCAATCAATTATACACATTATCCAACCATCGACCCCATGCATAACTGAAAATCGGGTTTAACCATTACAACCTCAATAACATAACTTAGACGTTCCTTAAGTATCTAGGTTACTAAGGAATTACTTAGTTCAAGCTTAAGATGGGTCAAGAACTACTCCTAAATCCCAATAATGCCAAAGTTCACTTCGACAAGACTAACTTCTACCCGGAAATAGGCTAGGATATCTAAACCACACCATTATCAATCCTTACTAAGACTAAAAGAGAAAATCTTCTTCAAGTATCCATTCTAAGTCACCCCAAACACTAAGGCCGATTCATAACTAGTCATGGCTAGGTCAACATACTCTTAAGGTAAGTCAACAATAACATCCTTCTCTACTAGAGAAACAAAAGTATTCTCATACTATTCATGAGGCTACAAGTAGAACTATCCAAGGTTCTAGGCTATAGTCAAGCATCACATTTTACAAGTTTAGATGCCTACGAGGATCAACTAATCCCAAGTTTCATCATTCACCCATTTATCATCTAAGACCCCGCCTAATCTCACAAGACACCATAAATATACTATAATTATGATCAATCTAACTACAAGAAAGCCTGACCTACCTCGAGTCCAAGTAGCTCACGAACCAATAAGCTTTGCCTTCCCTTTTCTTGAAGCTTCTTCCATGAGCCAAGATATCAACAACATAATCTAAGCATCATTACAAGATTAACAACACCCATTATGGCACCATTATGCCATGGTTCCAAAATGATACCAAACCTCAAGTGGGTCCCTTCTTTAAAAAATGAGTTTCCGAGACCAACCCATTACTCAACTATCATTAGGGAGCTATAACCCTCAAGAAATTTGAGTATATCTATCACATTTGTGGCTACAATTGAGCCTTAAAGACTTAGGGGTTTTGGGTCTAGAAATCAAGAAATTAATGGAAAACTAGAAGGAATGTTACCTTAGATTTGTAGCAAAAATGGATTTCACAAGTTATTCAAGCTCCTAATCAATTAGGGTTTTAGAGCTTATGAGGGAGTCACAAATAGCCAATTTTTTTGGCAAAACAACCTTTAAATAGGCTTTGCCCAAGCCTTAGGTAGCGTGATCGTACACCCCACTTGGCTGCAGTCGCAGCCCACGCGTTCACACCTCACCCATCGCGATCTCAGTATCTCTCTCTAAGCTAGGCAATGGCTGGAGCTTGGAACTTGGTTCCAAGCTCCAGCCAATGCCTAGAGATGCATTCAGAGTTCATTTTGATTAAATGAGATATGTAACCACATAGATTTTAACGTTTCAAATGCATTAGCAAAGTAAGATTTCACATATAAGGTTGTTTTCCTGAAGTTTTCACTCGGTGGTCAATTAGAACCAACAAAGACTTCAAATTGGGAAAGTTATTCTAAGAACCAAATGAACCGCCAGGTAACCAAACTATCAGTTATAGTAAGTCACTAATGACTTGGGGAAGCTATGGAGAAGCTCTATCAGTGAAAATAAGAAAAAACGTAGACAGTGGCCTAAAGGGTCATTACAACATCCACTACTAAGGGACTTTCATCCCCTAAAGTTAAAGACGAAGAAAATACTTGAGGTCTCAAATAAATAAGGGTACTGGGCCTACATCTCATTCTCGATATCCCAAGTAGCCTCCTTTACTAGGAGATGCCTCAACTGAACATTGACTACCAGAATTGCTCTAGAACTTAGTTACCTTACATCACTAGCCAAAATAAGCATGGGCTCCTCCACAAAGGTCAACTGCTCGTCTAACTGGATGGAGTCCCATCTAAGAACATTAGAAGGATCCGAAATATACTTCCACAACATAAAGGCATGAAAAATCAGATGAACAGCGGCATAGTCTGAAGGTAAAGCTGACTCATAGGCCACCTCACCAACTACACGGAGGATATCAAAAGGAACAATATAGAGAGGACTAAGCTTACCCTCCTTCCCAAATCTTATCACACTTCTCATAGGTGATACACGAAGGAACACACAATCACTAACTCTAAATATCAAGACACAGAGTCTACGGTCGGCATAGGTCTGCTGGTCTCAAACTATACTAAATCACCCTGACTCTATCCAATGAGTCCTAAAGCAAATTTGTACCATATGGTCTAACCTCAGAAGTCTCAAACCATCCTATAGGAGAACGACATCTCCTACCGTACAAATCCTCATAAGGTACTATCTCTATACTCGATTGGTAACTATTGTTGTAGGCAAACTCAGCCAATGCTAAGTGCTGATCCCACTGTCCTGCAATGTCCGTAATAGAGGCTCGGAGAATATCCTCAAGAACCTAAATATTTTTCTCGAACTGACTATCCATCTGCTAATAAAAGGCTATACTCAAATCCACTTGAGTACCTAACTCCTTCTAAAATGCTCTCCGAAATTGTGAAGTAAATACAAAACCACGATCTAATATGATAGACACAGGGACCCCATGCAAACGAACTATCTCTCAGACATAAACTTGAGCTAACCTCTCAGCACTAAAGGTCATCCAAATAGGAAGGAAATATACCAACTTGGTAAAATGATCCACAATAACCCAAATACCATCATGACCATGGGAAGTAAGAGGCAACCCACTAATGAAGTCTATGGTAACCCTCTCCCATTTTCATTCGAGAATGGGTAACCTCTGAATCAAGCCGCCTAGATGTTGATGCTCAGCCTTAACCTGCTGACAACATAGGCAACGAGCTTTGAAGCCTGCCATATCTCTCTTTATACCATCACACTAATAAAGTTTCCTCAAATATCTATACATCTTGCAATACCAGGATAAATAGAATATTTAGAGTTGTGAGCCTTATACAAAATCGACTGAATAAAAGCATCAAGTCAGGGAACACAAATACGATCCTAAAATCAAAAGATACCCTCAAAATCTATGGTGTGTCTCCCAGACTCACCACTCACCACCTAATCATTGAGAATCCATAACTTACTATCCTCAAACTGACGATCACAAATATGTTCAAACAGAAAGGACCTCGTCTCCACACAAGCCAAAATCCTTACATGAAGGATGAACTATCCTAATGGGAGTAGCTCCCTGGTCTAAAACAACAATCACCCCATGACTAGGGCACTTTCTAGAGAAATAACCAGGAAGTCCGCAAGTAAAATAAGAATCACAAGCAGAATCTAAACTCTCAAATCCGGTTGATCCATCATAGCTACCACGCCTAGCACGGCCTACAGATAAACCTCTCATGGTTACTACCCTTACTAGGGCGACCACTAGTAATGAACTGACCCCCGTTAAAGGTCTGGGGAGTTGTTTGAACTGGTCGACTCGCTTGACTCTGAGGCTAAAAAGATGGATATAGAGAATGTCCAGCATAAGGAATACCAACCTTAAATTGGGAACTACTATGACTCCCACTAAATCTGCCTTAAAATTTGGGCCTCTTATCACGACCCTCACGTTGTATGTCCTCCATCACTCTAGCATGATAAGAAATATTAGCAAAAGTTTTACCCGCAAAAAACAAACTCTGAGTAGCCATCTGAATAGGAAGTCTCAATCCTCGCATAAAATAATGAATTCTCTCATACTCTGTATCCAAGATAAAAGTTGTTTGTCTAGCCAACTTATGGAAACGAGCCTCATACTCAGCGACTGTCATAGAACCCTTTTCCAATCTAGAGAATTAATATTTCAAGTGATATTTAAGGCTGCGTGGCATATACTTCTCTAAGAACATTCTCTAAGAACATCTTGAAGAACTGAGCCTACGACAGAGGGGAAGATCCAACTAGCCTAGAACTCACAAAACTTTTCCACCAGTGTCGAGTAGACAAGTCCATATAAAATGTAGTGCGATCCACACCACGGGTCTTAACAAGGCCTAACCTAGGAAGCCTATCCTCACAAGCAGTCAAAAACTCAAATGCATCCTCTCTCGGAGTACCAAAAAACCTAGGTGGAGCCAATCTCTAGAAACTACCCATCATCTTCTGCTCCTCAGAAGATATAGCAGGCTGGTCAAAATTAGCTAAGTGACTGCCGGCTAAACAACTACCAGAATAGGAGGAACCTCAACTCCACAAGTTACAGTTGCAAGCTACACTACTTTCCCCAGTAGTCTACGAACCATCAAAAATACCCAACAACTGAACTAAAGCATCTCTAAGTTAAAAAAGGGGGATGAACCCTGGTGGATCCTGGGCTGGTCCCTGGTGCACCTCTGGATGAGGTGGAGGAGTCTCTAGATCAGGTGCAAAAATAGTGTTCGAGGGAGGTCCACCTTGATCCCTAACTGGAGACACATCACAAGTCTAGGTATCGAGACCCTCCTCACGTAAAATTATAGCACGATTCCTGGGCATCTACGAAATCGTAAAGTCAAGAGAATATCCAACAAACCAACTCAGACTCTTAGCATGATATGAGTGAATGAAGTGAGGGACTCCTAAAATATCCAATAGCATCTCGAAGATAAGAAATAAATGTCAACGTTCCAATCCGCAAGAATCTATTATTCACTTTCTCTTATACCAATAATATTGGAGAAACCTAGGCTCTGATACCAAATTGTCATGAACCAATTTTTGTGTCATGATGGTACCTACCATAACCCACCAGTAGGTAAGCCAACACCGTAACCTAAAGCTTATGCAATGGGTTACCTTTGTAGAAACGTCCAACGTGGACCCTATATGGGAACATAATATAATAAATACATTCCATAAAGGAACAACTAACATTCAAATACCAACCCCATGACCTGATAGTATTAGTACAAGTGCATCTCTAAATTTGACAATAGAAATTACAACTCAACATCTAATAGTTGTAAATAGTCTTATACATTCATCTCGAATACAAAAGACAGAATAAGGATATAAAGGATATAGGGCAACTCGAACTCCAAGAGCTCACCCTGTCTCCTGATGATCAACATCATATAATCTTGACTCAACGACAACAACTAGAATTCAGATCTGCACCAAAAAGGTACAAAAATGTAGTATGAGTACCAAACCACGTGTACTCAATAGGCATCATCAGCCGACTGAGCTAAATTATGATATAAGGATGATATAGAGTAATATAATAACTTAAATTCAAGGTACATAATTAAACCCGAATCTTCTCTGATATTACTTTCTAAATAACTAATAAACTATAACAATGGTACAACAGTCCATATCCATATATACCATAACTATCATACAACATGAGTAATCATTTTGGAAGCATAACGTGATATATATATATATAATAACAACTATCTAATTACCATAATCAGTACAACTATCATCAGCAGAGTATAAAGCAAAAGAACTTACCACGATGTCCCATACCATCGGGAAGTACACTCAAGGAAAACAAACCAAGAACTCATCACGGTGTCCCATACCACCTAAGAATACACCAAAAGATCAATTCATCAACATATCAAGGAACAACTACACACGCAACTCACTAAGACACGAGTTGTACATTCCCTCCATGGCCTCTTACCGAGGTCTACAATCATTATCAATAACGAAATTGACACAACAAAGCCGATACCACCATAACATGGTTATATAGATATTTAATCTCCAACTCAATAATAAACTTCATGTCTAGCCTATACTAGCTAGCCTTGTTTTCCATGAGCCACTAGTTTGCAAGTCTAATAGCTTACTAATAATCAAATAAAGAAAAGCTACAATTTACCAACACTATAATTTATTCACCCATCTTAAGACATCTTCTAGTTAGCCTCCTAATTATATAAGTCATCAATTAAGCCACCCCAACATCACATACTAGATGTCAACTTAGCCACCCATCATACAATACTAGGTCTATTGTCATTAAGCATGTTACAACCTTAAGGACTAGTTTTTATATTTTAGCTAAGTAAGGTCCACCAACTAGTTCACTAGGATTTTAGCCTATAAGTCAAAGTCATTTATTAGAGACAACTAGTTATCACATAAGTCACTTTACTAGGATATATTCCATAACATAACCATTTATCCAAGTCAAGTAAATTTACTAGGTGAGCCCTCGATTCTACACAAGATTACACATATCAATTAGCCTCAACCCAATACTCGGCATAATCTACTTCTAGTTACTAATGAGAGTTAACATGGGTCACACCTCTTATCTAGTAATTTATGACAAATAATTGATAACGATTTACCAGGGAAGACATCATGTCCCAAGTACACAAATAGGTTTAACCATACAAGGCATAACCTTACATATATCCATGTATTCACATTAAATCTTACTACACATAACATTATCGTATCATCATTATCTCTTCCGGATTCACCGGGCATTATCATAACATCATTATATCCTCCGAATTCACCGGGCATCATCATAACATCATTATATCCTTCGGATTCACCGGGCATTATCATAACATTATTCTATCCTCTGGATTCACCGGGATCATCATTATATCCTTCAGATTCACCGGGCATATCATAACATCATTATATCCTTCGGATTTACTGGGCATCATCATAACATCATTATTTTCTCTGGATTCATCGGGCATCATCATAACATCAACACATCTTTCAAGACAATAATATACACATACATATGTAGTCAAATCAATAAGAATATACAACCCACAATAATAGAGTATAAGTGATGTAGTGTAACTCATAACATTATACTTTACTATTAATCATCACTACATAATTTAAGTAGATGCATGATCATGAGTATCTAAATGATATATGCAATCACCACTCTTCCAAGTTAACAAGCTTATTAGAAATTTAATTATAAGTCAAGTGCATGCTCTCTAGATACCTCTTTTACTCCCTCTTTTCATAATACTATTCCCAAATGAAAATCCTTCACATAAACATTAGCGTAATCATTAGGATTAGGTCATAGAAAGAGTGGTAACATAATTAGAGGTTGTCTTGGTGGACTCATTAATAAGCCAAGCGATAGCATAACAATTGGTTCAATTTATAAGACTTTCCAAGGCTATCCAAATCATGAAAACAATATAATCAATCAAGTATACACATTATCCAACCATCGACCACATGCATAATCGACAATCGGGTTTAACCATTATAACCTCAATAACGTAAATTAGATGTTCCTCAAGTATCTCGGTTACTAAAGAATTACATAGTTCAAACTTAAGGTGGGTCAAGTCCCACTCCTAAATCCCAATAATGCCAAAGTTCACTTCTACAAGACTAAATTCTACTCGGAATTAGGTTAGGATATCTAAATCACACCATTATCAATCCTTATTAAGCCTATAAGGGGAAATCTTCTTCAAGTATCCTTTCTAAGTCACCCCAAACCCTTAGGACAATTCATAACTAGTCTTATCTAGGTCAACATACTCTTAAGGTTAGTCAACAACATCATCCTTCTCTACTAAATCAACTAAAGTATTCTCATACTATTCATGAGACTACAAGTAGAACTATCCAAGGTTCTAGGCTATAGTCAAGCATAATATTTTACAAGTTTAATAGCCTACGAGGATCAACTTTTCCCAAGTATCATCATTGACCTATTTATCATCTAAGACCCCGCCTAGTATCATAAGATATCATAAATATAGTACAATTAAGCCCAATCTGTCTACAAGTAATCCTAACCTACCTTGAGTCCAAGTTGCTTACGAACCAACAAGTTTTGCCTTCCCATTTCTTGAAGCTTCTTCTACAAGCCAAGCTATCAAAAACATAATCTAAGCATCATTACAAGATTAACAACACCCATTATAGCACTATTATTCCATGGGTCCAAAATAACACCAAACCCCAAATGGATCCCACCTTTGGAAAATAAATTTTCGAGACCAACCCATTGCTCAACCATCATTAGGGATCTATAGCCCTCAAGAAATTTGAGTAAATCAATCACATTTGTGGCTACAATTAAGCCTCAAAGAATTAGGGGTTTTGGGGTCTAGAAATCAAGAAATTAATACCAAACTAGAAGGAATCTTACCTTAGATTTGAAGCAAAAATGGATTTCACAAGTTATTCAAGCTCCTAATCAACCCACAAGACCAACTTTGAAGATTTTTCACTCTATTAGGGTTTTAGAACTTAAGTGGGAGGCACAAACGACCAAAATTTCAGGTAAGACAACTTTCATATAGGCTTTGCCTATGCCTCGGGTAGTGCAATCGCACACCCCACTTGGTCGCGGTCGCGAATAATGCATTCATACCTCACCCACCGTGATCGCAGTGTCTATCTCTAAGCCAAGCAATGAATGAAGCTTGGAACTTGGTTTCGAGCTTTGGCCAATGCCTCGAGATTCATTCAGAGTTTGTTTTGAGTAAATGAGAAATGTAACCACATTGATATTAATGTTCCGGATGCGTTGGAAAAGTCGTATTTCGCATTTAAGGTCATTTTACTAAGGTTTTGACTTGGTGGTCAATTAGAACCAATGAAGACTTCAAATTGGGAAAGTGTTTCTAAAAAATAAATGAACCACTAGGTAACCAAACTATCAGTTCCAGCAAGTCGCTAATGACTTGAGGAAAGCAATAGAGAAGCTCTATCAATAAAAAAAGCAAGAACACGAACAATGACTTGAAGGGTCATTACAGCAAGAGAATTGAAGCCCACTTACAACCACCAGTTCAAAAAAAATATCAAAATTGGCTTTTCCAAGCATTCCAAACACTCTCTAAAAGGGTTTCATCTCAATCAATATCCAAAAACTAAGAAAATAAGCTACCTTCCAAGTAATCATAGTTTAGGTTAATTATTACACATTTAGGGCCCAAAAGTGAAAGAAAATTCCCACTAAGATCTATTTTTACCCACTCTTGAAATGCTTTTGTGAATCAAAGGTAGATCTAAAGCTCTTTGGACGTATATCCCTTCCAAGGGGATTTCGAGTCCCATTTTGCACTCCTTCAACCTCGTCAAAGTCCTTTAACCCTCTTTAATGATAATATTCATACATGTGGCATATTTTAATAGCACTAAGGAGTCATCAAGCACCTCTAGAATCATATGTATCCCATCCAAAGGTTCGGAAGCAATTTGTCTTGTATCATCCTCCCCTTCTTGAAAAAGGATTTTACCTTGAATCCAAATATTGCAAAATCAAAGGAAGGACAAACAAAAACAGAACCTTCATGACATGAGGGTTAGGGTTAGTACAAATAATCATAGCATCATGCCAAGGTTGCACACACTTAAGATATAACAAAGGATCCCTTGTTTTTATCATGAAAAGCTTATTGAAAAGGTTAAAGAGGAATTGGCTATAACAAATATTAAGAGATAAGGAAACCACAATGGTAATAATGGCCTCAACAAGACAAAAAAGTGAGACTAAATTCATCTTAGGATCCATAAGACAATTGCTTCATTATCTCTTCAAGAGACCATACCAAATATGGTACCATCAATGGTTCAAAAATCCAAATAAGTTTATCTAAGCCAATGATGTGAATATCCCACATAGCATTATCACTTAACCAAGTGGACCAACCAACAAGCTTCCTACCTCCACATGAATAATTCCAAGACTAGCATGGATATCATCATAGAAAAAGAGGTCATATAGAAAGGAATCAAGTATACAAGCATCATCCAAGGTGTAATTATATATAAGAAGGACATTTGGTCAAAAGATTTAGCACATAATGCACACAAGGATGGAATAAAATCATTTAAGCACATACATTTTTTTCCTTTCAAACAACTTTCCTTAAGAAAGGGGCCACAAATTATAAACAAGTCACAAAGAAGGGTGTCACATTTATGGAATTAATATAAAGTATTTTCAAGAGGTAACTTTCTCTTTGACCTCCAAGTAGTGAAACTTTGGTCAAGAATGGAAACACACATTGTTCAACTATCTTGGATCTTTTCTTTATTTCCCTCTTTTTAATAAACACTCATCTTTGTTAGAAATGCCCTTTATGCACAACTAGGGTCTATCAAGTGGATTATAAATCCACAAAAAAAACATTCCATCATAGGGAAGGGTCACAACATCCTAATTCAAACTTTGTTTGTCATCTAAACCATACAACAAGTTGGGTGTGTGGAAATCACCACATTTCATTAGGTCACCGGGGTCAAAGAGAAGAATTAGCCAAGAACATAGGTCATTAAAATACTCACTTTCCTAAAGGTGCCATTTTCACCATTAAGTTTACCCTCTATATGACCATTGAAAATTTCATAAGCAAAGAGAGGGTAGAGAAAGGTATCACAAAAATTAACTTCAACTAAGGTGTCCTCATACATATACTCATTATCAGACTCAAGATCATCACCATGAGTATTCTCATTAATAGAGGCACCAAAAAAGAAGGAAAATTTTCCAAACAAGTAACACCTTTTTTTTCTAGGGGTGAATCCTCAAGTAGACACAAACCACTGCTAACATTAAAGGAGTCATAACTCAAGTCATCACAAGAATCTAACAATTTATCCTCATAATTATCAAATAAGTGGGGGGTGTCATATAGAGGATCACAACTACAATCCTTTTCATAGGAACAATTACTAATTGGGTTTCTCAATAATTCAAGTAAATCAAAGTTATCATCACCCAGTTGATCATTCCTTTCTAAAACTTCACTCTATTTCCCTTAAGAGTACTCTCATCTTCAAAGAAGAGATTTCCATCCTTAGTAGGAGTGTTGTCACACTATAGTAGGTTTTTATATAGGATATAGCCTTCAAGATGATCTACATCATCAATGCTATCCATACTACTAGGTAATCCACTAGGAATGATTTCATCATCTTTAAACAAGATATTATTCTTAAAAAGAGAAGGATATATCCATGAAGAGGATTTAAAACATGCAAGTTCAATCTATAAAAGATAACTATCAAGTGTCAAAAATGTTTCAAATATATGGTTATCCCTATGAGACAAATAAGAAATAGGAGCCTTACCAAAAGTCATGATCAAAGTGTCACTCCTATTTACTTGACAAATATTTTTAATATCATCACTCACTTGAGGTTCGTTAATCACATAAAAACAACCTAAAGTGGTGGGTTAGTTTCACAAACAAGTTTATCAACAAAAATTTCACAAGACAATGTACCATCATTCATCGCATTGACTTTAACACTAGGTGGAGTCAAATTGATCGTATAAGAAGAGTTAATTCCATTATCAATAGGGTCAAATATTGTATCCACTATATCAATAGGTACATCAACAACAAGAGGTAAAGAATCATGATACTCACATATAGGTAAGCTACTACTCACACTTAATGGGCTACTAGCCACACAATTATCATTTACATGTACTAAAGTGCAAGAGTTAGCTATGTTTTCTTGAGGCTCTTAAGGATATTCTTATTTACCTTGGGGTAAAGGTCCTTCATATTCTTTGGGAGAATCTAAGATTGACTTCTTCTAATCTTCAAAGAGAATCTTATCTTTTGGTTTTTGTTCTCCTCCACTTGCCATGTTTGTACCTACACACATGTCCTTGCGAAGAGAAGGACAAACAAATTTATCTTGAGTTTATAGCAACCCCCTCACTATAATCCTATCAACCTCTCCTTTTCCTTTATTGTATTGCCACCTTGCACTCCCTTAATAGTCTCAATCTTTTGCCTCTTATTTTCATTAGGCTTGGAGTAATTGGTCATCTTTCCTTGAAGTTTGGGAAGGGTAGGTGGATGAAATGATTTCACCATTGGTATATTATAATCTTAGGCCAATTTTGAATATTTGAAACCTTATGTTGTGCAAACCATTTGGTCCAAATTCCAAGGGGAATATGTCACACCATACCTCCTCATAGTACCCATCTCTGGTAAAAGAAACCTCCATGCTGTCAAATACTCTATAGGCTTCCAAGAAGTATGGGAAATGCATAGACACTTGAGGTATCCCTAGATAGTTAACCATAGGAGAAGTTATGCAGCTTGCATGAGACAAATCATCAAGGATAAGAACGCATCTTGGAACTCCACAAATTTCTACCTATCTTGAGCAAGCTTATCTTCTTGGATTACTATTATAAAGCTTTGTGTACATCTTCGGCATATAGATTGAACTCATGAACTCTTTCAATGCACCCCATGTTGGATTGGTATTTCTTGAAATTGCCCACCATCCCAAGGGAGAACCTGAAATGCACCAAAGGGCATATGTGGCTTGTTCGACCTTGCTCATAATATAATACTTGAAGATTCTCTCGTATTACCACTCCCACTCAAGATAAACTTTGGGATCTCGCTTCCCTTTAAGGATGGATAGAGTAGGAGGACCATGACTCCTACTATACCCTCTATATCTACCATGGTTCTCGTTTCCATATATTTAGGCACTAGGATAAGAAGAATAAGATATAGTACCCCTAGGTCTTAGGGATGCACACTCTTTTATTCCTATAGGGCATCTTCTACTATAGTTAGTATAACCATTCACATCAATTCTATTTTGGTAAGAAGTGCCACAAGATGAGGAATACAAAATTTCACAATCCTCACATACATTCTCACCATAACTCTCATAAGATGCATAAGAGAATGGGTTATACCTTACATCTCCTCTATCTCAGAGTGGGAAGTGTAATACTCTTCACATTCCCCATATTCCTCATAAGATCCATCACAAGGTTCTTCATCATCTTCATATTCTTTATAAGAACTAGGGTCAACATTCATCTCACATTCTCCTTTGGAATAGTATCCCTCACTTTCACACAATTCTTGATCATGGCTATATTCATAGCCTCCATAATCATCATCTTCATCATAGCCGTAACTTTACTCACTACTATCACAGTCTTCTATATTATAGTCATAATTATCCTAGGCTACCAAAAATATGCTTTCTTACAACTCCTTATACCTATAAAATGAACAAGAAATATTAGTGGTAAAAGCTCCTTATCAACACTCGTAAGAATCTCACCTTTGTAGTTCTCACAATTGGAGTGACAAATGTTGAAAGTTGGTTATATCTCGGTGGTTCATAAGGTGTCAATCTCTACTTATGTCCAGAGTGGATTCTTAATTGAATGACTCAAAGAAAATATGTAAGGACTTGAATCAAGAACTAACAATGACATCAAAAAAGATTAAATCTTGAAAGAATTTGGACTTAAGAACTAATCAACCAACTTAGTAGGGATTACTAGTTGTTGAGTAGTTTAAGAATTAAGAAATGAATTTAGGAACCAAGAAGTGAAACTAAGGAATAAAACCTGAGAAAATTGGAGTTTAGGAGTGTTAGAATTTGTTTGGAACTTGAATTTGATGTTGGTAGACTTGAAATATGTTTGAAATGTGTTGGACTACCTTAACCTGCGTTTGGGAACTTGCTATAGAAGGTTGGGCGTAGGTACAACACACTTTGGAAGTAGGTGAAAGGATGATTATTGGTCTGAGGTGTGCTGCATCTTCTGCAGCACCTCCAACGCACCTTGGGCACAAGTTTGTCATCCCTTCCCTCATTGAATGGTCAAAATTGACCCTTTTATGGTCCTCTTTGCACTTTCTTTTGGAATATACTTGGAATCCTTTGGATATGCTTTAGTACAAACACTTTTACACTCATTTTATTTTTTCCCTGATCAAACAACCAATTTTGGATAAACTATCAAGATGAAGATAACAATCTCTCCAGGAACGCCAACTTTTCCAACTTTTTCTCCTTAGCTCAGAATGATTTGAAATTTTGAACCTAAGCACTTTTCAACATTATAAACTCATTCCAAGCATTATTTTTCTCAAATTCTTCACCAAAAACTTCATCTCTTGCAACCAACTTCAAAATCTTCAACCCAAGCTTTCAACAAGGACAGAACACTTAATAACGTTCTGATTTAGCTCAAATATGATATTTGGACTGTAATAGTGTTGGGAATGAAATTTTGATAGAAATTTGTTAGGTTGTACCAAGAAAAGTGTACTACAAACTTTTATCACATATGCACTCTAATTCTTAGAGGAAAAAGTATATTAGATGCCTCTAATTTTAAAGTAAACTGAATGTAGTGTTTACTTCTGTTTAAAGCTAACAAAAGGATTGAGTCTATACAAGATTTTGATATTTAAGAAACAAGACCAAAAAAAATGCAGAATAGATTGAATCCTAAAGGCTCTATCACAATGGTGTGAAATTTAAGGTAATGCAATATTAATTTATTAACCAAAGTTCCTTACATTTTATTTGTGCTAGATTTATTATTTATTAACATTTTTAACATTTTACACAACAAATTTAGGTGACATTGACTACATACCATCAATATCGTGTATTCAAGAGTTGGAAAATATTCATAAATGAATAGATTATCATGTTATGACATTTCAACGTGAAACTCCAACATTTTGTTGCGATAGTGGATCAATAAAACCTACAAATACTGAAGTTCCAACTCAATTATATGATTTATACTTCTCTGAATCTAAAGTAGCAAAAGAATTTTGCAAACACATTAAAGCCTATAACAACATATTTGGATTTATGTCTTTTGGTGTTAAACTTGACAATGATCTGACATCTTTGCAGAAAGGAGTTTATATATTTCGAGCAAAGGGTCAAATATATCATGATCCCCCCTCATTACTACCCCATGATAATAATTCATGTTATTTTCAAATGTACTTATTTGACATTGAAAATGAGTCACGCAATAGGATTTTGAAAGTCAAAGAAGCTAATTTACCTAGGGAAGTTGTCACAGTATTTAAACAAATAATGGATGGAAATCCATATGCATAGTTATTTCTCAAGCAAAATAAGTGCCTTTAGAAGATTTGGATGCACAAACAAAGCTAAATCTTGTACAAGAGCAAGCGCTCAAGATTATATTACAAAGGATAGAGTCTAGCCAATCAGGATTATTCTTTGTCGATGGACCCAGAGGGACAAAAAAATGTTTCTATATCATGCATTACATGAAAATATCACATCACTGAGGCATGATAGCACTATCAATGGCAACAACTGGTGTAGCAACAACTCTTTTAACAAAAGGTCGTATGTCTCATTCTAGATTTGAGATACCGCTTCAAAAAACTAATACAAAAGTCACACGTATGTCAAAGAAAAGTGGTGGAGCTAAATTGATTAAAAAATCCAAGATGATTATTTGAGACGAAGAGCCTATGGCCGGTGGAAAAGTAATGTTTTTCAAAGGTGATTTTCATCAGGTACTATCAGTAATTCCAAAATCTAAAAGGGCTAAAATGGTAAATATAACTTTTGTAAAATTGTACTTGTGGCATTGAATGGAAAGGATTAAATTACAAGAAATATGAGGGAAAGAACTGATTCACCATTCGGTGAATTCTTACTACGCATAGCTAACGATGAGGAGCTTATAATAAGAGATGATTTGGTAGTACTTCCAAGACAATTGGTTATTTGAACTAAGAGTAGCAATACTAGTGCAGATGCCTTAATAGAGCAAATATTTTCATCGCTGGATAAAAATGCAAGTTATGCAAAATACATGACTGAATGGTCTATCCTAGTTAGAAGAAATAAATATGTTGATTAGCTAAATGAAATGTTAATTTCCATATTTTATGGTGAAAATAGATCATTTCTCATTGTTGACTATACAGATGATGATACCAACAACTACTATCTGGAAGATTACTTGAATACTCTAACACCAAATGGTCTGCCTCCCCACAAGTACGTTCTTACATGTTTACTAATATGTGATTATATTTGAGAATCAAATATGTATCTAAGGCTCATAGAATTGATTACACAGAGATGGATAGAGTAAGTCTTACTTTAGTTATGAAGTTAAGCTACACTTTTCTGCATAACGAACACAACATTGTTTCCAATTGTGTTCTTAGATTCTAGACATTTATGAACAGACTCAATGACGAAAAACACCAGCGACCTAAAAACTCTACACTTAACACCAGAAAATAATAGAATGCTCTTAATTCTCACCATAGTAGAAGGTGAAAATAGTGTCCAAGTGAGGAGCTTAATCAATATATAGTGCTTTTTCATCACTATTCTATATATAGAAGGAATTGAGCATACAAATTGTTTAAATTTCTAATACATTTACTATTGAAGAAGGAAAAAATAAAATAAAACACGTGGAGAATATAATTGAAATATCAAAAAATACAAATAAAATTGACACCTACATCTACTAGATAGAAATACCCATTTTATCGACCATTAGCTGATGTAAATGAATCAGTAAATCCAGTTGGTCTTGTAATAACACTACCCTTACTGTCCTCGAGGTCCACGTAACTTAAGTTTTTCTTGCCATACCTTGACTCGAGAAAATCAACAACTCATGTAAGTTCAAAAAACATCTATGGCATAACGACCAGCCAATACTAAGGAAATACAATTCTAGATTGCCAAATATATTTGTACATGTCAAAAATAATCAATGTCATCATTCCAAATTGATAAACTTACATTAGATCAGGATGATCTTCATAATCATAGTCTGGTTCACTTGAATGTCTCATTCTTTTTGCATCTCTTGGACCTCCCCTACCCTTTCCTTGTCTACCTCTGTAATAACAGACAAAAACTATGGTACTCTATTGTATTAGAACTTGAAAAATAGGCTATCAAGTCTAGTAAAAAAAGTAGTGAAACTATCTATTTTACTCCTCAAATGACGGTAGTTATAGGATAAATTTTCACAACTTATGGTCCATTGGAAGATATCCCTCCACTATCCTGTAACGCCTCGAGTCTACACCCCAGATGCCACACAATTCTTACGACCCCGAAGGATCACAAGCTAACCCATGACTGACACCTGTTGTGAGCACTGAATAATAATACAGAAATAATACGGAAGTTAGGATGAAATCCCATAAGGTTCATAATTTGAATACTATTAAGTATAATATCTGATAATAATATCTGAAATTGAATACTGTCTGAATTAGCCTAGTCTGAAAAGCCTCTAACTGAACTATCTAAATATGGAGTTGATGGGATAAGCCCCCAACTAACTTCGACTATTGAAATACTGAAGCTACTAAAAATATTAAAATAAAAGCATATCCTTGATAGATGAGATCTCACTACTAAAACTGTTGCTGCTATCTGAATCTGTCTAAGCGCGGTCGGGAACCTAAGCATTCGGACCTATGATATGATACATCATAGAGCAAAGAGAAAGTATGCATCAGTACGTGGAATATACTGGTATGCTAAGAGAGGTAAGGCTGAATGCAAGGGTACATATGCATTAATAGTATCTGACTGAACCATATGAAGTAACTGAATGAGAGCACATGGAATTCTGAAACTACTGTAAATACTGAGTATGTAATGTTACATATATACATGTATATACTGTATTTGAGATTATTACTGAAACTAAGTCTGAGTTCTGATAATTGAGTACTGATATCTGAGATTACTGATAACTATATTACTGATAACTGGGTGACTATTTCCGATAGTCCTAATTCTGTAGAACTAAACTGAGTTCTATATTGAGCTTATTGATAACTAGGTGACTGTGTCTTACAGTCCTGATTCTGTAGAACTAAACTGAGTATCTATACTGAGTTTGAAACTGAAACTGAAATTGTGGGAGGTAATCATCTAACCATTATGCCTCTCTCTAAATGGATTGGGGTCCAACCTGTAACCCCAGTTGGAAGGGTGTCAGTATCGTGCCACGGGTAAAGACAAGCTAAAGAATCACCCTCATCTGGCAGGTGCCCTGAATGAGAACGGTTGTACCCTTAACTAGTAGGTAAAACACCTTATCAACCCTCAACTGGCAGGTTGATATCTCAAACTACGTAGGCTATGTAGTTCTGGAATGCAAGGACTACTACTAGGGATCACACCCTCTACTAGCAAGTGAGCCCCCATTCTTGGATTCACTCGGTGTTGAATCCTACTTCCAACTGAATAGACACTGAACTGATTTCTAAACTGTACTAGACTTGACTGAACTATTACTGATCGTGCTAACTGACTGAACTGGACTAAGTTCACTGAGTTTTGTTAACTGACTGAATACATTGTTCGTGATTCTGAGTTGAACTGGACTGATACTGTGTTTGACTGAGTTCTGTAACTGACAGAGTACTATTGCTCCTAAAATTACTAAGTCTATTATATAACTACTGTAGCTCTAGGTAAACAACTAGTTTTTTGGGTATTGAATACCCCCAGGACTCGAAAGCATGGAAAGTAAAGCATGGCATGATCTTGAAAGCATAACAATAAATACTTGTTAACAATATATTCATCTAGGTATTTCGTCAAACACTTGAGATACATGAACTTGTACATGAATGGGTCCACATGATTACATATCACTATTTCACTATTTAATTCACATAGGCATTCTATCAAACACTTAGGGAGCATGGTTATTTCACATGAGGATAGTCAACACATAAACCTCATGGATACAATAATCAATTGTAATTTCAAGGGTTTAACATGCAAATCATATAATTCACCACACATGCTAATTTAATTTCATGAAACTTGTAGTAAATCATGGATTAAAACCCAAATAACACCATAAACATGAATACAATCCAATTCAACATGAAATTCATGAAAACAATCATCTTGTAGTTTTCAAAAGAGGTTCTTGAACTCTAAGGGTGGAAGGAAACCCTTAGATGAACACCTAACATACCTTGGTAATCAATTTTGTGAAGATTGATGGTGTGTTCTTGAAGCTTGAATTTGAAATTGGATGCCCTAGGGTTTGTTCTTGAGAAATTTTGAGAGAGAATGAGTGATTTAGCCTTTAAAAGGCTTAATCTCGTGTTTTGGGGGATGATATAAGGTTGGAAAATAACCCAAATGCCCCTCTAGATGCGAACTTTTTAATTACTAAAATGTGCCCAGTGACGTGCAGACTGACACGCCACGTCGATGGTATCAACACGATAACCAACACGCTGCGTCGAGTTCGTATTGGTTCACTGGAATTTGCACTGAAAGCTGGGAAAATATCCATCGATGCATCGAGATCGCATCGACCCACTATTTTGGTCACCCAAATATGATTCAAACGAGGTCTAAAACTCACCCAAAGTGACCTATTGACACACATGATCATGATTCAATACAACGATCGACATTTTAAGATCACAAGAGTCATAAAATAAGATCGCCAAATTATGAAGGATAAAATAATTCTAAGTATAAACACTTAGCTGAAATTTTACCTCTTTTCATGCTCTAAAGGACTGAGTTAAGCTTAGAATTTTGCGGGGTCTTACAATATCTCCCCTTGGAAACATTTATCCTTGAATGAGACTAACTAAGCTGAGTTATACATATCATGCATATGCCCCATGAGTTGTACAAGTGATATACGACCACTACACTAATTTTACGATCCACAAAAATGGGTATGCAAAGATAAAGTCTGCAAAGACCTTATCTCTACCTCAAAAAAATAGAAAGGGCATTTTCAACAGACCCTCGACTCAAAAAAAAAATAGAACAAAAGCTATATCATAACAACACAATAAATAGATATGAACAGAAAACAACATATTGATATACCAATTAAAATAATATACTTCGGAATTTAGTTAAGCAAACTCTAGGTGTCTATAAAAGTAAAATATGTTATTTCAACATGCATTTTTTAAAAACCTACGCAGGACTTTTGAGAGATTGTTTGTTGCTAATTATCTCGACCTTCATTCTTTTGATATCTATTTGTGTACCATCATCTAATTCTCCCTTATAAACCACACCAAAATTACTGCACCTAAGTTTGTTTTCTTAGAATCATTATTATATATTACTCTGTGTATATTAAAATTTGAATTAAGTAGAACGAACTTTCACTTTCTATCATTAGAAGACATATTACTATAGTTATATTTCTTGCATAATCTTTAGTTAAGTGTGTTTCATTGAGAACTTGTATTTAAAGTTCTTCACATTATTGTAATAATATCTTTCTTAAATAAAATTCATCATTATATAATATTTGATTGGTATGTAGATTGGTCATGAAGAAAAATGTGTCGATCATGTTATTAAGAAATTTGGATGCATCCAATGGCTAATGTAATGACACAAAAAAATGATATACCGAGGTTTTGATAACAACATCATACATGTAGAAATAATGATGGGCCAAAATGCTTTCAATCATGTGTTTATCCCACGAATCCAGCTATCACCTTCAGAAAATGAAGGTTACCCAATTAAATTCATTAGAAAATAATTTTCAGTGCAACTACGCTTTTCAATGACAATAAACAAAGAACAAGGACATACAATATTAACTATATGATTATAATTGCCACAACACATTTTTTCACATGACCAGTTGTACGTTGTACTATCAAGGGGAATATCAATGACAATAGCAAAGGTTTTGGTGATGGAGAAACCTAAGATAAAACAAAAGAACATACACCAAAAAATCATCTATAAAGAGATATTTGGTCAGTTACAATACATGAAAATACATGATATAAAATTTTTTATACACTTTCGAATATACTATGACTGACTCACGTCAAGCATACATTTTTGCAGGTTCAGAAGATACACAATTATATTAGATTAAGCTATTGTGTCAAAGGAATGGCATTTATTATCTTCTTATATGATTTTTATATAGTTGAGAAACAGTAACAACACTGGAGGAGCACCATATGTACTTTATCATTTGCAAGGTAATTTATATAGTTATGAAAAAAGAGTTGAACTATTTCGAGATCTTGTTATCTTCTTTGTAACCAACTTACTCGGTTGATGTGCACTAAAGAAGAGAAATGTTATCATTGAATCACACAATGTATTAAAATGCAATGAAATATGTTCTCTTCAATGATACAATAACCATCTATTTTCTCCAAAATTATTATTTTCTGCCAATTAATCCAATGAGATACAATACTGAGAGCAATATTTTGGACCTGCTAGAATTATTACCAAAAAGTATCAAAATTTTAAAACTATTTCCTTTTTTTCATTCTCTCTTTTTCTTATGAAGAATTTTCAAACAATCGGTGACTATAATTAGTGTATTCCACATAATAATAACTCCATATCTATTGAATATAATACAAAGTAATAACCATTACTAACCTCATCAAACGCAAGATTCATAAATCTCTAGGAGAGAAGGAAAGTAAGAATAACTTCAGCAGCAGGGAAACCAAGGTTGGACAAAGGGGATATAAACTACCGCAAGGCAAAAGCTATTTGCTCAGCTATTGTGATTGATAGGAATAAACTTACACTTTGGAAGATCTTTAATCAAACGAGAACTAATTTAGAATCAGAGTGTTGCTAAGAATTGAATTCAAACAAGCCTGCAGTCACTTGATTGTGATTATTTCCTTATGACTTCAGTAAAGAACAGATTATTGGTGTCTAGAGGACATAAAGTATCATTCAACAAATTAATTTTTTAACTGTCAATTCCTTGTACCACTTTCTCAAATCCATAAAATTCACTGCTATAGTTCCACTCATGGGTTTATATTACACATATGACATGTCAAAGAAATGAATATGCACAGTATACAAAATTGAAGTGTTAATAAATCAAAATTTTTTATAATGTAAAAGGAAAAAAAGTTTGTGGATATATTCCAAACCAGAAATGATGTAATGGAACTAGCCTGATTCAAAATGTAATAAACATTGAAACGGTTAGGATAGGTAGCAGTAAGGCCCTCCAACTCTTCCTATAGACTAATAAATAAAAATTCAGGTCCATACATCAAGTATAATCCCACAAAGTGAGATCTACAGAGGATAGAGAGTGGGAAGGCCTTGCCCCTACCTTAGAGGTAGAAAGGTTGTTTCCAATAGACCCTTAGTTAAAGGGAAAGAATAGTCCAAAGCAATTCAGAAAAAAAGTAATTATAGTATAATAAATAGCTGATAGTAACATGAAATTAACTATAACAAAATAATGTAATAGTTGAAATACAAGACAATAAATACTAATAGAAATTGAAGGACCTGGAATTACCAGAGAAATGCTACAACTTCATCTATAATGGCATGCTTGAAGGAGAAATATCACAAATCATTGATTATAAAGAAAGATTGGGTATTTAGAGAAGAAATCTGTTCAAAAGTAGTAAATTTATGCATGGCGAAGAAAACAACAATGACATACCCAGTGTAGCCCCACAAATGAGGTTCAAAGAGGGTAGGGTGTACAAAAATCTCTCTACCTTTATAGGGTAGAGATATTGTTTACAATAGGCCCTCGACTCATGGTAAATTTATGCATGGTAAAAAATAAAAAAGAGAAAGTAAAGTAGTTTCTACATGGTAAAATATGCAAGATAGATGTAAGTGATGAATAGTTGATTTCCTTGACCTTAAAAGTTCAAGGTTGAAAACTTACGTCAGTAATATCCTCCGAGTACGTCTACTATGATCTTACCCAATTGAAATTAAATTCTTTAGTCCGATAATCCAAATCTCTTCTTTGATCTTGTCCTTGCAGTTCCTCAAAATGCAAAATGATAACGAAAATGTCACCTTAGTAGAACTTTTTCTAAAAAATATTCATGACAACAAAAACCAAATTATCTATTCACCATTCAGATCAAATTATCTTTCACCATTGTTGTTGTTGTATATAAGGGAAAATGATAAGCTCTTCTTCTCCGGGTGCAAAACACTCTTAAAATCAAGCTGCACAAACACATTCATAGGTAAAAGGTCATATTGTTTCAGTAAACAAACTCTTTAATTATTGAAGAAGTCAGATGATGTAAAATGCAGATGCGTAATCATTAACTCACAATTCTTTGGCAAGGATTAATTTTTGAAATTATTTTTAGATTTAGGTTCCTTTTGCTCCAATAGAGTACTAAATTAACGTTGTTTTATCCTGGGATTACCAAAAAAAGTTGTAATTGAAGCACCCTGGATTTTTTATCCTTAAAAATTTCTAAAATTTTATCCTCACTGTCCTGAATACGACTTACCCTACGAGTCGTAGGGTGACTATATGGGTCATAGAACCCCAGTCGTAAGGTGTCCAGAAAGATCTACCTGAGTTACTATTTTGGTGATGCCTTGGGGGTAACGAGTCGTAAAGTAGAAATTGTAGGGTGTCCAGTGTATGCCTTAAAAACTCCTATCTTGGGTATAGGAGGAGGGTACGAGTCATAAGGACTGGATATGAGTCGTATGGAACGACTTGTAGCCAGACCAGTGTAGGTCCTTGGTGGTTTTTTTTACTACGACTCATGGAGATAAGTCGTACAGAGTTGTAACAAGTCATTAGGAGACTCGTAGCAACTGGGTGGTATTTTTTTAGTCTTTTAAGTAAGGGCATCTTGGTAATTTCCCCCTTTCCCCACGTCCATAAAACATCTAAGGAGGGTTATTTCTAATACTTTGGCATCTAAATGCTCTCCAATTCTCTCTCAAATTCCCCATTCAAGTTAAGTCTAGGGTTTCAAGGAAGGTGGTCATCTAGGGTTCTAAGAGTGCTATCTTCATCAAATTTCATAGTAATTAAGGCATGTACCTCATTCCCTATACTTGTATTTTCTTAGTGGCATGAAAATTAATTTATTACTCATGATTTTTATGTTGGGTTTTTAAACTATGGGTTGAGGATTTTTGGATATAATTGTTTGACTGTTTTCTCGTGGTTACTATTGAACTATTATACATTAAATTGTTGTCTTGTAAACTCATTGGGCTGCATGGGAATGGTGGATGAAATAGAGGTACAATGGACTCCCCAATAATTTATAAACTATGGTAATAGGGGTATAATAAAATCCGCAAATAATTGGTTTTGGTATGGAAATTGATGGTAACCTCAACCCGTTTGCATAATTAATTTTGGAATGAAAATTATCATTTGGTTTGGCTCATTCTCTTTGAAACTAATGCCTGACATAAATGGATAACTAGATAATAACAATAACAATCTTGAAAACCTTGTGGGGTGCAAGGGAATCCCCCAAGTGATTTTATTAATGGAGTTTACGGGGTATGAAAGAATCTTCAAAGGGTTGGATAATGACATTGTTTGCAAGCTATAGTCGGTATGATGATGCCACTTAATAATGCCTTTATAATTGACTCCTTGAATCGGTAGATGGGTTATGTGTGAAATATTTTAATTGGGAATTAACCGAGGTTATGATAGCTGGTTGTGAAGGTGTGAGTCCGAAGGACGAATACCAGAAACTCATGTTTATCGTCATGAGAGATTGGTCCAAATTACTGTATACTTGTATCACACTATATATAAATGTATCATGGTTGGCGAAGGGTACAAGGGAATACCCAACCTTATGTGATATCCCCGATTCATGGGAGTAACACGCACTAGGGCCCGACCAGGGGGTTACAACTGGACCCATATAGCCGGTGGGTGGTATTAGGACGGTCAAGATACACAATCCAGGTTAAGGTTTTTAAAGTGCATGCTAATCTAAGTTCCCTCCCCAACATCTTATATATATATATATACATATGAATATATATAGATGTGTACATGTGTATTGGTTTGACTTGGTTTTGGATTGATGGAATTATTTTATCCTATATCGTTGATTTACATGCTAGTGATCAACCCACTAACCGTCTCTGGATGTTGTATCCCCACACAATGTAAGGTCCAAAGGCAAGTCTACGTTTTCTACATAGAGTTAGATGGATCAGCTCGGTTCTTCGATCATTGATGGTAAAGTGGTGAGCTTTCATTTTCTGGAAAATTTGGTAATTTCATCAGTTTCCTTTCTTAGATTAGAATTAAAAGTTCCAACTATCATTAACATTGTCATTGTCATTATCAGGGTCGACGGCATGTCTCAACACTTTATTGATTTTGATTTTGTTAGAAGGCTTTGTAGATTACTGTGGACTTGGTTGGTGGTGTTGGTTGTTTTGGTTGTTTAACAGTTATCAGTTATAGACATACTCTAATATCTTTAAGCTCATCTTGTGCTATCTTGTTATATGTTTAGAATTCATCCATTGTTAGGGGTATTGTGTTTTGTTTGGCTAGGCAAAGGGGGTGATTTTTGGTCCTCGGTGGACTTGAGATACCCATAACAGTCAGGCCCTAGTTCAGGTTGTGATAGTAATCTTTCATCAAATATCATTTAATTCAAAAATCAACTTCATGTTTTGGCTTTACGAGTGAGCTATCTAGAAAGCCAAATGCTTATTTGAACTGATAAGGTGCTTTCATTAGTTCAAGAACTGGAAGAACTCAGGAGCTTCCGAAGTGTTAAGTTACACAAAGACAATGGAAAGAATATGGCATGGGATTCTTGGATGGAATCACAAACTCTAAGGACCTTTAAATGAACTATGATATCTCTGTAGCAAGATTTAAATTTACATATGAACAAAACAATCACAAACAATTATTAATAAATACAAAGAAAAGTGCTATGTACACTAACCACCCAAAATAGATTTCTTGGTATTACTATCCGAATCAACTGATTAAATGGTCTTTGAAGAGACAATCTAAAGCAATAATCAACTTCATTTTCAAAAATTGTACAACAAAAATAACATGCCCAATATAATCCCACAAGTGGGGAGGTAGAGTGTACATAAACCTTACCTTGCTTAGTGGAGGTATACATTCGTTGTCTGTCAACTTCTTATAATGATCATTAAGAGAAAAAATATATGGAGATAAAGGGAGAGATAATGACACAAAAACATATCATTCATCACATAATTTCTTCATGCTTCTTCCTCCTTCAATAAAATGACTTAATTAGGAAAATGGATATCCTTTAAGATAGTTCAATTCAATTAAGAAGTGATGTCATTATACCATCAAGATATGTTTAACTTTTGAAACCTTTGCAATGAGCCGAGTTTTATCAATTAAAGATAGTTTTACAATATCCTTCACCTTAAGAAAAGTGTCAATACAAAGATATAAGAATATTGTTATTAAGAAATCTAATTTAACAAGTACCTTCCATGAAAAATGCTTCCCATTCATGTCCACCTCAAAATCTGTCAACAATATTATGACATAAAATATTTTTGAAGGTCTGAGATATTCATTTAGAGATAAAAAAACATTAAGAAAGATACCATATAGGTAGATGTCATATAGGTTATCCTATATTATTAAGTAATTCGGCAAATTTACAATAAGTTACTTCTCAAAATGAGGAAAAAAAGTCATACCAGAAGGATAGAAATCGATAATGGGCGAGTTTGGATCTGTCATCAATCGCATATACTCTTCAGGAAGAGCATGAGACCACTTCAGAATAAAAGCAATAACATTAAAAGTGTAATGTAACCAATGAAGAACATGCATAGAAAGATTCAGGCAATGTGCAACAGTCCCTAAAAAAATAATTGACCTATATATAATATCTTCAAATTTTATTCAACAACAATACTAAGCCATCACCTAAAATTTGATATGTACGGATACAGGTAGGTGCAGTCAAGTTTGAATTTTTGAAGAAACGATATAATATAAGACATAGTCAACAAAGGATATAAAGTTATCTTCTTTCTAATAAATTTTAGGAAAGAAATTGAAGCTATCAACAGAAGGACACATATTTACCACCTCTTAAAGAGAATAGAGGTTGTGAATGCCTCCTGTTTCGGCAAAATAGAGAGAATTTGAACTAAAAAGAAAAAAAAAGGGTCACTTGCCTATCAAAATTTGAGCATGGAGAAAATGGAGAGAAAGTTGAAAAGTTCCAAGCACACATTCTATGAAAACTGCCATGCAAAAATAACTAATGCACAAGCATACATTCCACTTTCTAATTGATGATATTTATATAATATAGCCAATGTCAAACACTTTATTTCTCAAATATTATCATTCATAGTAATAGAAGAGAATAAAGAAATGAAGTTGGATTTTTCACAACCCATTATAACATGTCCCATCCAACTAAATTTTGCCTTAAGAATGGACACTTCAGATGAATCAAACAGATAATGAAACATTCTTAAATCCTTGGTAGTCCAGGTGAGAACAAAAATACAAAGAATAAAAAGATTGTATCCTAATTGGTTCAGTCTTTATGACCTTAACATTAAATGCAAAGATTCAACAACACAAAAAGCCACAACCATAACTACTAAAAATTATTTGAGGTGAACAAACAAATCTTGATTTTACTCCTTGAAACACACATGAACGAACACTAATACCTAGCCTATGATTTTAACTTAACAAATATAAAAAATATACTGACAGTAGGACGTTCTGGAGGACTGGATTTAGTATTGAGAAATATCTTTGTTACTATGGATGGACTTACGATCAATGATGAAGAAATTTGGTGCAATGTATTTCCTAAATTATTGATCAAAATTCCTGTAGCAGTAAGGCCCTCCAACTCTTCCTACAGGTCAATAAATACTAATTCAGGTGCAGACATTCAGTACACTCAAGCTAATATTCCTTTCCACAAAAATTAATAATACACTTGACATTAGCTAAAAAAATAAGAAGGTTAACCCCAGAAACAAATATTGATTGACACAATCATCAACAGTTCTACTATCTCCTCCCAAACTGCTAAAAAGGCCAACTATCATACAAATTAGGAAAGTCACTAGCTTGTTTGGCAAGGATCCACTTTGAAAATAGAAAATCTTTGATCTTTTTATTAAAACAAAACTCACATTATTTCACAATTACTGAATCTATAAGAACATACTAAATTCAAATTCTAAAAGTGTATGCAACGATTATCCTAAATTCGAGAAAAATAGATTACATTTCGAAGCTACCTACATGACTAGAAAAAAGCACCTAGGTCACCTAAGCTTCAATTCAACAGATAAATTTCACATCATTTCACAATTAGTAGATTTATAAAAAGATATTAAATTTGAAATCATAAAAATGCATGCAATGATTATCTCAGATTCCAGTAAAATAGGGTACATTTTTAAGCTGCCTACTTGATCGAGAACAAAGAACTTGGCCACCTTGGCTTGAATTCCCTAGCTATGGTGTTAAACATCATAAGCATTCTAGAACTCGACCATGTCTGCAACTCCATCAAATATTTGTTTTCTTGAAGCTCCATAGGAACACAACTTCAAGGACAACGGAGAAGAAGAAGAATACCACCAGCAAATCAATGGCGAATGCAATAATTTTTTGGCCAGCAATAACCGTAAACCTCTCCTCATGATTAAATATTCATCATCTCAAAGTTTCCTAATTGAAGAAATTATAGGCTTTGTCGTACTTTTCAAAGTGAAGTACTTTTTCAATTTTGGTTATTTTTTTGTTCAATTATTTTAAATATATCGGCTTGATACAAATTTTGGACTTAAGAAATTATAGACTTTGTCGTACTTTCCAAAGTGAAGTACACTTTTAGTTTCAGATATTTTTGGTTGAATTGTTTTAAATATATTGGCTTGACACAAAGTTTGGACTTAAACTAAGTTCTTTTCCATTTTTTCTTTTGACCAATACAAATGTTGTATATATATTTGAATCTATGTAAAATTTAACACATATTTCTTAAACAAATTGAAAAAAAAAATAAAAAAAATTTATAGTATTGTTCATATAATTGTTGAATATTCCTGTTTAATCAACTACACCTTATTATCTTCAAAATTATTTGTTCTTTTTCAAAAAAATTAAATTGATACAATAGCATGCACACAACAAATATATTTTTTAAATACACTTATTATTAGTAATGTTTATAAAATTTAGGAAAGAAGTACAGTGACTAAATCTTATTTAGATATTAATTTGAATCACATAAATTTATAGGAAAAAACTAGATAGCATGAATTGATATGTCTTTAAAATGCAGTGCTTTAACAATTACAAAATAAGTATAATGAAGTAATTTCTCTTTAATCAAGTACACTTTATTATCTTCAAAATTATACATTCTTTTTTACAAAATATTTTACTTAATAAAATAACATACACACAACAAATATATTTTTTTTATATACGCTTATTAGTAATTGATGTTTAAAAAATCAAGGATAAATATAACATCCATACAACGGACATATTTTATATACGCTTATTCTTATTTATTTTTTTGGTAATTAACAGTTTTTATTAATCACCAGTGAACCAATTGAAGCACCATAGCCTAACTATAACACAGTCAACTATCTATTACAAGACATTACTACCAAGTCACCTCTAGGCTAGGACTCTACAACAAATAATTCTGAATCATATCTCTAAGTCCTACCTTTGCTCTGACATTACAAATATACACAATTTCCTTAGTTAAGCTCACATATGGTCTCTGTTGGTGTTCAAATGTCCGTTGGTTTCACTCAATACATATAGCATGCATACATTCCGTTGTTAACATTTGAAATGATCGAGCAGCTAAGGTTTTACCTTTAGTGTTCTTCACTGCCCATGAAACACATTGATCCCAAGTATTATCTTGCATAGGTTTTTTGCGTGCCCATCTAAGTAGTTGTGTCCACAGATCCTTAGAGGACTCACAATGTAAAAAGATATGATCTTTGTTTTCTAGTTCTTTACTTCATAGAGAACATATAGGATTAGCATTGAGTCCCTATTTCATTAATCTATCTGCAGTTAGCATTCTTCCATGAAAGTGTAGCCACATAGTGAATCTCGCCTTAAGTCTTGCATCATTGTTAAACATAAGGGATATCCATGTCATAGAAGTACCAGGAGGCAGTAGTTGGTGATAGATGCAACTAATCAAACTTTTCTTATTCCTCCCATGTGTCTATACCAGATAAACAAGGTGCGTAACCTGCAACATTTGTCTCATCATCCAAGATGCTTGCTGTGGAATGATACAATCTGATACTTGATCATCTTTGATATAATACGCATGCATCCATTTGATCCATAATTTATCTTTCGTTTGGGCAACATCTCATCAATTTTGAGCAATGGCGGCTTGGTTCCAAAGCCTGATATTAAGCACATTACGCTTATTCTTAATTGATGTTTACAAAATTTAGGAAATAAGCATAATAATTAAATACTATTTACAAATAAATTTGAATCACCTAAACTTATAGGAAAAAATTAAACAACATGAATTGAAATGTCGTAGTTCTTTTACATTTAGAAAAGAAGTATAATGACTTAATTCCTCTTTAATCAACTGCACTTTTTTATCTTGAAAATTTTATGTTTCTTTTTCGTACTTAATAAAATAACATACGCACAACTAATATATTTTTATATACTATTAATCTGAATTAATGCTTGATACACGTGCAACGCACATCAAATAAATAAACTATTTGCAAAAAAAAATTGGAGAAATGCCCCCAGTGCAAAAACAAACATTGGGTATCTTGGAGAAATATGTGTTATCCTAAAGGGGAAGGAGGAATTGGTTTTAGGTTATTACATGATGTATCAAAAGATTTATTTGCAAATATTTGGTGGAATTTTAAAACATCCACTTCCTCATTGTAGAGTGCTTATATGCGGAACAAATACAACAAGAAATACCATAATATTGTTGCTAAAGAATATAGGACATCTCATGTATGGAGAAAGATGGTGATGATAAGGGATGAGGTGGAGCATGAAATTTGGTGGAAGATAAAATTAGGGACTTCTAATTTTTGGTTTGACAACTGAAAAATAGGAGGTACTATTTTTTGTGGAGGAAAGCAGCGTAATGGGGGAGAAATTGGAAGTCAAGAGTTTTATAACATATGGGAACTGGGACAAGGAGAGATATTAAGAAGGATCAAAGAAATAAAAGATTATATAATGGAGAACATCAAGCCACAAGAAATAGGGAATGGAAATGATGTAGCTTTGTGGATGAAAATTACAAAAGGAATCTTCACAGGGAAATCAAATTGGGAAAGTATAAGACAAAAAAAGAGAAAAGAAGGGACTTTGAAATGACTTGGTCTAAAGGATTGCCATTGAAGCTGAACTTTTCCCTATGGAGATTGTGGATTAGGTGGGTGTAAATGGATGACAATCTTAAGAGGATGAAAATGCAACTGGCATTAAGATGTTGATGTTGTAAGGAAAGAATGGAGGAAATAATGATTCATGTTTTTCTAACAACCTCTACAACTAAAAGTCTATGGAGGTAGTTTATTGTTTTTGTAGGTATAAACATAGAGGAAATACATTAAAAAAGCAATGCTAGCCATAATTCTATGGACATTATGGAAGAGAAGGAATAACAAAAAGCATGGAGGGGACACATCATATAGATATATAGTGATGAAAATTAAGAGATAGTAAGGAGGATGATCATGGTGCAGTACCCATGGATAAAAGTGGTAAAATATACATGGCCACAAGTAATAGAGAAGGTGACAAAATATAAGCAAAGTTACACTATCATAGTGTCTTTTAGAGAAAACCTGATAGAAATAAACTGAAGTGTAACACTGATGGTGCGAGCAAAGGAAACCCAATATCAGCTCCTTTGCTTTCTATATAATGGAGAGGGAAATTTGATGTTTGCAATAACAAAAGGGATAGAGATTGAAACAAATATGGAGGCAGATGCCTTAACTATTCTTGAAGCAGCTAATTATTTTTTTGAGAAGAATCTTAAGGAACATATAATAGAGACTGGCTCATTAAATCTCACAATAATGATAAAGTGGCAATGGAAGGTGACATGGAGTTAATAGAGATAGTGAAGGAGATTAGGAATACAATGCAGAAGATACAAACAAAAATAGTCCATACTTTCTGAGAGAGTAGTTTGATAACTGAGTCTTTAGCCAATGAAGTGATGGATTCAAAGATGACCAAGGAATACCATCTATTTTAGGATTTATCGGTCTAAACAAGAGGGCTATTAAACATGTACAAATCAAAAGTTCCTAACTGCAGAATCAGATCTAAAGCAATTAGCACATAATGAATGCATATAAAAAAGAAAGTACTTTGGTTAAACAACAATAAGAAGTCATTTATAACATCATAGTACATATTTATATAAGTTCATACATTAACAAAATGGAAAAGCATAGAGTCATTAATAAAATATGTTTGAAAGGAGACATTATAACTATGCTACTAAATTCTAGGACTATAAGCTCAAGCTATCAAAAAACATCTACAAAAAAAGGGCTAGTGAGGGTATGAGTCAATGGAGCTATGTAGAACTAAAATCTAAAGTAGAGCAAACTCTATCTATCAATAGTTATAACAAAGAAAACAAAGGCTGGTCAGCAATAGGGGTTGGAAGAAGATAAGAATGGAAATGATGGGTATTATCTTACAGAGTTTGAATATGCATAGGTGTAGAATATTGCAACAGTCCCTTGGGTATGAACCCCAACCACTTGATAGAGACGAAAATAGATTAGAGTTGGAAGTCAAAAGAAAAAATAGAGAAAAGATTAAAATCTTATTGTGTGTGATTTAAGATGATAGACAGAGTATGCAACAAAGCAATACAGGAGAAAGGTGGAAGAAAACCCAAAGAAGACATAGGAGAGTAGCCATGTTCATCCATGAAAAAAACATAGTCAAAGCTCAGGTGAGAAAAAGGCGAAAGAGTACTAAGTACTAAAACAAGGAAAATACTTTTGTAATAGTTTGGAAATGTTTTAGTTTCCCTAGGCATGGATCAGGTTTGATTTTTGGCCTGATCTTATTTTCTTAGTTTGATTCTCTATTTTATGCTGAACCGGGCTTCAGCCTAATAAATGGTCCTACGGACCGAAAATTGCCAAAGAAAAATTTGTTATTACTCATAATTCCACCAAACTAAAATAATTTAAAAAGTCCCTTCAAACTCATCAAAGTCACCTAAATTAGATACATTACTACCCCCTCCCTTATACAACCCACTTCTCCCCAGATCTAGCCTAAAATTATGCTAGCACTTCTAGTGATTCCGACAACTCACCCATTTAGAATTACAATCGTGTTCTCTACATTTTACCAACAATCAAGTTTCAACTTTTACTTACAACCTCCATTAACTTTGCTCTTCAAATTTATTTGGAGGTTAGTTTATCTCAATTTTTTTCTATTTTTGTAGTTCAGAAGTTGAATCCTATCTATTTCATATTTTCTATTCTTTCACCATTTTAAGATTATTCATGAAGTATAATACCCTAAGTTTTTGGACTCTAAAAATTTTGAAGTGATGGAAACACTGCCAGGACTTCAACTCTGGTGATGAGTCATTAGATGAAACTCGTGGTCTCATCAGTAAGATTTATCGAGGTTTCTGCCTTTAACATGAGTCAAAGTCATGATTCACTAGGTTAGGTCACGAGTCATAATGGGTGACTCATAAAAATAATAGTGAAGGGCTAGGATTTGGGCCCTCAGGTAACGAGTCTAGTTAATGAGTTATAGTCAGACATTATGAGTCATAGCGAATGGGCCCAATTATCCTACATAATTTAAGTGGGGGTTATCTTGGTCTTTTCCTCCCATCCAACTATAATCCCATGACTTAAAACACCTCAAATAGTCTCTTTTTCATCAGTTAACAAAATCAAATACTCTCCCTCCTCTTAAACTCCCCAAAGCAAGAGAAAGCTAGGGTTTTCAAGGGATTAAACATCTAGGCTTGAATTCATGATTATTCTCTACATTCTTTGGTGTTTTAGGTATGTATCTCCTACATAAACTTCAATATTATATAATGGCATATGTTAATCATTATTTATGTGGTTTTACTGGTTGGATTTGAATTTGGGTTAGGAATTCTTGATGATAATTACTTGAATTATATTTCCCATGGTTTAATTATTTCGGTTAGGTTTTGATTGATTATTTTTGGGACCGAATGGGTGCATGGCTAAAATGGTTGGAATGATGGACATGGGTTCCCCTAAATTTATTAATTTTTTGTTTAGAATTGGCATTAACCTCAACCCACTTTATAATTTGGTTTTGGATCATGGATAGATGCATGATTTAACTTATTTTGGTACATTGCATATAAAGTCTAACGAATAAAAATAGATTTAAAAGGCCTTGGTGGCCAAGGTTTTGGATCTTAAAAAGGAACTTAGGAGTCAAATTGGTTTATTTTGGAATGTCATATTTGGATTAGCTTGCAAGCATAATTGGTATGACGATACTAAAAGGTGAATGCCTAAACAAATGACTCATGGGTTAACGGTTGGGATCATGTGCAAATATTTTAATTTGGACTTAAAGGGGGTTGTGTAGCTTACTATGAAAGTGGAGGTTTTGGGGGGACCAATACTGGAAACATATTTGTCGGCATGGGAGTCTTTATGATTGTGTGCATGGTTAACATATTATATATTTTGGAATTATTGGACCCTTGGTATCTTTGGCCTTCCCTTGGATTTCCTCGGTTCTTATAGCTAACACCTGTTAGGGCTATTTTAGCAGAAGAAACTAAGACCATATAGCCCGTAGGTGGCTTTAGGATGGATAGAGCTATATAATCCAGGTTAATAGCTTTAA
The DNA here is from genome assembly GCA_030864215.1 of Capsicum pubescens. Lineage (NCBI taxonomy): Eukaryota > Viridiplantae > Streptophyta > Magnoliopsida > Solanales > Solanaceae > Capsicum > Capsicum pubescens. The sequence goes on along the minus strand of CM061543.1, from coordinate 111,930,458 downwards.
ACTCTCATGTTTATGGCTCTTTTACCCTACACCAGTATCCTATATATATAAAAATGAATGTGTGCATGTGGTTTGACTAATTTTGGACATGGCATTATTTTATCACTTTTTCTGAGTTATATGCTAGTGCTTATCCCACTGACCGTCTCTAGATGGTGCATTATTTTATGATGTAGGGTCCTAGGATTTGTCTTATTACTCTTGTGTAGTGTTATGTGGTGCTAATATCAATTGCGTTCATTTGAAGTAGTGAGCCTCCATCATCCGAAAAGCTTTACCATTTCATTAGGCTTCTTATTAGATTTTGGAAATTGTGAACTCTCTGTCATGGTTGGGGGCATGTCCTGACCTAGTTTGGTACTTTGGTATTTAGAGGCTTTTGTGGACAAATGTGGATTGGATGTTTGTTGCTAACTCTTATTCTTTATTTATTTAACTATTCATTTTATTATCATGTCTAGTTGACTTTCATTGTTTATCTTTATTGTGTTCTATATGTTAGGCTAAGGGGTGCTCTTCGACTTATAGTGGGCTTAAGATGCCCGTCTTGACTAGGCCTTGGTTTGAGTTATGACAAGATTGGTATCAAAGCACGATTCAAGGTCTTTGGGTGTCCATAAATCCATGTCAATTAGAGTCCCTTTTATGGGTGTGTAGCACACCACACTTATAAGGGGGAGTTTACAAGGCATTTAGGATTGATTCTCTTTCTGGTATTCTATTTCAAGCTATAGTGTATGGTGTTATGAATTCTTCTAACTCCTGGATTAATCACATTTTAGATTATGCCTCTCCTAAGATTTGATATTCGTAGAAACTCTGTTGGACCCTCTGCCTTACTTGAGGACAATATGGATAGAACCAGCCCTATTTATAGAGTGTAGCCCTGATCTAAGGTACCTGCTCTTGATTATGCTTCCCCATATGGAGTTTCACCAGTCCTCTTCTGGTTCCTCAGGCTGATAATACTCATGCATCAATACCTCAAGGAGATATATCTAATATGGAGTTCTACTAGTCCATTCACCTTCTTACTCAATTAGTGGCATGTCAGTCTCACCAGTCTAAACATGTTGGTTCTGTTTCCCCTTCATCTGAGGTCACTCAAGTTGGCTAGTTCATGAGATTTAATACCCCAATCTTTATAGTCTCTAAGGTTGAGGAGGATTCTTAAAGGTTTGTAGTTGAGATAGAGAAGATTTTTGGAGTGATTCATGCTACTGACTCAGAGGGTGTAGAGTTATTTAGTGTTCAGCTAAAAGACATAGCTTATCAGCGGTATGAGGAATGGGAATAATTGAGAGGTGATGATGCTGATTCGGCGATGTAGGATGAGTTTTTAGGTGCCTTCCTTGATTATTTATTTCCCTAAAAGCTGAGGGAAGCTAAGGCAAAGAAATTTGTGAATCTACAGCAAGGTTAGATGAGTGTGAAAAAATATGCATTGAAATTTCAGTTGTCATCTTATTATGCTCCAGAGTTGGTGTCTAATATGAGGTCCAAGATAAGGAAATTTGCTTCTGGGTTGTCCTATGGCTTGGTACTGGATTGTAAGGCTACAATGCTGAACAATGATATTGATATCTCTAGACTTGTGGTTTATATGCAGTAGGTAGAGGATAAAAAGAAGAGGCAGGCAGAGATGGGAGAGAGGCAAAATAAGAAGTTCGGGTATTCAGAACAAGGCGTGAATCAGTAGAACAATGGAAAATATAGTAAGAAGTGGACCAAGAAAAAGACTTTGGGAAATTCTAGTTCATATTCACCGAAAAGTGATCCTTATCCTAAGTCGTCTGGTAATTATCATTTTCAAACTAGCAGTGGTCTTAAGGCATAGGGTGCCCAGTCTCAGGATAGTGGCGCTCAGTCAACCCTACCTTATCCTTCTTGTAAATTTTTTGGACAACTTCACTGTGGTCCTTATAATGAGGAAAAGTATGTATTCTTCAACTATTTTCAGTCAGGACATATGCAGAGGAACTTTCCTATAGATAAAGTTTCCACTATAGCTAATAAGGTCCCAATCTCCACTTTTTTGGCTCCTGAACCAAATGGCGACACTTTTGGTACTGACACTAGCCAGAATTATCTCTATTCACTTGCTACCCATCAGGTGTCTAAGGTATCTCTTGATATTGTTACTGGTATATTGCATCTTTTCTCCTGTGATTTTACTATTTATTTAATTTGGGTTCTACCCTATCCTATGTAACCCCTTATATGGCTGTGCATTTTAGTTTTGGTCCTGAAAATATTTCTGACCCCTTCTCTATTTCTACTCTGGTGGGTGATTCTATAGTTGTTATAAAAATCTATAGGGGTGTTGTAGTGTCCATCTTTAATAGGGAGACATTGGTGGATCTGATAAAGCTCGACATGGTAGATTTTGATGTGATCTTAGAGATGAATTAGTTTATTTTTGCTATGCGTCTCTAGATTGAAGGAATCAAAAGGTTAGCTTCTAATTTCCTAATGAACCGATAATTGGATGGGAGAGAAGTTCCTTAGTAACTAAAGGGAGGTTAATTTCCTATCATAGAGCTCGAAAGTTGATTTCTAATGAGTGTCTATATCATTTAGTTTAAGTTAAGAATTCTAATTCTAAGGGTCCTTCTTTACAATCTGTCCCCGTGGTTAGTGAGTTTCCTAGAGTATTTCCCGATGATCTTCCTGAAATTCCTCTCGATAAGGAAATAGACTTTTGGATTGATCTTCTACTGGATAACCATCCCTTTTTGTTCCTTCTTATAGAATGGCTCTGGCTAAATTAAAGAAGCTAAAGAAGTAATTAAGGGATCTTTTTTATAAGGGTTTCATTTATCCTAGTGTCTCTTCGTGGGTTACTCTTATGTTTTTTGTGCAAAAAAAAGATGAGTCTCTTTGAATGTGTATAGACTATCGTTAGTTGAATAAGGTGGTAGTGAAAAGTAAGTATCCTCTTCCTAGGATTGATGATCTTTTCAATTAGCTTCAAGTGCTAGGTGTTTCTCTAAGATTAATCTTCGTTTGGGTTATTATCAGTTGAAAATTAGGGAGGTTGATATCCCAAAGACTGCGTCACTATAAGTTTCTAGTTATGTCATTTGAGTTGACTAATGATCCAGCTGTATTTATAGATCTTATGAACTGGGTTTTCAAATAGTTTCTGGACTTATTTATGATAGTCTTTATTGATAACATATTGGTGTACTCTAAGAGTAAGGAGGATCATGTCAATCACCTCTGAATTATGTTGCAGACTCTTAAGGATCAGAAGTTGTATGCAAAATTTTCTAAGTGTGAGTTTTGGCTAAATGTTGTGACTTTTCTTGGGTATGTTAATCTAGTGAGGGGATCAAGAAGGATCCACAAAAGGTTAAGGTAGTTAAGAAGTGGCCTGGACCTATGACTCCAATTGACATTAGGAGCTTCTTGGGCTTGGCTGGGTATTATAGGTGGTTTGTGGAGAGTTTCTCTTCTATTGTTGCTTTGTTGACAAAGCTAACTCAGAAGAAGGTTAAGTTTTTGTGGTCCAATGCTTGTGAAGGTAGTTTTGAGAAGTTAAAGGATAAGTTAACTTATGCTCCTGTTTTGACCCTGTCCAAGGGTATTGATGGGTTTGTGGTATATTGTGATGTGTCCCATGTGATACCGGGTTGCGTCTTGATACAGCATGGTAAGTTTGTAGCTTATTCTTTCAGGCATCTAAAGATTCATGATAGGAACTATTTGACTCACGACTTGGAGTTAGCGGTTGTGCTTTTTACTCTGAAGATTTGGTACTATTATTTATATGGAGTGCATGTGGATATCTATTCAGACCATGGGACTTTGCAGTATTTGTTCATTCAGAAGGAGTTAAATCTCAGGTAGATGTGGTGGGTCGAGTTACTCAAGGATCATGACATGAGTTTGCACTACTATCCAGGTAAAACTAATATTGTTGTTGATGCTCTTAACAGATTGTTTATAGAGAGATTATCTCACATTGATGAGAAAAGAGAGGGTTAGTAAGAGAGGATATTCACAAGCTAGCTAACTTGGGATTTCGTCTTTTGGATTTTGAGGATAGACGAGTGATTGTTCAGGAAGTGGTAAAATCATCTCTTAGTGCTGAGCTAAAGGAAAAACAGGCTTTGGATCCCATACTTATACAGATTAAGGATGATGTGGGTCATCAAAAGGTTATGGCATTTGAGATTGGGGATATGGTATTCTGAGATATTAAGGTAGGCTATGTATTCCTGATATGGATGGACTGTGAGAAAGGATTTTGATTGAGGCTCATGAGTCAAGATATATAGTTCATCCGAGTTCGACTATGATGTACCATGACATGAAGGAGATCTATTGGTGGGATAGTATAAAGAGGGATGTGGCAAATTTGTGGTCGAATGTATGGTTTGTCAGCAAGTTAAGGTTGGGAACTTGAGGCCTAGTAGAATGTCTCAAGAGATATAGTTGCCTATGTGGATGTGTGATATGATTAACATGAATTTTGTTATGGGTCGTTCGTGGTCTCGCAATCTATACAACTCAATTTGAGTTGTTGTGAATAGGATGACTAAGTCTTCTCACTTCCTGCCTTCGAGGACTAACTACTCAGGAGAGGACTATGCCAAGTTAATTATTCAAGGGATTGTCAAGTTACATGGAGATCCTGTTCCCATCATTTCAAACCGAGGTACACAGTTTTATTCTTACTTTTGGTGTTTGTTTCATAAGGGTTTGAGTACTAGTCTCATGGTCTCACCAGTAAGATTGCCTGAGGTTTCTGCCTTGGCCACAAGTTGATGTCATGAGTTGTTAGGTCCAGTCATGAGTCGTAATAAGTGACTCGTGACCATGATAGTGAAGGGCCAAGATTTGGGCCCTTAAGTAACGAGTCTAGGTAACAACTCGTGGTTAGACATCATTAGTCATTACCTGAGTCGTAGCAACTGGGCCCAGTTTTTCTGCACATTTTAAGTAGGGTTATTTTGTTCTTTTCCTCCTATCCAACTATCATCCCATCACTTAAAGTACCTTAAATAGTCTTTTCCATTAGGTAACAAAATCAAATACATTCCTCTCCTGTTAAAAACCCCAAAGCAAGAGAAACCTAGGGTTTTCAAGGGATAAAATATCTAGGCTCTAATTCATGATTTTTCTCCAAATTCTTTGGTGTTTCTGGCATATCTCTCCTCCTAAACTTCAATTTTATATAAATGTATATGTTAATCATTATTTATATGGTTTTAATGGTTGGGTTTGAATTTGGGTTGAGGATTCTTGATGATTATTACTTGAATTATATTTCCCATGGTTTAAATATTTTGGTTATGTTTTGATTGATAACTTTTGGGGATGAATGGGTGCATGGTTAAAAAGGTTGGAATGGCAGACATGAGTTCCCCCAAATTTATGAATTTTTGGTTTGGATTGGCATTAACCTCACCCACTTTGTAATTTGGTTTTGGAACATGGATACATTCATGATTTAACTTGTTTTCGAACATTGCATTACATATAAAGGCTAAATAGATAAAAATGGATTTGAAAGGCCTTGGTTGCCATGATTTTGGATCTATAAAAAGAACGTAGGAGTTGAATTGGTTAATTTTGGAATGACATAATTGGATTATCTTGCAAGCATAATTGGTATGACGATACCAACTAGTGAATGTCTAAATAAATGACTCCCGGGTTAACGGTTGGGATTATTGTAACACCCCTCATTTTTGGGCTAGACTTTTAACCATCATTCCTACGTGTATAAAATCAGATCCCTTGATTTATATCTGAATACATGTGTCATGATTATTATCCTAGTGAGAAGAGTTCTTATGAGGTGGGAAAATGTTCATAAGGATCACTTAGAGAAAAGTTGAGCTGAGAGCCTTTGATTCGGCCAAATTTTGGTATTCGATTCTACAAGGGTCATCTTTGAACATGTATAAATTTTTATGTATGTGGAACTTCTCATATCAAGATCCATAAAATTATAGATAATTGAATTAGCTTTCCAACGATATAAATTTTGCCTAAATTCGATATCCGAGTGAAAAGTTACGACCATTTTTATGAGAAACCGTAAGTGTAACACCCCTTGATTTTAACGCTCTAGCGATGCATCCAAAATTACCTTTAGGTCCCTCATTTATATGGTAAACCATGTTTAGATGTTATGGGTTATGTTAGGGGTGTTTTTGGACGTTGGAATTAGGAGTGTGTCGACTAATAGACCCTCCGCTAAGGCCGTGTGTCGCATAACAATCGCCAATAGCCAGTGGATAAGGTGTGCTTCTGGCATGCATCGTAAAACCTCAGTTGCTTCATTTTGACTTATATTAGGGGAATTGAAGTCTTTTCACACCCCTAAACCGTCCCGAACCATTCTTAAACGTATTAAGGGGTCTTAAAACATATTATTTCCACACTCTTAACTCTACTGGTCCAATACACGACTCAAAATGCTTCCCCTCTTCCCAAGAACAAAATTTAAGTTTCATCTCTCAAGAACTCAAGAATCTAAGTTCCAATTTCAAGATTTCTTCAAGAAGTCAACTAATTTAGTTATGTGGGGTATTCATCAACGGGTTCCTTCCACCTATTGAGCCCAAAAGTACTCTTTTGGTTTAAAAGTATGAAGTTTATTCTATTTTATGAAATTATCCATGCAAGTTATGAATTAAAACCCATGTATTTCTTAGTAATTCAAATTCAAGCCATGTTCACATGTTTTCCCATGAAAATTAGGTTATTTCATTGTTTAAATTTCAATTACCCATGTCATGTTCAATTGATTTCATGCTAAATCATCAAGTTATGAATTAAACCATGTAAATATGTTGTCCTCTCAAGTTTAACCATTCCCATGTTCAATTCATGATTCTGACTAATTTATTGAAATGTCTTATGTTTTGGGTCTTTGAACTATGATTTTATATTATTGTTTTAAACGTTGTTATCGTATTTTGTAACCATTTAGTGTTGCAGGGTTATGAACACCCGATACTTATGTGTTTTTATAGGTTTTCATTTTCAAGTTACAAGTCAGTCAGACCATGTTTTCATTATTAAATTCAGACTCCCATGTTCATGTAGAGCACTTATCAGTACAGTAGCACATCATGTTAGACCCATAATAATACTAGTGTCATTCAGTTGGGAGTAGGATTTAGCACCAAGAAAATATAGGGATAGGGTCTTACCCTCCAGTTAGGACTGGGTACTTAGTAGTAGTCCCTAAGTTCTAGAACTACATAGCGAGCGTAGGTTATGAGAGGTCACCCGCCAGTTTAGGACTGACACTTACTTAGGGGTCACCCGCCAGTTTAGGACTTACTCCCTAGTCCCTTGAGACATCAGACTTGTGGATCCACATCGTCATTAATATGTTTGTCCCTATGGCAAGGTACTAAGACCCTTCCAACTGGGGTTATAGGTTGGACCTCGATTATCTCAGATTGGGGTATGTCGGTTACATAATATCTCCCACAGTTTTAGTCAGCAATCAGTCTATTTCAGTTCAGGTTTGCTTGACCAAGTAATTAGGTTTCAGTAATTATTCAGTCAGTTTTACATATTACTCATGCTATTCAGATCATGTCAGTACATGTTATACTTGGTCTTGCATTCTCAGTTTTATATGTTCATGTTTTCATGCTCAGTATCCATACATGATCCTTAGTTCAGTTTTACAACATGTTTAGATTTACATGAGATTTGCATACAGCAGTCATGTTTCTACTACTTCCAAGCTTACAAAATTGTTTTCAGCTCATGATTTATAAATCTCACTTTGACTTATAGTTTTCACATACAACCATGTTTTAAATGCATGTTTCAACAAATAACACATGTCCTTAGTTTTAAAGCATGTTTTAAATATTTTCATGATTTAGTGCATGTTTCTATATACTCAGTACATTCCACGTACTGACCACATATATGTGTTTATGGCTATATCCTTCATAATGTAGGTACCAGATGTTGCCCATACACCAGGGACAGACAGTTCTCAGTTTTCAGCCAACAAGTGATGAGTTCCCCTATTTTGGGCACTCCAGTCAGTTTTAATTCATGTAGTGTGTTGTATTTTGATTATCCAAATATATTGATTAGTGGTAGCTGGAGGCATGTCCCAATTATCTATAGTCATTATAGTAGCAGCTTTATAAATAGTCAGTCAGAGTCATGATATGTAATTCAAGTTCTTTCTTCAGTTTTATCATGTTGTAAACTTTAGCAGTATTACATTCATTCATATTTTCTAATGTTATGCTTTCGGTCAACAAATTTAGCTTTTATTTTCATTATAAACCACTTGCTCAAATAGTATGCCAGTACATTGGTTAGCTTGGGATCATTTGTGATTTTAAGAATCATGTTGCTCAAATTCAGTTTAACAATATGTTTAACTTTACATGAGATTTGCATACAATAATAATGTTTCTACTGCTTCCTAGCTTACAAAATTATTTTCAGCTCATGATTTATAAATTTCACTTTGACTTATAGTTTTCACACACAGCCATGATTTAAATGCATATTTCAACAAATAACGTATGTCCTCAGTTTTAAAGCATATTTTAAATATTTTCATGATTAAGTGCATGTCTCCATATACTTAGTGCATTCCAACGTACTGACCACATATATGCATTTGTGGAACATCCTTCATAATATAGGTACCAGATGTAGCTCATACACCAGGGTCAGACAGTTCTCAGTTTTCAGCCAACAGGTGATGAGTTCTCCTATTTCGGGAACTTCATTCAGTTGTAGTTTATGTATTGTGTTGTGTTTTGATTATCTATATGTATTGATCAGTGGTATCTGGAGGTATGTCCCAACTATCTATAGTCATTATAGTAGACGATTCAAAGATAGTCACTTAGAGTCATGATATGTAATTCAAGTTCTTTCTTCAGTTTTATCATGTTGTAAACTTTAGCAGTATTACATTCGTTCATATTTTCTCATGATTATTCTTCCATTCAAAAAATTTAGCTTTTTTTTACATTATACATCATTTTCTCAAATAGTATGCCAGTACATGGGTTATCTTAGGATCACTTGTGGTTTTAAGCACAGTGTTACGACTAGGGGGTAGCCTCAAGTCTTCAAAATTATGTGCAATTGTTTTAATTTGGGCTTAAAGAAGGTTGTATAGCTCGCTATGAATGTAGAATTCCCGGGGGGGGACTAATACTGGAAACTATGTTTGCCGGCGTGGGGGTCTTTATGACCATGTGCATGGTTAACACATTATTAATTTTTGGATGGTTGGAGCCTTGGTGTCTCCGGACCTCCCTCAAATTTCCTCAGTTTCTGCGGCTAACACACACTAGGCCCCTTTTAGCAGGAGAAGCTGAACCCATATAGCCTGTGGCTGCCCTTAGGGCGAATAAAACTACACAGTCCAGGTTAATGGTTTTAAACTCTCATGTTCAAGGCCTTTTTTCCCTACTCTAAAATCCTATATATGTATATACGAATGTGTGCATGTTGATAGACTAATTTTGAACATTGCATTATTTTATCACTTTCCCTGAGTTACATGGCAATGCTCATCTATAACAACCCAGAAATACACCCTGGTTTCCACACGGTGCTTACGATCCCGACGGACCACAAGCTAACCCATGAGCTGGTACCTGTTGTGAGCACTAAGTTAAACTGATAATAAAAGACATGTGCAGAATAACTGAATATGCCATAAGGTTTTAAATACTAAAACATTTCTGAATCATAAGTCTTAAAACAACTGCCGAAAAATGACTGTCTGAAAACTAATAAAAGTAATGACAAATAGACTGACTATATGAAGTTTCTGAAAGACTCTAAAACCAACTGAATAAGAGTTGATGGGACAGGACCGCAACAAACTCCTACTGACCACTGAACTAAAGACATTGAAATAAACATAATCGGTCCTTGAAATATGAAGACTCACCACTGCTGTTGTTGTTGATGTGTTGGGATGTCTAAGTGCGGTTGGGAACCTGAGCATCCGAACCTATGATATGAGACATCATAGTGCAAGAAACGAGTATGCGATCAGTACTTTGAATGTACCGGTATGCTAGATGAGGTTAGGGTTTTAGGCATGGGTTATGTGCATGAGTAATAATAGACTGAATGAGTAGTATGAGGTAACTGATAACTATTATGAATGCGTGAATGCTGTAAAATATGAGAATGCATGAACAAGCATATAACATGATTCTGAAATAGTCTGCAAACTAAAATACTGAAATATGATAACTAAATAACTGATAAAATGTATGCTATGGTCAAGTAAAACTGAATTGAGTTACGAATTGAATATTGAAACTGAAACTGTGGGAGGTATCATCTAACGGACATACCCCAAAAATGAGCTGATCGAGGTCCAACCTGTGACCCTAGTTGAAAGGGTGCTAGTAACGTGCCACAGGTACTAACAATGGCTGTGTCAACCCTAAACTAGCAGGAAGATATTTTTTTGTCAACCCTAAACTAACAGGAAGACTCATGAGATATGTGTGAATCCTAAACTAGTAGAAAGACATCTCAAACCTACGCTGGCTACGTTGTTCTATAACTCAGGGATTGCTAATAAGGATCAAACCTTATAATGACAGGAATTCCCCTATCCCTAGGTTTGCTCGACACTGAATCCTACTCCTAATTAAACTTACACTAATTACGGGACTGAACTAAGTTTAACTGAAGAAGGAACTAACTCAGATTACTGAAATGATCTAGGTTTAACTGACATGATAATTGATTGAAATGATAATGCTCATATGTGTCTGGAACTATTTTGAGAATACTAAAACTAAGTAAACAGCTAAATTTTAGGTATTCACAACCTCTAGGACTTGATAACAAAAACAACAGTGACACATGAAAGCTTTGAAACCATAGAAGGAAATCATTGTTCACAATTACTCACTTAAGCATTTCATTAAACACATGGAGGTCAAGACTTTAACATGGGGGTAATTTTAAACGTGATAAGATAGCATGATCAAATGTCCAAATCATAAACTGAGGGTTTTATTCTAAATTTGCATGAACATGATACGGAAACCACAATATTTAAAGCATACTATAATGCATTCCACATGAAAACAATTGAAATCATAACTTGAAACCAAATTACCAAGGTATAGATAAACATACTTCAACTTTCAAACATATAAGGGCTCTTTCTATCAAAACTCTTGGAAACATAATACATGATCAAAATACATAAGAGTTTCATGGAGGTAATTCATTGTAAACATGTACTTTCATTGTAAACATGTAATAAGTAGTCATTGTTCAAAACCCAATCATTTAGGTATTTCATCAAACACATGAGGGTCATGAATTAAAGCATGGTAATATTTAACTATGAGATAATAACATAATTTCACTACTAAAATTCATGGGTTAAGGATATGACGTGCAAAAATCACCCTTCAAACATGTTATGGACAAATTACATCAAAAATAATTTGTAAGCATGATATAAAATCAAGATTCATGGAAGTTCATGGATATAATTCATGATAACATGTAAATATTAAAACTTTAAACTTGAAAAAGAATTCTAAAGACCAAAACATTAAACTTGAAAATGAATTCTTGGACTCCATGGGTGAAAAGGACCCATGGATGAACATCTAACATACCTTATGTAATACCCCGTACATTTCCTAGTCTTGTTTAGCTCCTAGTATGTCAAGAGACAACTTTAAAGATGTATAAATCTTGATACATGTAGAATTTTCAAGCTCTAAACCCACCAAATGGTAGATAATTGATTCAACTTTCCAGCGATAACAATTTTGCTTTAAGCTGATACTCGGTTAAGAAGTTATGGAGATTTTAGTGAAAAGCAGTAGAGCACTGTGACAGCACCGCATCGCGGTGAGGTACAGAATTGCAATTGTTCAATTTCTAGTGAAGCACCACGATTAACCTACGTCACGGTGAAGTTCAAATTCCCACTCGTCCTTTTCCAGTAGCTCACAGCAATTGTCTAGTGTCATGCCAGAAATCACAATAGAGCATAGCACCGTACCACGGTGGAGTTCAAAATAGCACTCGTCATTTTCTAGTGACAAACCTCGATTACATCACATCACACCATATCGTAAAATCACAATCATCCATTTTCTAGAAAGCCACTGTGATAAGCACCGCATTGCGGAAGGGCCCAAAATTGGAATTTTAGTTCCAAGTTAATTTTTCAAAGGGCAATCTAGTTATTTCCCAAGCACCTATTCATGAAAAACACTAGACTAAACCTATTCTAAGAATATTATGATTACTTTTCATCAAATTACTCTCCAAGAAACCCTAGAACCTCAAAACTTAAACCTCAAGAAATCCAAATTCCACTATCCTGAAAAGATCCCTAAGCCCTTCGTAGTTTCTACCCCAGTGGGTGAGTCAGTTATTGCTAAACAGATCTATAGAAAGTTTTTTGTCACTGTCCTTCGTAAAATCATGTTAGCAGACTTAATAGAGTTAGATATGGTCGACTTTGACCTTATTCTTGGTATGGATTGGCTCTATTCCTATTATTCATCAATAGATTGTCGCACCCAAGTGGTGAATTTTAATTTTCCAAATGAGCCATTCTTTGAGTAGGGAGGTAATTTAGTGTCTCCCAATAGTCATTTCATATCCTATATTAAAGACAGAAAGTTGATCTCAAAAGGGTGTATCTATCATTTAGTTAGAGTCAAAGACACTAAGTCTGAGGCTCTAATAGTTCAATCAATCCCTATAGTCAATGAGTTTCCTGATGTCTTTCCCAAAGATTTGCCAGGGGTACCTCCCGATAGGGAAGTAGAATTCGGTAATGACCTTCTTCTAGATACTCAGCCCATCTCTATTCATCCATATCATATGGCTCCAGCCGAGCTTAAGGATTTAAAAAAATTAGCTTAAACACCTCTTAGATAAAGGTTTCATAAGACCCAGTGTCTCTCCATAGGGCGCTCCCATCCTATTCGTGTGAAAAAAAAATGGTTCTTTGCGAATGTGCATTGACTATCGTTAGCTAAATATAGTCATAGTTAAAAACAAATATCCTCTTCCTAGGATTGATGACTTATTTGACCAGCTCTAAGGTGCAAGTTATTTCTCTAAGATAGACCTTAGATCCTGCTATCATCATCTTAGAGTAAGGGAATGTGATATTCCAAAGACAACTTTTAAAATCTGTTACGATCATTTTGAGTTTCTAGTCATGTCATTCAGGTTGACAAATACCCCAATAGCCTTCATAGACTTGATGAAAAGAGTGTTCAAACAGTATTTGGACATATTTATCATAGTCTTTATTGATGATATTCTTGTCCATTCTCGTTGTAAGGATGATCATGTAGACCACCTTAGAACTGTGTTGCAAACTCTTAGGGATCACCAGTTTTTCACCATATTAAGCAAATGTGAATTTTGGCTAAGATCAGTAGCTTTCCTCGATCATATTATTTCCAGTGATGGCATTAGAATTGATCCCCAAAAGACAAAAGCAGTAAGAAACTGGCCTAGACTTATCTGTTCATCAAACATCAGAAGTTTCTTGGGTTTAGCTAGAAACTACATGCATTTTGTTGAAGGGTTTTCTTCTATTGCATCCCCTATATCTAGATTAACTCAGAAGAAAGTTAAGTTTCAGTGGTCAGATTCTTGTGTGAAGAGTTTTCAGGAGTTGAAGACTCAACTCACTTCAGCCCCAGTTTTACAACTACCTGATGGCACAGATGGGTTTGTTGTCTATTGTGATGCTTCTAGAAGTGGTTTAGGTTGTGCTTTGATGAAGATAGGTAAGTTTATAGCCTATGCCTCTAGACAGCTTAAGCCTCACGGAAAGAACTACCCTACCTATGACCTTGAGCTAGCTGTTGTGGTGTTTGCCTTGAAAATATGGAGGCACTATCTTTATGGGGTGCATGTTGATGTGTTTATGGACACCAAAATTTTGCAGTATGTTTTTACTCATAGGGAGTTAAATCTTCCTCATAGAAGGTGGTTAGAATTGTTGAAGGATCATGGCATGAGTGTGTTGTATCATCCGAACAAGGCCAATGTAGTGGCATACGCCCTTAGTAGATTGTCTATAGGTAATGTTGCTCATGTAGAGAATTATTTTAAGAAGTGCACCAGTTAGCTAGATTGGGTGTGAGGTTGGTTGACTCAGCTAATGGAAATGTTTGGGTTCAGAGTAGTTCAAAATCTTCTCTAGTTTCTGAAGTAAAAGAGAAGCAGGATAAGGATCCTAGTTTAGTCAAGCTGAAGGGGTCATTTAAATACCAAAAGGTAGAGGTTTTCTCCCAAGGGGGATATGGTGTGTTGAGATACCAGAGTAGATTGTGTGTTCCACGTGTTGACGATTTGAGGCAGCAGATTATGTCAGAAGCACATGGTGTGCGTTGCTCCATTCATCCAGGAGTCACCAAGATGTACCGCGATCATTGGAAAGTCTATTAGTGGAGTGGTATGAACAAAGATATCATAGAATTTGTATCCAAGTGTGTGACTTATCAACAGGTTAAGGTAAGCACCAAAGACATGGTGGAACTTTGCAGGAGTTTAGTATTCCCACTTGGAAGTAGGAAGAGGTGAATATGGACGTTGTGATTGGATTACCCCATTTGCATCATCAGCTTGATATGATTTGGGTTATTGTAGAGAGATTGACAAAAATTCCCATTTCTTGCTAGCTCACACATCCTACACAACTGAAGATTATGGTAAGTTGTATATCAGAGAGTTGGTTAGATTGCATGGAGTTCTCTTGTCCATCATCTCAAATAGGGGTACTCAGTTTTCCTCTCTGTTTTGGAAAGCCTTGCAAAAGGGTCTTGGTACCCAAGTTCATCTCAGTTCATCTTTTCATCCATTGAAAGATGGTCAGGCAGAGAGGACCGTTCAGACATCAGAGGATATGTTGAGGACATGTGTTCTTGATTTCAAAGGCAGTTGGGATGACCACTTGCAGTTGATCGAGTTTGCCTACAATAACAGTTACCATTCTAAAATTCAGATGGCCCCATTTGAGGGTCGATATAGGTAGAGATGTAGATCACTTGTCAGTTGGTTTAAAGTGGGTGAGGTTGCTTTGATTAGGCCAGATATGGTGTTTGAAGGCATGGAGAAAGTTCAGTCGATTCGAGAGAGATTGAAAGTAGCTCAGAGTCGTCAAAAATCTTATGCAGACATAAGAAGGAGAGATCTTGAGTTTGAAGTAGATGATCTTGTGTATTTGAAGGTTTCCCCCACAAAGGAAGTGAAAAGATTTGGAAAAAAAGGGAAGCTCAGTCCCCGATATGTGGGTCCCTATAGGATTTTGAGTTGTGCGGGGAAGGTAGCGTATGATCTTGAGCTACCTGCAGACTTGTCATCAGTTTGCCCAGTGTTCCATGTGTCCTTATTGAAGAAGTGCATGGACGATTCAGCTATTGTAGTCCCTTAAAAAAGTATAGATATTCAGAATAGCCTTTCATACAAAGAACTTCCAGTAGAGATTCTTGATCATCAGACCCGTAGACTAAGGAACAAAGAAGTTCCCTTGGTCAAAGTTCTGTGGAAAAATCAGTCCGTTGAGGGTGCTACTTTGGAAGCATACGAAGATATGCATACCAAGTATCCTCACCTCTTCTACATAAACTCATATTCAGCCTAAGGTAACAATTTTCCTTAATTCAGATCTTTTCCATTCTCAGTTTCAGCCATGTGATTATCTTCATGTTAAGTTATGCATTCGCAGATTAGTTCAGCCACTCAATTTTATTTAGATTCATTCATACAGTTTTGTTTCATCTGTGCATGCTAGCATATTTCCTTAGTCTCTCAGTATCTTCAGTTTAACTAGTCTCATTCGAGGATGAATGTTCCCAAGGGGGAGATATTGTAATACAACGTACTTTTCCTAGTCCCGTTTATCTCCAAGTGTGTCAAGGGACAACTTTAAAGATGTATAAATTTTGATACATTTAGAATTTTCAACCTCTAGACCCAACAAATGGTAGATAATTGAATCAGCTTTCCAATGATACCAATTTTGCCTTAATCTGATACTCGGTTGAGAAGTTATGGTTATTTTAGTGAAAAACAGTAGAGCACCGTATCGCAGTGAGGTGTAGAATCGCAATTGTACGATTTCCATTGAAGCACCGCAATTAGCCTGCATCGCGGTGAACTCCAAATTCGCACTCGTCCTTTTCCAATAGCTCACCGCAATTGGCCAGAGTCACACCAGGAATCGCGGTGGAGGATAGCAATGCATCGCGGTGGAGTGCAAAATAGCACTCATTCTTTTCCAGTAACACAACGTGATTGCGCTGCATCGCTAAGGGCATAAAATTGCACACGTCCCTTTTCCAGTAAGCCACCGCGATAAGCACCGCATTGCAGTGAGGCCTAAAATCAGGATTTCAGTTTTGAGTTAATTTTTCCAAAGGGCAATCTAGTCATTTCCCAAGCCCTCAATTCATGAAAAAACACTAGATTAAACCTATTCTAAGCATATTATGATTACTTTTCATCAAATTACTCTCCAAGAAACCCTAGAACCTCAAAACTTAAACCTCAATAAATCCAAATTCCACCATTCTTTTTCCAAGATAACCCAAAATTCAAGATTCCCAATTCAAGATCTTTAAGAATCAAACATCAAGAGCACAAATAGGAACTCAAAGTTCAAGCTTCTTCAATTATGCAACAATTAAGGTATGTGGGATTTTCAACAAGTATAATCCTTTCATCCTTATGTCCAAAATTAATTTTTGAAGATAATTTCACATGTATTTACATGAGTTTCAAATTAGGGTTCATACCCAAATATTGCTATTTGAATATTATGAGATAATAAGTGATTTAGATGTTGAATTTCATGTCTACTTTCGTATTTTTATGCGTATGACGCTAATTTTACAATATAGAATTAAATTATCAATACTTTCATTATTTAGCATGAACTTTATGATGATTTGACATAAATTTGATGCATGGGTTATTAAGCCCTGGTTGAATATTGATACTTCAAGAAGATTATGTTTTTAAGCATCCCATGATTAGTTATATTAAGATTTTGAGCAAAGATTGGATCTTTTGATCTCATCTTAGAAATGGAATCCACTTTACATATTTAACTACAGTTTACAGTAAACAAATTCACAAGAGGTTTTCAATATAAACCCTTATAATAGTTTTAAAAGTGGATTTCCTACAGAATGATCATACAGATTAAAAAGAGTAGTATTTAGCACCGAGTTGGGTATGTTCACATGCCCCAGAACTACGAGCCAATGTAGGTACAAATTATCAGATTATTCCCATTTCTATATGGATGGCAGTTACAGCTGTGATCACTTAGATTAGGTTATACTCCTTGGCAAGAGTATGACACTTCTCCCCAATATGAGGTTTACTCCATGTTAGCTCACATGGTTTATGTCAGTTAGAATAACCTCCCTACATCCTACAAAAAGAGTAAAGAATAATAGAAAAGCTTTCAGAAACTAAGTGTAAAGGCTCACAACTTTATTCAGATATTGCTTTGCATAAAACATTAGCTACTAGATTTCAGCTTTCACTTTACAGATATAAAAGTGAGTCCTTTCTACACTTAGACCACAGTATTTAAAGATAGAATACCATCACATCTTTTAGAACTAAGTGTTATAACTCACAATATTTATACAGTATGTTTTATCACTCATGATTCATGATTTTTAGCTTTCAGTTATTCCAGCCAATGTGAGTCATTTATACTTAGCATGTATTACTTTACAAGTATATACAAATATTATGATAGTACAGATGTACTGATCCACATACATGTCTATGTGATACATTATCTCATTATGTAGGTTCAGGTGCTCTGTTTTAGTAGCATAAGTGATTTTGAGCATCTCCATCTACATCCCAATAGTTGGTGAGTCCTCATACTTCAGGGACCTAGTTATAAAAAATTTCTAGTTTATTACAGTAGTTGATTCAGTATTTTTTAGTCAGTTTGAGTCAGCTAGGGACTTGTCCCAATGTCTCTCTAGTTATTAGTAGTAGAGACTTATCAGACTGCTAGACATAGTTCAGATTTCCAGTATTTATTTTCCATACTTTGAGTCTAATATTTTTAGATATTATGTTCGGATGATTTCATCTTAGATCAGACAAACTTTCGCATTGATATTATGTTCATTTTTTTATTATGAGTATCTAGATCTAGTAGAAGGCTTACAGGGTTTGATTGAGGCTACTCATAGTCTTGAGCACCTTGTGACATCTCAGGACCCATTTTTGAGGCGTTACAAACAGTGTATAGAGCCTAAGGTTATAAGAGTCCTAGGAAGTCAGACAAGTCACGTTACATTGAGTTTTTGTCATGGGTGTGAAGCATGCCACGGTTATGAAAAAGAGGCTATGGGATATCTTTAGGAAATCATCTCTTTCTTTTATGATTTATCGTTCTTACAGTTTCTCTATCTGCTTTTAAATCGTGCTCTTACGTGACAGTTGAATATGTCTTCTCGTCGAACTAATAAACGTAGAAACGATAACCACCCACCCCAGCATGTTGACCCTCTAAATGGCATTGTATCCCAAGCTGAATTTAGGCTAACTTTCAGGCATTAGACTAAGCTATGACTGCCAATGTTCAGGGCAACCATCAGGCGGCAGTCCCACTTCAGCGGAATAGGGATTTGGTAGCAACCAAAATTTGTGACTTCATGATAATGAATCCGCCTGAGTTCTTTGGATCAAAAGAAGGTGAGGACCCATAACTTTACTTAGATAAAATAATAAAGATCACCCAGATTATGCATGTTACTGAGAAAAAGAGTGTAGAGTTGGCATCCTATAGGATAAAGGATGTGGCGTATGATTGGATGGTTATGTGGAAGAATGGTAGAGGTGAGAATGCAGCCCCTATGAGTTGGCAGGTGTTTTAGGATGTATTTTTAGATAGGTTCTTTCCATGTGAAATGAGAGAAGCTAAGGTAGAAGAGATTATGAACCCGAGGTAGGTCTCAATGATAGTGAAGGAGTACTTCCTTAAGTTCAATCAGTTGTCTAAGTATTCCCCTGATACGATGGCTGACCACAAGGCGAGTATGAGTAAGTTTGTTACTGGAGTATCTGGTTTGGTTATCAAGGAGTGTAGGACTTCCATGATTATAAGGGACATGGATCTTGCTAGGCTAATGATTCATGCTCAACATATTAAGGTAGAAAAGTTAAAGGAAAGAGAGAGGGGAAATAAAAAGGCTAGAACTGGACAATTTGATTGTGGCCAGACAATGTTTGGAGGGGGAAATCATTTGCAATTTTAGAATCGTTCATCTATGCCAGTGCCATCTTCAGCCAGTACTTCCACCCCCAAAGCTAGATAAGAGTAGTGGGGTAAGACTTTTATGTCCAGATCTCAAAATATTATGAATGGAAAACCCAGTTATCCTCCTCGTACTAAGTGTGGTAAGAATCATCTTGGCAAGTATTTGTTGGGATAGAAATATTGTTATTGTTGTGATAAGTTGGGACATAGAATCAAAGAGTGTCTGCATGCTAAGTAGGGAACCAGAGATGTTAGTCCCCAGACTCAGGCTACTAGCGTACCAGCTCCTTTAGGTCTGCCAGTCCCACCTCAGGGCACATCATCCAGTACCGGTGGAGGTCAGTGCCAGAATTAGTTTTATTCTTTACCATCCCGTCAGGAGTAGGAGAGTTCAACATATGTTGTTACTGGTATACTTCGCATCTTCATCTTGACGTTTATGTGTTGTTAGACCCAGGTTTGAATTTCTCTTATATGACCCCACTAGTCGCAATAAATTTTGAAATAGGTCCTAAAAAAATCCCTAAGCCCTTCTTAGTTTCTACCCAGTAGGTGAGTCAGTTGTTGCAAAATAGATCTATTGAAAGTGTTCTATCACTGTCCTTTATAAAATCATGTTAACAGACTTAATAGAGTTAGATATGGTTGACTTTGACCTTATTCTTAATATGGATTGGCTCCATTCCTATTATGCATCCATAGATTGTCGCACCTGAGTGGTGAAGTTTCAGCTTCCAGATGAGCCAGTCTTTGAGTGGGAAGGTAATTCAGTGTCTCCCAAGAGTCATTTCATATCCTATATTAAAGCTAGAAAGTTGATCTCAAAAGGGTGTATCTATCATTTAGTTTGAGTCAAAGACACTAAGTCTGAGTCTCTAACAGTTCAGTCAGTCCGTGTAGTCGATGATTTTCCTGATATCTTTCCCAAAGATTTTCCAGGGGTACCTCCCGATAGGGAAATAGAATTTTGTATTGACCTTCTTCTAGATACTCAGCCCATCTCTATTTCTCCATATCATATCGCTCCAGCCAAATTTAAAGAGTTAAAAGAGCAGCTTAAAGACCTCTTAGATAACGGTTTCATAAGACCTAGTGTCACTCCATAGGGCGCTCCCATCCTATTCGTGTGAAAGAAAGATAGTTCTTTGCGAATGTGCATTGACTATCGTCAGCTGAATAAAGTCACAGTCAAAAACAAATTTCCTCTTCCTAGGATTGATGACTTATTCGACCAGCTCCAAGGTGCAAGTCATTTCTCTAAGATAGACCTTAGATCCGGCTATCATCAACTTAAAGTAATGGAATGTGATATTACAAAGACATCTTTCAGAACCCGTTACGGTCATTTCGACTTTCTAGTCATGTCATTCGGGTTGAAGAATGCCCCAGCAAACTTCATGGACTTGATGAACAGAGTGTTTAAATAGTATTTGGACAGTTTAAATAGTATTCGTTGATTAGTTCAGTTGCTTAGTATGCTTTAGAGCATAGCACCGCATCATGGTGTAGTACAAAATGGCACTCGTCCTTTTCCAGTGACAAAATGCAATTATGCCGCGTCACGCCAGAGTGTAAAATTGCACTCGTACCTTTTCTAGTAATCCACAACGATAAGCAACGGGTTGTGGTGGGGCCCAAAATTGGGATTTCAGTTCTAAGTTAATTTTTTCAAAGGGCAATCTAGTCATTTCCCAACCTTTATGAAAAACACTAGATTAAACCTATTTTAAGCATATTGTGATTACTTTTCATCAAATTACTCTCCAAGAAACCCTAGAACCTCAAAACTTAAACCTCAAGAAATCCAAATTCCACCATTCATTTTTTAAGATAACCCAAAATTCAAGATTCCCACTTCAAGATCTTCAAGAATCTATCTTCAAGAGCACAAATAGGAACTCAAAGTTCAAGTTTCTTCAATTATTCATCAATTAAGGTAAGTGGAGTTTTCAACAAGGATAATCCTTTCATCCTTGTGTTCATAATTAGTTTTTGAAGATAATTTCACATGTATTTACATGAGTTTCAAATTAGGGTTCATACCCAAATATTGCAATTTGAAGATTATAAGATTATAAATGATTTAGATGTTGAATTGCATGTCTACTTTCATATTTTTATGCGTATAACACTATTTTCCATATGTAGAATTGAATTATCAATACTTTCATTATTTAGCATGAACTTTATGATGATTTGACATGAATTTGATGCATGGATTATTAAGCCCTGGTTGAATATTGATTTTCAAGAAGATTATATTTTTAAGCATCCCATGATTAGATATATTAAGATTTTGAACAAAGATTGGATCTTTTGATCTCAGCTTAGATATGGAATCCACTTTACTGATTTAACTACAGTTTACAGTAAATGATTCACAAGAGGTTTTTATTGTAAACCCTTATAATAGTTTTAAAATTTGATTTCCTACAAAATGAGCATACAGATTAAAAGGAGTATTTAGCACCGAGTTGGGTATGTTCACATTCCCCAGAACAATGAGCCAATGTAGGTACAGATTATCAGATTATTCCCATTTCTATAGGATGACAGTTACAGATGTGATCACCTAGATTAGGTTATACTCCTTGGAAAGAGTATGACGCATCTCCCTAACGTGAGGTTTTCCTATAAAGGAACTAGACGTTGGACTCCATATTAGATACTATGATTTATGTCGGTTAAACGAACCTCCATACAGCCTACAGAAAAGAGTAAAGAATAACAGAAAAGCTTTCAAAAACTTAGTGTAAAAGCTCACAGCTTTATTCAGATATTGCTTTACATAAGACATTAGCTTCTAGATTTTAGCTTTCAGTTTACAGATATAAAAGTGAGTCCTTTCTACACGTAGACCACATGATTTAAAGATAGAATACCAACACAACTTTTAGAACTAAGTGTTATGACTCACAATATTTATATAGTATGTTTTATCACTCATGATTCATGATTTTTAGCTTTCAATTATTCCAGCCAAAGTAAGTCATTTATTCTTAGCATGCATTACTTTACAAGTTTATACGAACATTGAGATATTGTTTTACTTATGCATTCACCCCCAAATACTTAGTATATTCTAGAAGTGTTGATCTACATATACGTCTATGTGCTACATTGCCTCATAATTAGGTTCAGGTGCTCCTTTTCAGCAGCGTGAGTGAGTTCGAGCATCTCCATCTACATCCCAATAGTTGGTGAGTACTAATAGTTTGGGGACCCAATTATTCATAATTTCTAGTTTATTACAGTAGTTGATTTAGTATTTTACAGTCAATTTGAGTCATCTAGGGACTTGTCCCAGTGACTCTCTAGTTATTAGTAGTAGAGGCTTGTCAGACTGCTAGACATAGTTCAAATTTTCTGTATTTCTTTTCCAGATTTTGAGTCAATTATTTTTAGATATTATGTTCAGATGATTTCAGCTTAGATTAGACAAACTTCTGCATTAATATTATGTTTTTTTTTATTATGAGTATCCAGATCTAGTAGAAGGATTACAGGGTTAGCTTGAGGCTACTAGTAGTCTTGAGCACCGTGTGACGTCTTGGACCCATTTTCAGGGTGTTACACCTTAAATCCTTAATCTTGAAAGAGAATTAACTTTTCTTGATCGTTCTTGGATTGGGAAACACAACTTCTTATTTTTCTGGAAAAAGGGCTTTTATTTTGTTCTTGCGAGATGATCTTGAGAGGAAACCCTAATCTTGTTCTTGAGAATAAAAAGGGTTAGTGGCTTTTAAAAACTAATTGATAATGACTAAATACTCTTATAAAGTTATTTAAGTCATGGGGGTATGGTTTTAGGTGAGGAAAAGACCAAAATACCCCTCCAAAGCTTAATAAAAATTGCTGAAAATTTTAGTTGATAACTTATCAACTAGTTGATGGCTTATCAACTTAAGTCGTCAACCCATAGTTTGATTTGGACCCTTGTTGTTTAAGGGTGACGACTTGGCTGATAAGTCATCACTTAGTTAACAGCTTATCACCTCAAGTCATTACTTTGTAGATGAAATTGATTATATTCTATTATAGGTGATGACTTGGTTGATAAGTCATCACTTAGTTGACATCTTATCACCTCAAGTCGTCACCTTGTTGACAGATGGACATGCTGAGGTAAAATGAGTATAACTTTTTCCTCTGATATTGGATTAAGGTGAAATCAAGTGAATTAGAAATAAGACTCAAACACCTTTCATTTGATATATAGTAGGACACCTGAATCAATATATTCTAGGAGATACACTCATCTAAAGTGGACCCTAGCTAGAGTATTTGTCAAAACTCTATCGGTAGAGAAGTCCTCAACTTATCTTTAAGTTAGGAGGGTTTTATGACCTTGATCAATATTAAAAGATATTACCACATCATATATTTGATAATAACACATGTATATACATAGAATAATTGGGTTCAAGTTGTACGCATAGGAACGATGATTTGAATTCTATCCCGAAAATGTGGGGTGTTACATTATCTTCTCCTTGGAAACATTCGTCCTCAAATTAGACTGATTAAGCTGAGACTACTGGGGAATTTGAGATCATATATTGAACATGCATGACTGGAAACATGATTACATGATTGAATCTGAATCATGATACATGACTGAACAAAATTTCGTGAATATATGCAATGACATGAGAATGGTTATAAAGCTGAGATAGAAATGAGAGTCAACTTATGAGTACCCATTACTTCAAGCTGGATTTTTTTTGGTGAAGAAAAGTTGAGAGATTTAGTACATGAAAACTCGAGGTTATTACAACATCTCCCCCCTTGGGATAGTTCGTCCCCCGAATGATACTGACTTGGCTGAAATACTAAGGAAAGACTGAGATAATGCACGGGACACTTACGAAGTGAATCATGATTGAATATCTGGAGTCTGAAAATGATGAATGATGCACTAACTAAGCTGAATTTGCAAATTACCAGGATGCAAACATTTTTTTACCTCTTGGAATAGCCATATTCATGAGACTTTAGATAGTATGACCAGTTGGAAAGATGGAAAACCATTGGAACTTGTTTGTATGACTGCAAGACTGAATTGTTGGCTTTATGGACTAAATCATACTAAAAGCTTATACTCAACTGTATTATTTCTTCAATGCTCTTTATAAGAAGTCCTAATAACATTAGGAAGCAGATAATCTTGGTCATGGTCGGAAAAAGACATCCGTATAAGGAATCTCAACATGGCTATAATTCTGGGACATAGAACATAGGCCTACGAAACATAAGCTAGGAGAATTACTATGCCTTAAATAATGCAACTGTCATTTTCAACCTTAGACATACTCCCTGAATGGTCCTCAACTATACACTCTTCTTCAATACTTCACTATACTTGAGGCTACTGAAGATACTTACATGAGCACTGATAATTCTACCTACTGAAGTCTGGTCTAAACTGAATTCTTTCTCTATGTTCAAGCTTACTCAAATCTACTAAGAGCACACATAACACTGTAATACTAGTTTGAATCATGAATTCATTATACCTTACGCTTTCACAACTTCTTATCTCATGAATAATGTAACGCCCTGAATCTGGTACCCAGAATAATACACGGTGCTCATGACCCCGAAGGACCACAAGCTAACCCATGACTGATATTTGTACTTGTACACTGCATAATATACTGAATAAATGCAAAAATAAAGGATGAAAGGACATAAGGTTCAAAGATTTTATAAAACATAACATCTAAAGATATGATATATTAATACCAAAACAACTGAAATAACTGTCTGAACATGCTAGTTCGAAAGCCTCTAAACTGTCTGAATAAGGAGTTGATGGGATGTGTCCCCAACTAACTCCAACTACTAAAATAAACTAAGTATTTAAATAATAAAGAAATGATCATGTCCTCGAAGGATGAGGACTCACTGCTAACTCTGACTGCTGATACTGGAATGGTACTGATGCTCTGGAGCTCGTTCTTCTGAACCTATGGTATAAAAGACCATAGCATAAATGCGTCAGTATGATTGAATGTACTGGTATGCATGTGAGGTAGGATGAATACAAAGGGTTCACATGCATGAACTATACTAACTGACTGGATAACATGAACATGAGAATGCATGCATGAATACCTAATAACTGTAACTGAGTTCGTGATAACATGATTACTGAGCCTGAGTACTGCTAACATGAGATACTGGTAACTGCATAACTGAAATAACTAATACTAAGTGATTGTATCTAATAGTCTAGTTTCTAATGGAACTAGCTGAGTTCCGTACTGTTCTGAGTTAACTGCATCTGAAAGTCATGAAATTCTAAAGAATTATCTTTGTTCTATTACTGAGACTGAATGACTGTATCTGACAGTCCTGATGTATAACTAAAAATATGGGAAGTAGTCATCTAATCGACATGCCTCAAATAATGCAATATAGCTGAGTTGGGGTCCAATCTGTAACCCCAATTGGAAGGTTGTCAATATTGCGCCACTGGTAAGGACAATCTATAAGTAATCCTCATATAACAGGTAACTCTACTGGCTACGTAGTTCTAGAATGCAAGGATTACTTCTAAGAATCACGCCCTCATATAAAAGATGGGCTCCCATCCTTGGGTTCACTCGGTGCTAATTTTCTACTCCCATCTGAATAGACACTGAACATAATTTACTGAACTAAACTAGACTCAGTTAACTGAGTTCCATTGACTGACGAAATACAACTATGATTACTGAGTTTTCCTGAGTCATGAGACTGACTGAATTCTATAGATCATGGCTTGACTGAGAGTATCTTGAAAACATGACACTGATTCTAGGCACATAGCTAAATTTTCAGGTACAAGTACCCCTAGGACTCGATAGAAGGAAACTGACAAAGCATGACTTTCTTGAATACACGACCAACATCACAATCCATAATACAATAAGTTGGAGATTTCATGAAGTACAAGCTCTAAAGCACCACAATGGCTACATATATATCCATAATTCATTGACTAAGACATTTCATCAAACACTAGACATGCATAAACTTGTACATAAATGGGGATTTCATATTATCATACTAGTATGGCACTTTTCCTTCACATAGGCATTTAATCAAACACATATGGAGCATGCTTTGGTTATACAATCATCAACACATCTATTAATCATGGATACATCAATCAACGTGTAAATTTAAGGGTTTATCATGATTATTATGCAAATCACCACATCCTAGGGTCAATCATTGGAATATGTAATTTTAAACATGAATCAAAACCCCCCACAACATCATGAACATGAATTTCAATTTAATTTAAATCATGAACATTCATAAATACACAAATCTTGGATTTTGAAAAGAGATTCTTGAGCTTCATGGGTGAAAGGGACCCATGAATCAACACATGACATACCTTGATTGTGAGTTTCTTGAAATTCTTGGACTTGAAGAACTTGGAATCTCTTAGCTTCTTGAAGAAGGGTTTGGATCTTGTTCTTGAGTCTTATCTTTGAGAGAAAACCCTAATTTGATATTATAGATAGATAATGAACTTATGAGCCTTGATCTAATATAATTAGATGTTAAAACGGGTGGAAAATACCTAAATACCCTTTTAAAAATGACTTTAAAATAACTTAATAAACTATACGACGGTCCGTCGCTGGGTCGACGGTCCGTCGGTCCTGACTGTCGCACCTGGGCAGAATAGGGGTTCACTGTCTTTGCTGCAGCGGCTTAGGCAATGGTCCATCACTAGCTCAATGGTCCGTCAGCCTGAGTCGTTGTCCTTAGGCAGAAGGTAGTCTCACTACCTCCGCTGCGACAATTTGGGCGATGGTCCGTCGGCCCTCATTGTCGCACCTGGGCAATTTTGATTGTTTTCTGTAAAACAGCCATAACTTTCTACCCTGATACCAGATTTAGATGAAATTGGTATCGTTGGAAAGCTAATTCAATTTCCCACATGAAAAAAGGTGAAAATCTTAAAAAATTCATATATATAAAAGTGGATTCATCTTTCAAAGTAAGTTTCTAACATACTTGGGATAATTTCAAGTTAAGTAGAAGTATAGGGTATTACAATATCTCCCCCTTGAGAACATTCATCCTTGAATGAGACTAAGTGAGAGGAGAGGAGATAAAATAATGTACATACTGGACATGAATAACTGGAACATGATCCCATGACTGACATGACTGATACCTGAATATATCATACCGAACATGCATATTTGATGCATGTGTAACTAATTTATGACCGTATGACTGAATTACTGATAAGATAAGTTTCTCATCAAACTGAACATGCATATCTGATGCATGAATACATGACTAAACTGAAACATAAATAAATGAATGACTATGCAATGTTACCTAATACCAAGTTTATAATGGAATTCTGAACATGAAATGGATACCAAGCTTGTCACTGAAATTTGAACATGAAACTAAAAATCTTAAGGAGAACTATTACCTTGAGCTAGATCTGAGTTTGCAGAGAAGAGGTGAGGATACTTAGTCCGCATGTCTACTTCTGCTTCCCAATTAGCTCTCTCAATGGACTGATTCCAACAAAGAACTTTGACTAAAGGGACTTCTTTGTTCCTCAATCTACGAGTCTGGTAGTCAAGAATTTAAACTGGAATCTCTTCATAAGGGAGGTTGTTCTGAACATCTATGCTCTGAATAGGGACTACAACTGTTGGGTCACCTATGCTCTTCTTGAGAAAACAGACATAGAAGATTAGATGAACTGAGGCTAGATCTGAAGGCAATTCGAGCTCATAAGCTATCTTGCCAAAGTGACTGAGAATTTTGAAGGGACCGATATATCAGGGGATGAGCTTTCCCTTCTTACCGAATCTCTTCACTCCCTTCATGGGAGAGATATTTAGATTGACATAATCACCAATCTCGAACTCGAGATCCTTTCTACGCACATTTGCATAAGACTTCTGTCAGCTCTGAGTAGCCCGAAGTCTTTCTTTGATCAACTGGAATTTTTCTAAGGCATCGAATAATAAGTCAGGACCTATGACTAAGGCCTCACTAACTTTGAACCAACCAATTGGAGATCGCACCTCCTACCATAGAGAGCTTAAAATGGAGCCATCCAAATACTAGAATGATAGTTATTGTTGTATCCAAACTAAATCAAAGGAAAGTGGTCATCCTAACTACCCTTGAAATCAACTGCACACGCTTGCAACATATCTTCTAAAGTATGAATAGTATTTTTGCTTGACCATCTATCTGAGGATAAAAATTTGTACTAAGATGAACTTGTGTACCAAGACCCTTTTAGAATGCTTTCTAGGAATGAGAGGTGAACTGGGTTCCTCTGTCTATGATAATGGATAATAAAACTCCATGCAATCTGATCAACTCTCTGGTGTAGAGTTTGGTGTAATCCTCACCTGAATAAGAGGTATAGACTGGAAGAAAATGAGTTGACTTAGTCATTCTATCTACAATGACCCAGACTGAATCACGCTGATGACGAGTATGAGGCAAACCCATCACAAATTCCATGTTCACTTCTTTTCACTTCAAAGTAGGAATATTAAACTCCTGCATGGATCCACTAGGCTTTTGATGCTCTATCTTAACCTGCTGACATGTAGAGAACTTAGCCACAAACTCTGCAACATCTCTCTTCATCCCACTCCACCAATAGATCTCCCACAAATCGTGGTACATCCAAGTGGCCCCTGGATGAATAGAGTAGCGCACACCATGCGCTTCTACAAGAATTTTCTGCCTTAAGTCGTCTATACCTGGAACACACAGATGACCTTGACAACGCAATACACCATATCCCCCTTAGGAGAAAACCTCTACTTTCTGATCCATGACTTACTATTTTAACTTAACAAGGCTGGGATCTCTATCTTGCTTTTCTTTCACCTTGAAAACTAGAGATGATTCTGAACTACTCTGAACCCATATGTCACCCTCCTCTGAATCGACTAAGTAAACTCCTAGTATGGCAAGCTGAAGGACTTCCTGAGCTAGCTTCTTCTTATTGTCCTCAACATGAGCAACACTACCCATAGATAATCTACTGAGAGCATCGGTCATAATGTTGGCATTGCTCGGATGATAAAGGACACTCATGTCATAATCTTTCAAGAGCTCTAACTACCTTCTCTGATGAAGATTGAGATCTTTTAGAGAAAATACATACTGAAGTCTCTCATGATCTGTGAACACATCTACATGAACACCGTATAGATAATGCCTCTAAATCTTTAAGGCAAATACTATGGCTGCTAACTTAAGATCATGAGTAGGATAATTCTTCTCATGGGGTTTAAGCTGTCTGGAGAAGTATGCTATGACCTTACCATGCTACATGAGGACACAACCCAAACCTACTCTGGATGCATCACAATACATTACGAACCCATTTGGACCATCTGGAAGAGCTAAGACTGGAGCTGAGGTAAGCCGAGTCTTCAACTGCTGAAAACTCTTCTCACAAGGATCTGACCACTGAAACTTGACTTTTTTCTAAGTCAATCTGGACATAGGGGATGTAATATAATAAAATCCCTCAACAAACCGTCAGTGATAGCAAGCCAAACACAAGAAACTCCTGATATCTAATGGAGATACAGGACAAGGCCAGTTTCTTACTGCTTTGGTCTTTTGAGGATCAACTCTAATGCCATCACCAAAAATGATATGACTAAGGAATACTAATGACCTTAGCCAAAATTTTTACTTACTAAATTTGGTGAACAATTGATTATCTCTGAGAGTCTAAAGAATAATTCTGAGATAGTCTGCATGATCATGCTCACTTTAAGAATAGACTAGAATGTCATCTATGAAGACTATGGAGAACATGTCCAAGTACTGCTTGAAAACCCAGTTCATCAAGTCCATGAAAGTTGCTGGGGCATAGGTAAAACCAAAGGATATGACTAGGAATTTGAAGTGACCATAACGAGTATGGAAAGCTATTTTTGGAATGTCACATTCTCTGACTCTGAACTGATGATAGCCTGATTTGAGGTCTATCTTAGAAAAATAGTTGGCACCCTAAAGTTTATCGAACAAGTCATCGATTTTGGGAAGATGATACTTGTTTTTGACCGTGACTTTATTGAGCTGACGGTAATCAATGTACATTCTGAGAGAATCGTCTTTCTTGCGCACGAATAAGACTGGTGCGCCCCATGGGGACACACTGGGTTTGATGAATCCCTTATCTAAGAGATCCTTCAACTGCTCTTTCAATTCTCTGAGTTTTGCTGGTGTCATTCTGTATGGAAAAATAGATATAGGCTGAGTATCTGGAAGAAGATCAATGTCGAATTCTATTTCCCTTTCAGGAGAAATTCCTGAAAGATCTCCAGAAAAGATATTTGAATATTCATTCATGACTGGGACTGATTCGAGAATGGGTGTTTCAAAACTAGTTTCCTTAACTCAAACAATATGATAGATACATCCTCTAGATATCATTTTCCTTTCCCGAAGGTAGGAAATAAGCTGACCTCTGAACACTAAAGTACTACCCCTCTACTCTAGGATGGGTTTATTTGGAAACTAGAACTGGACTATTCTATTTCTGCAGTTGACTGTGGCATAGCAGGAATGAAGCCAATCCATGTTGAGAATGACATCAAAATTAGTTATCTCTAATTCGATTAAGTCTGATGAAGTGACATTCTAAAATATCATAATCGGGCAGTTCCTGTATACCCGTCGGTCTATGATGGTTTTACCCACTGGGGTAGAGACTGAAAAGAGCTCTCCTAGAATTTTGGGACTAGTTCTGAAATTGCCTGCTATATAGGGAGTAATAAAAGACAAAGAAGTTCCTGGATCTAGCAAAGAATAAACATACACATGAAATATCTGTAACGTACCAGTAACCACATCAAGAGAATTTTCATGATCTTATCGGGACTGGAGAGCATAAAGTTGATTTGGGTGTTGCCCACTAGTAGCGCCGGAGGTGGCACCCTACTGGTTTGGGCGACCGGACTGAGCTAACGAACGGTTCTGCTGACACTGAGGACCTGACTGAGGACAATCTCTAACTTTGTTTCCTAGCTTGCCACATCTATAATAAATACCACTGCCAGCTCTGCAAATACCCTGATGGTGCTTGACACAAGTTTGGAAAAGAGGATAGGTACGGGTGCTACTAACACTGCCCTGAGACTTAGAGCCTGGAGCTCTATGTCTGTTACATTCTCTGAATCTAGGAGCTGGAGCACTATCTGAAGAAGGAGTTGGAACTGCTGACTTAGGACTAAACTGAGAATGATTTCCTCCTTCTGATTTGGGCTGAGCAAATTTGAAACTACCTGTCCTTGCTCTCTTATTTTGCTTCTCCCTCATCTTAATCTTTTGCTCTTCTATCTATTGAGTATGAGTCATAAGTCTTGCTATGTTCATGTCACTATTCAACATCACGGACCTGCACTCATTGACCACACTATAATTCTCCCCAGAGACAAACTTACTCATCTTAGCCCTGCTATCTACAACCACATGAGGAGCATATCTGGATAAATGAGTAAACTTAAGAGAATAATCTTTCACTGTCATGTTGCCTTGCCTGAGGTTGATAAATTCCCACACTTTAGATTCTCTCATCTCTAAGGGAAAGAATCAATCTAAGAAGGTAGTAGCAAACTCCTCCCACTCAATAGGCCCTACATCTACAACCCTTTCTAGCTTCTACTGTTTGTACCAAGTGTGAGCAACATCCTGCAACTGATATGCAGCTAGCTCCGCACTCTCACTAGAAGTAACCCCCATGATATCCGTAACCTTCTGAACTAGATTAAGGTATTCTTGAGGGTCCTCATCTATCTTAGACCCAAAAAAGAATGGAGGATTCATTCGGGCAAAGTCTTGAATCCTGGTTACAACTGAATTGGCCACTGGGTTGGACGAAACGACAGCTGGACATTCATTCTAAGCAGCAACCGACTGAGAAATAGTAGTGAATGCAGCTCTGAACTCTATAGGAGAGACATGTTCGCCCAAAGGATCTTTGGGCTGAGGGGTTGGCTGATTCCCATTTTTTCTTTTAGGAGGCATGTTCTGTAGAATAAAGAGAGAAACAAATTAGAACAGACTGAGAGATTAACTGGAGATTATGCTCACAGGCACAACATGAATACTGAAAGAAGGGAAACTGTTCCTAAAACATCTTATAGCCTCCTGTACATAAATATGGTGCACAATACACCTATGCACAAGACTCAATGAGATGCGGCTTTCAAATTTCCTAGGATACTATTGAACCTTAGGCTCTAATACCAAGTTTGTAACTCCCCGAATCTGGTACCTGTAACGCTACATGGTACTCATGATACCGAAAGACCACAAGGTAACCCATGACTAATATATGTACCTGTACACTACATAATATACTGAATAAATCAGAAATAAAGGCTGAAAGGCCGTAAGGTTCAAATATCTGATAAAACATAACATCTGAAGATATGGTATATCAATACCAAAACAACTAAAATAATTGTCTGAATATGCTAGTCTGAAAGCCTCTAAACTGTCTGAATAAGGAGTTGATGGGAAATGTCCCCAACTAACTACAACTACTAAAATAAACTAAGTAATGAAATAATAAATAAATGATCATGTCCTTAAAGGATGAGAACTCAATGTTAACTCTGACTACTAAGACTAGAATGCTATTGATGATCTGGAGCTCGTGCTTCTGAACCTATGGTATAAAATACCATAGCGCAAATGCATCAGTACGATTGAATGTACTGGTAAGCATGTGAGGTAGTCTGAATGTAAAGGGTTCGCATGCATGAACTATACTAATTGATTGGATAACATAAACGTGAGAATGTATGCATGAAAAAATAATAATTGTAATTGAGTTCATGATAACATGATTATTGAGCCTGAGTTCTGATAACATGAGATACTGGTAACTATATAACTGAAATAACTAATACTGAGCGACTGTATCTCACAGTCTAGTTTCTGATGGAACTAGCTAAGTTCCGTACTGTTTTGAGTTGACTGTATCTAACAGTCCTAAAATTTCAAAGAACTATTTGAATTCTATTATTAAGAATGAATGACTATATCTGGCAGTCCTGATCTGAAACTGAAATTATGGGAAGTAGTCATCTAACCGACATGCCCCAAATAATGCAATATAACTGAGTTGGGGTCCAATTTGTAACCCCAATTGGAAGGGTGTCAATACTGCGCCACTGGTAAGGACAATCTGTGAGTAACCCTCACATAACAAGTAACTCTAGTGAGAACGGTGAGAACCCTCATATAATAGGTTAATCCACCTCATCTACCCTTATATAACAAGCTATGATGTCTCAACCTGCGTTGGCTACGTAGCTCTTGAATGTAATGATTGCTTCTAAAAATCATTCCCTCATATAATAGGTGGGTTCCCATCCTTGGGTTCACTCGATGCTAATTTTCTACTCCCATCTAAATAGACACTGAACATGATTTACTGAACTGAACTGGACTGAGCTAACTAAGTTTCGTTGACTGATGGAATACTACTGAGATTACTGAGTTTTCCTGAGTCATGAGACTGATTGAATTCTATAGATCATGGCTTGACTGAGAGTATATTGAAAACATGACACTGATTCTAGGCACACAGCTAAATTTTTGGGTACAAGTACCCCCAGTACTCGATAGAAGGAAACTGACAAAGCATGACTTTCTTGAATAGATCCCCCGCAAGTTGTGGTACATCTTTGTGGCCTCTGGATGAATAGAGTAGCACGCACCATGTGCTTCTGTTTGAATTCGCTGCCTTAATTCGTCTACACCTACAACACAGAGACGACCCTGACAACACAAAACACCATCACCCCCTTGGGAAAAAACCTCTACTCTGTGATCTTGAACTGACTCTTTCAACTTGACAAGGCTGGGATCTCTATATTGCTTTTCTTTCACCTATGAAACTAGAGATTATTCTGAACTAATCTAAACATATATACCACTCTCTGAAGAATCGACTAAGCGAACGCGTAGTCTGGTAAGTTGATGGACTTCTTGAGGTAATTTTTTCTTACTAACCTCCTCATGAGAAACACTACCCATGGATAGCCTACTGAGAGAGTCGGCCACTCCGTTGGCCTTGCTCGGATGATAGAGGAAACTCATATCATAGTCTTTCAAGAGCTCTAAACACCTTCTCTGATGAAGATTGAGATATTTTTGAGAAAAGACATACTAAAGACTCTTGTGATCTGTGAATACATCTACATGAACTCCGTAGAGATAATGCCTCCAAATCTTCAAGGCAAAGACTACGGCTGCTAACTCAAGATCATGAGTAGGATAATTCCTCTCATGGGGTTTAAGCTATCTGGAAGCATAGGCTATGACCTTACCATGCTGCATGAGGACACAACCCAAACCTACTCTGGATGCATCACAATACACCAAGAACCCATCTGAACCATATGGAAGAGCTAAGACTGGGGCTGAGGTAAGTCGAGTCTTCAACTCCTAAAACCCCTTCTCATAAAGGTTTGACCACAGAAACTTGACATTCTTCTGAGTCAATCTGGACATAGGGGATGCAATAGAAGAAAATCCTTCACCAAATCGTCTGTAATAGCCATCCAAACCCAAGAAACTTTTGATATCTAATGGAGAGACAGGTCTTGGCCAGTTTCTTACTGCTTCGGTCTTTTGAGGATCAACTCTAATACCATTACCGAAAATGATGTGACCAAGGAATGCTACTGACCTTAGCCAAAATTTTCACTTACTAAATTTGGCGAATAGCTGATGATATCTGAGAGTCTGAAGTACTGTCCTGAGATAGTCTGCATGATCACGCTTATTGAGTATATAGACCAGAATATCATCTATGAAGACTATGATAAACATATCCGAGTACTGCTTTAACACACGGTTCATCGAGTCCATGAAAGCGACTGGGGCGTTGGTAAGACCAAATGACATGACTAGAAATTCAAAGTGACCATAGAGAGTTCGGAAAGCTTTTTTCGGAATGTCACATTCCCTAACTCTGAGCTGATGATAGCCAGATCTGAGATCTATCTTAGAGAAATAACTGGAACCCTGAAGTTGGTCAAATAAGTCATCGATTCTGGAAAGAGGATACTTGTTCTTGACCATGACATTATTAAGTTTGCGGTAGTCTATACACATTCTGAGAGAACTATCTTTCTTATGCACGATTAATATTGGAGCATCCCACGGGGAAATGCTGGGCCTGATGAATCCCTTATCTAAGAGATCCTTCAATTGTTCTTTCAGTTCTCTGAGTTTTTCTGGTGCCATTCTGTATGATGAAATAGAGATAGGCTGAGTATTTGGAAGAAGATCGATGCCGAAGACTATTTCCCTTTTTGGAGGAATTCCTGGGAGATCTTCGAGAAAGATATCTAAATATTCATTCACTTACTGGGACTGATTTAAAGCTGGGAGTTTTGAAACTAGTGTCCTTAACTCGAATGAGATGATAGACACATCCTTTAGATATCATTTTCCTTTCCCGAAGGTAGAAAATAAGCTGACCCCTGAAAGCGGATACACTACCCTTCCACTGAAGGACAGGTTCATTTGGGAACTGAAACTGGACTATTCTATTTCTGCAGTGGATTGTGGCATAGCAGGAATAAAGCCAATCCATGTCGAGAATGATTTCAAAATCAATCATCTCTAATTTAACTAAGTCTACTGAAGTGACTTTCCAAAATATCATAACCGGGCAGTTCCTGTATACCCGTCGGGCTATGATGGTTTTACCCACTGGGTAGATACTGAAAAGGGCTCTGCAAGGGTTTCGTAACTGATTCTGAAATCGCCTGCTATATAGGGAGTAACAAAAGACAAAAAAGCTCCTGGATCTAGCAAAGCGTAAACATGTACATGAAAGATCTGTAACGTACCAGTAACTATATCAGGAGAATTTTCCTGATCTTGTCGAGACTGAAGAGCATAGAGACGATTTGGGTGTTGCCCACTAGTAGCACTGGAGGTGGCACCCTACTGATTTGGGAAATCAGACTGAGCTGAGGAGCGATTCTGTTGACCCTAAGGACATGGTTGAGGATAGTCTCTGACTCTATGTCCTGGCTTGCCACATCAGAAACAAATACCACTGTCAGGTCTGCAAATACCCTGATGGTGCTTGCCACAAGTCTAGGAAAGTGGATAGGTGCGGGCACTGCTAACACTGCCCTGGGTTTTAGATCCTAGCGCTCTATCTTTGTTACCCTCTCTGAACTTAGGAACTGGAGCATTGGCAAAAGAAGGAGATGGAACTGATGATTTAGGATGAAAATGAGAACGGTTTTCTCCTTCTAATTTAGGCTGACTAAAATTAAATCTATATGTCCTAGCTTTCTTATTCTGCTTCTCCCTCATCTTAATCTTTTGCTCCTCAATCTGCTGAGCATGATTCATAAGCCTGGCTAATGTCATGTCACTATTTATCATGGCGGATCTACACTCATTAACCACGTTATCATTCACCCCTGAAACAAACTTACTCATCCTTGCTCTTCTATCTGCAACCACATGAGGGGCATATATATGGCTAATTAAGTAAACTTAAGAGAATACTTTTTCACTGTCATATTTACCTATTTGAGTTTGATGAATTCAAACACCTTAGCTTTCGTAAGCTCTAGGGGAAAGAATCTATCAAGGAAAGAAGATGCAAACTCCTCCTACTCAATTGGACCTATATTATCTACCCTCTCTGACTTCTACTACTTGAACCAAGTGTGAGGAATATCCTGCAACTGATATGCAGTCAGCTCAGCACTCTTAACAGTAGTCACTCCCATGATGTTTTTCACCTTCTGCACCTGATCTAGCAATTTTTTAGGGTCCTCATCTGTCTTAGACCCAAGAAAGGATGGAGGATTCATTCGGGTGAAATCTCGAATCCTGGCTGCAGCTGAATTGGCCACTAGGTTGGCCGGAATGATAGATGGTCTCTCATTATAGGTAGCTACTAATTGAGCAAGTGTGGTAAATTCGGTCCTGAACTCTGCATTAGAAACATGATCTCCCAAAGGTTCTTCGGGCAGAGGGGCTGACTGATTTCTTTTCGTAGGAGGCATATACTGAAATAAAGAGAATAAACGGATTACACTAAGAGATTGACTTGCAATTATGCTCACTGGCACAACATGAACACTGAAAGAGGGGAAACTTTTCCTAAACATCTTATAGCCTCTTGCACATAAATATGGTGCGCAACACACCCATTCACAAGACTCTACAAGATGCGGTTTTCAAACTTCCTAGGACTCTATTGAACCTTAGGCTCTGATACCAAGTTTGTAACGCTCTGAATGTGGTACCCAGAATGCTACACGGTGCTCATGACCCCGAAGAACAATAAGCTAACCCATGACTGATATTTGTACCTGTATACAGCATAAAATACTAAATAATGTGGAAACATGCACTGGAAGGCCATAAGGTTCAATACTGAATATAACATGGATGAGATAACATTTGTGGGGTAATACAATACCTAAAACAAAACTGTAAACACTGAAGTCTGAAACATGATAGTCTATATCTAGTCTGAAAGCCTCTACTGTCTGAATAATCTGAATAAGGAGTTAATAGGACATGTCCCCAACTAACTCCAACTAATAAACAAGTTAATGAGATAATAGGGAATCATCATGTCCTCGAATGATGATGACTCACTTCTAACTCTGACTGTTGAAACTAGAATCTACTACTGATCTGAAGCTCGTGTCTCTGAACCTATGGTATAAGACACCATAGCGTAAATGCATCAGTACTTTGAATGTACGGGTATGCATGTGAGGTAGGTTGAATGCATGGGTTCATATGCATGAACAATAATAATAACTGACTAACTATCATGAGCGTGAGAATACGTGCATGGGACATAACAACTGACACTAATACTGTGATAACATGATTACTGAATCTGAATATTACTGATAACATGAGTGACTGTAGCTGACAGTCCTAAATCTGATGGAACTATCTGAGTTCTTACTGTGTCTGAGTTGACTGTATCTAACAGCCCTAAATTCTAAAGAACTATCTGAGTTCTTTTACTGAGACTGATACTGAGACTGTGGGAAGTATTCATCTAACCGGCATGCCCCAAATGATGCATTATAGATGAATTGGGGTCTAATCTATGTCCTGATTGAAAGGGTGTCAATACCGCGCCACTAGAAAGGACAACATGTAAGTGACCCTAATATAATAGGTAACTCTAGTGAGAATGGTGGGAACCCTCATATAGCAGGCTAAGACACCTCATCTACCCTCATATAGTAGGCTATGATGTCTCAACCTCTATTGGCTACATAGTTTTGGAACGCAAGGATTGCTTCTAAGAATCACACCCTCATATAATCGGTAAGTTCCCATCCTTGGGTTCACTCGGTGCTAATTTCTACTCCCATCTGAATAGACACTGAACATAATTTACTGAACTAAACATGGACTGAGTTACTGAATTCCGTTGACTGGCAAAATATCACTGATATCTGACAGCTGACTGAGTTCATGATATCATGGAGATTTCCTGAGTTATAAGACTTTCTGAAGTCTAAGGATTCATAGCTTGACTGAGAGTATCGTGGAAACATGACATGGCTCTAAGCACACAGCTAATGTTTTGGGTACAAGTACCCCTAGGACTCGATGAAAGGAAACAAACCAAGCATAACTTACTTGAACATATAACTAACATCATAATCCATAATGCATTTATAGAAGCATTCCATCAAAACATGTGATAGGCATAACTTGTACATACATGGGGATTTCATGATATCATACTAGTTGGGCATTGTTCCTTCATCTGGGCATTTGATCAAACACATGGTAAGCATAGCACATGTAGACAACATTATACAATAATTAATCATCATGATTCATCCCTAATTTCATCATCTAGGGTTTAT
Source organism: Capsicum pubescens (assembly GCA_030864215.1). Lineage (NCBI taxonomy): Eukaryota > Viridiplantae > Streptophyta > Magnoliopsida > Solanales > Solanaceae > Capsicum > Capsicum pubescens. The sequence continues at coordinate 111,891,251 of CM061543.1, read as the reverse complement.
TCATAGGTTCACATGAATATACATCTATACAAATCAATTCCATATAAAATTGATCACCCAACATGGATTTGAATTCAACTGATCATTCTCAACATAAACAAAAAAAATCCAACATGAAATTCATAAAGAAGTCCATAAACTTAAACTTAGAAAAGAGATTTTGTGGCTTCATGGATGAAAGGAGTCCATGAATGAACACTACGCATACCTTGGTTCATGATTTCATGAAGATTGACGGTGAAACCTTCTTGAATTTGAATCCTCAATAGAAACCCTAGCTTGTTCTTGAGAGAAACTTGAGATAAAATAGTATATTTTGGGTGAAGAATGATTAAATCACGTGTTATTGGGTTTAAATAGGGGTAGAAATTAACACTTTTAACCCTGGATGCATCATTTAATTTCAGTAAAAATTTTCCGAACTGGGCCCCTAACGCGACGCAGAGTTATCGCACCATGTCACTGGAAATTGACAATTGGGAAATTGAGGGATGGCGCGACTCGGAGCCATCGCATTGCCCCTTCTTTTGTCACCTGGAACTTTGGCGCGACGCGGAGGAAATCGCGCTAAGACACTGGAAAAGGACAATTCTGAATTTAGGCCCTGGCATGACGTGATATAATTACGGACCCATACTAGAATTTGCCAAATGCCATTTCCTCTTGTGGCACGGTGCGCCACTGACTAATATGGCATTATCTTACGATGGGAACTTAAAATAGCTGTAACTTCTGACTCGGTTATCAGATTTGGGCGAATCTTATATCGATGGAAAGCTTATTGAATTTCCCATATGACAAAAAGTTAAAATCTTGGAAATTCCTCATGGAATAATCATCATTCAGTTTAGAATCTAATACTAGACATTCTTGAGTTAAAATTAGCTAGGAAAAAGTATGGGGTATTACAATATGGGTCGAGACACAAATCTTAACTCAATCAAGATCACTCTTCCTACCTTTAAAAGAACTAGTGATCCATATATCTAGCTTTATTGGGAAATACAATACAATAGGATATTCCAACTCAATGAGATAACTGAACACAAGAAAGTTGCCCATGTAATTACTTAGCTTGAAGGGTATGCTTATACTTAGTGGAGACAAAAAGGGTGCAAAGAGAAAAAAATAGTTATCTCGACCTTCTGGATTGGGATGAATTATAGGAACTTATGAGAAAGAGGTATGCTACACAAAGGTTCAAGTAAGAGAAATTAACAAGGATCTATAATTTGAGAAAGGACGTAGAGGTGTGGAAGACTATTATGAGGAGTTTCAAAACTTAATCCTTCATCTTGAGATTGTCGAACCCCAAAATCATTGTATGGCTCTATTCAAAGATGGTTTAGATTATAAAGTTGCTTCTCAACTAGTTGTCCACAAGTTTGATCGAATAGAAGATCTTGTTCAAGTGGCCATTGAGGTTGAAAGTAACAACAATGACAAGAAGTTCTTCAATAAAGGTTACAATTCTTCTACTTTCTCTGAATGGAACAAGCACAAGAATTTCAACAAGTCCATACAGAAGAATCCCATTGATAAGGCAATCCAAAGGTATCCACCAAGGAATGAAGGTAATCCATCTTCTAATCACAATTCTAAAGGTATTACTTGCTTTAAATGTAAAGGTTAGGGTCATAAGGCTAGTGAATATCCCAACCAAAGGAACATAGTGCTGGTAGAGGGTGATCCTTACTTTGTTGGGGATAAGGTGACCAAAAATAATGGTGGTGAGGAAATACCTCAAGAGGATAATGCCCTTGGAAGTAAAGGCAAATTATTGGAAGTTGAAGGGGACTTTAGCGTACTTTGTGGATTGATGATGAAAGTTCCCAATGAAGATGTTTGTCCCAAAGAAAGAGAGGTCTTGAATCTTAACCTCATGATGAGGAGGGATATGAATGGTGAAGATGAGAAGCTTCAAGATCAATAAGGAGAACTTAGTAACAAACCCAAGCCCTTGTTATTCACTACATTTGGCTCTAGAATTATGCCAACTTCCAAGTTGATGCATAAGAGAATAAGTCCATATGGTGCAAGTTTAGAAGGCAGGAGAGAAAGCTCAAGTCTTTGATCCAAAGGTATGTACCTACCCCCTCTTATTTCTAGCTTCCCTTGAAACATGATGACATTTACCCTAAAGTAGATAATGTTATAAAGATATTTGGCTTAAAATCCTACCTAGATGGTGTTGATGTCTCTTGGAATGACTTGAGTATACATAAAATGTATGGCCTCCCCGACCCGGATGGCAAATATATTTGTTGTTCCAAGAAGAGTCTATGATTTCCACTTGATAAAATCTTTTGTTCCTTGTTTCTTGCCATACTTATGTGGATAGACAAGTTGGCTCTTTCTTGGAAGGTTGTTTGAGTGAAAGGGATGTGAGGTTCTTAAGTTATTTGTTCTTACCGTCATATGATATTGTTCTTGGTATCACCTTAAGTAATCATAACTCTTGTCATTCCATTTTCTTTGTTTGTGAGTATAACCATATTGCTGCTAAGTATACCTTGTTTGTAAACATGGTTTCTTGTGAATGGAAAGGTAATCTACACCCTAATGACTCCTTGATTCTACCCTTAGTTGTTCCAATATGTGATGATTTTCTTGGTAACATTGTTAATGGGTCTAATTTAAGAGAATTTGTTGATGCATATCGTAGACAACTCCTTTGCAATTTAAATGTTAACTTCTCTTCTATTGTCTTGAAGGATGTTTGGTTATATGTGAAATGGTTGTCTCCTTGGCATGGATGTTTTAATTTTAACCCATGTGCTAACCCCCTTGGATCGAGGAAATATTGTTTGTGTTTTCTTAACTTATGTTTAAAGGTTGTAGATTTGAGGATAAATCTTTTTCAAGAAGAAGAGGATGATACAATCCAAATAGCCTCTGGATTGCTAGAGAGGATGATTATGGGTCAAAAAAAACTTGATTCCTTCTTGATAGGTATCAAAATAAATCCAGTGGATCATTATGATGAACAAGGAGGCTCAAGGGACGTTAGAGAGGCCAAGGAAAGGCAAAATAAAGCTAGAAAGCCCCCGAAAGAGGACATGTGCCCCATCCACTTTAGAGATGTGCCTAACCCGCTCTAGATCCACTAGAGTAGGTCAAAACATCCCAATACACCCTTGGGATACACCCAATATGCTCAAGCATGTGCCTAATGGGCTTCTATGTGTTTGTCTTTCCTAAATGGGTCACTTTTGGGCCCATATGATGTAATAACTTAGCCTAGACTATAAATAGGACTTCTTTTCATTTTCGTAGATAGTTATTGATGAATTAGGAATATGAACACTTGTGAGAGTGTGAGTCAAGCATGGAATCGCTTTTGTTGATACTTTGTTTAGAAACGTGGGTTGCTGGGGAATCGATTCCCTTGAGGTCTACATAAGATTTAGGTTCTTTGTTTGGTATATTGATTGAGGGTTTAGGATTTGATATACACTTTATTTGCTTTCAATTTCTTTCATTGTATCTATCTTACTACCTTTCCGTTCTATCCTTATCTTTGTAATCATTTCTTAGTTGTAGTTTCCATTTTCCGTACATTGTTTGTGTAACACTTTAGAGCCTTAATTGACCACCTTGGAGAAAACCCTAGACCTTGTTTTTCCCAAGAGCTTGAGAGAGTTTTTAAGTGATTAATATAATAATAATAGGGTAAATGAAGTCCCAATAGTTTTTTAAGTCGTGGGTTAATAGGAGGTTAAGAGGGGGAAATGTCAAGAATACCCCCAACTTAAACTGTATAAAATTCCAGTAGGAAGGTACGACCATACCCCCTCCAACCGTACCCTACCATACGAGTGGTTCCCACCACTCATACCCTAGGAATCCCTTGGTCCCCAACACTTTTAAACATAAGACCACTAAGGCCAACTCATATCCAACCATACGATATAATCCAACATAATCCAGTAGACAGGTTAGCGGGTGAATGCTAGCATGCACTCAGGATAAGGATAAAATAACGCAAACCTTTAAAATCAAGTAAATAACCATATGCATTCACAACCATACATACATATATATATATATATCCATGTCGGGAATAGGAAGGGAACCGGGTTTAGCATGCCTTTAAAATCATTAACCTGGCATATGTAGCTTAACTATCCTAGAACTACCCATGGGCTATATGGATCCATTGTTACCACTTGGATGAGCCTTGATATGTGTATCTGTACTAATTGAAGATTCCATAGTAGTAGGGTATTCCTGTGTACTCTTCGCTCTCCATGATACATATATACAAGTGTAACTTAGGGTATTCCCGTGTACCTCATAAGTTTAGTCTATGGTCATCATAACCAATCCTTATGTCGGCAAACATAAGTTTCCAGTGTCCGTCCATTGGACTCACACCGTCACGGTTAGTTATCACACCCCACCATTATTTCCCAATTAAAACCATTAGCACACAACCAAACCTCCATTCCATTAATTATTAACCAAGGTCATGAGTAGCAGTATCGTCATACCGGCTATAGCTTGAAAGCAATGCCCTTATCCAACCTTTTTAAATAAGAGGGATTCCTATGTACCCATAGATTACATTATTAAATTTGCTTGGGGTGTTCCCATGTACCCCACAAGTAGTTCATTCTTATGTTTGCTTGAGGAATTCACTTGTACCTGACAAGGCTTTCAATTTAACCAAAGCATGACCACCAAAACCTTACCATGTAACCATTTAAAATCATCCAAACCAATTAGGGTTCCATTACCAAGTTATACCATGCAATAGTTTTATTAAAAATCCAACTATGTAATAAAAGCATTCTCATAGCCATTTCAACAAACATATTGGGGCATGTAGTTTCCAAAACCAAAACCAAGTACCAATTAACCATTCCCATGCAACCAAATGTTCAAACCACTAATAAAGGATGAAAACCCATAATTAAGACATGGTAAACCATAACCAACAATTTATAACCAAAACTCCCAACATATATTTGAAAACCTAAAACCATACCACAATTATGCCATGAAAACCATACATAAAACATGTCTTTAGTTTAATTAACAATGGGGAGGAGTAACATGTCTTAGATTACAAAGATGACAAAGAGAAACCACCCTTTGAATGTCGCCCCAAATTGATCCTATTAATGAAACCCTAGCCTTCCTTGACCCAAGAGACTAGAGAGAATTTGAGAGAGTTTCTAAGTGTTTAAGATTAGAATAATAGGGTAAATAGTGTCCCAAGAGTGTTATAAGTTATGGGGGATTAAGAGGTAAAGAGGAGAAATGTCCAGATTACCCCTAACTTAAACTACATAAAATTCCCGTAGGAAGGTATGACCACCCTCCCCCAAACCGTACCATAGGGTACGAGTGGTACCCTTATCTTATACCGTAGGCCTCCTATTGGACCCCAAAACTGTCCAACATATGACCATTATGGACAAATTATTCCCAACCATATGACCAGTACCCTAACACCGTACTCAAGAAGAATAGAATCCTTTAGGTTAAACATAGGGCAATATACCATCAGCAACATACTACTAGTACCCTATCATACGAATAGTATGACTCAACCTTACCTTAGATAAAAACCAACCAACCTACACTGGTTACCATACGACCACTACCAACCAAACCATACCCTATCATATGACTACCCTAATCGGATGATGTCCAGAAGCCAAAAATAGAGAAATTTTCTAAGAGTCAAAACCTAGGGTGTTTCAAATACCTTCTAGAGTAGAAATTTTCTAAAAAAAATATAACTGAAAGTTCTTTTGCTCCATTATGTTAATTCGACCTTTAATATTTTCAACTTATTATGTACTATAGTGAATGGAGTCCCTATTAAAACTTCCTCATTCCATATCTTTCCACTACTTCTTTAAAATTCTTGTGCTTAGTCAAGAAATTTAAGAATATAAATGTCCTCACAACTTGCTCCTGTGAAGAGTTACATACCACATGTAATGGAGTATGATCAGACCCTTTTCATATTAAGTGATTCAATTCACTATCTCATAATAGCTACATGAAATCATTATTATCAAAACCTTTTCCAGTCTCTCAAAAATGCATCATCTTCAATCCTCCCATTTCACCACTTAAAGCAACTACTTGTGAATTTGATTTCATTTAGTTCACCTGCATTAATACTTTGAACAAAGTCTGTCATCTCTATTTATGATACTGGCAGTCCTTTAAATTTTTTAATTCATTTATAATGGTATCAAAATCCCCTCCTACTATCCATGAAACATCTATAAGTTTTACCATTTCTTCAAGTCCTCCCATTATTTAAACGTCTTCAATGCTCTACATCTTGCATAAATAGTTATGACTTTGAACTTATCACTAGTACCTCTATGTTGAAATGTAAGAGTGAGATGTTGAATATTTTCTATTGATGCTTGCTCCTCCCTTATCCTAGAAAATACAACAATTTGCCTTGGCATTTGGCATGTCTAGCCTTCTTATATATTCTTTTATTTTTGATGGATTTTAAAAAGATTCTATCATAACAATGAATGAGTAGTGATGTCTTTTGTGTGGATATATAAGTCTATCAAATAACTTTTGTGTTTTGACAGATCTAATATTCAAGGAGAGTATTTTATTAATCATTGTTGACTGATAATGAGTTCTCTTTCCTATTTTGTAACACCTCGAGACTATCCCCTGGATGTCACATGGTGCTTAGAACTACAAATGATCCAAACCTAGCATACTGGTATAATTCATGAGCAACTAAATAAAATATATAGAACTAGAAATAATAAGCAAAAGAGATATGTTTAGATGAACTTGTTCAACACAATATTGTTTAGAAACTTACAACACTGGTTATACAAAAGAAAACTAAAACTAAATACATCAACTCAGACTGATTGTATATGAAGCCTCTACAAATATTGACTATAGGTAGTCAGAACACGACCCCCAGCTATACCTAATCAATATAAATAAATAGGAATAAAATATCAAACCTACAAACTAACTAAAGTACTCAAATGAAGAGAAATCATCACCTATTGGATGATAGTTGCAAACTGCCTGACTATGATATTGTGGGCTACAACTGGTACCTATACTATGAAAGAATGTAGCCACACAAACGTATGTAACAATTCGAATTCTGATGAAATATGTGAGTGTTTCTATGTGATTTGGCCATTTTACTCAGTTGTGTTATGGTATTTCTGAGGTATGGGGATGATTTGCATAGTTCTCAATATATTTTGGTACCATTTATGTAATATTATAGTCTTTGGTGGCTTCGAGAGACTTATAGTTGACTTCAGTCAACATCTTTTGATTTGTGCGTTGGATGACAAAACGAACTGCACCAACAGATCTGAAATGTTGATTTAAGGGTGGTAACATAGTTGGTGTGGTTTTATGGCTTTTAAATCTCATTTTCTCCCTCGGTTTGAAAAGTTATAATTTTTTATTTCAGGGGTCAACTTTGTAAAAATAATATTTTTTTTACAAAAATTTAATATTGCCATTGAATTCAAAGATTTGAAATAGATAGGGTAATATAATTTATTTGCATTCATGGGATTTCAGAAGAATTTTGAGGGGTCCGCGGAGACTTAGACCTTAAATATACCCATGTTTTGCCATTCTTTTCCCCATTTTTGAGACTTGGAGCTTAGAGTTTCACACTTTTGAGAAATTCCTACCATTTCTAAGCTTAGGTAAGCTTTTAAATACCTATTTCAACTACCTTACTCCAATTTTATCATCTATTTCTTATTTTAACTTGGATTAAAGTGGAAATTAGGGATTTTGGCTCGGAAAGCCCAAAATTATATTTCTTTGATTCAAACCCCGATTTCAACCCATTTTTACATGGGTAAGTTTCTAATCTTGTTATTATTACTTTTCAATCAATTTCATCTTCAAAACAACTTCAATTTTTTATTTCTAAAATGGATTTTGGGGATTTTATCCGGTAAAGTTTAAAATTAATTTTTCTTCAATTTGGACCTTGTTTTAACTCATTTTTACTCGTATTTCCAACTGTATATGCCTAAAAATATGGGAAACATATTTTCAAAATAAAATTATGATTTTGCATTTTTTTTAAAACCCATTTCGGGGATCCATTTTGACCCCAACTTGAAAATAGGTAATATGGATATTGTTGACTTTTTTTTTATGCATAAATTATATATATTCATATTTTAGTTGATTTTAGGTCCACTCGTGGGGAGTAAGGCTTTGGAAAGGTTTGCAGATCGGTATTCGGCATTCGAGGTAGGCTATGGAGTAACTTCTTTCAGATTGGGTTGGATAGTTAATGTTGATACAAAATATTGTTAAGGGTGTGGGAACTAATTATGAAAATGTCTAAGTTTATTGTGTTTTGCTCATGTGGGGTCCTATATGTCAATGTATTTGGTGGTTTTGGAATGGTATTTGCTATGTGTGATTGTGTAAGGTCTTATATGATATTGTTGGCCTTGTATATGTGAAATTGATTATATTTTGCTAATGAGAAATCCTAATTTGGTATCAATTACATATTGTAATGTATTCATACTCTGTTGGCATATGAATCATGTTAGATTTCATAGATGGTTGAAAAATTAAATGGATATTTAGCTCACTTGTTGGTATATTGGTTGGATATGGAAACACTCATGTTGGTTGGTTGTGATAATTTCATTCCCATATCATACTCATTCATGAAACATCGGTATCATTGTGGAAATACTGGAAACACTATGTGACATCTTCAAAAAAAACCTTCCTGAGGGATATATTGGGAAGAAAATATGGATATAGATTGGATATGGGTTGATGAACCCCTATGCATCCTACGTCAGGAAGTTTTAGCTCCATAGGTGTATAAAAAGGTTGTGCGACAACCTCATGCATTACATCATCATCATCATAGTCATCATCATCATTATTTTCATTGTATTTACCTTATTATGCTCGTGTATCGATTGTATTTATGTGTTGACTTATTACCTATCCATTTATTTTATCTATCTTTACCTATACTTGATGTTTTTGTATATGATTATTCTTCTTTGCTCTACTTGTATGTGGTATAATGTATACTTGTATCTCTTTTTAGTGTTTGCTACAATATATGTGAGTATTATAAAACTGTCAATGCAAGTGGGGTGGGCTACCATTGTGGGATATTTTCTAATTGTAGGTGACGTGCCCTTAGTGTGTATTTTGTATGCTTTACTTTCTACTTTGCTCGATCATCCTATGATACCAACTGAGTACAAGTGGATCGTACTCACCCCTACTATATCCTTTTGATGCAGATTATTGTTTGAGTGCACCTCACAATGCATGATTTGGGTGCCTTTGGGGTTATTCAAGGTAGCAGTTAGATTTAATGTATCTAGAGTTCACCTTTATCTTTCTGTATTAAACTATGTCTTTACTAGTATTTGGAGATAGGGTTATTCCTGATGGATTTCTTATGTATTTGATTCATGGATTGTATTAGTAGTTCTTACACTATTACACCAGGTTTTGGGGAGTGATGGCATTATTAGTTATGTTTCTTTTTGTTTTCATTATATGTATGTGGTTCGGCTTAGTTTTAGAAGCTTTTTCTTAGGGTTATTGTTGTCTTTTCCCCTTGTGTATTAGTTTGGGTGATAGGCTTATTTGTCAAGGTTCGTCGTGACAAGTGTCATCATGACCCTTGGATTTTGGGTTGTGACAAATTGGTATCAGAGCAGGCAAGTTTACTAGTCTTAATAATGTAAGAATGGGATGTCTAATAAAGTCTCGCATATTGGTACATAGACGTCCATAGATATCTATAAGAGGCTATAGGATGTCTTTAGGAAATTTCCCTTATTTTGTTCCTTATCATGTAGATTTCTTTCATACCTTTTCTTCTAAGTCATGTTTTACTCTTTTATGCATAGATGGTGTTGACTAGATCTTGTAAGGTTAGAGATGCGGAGCCTTCATTTGAGAAAAGAGCCTAATCTAGAGGGTGAGTTATAAGTCATGGATGAACTCAAGGTAGTGTACGGGTATGTGGATCAGCTCCGTCTAGGAGTAGTGCTAGGGGAATCTCCCCTGATCCATGTGTTGAGTATGTTGGAGGTGTGCGTTCTACTTTGGTTCCACCGGGTTTTTCTACCCAAGTCTTGGAGGGATTATTGATTCGCTTATTGGCCCATTTGGAGGGTGCTCCTTTGAGTGTGACTTGTGTTCCCCCAACGTCGAATATTGAACCCCTATATGTACTAGAGTTTGTTTGTTGTGTTCCTTAATCTTCTATTATTTCTCCAACTACACCTACTTCTATTTTTGGTACTTCACGGACTCTGAGTATTATTCCTCCTTCAGCACCTGCATCCGAGTATGGTATTCCGAGATCAAGAGTTCAACCTTCATCTTTGTTGCCCCTTCAGGTGGGATCTCAGCCTGCCAGATTCACACACCTTCTCTTGTTATGAGTACAGTTATGTATTATAAAGATCAAAAGAGGTTTGAGAGATTCACTCATTTAGGTCCCTCTAAGTTCAACGGTGTTATGGGCTAAGATGCCTATGAGTTCTTGATTGACTATCATGAGAAGTTGCATAATTTGGGTTTGATTGAGTCACATGGTATCGTATATACTACTTATCAGTTGAGATATATTGCTAAAGATTGTTGGAGGTCTCTTGTTATCTGTAGATCTCTTGATTCTCCTAAGACAACTTGGGATAAGTTTGTTGAGGCCTTTTTGGAGAGGTTTGTGCCTTTCAGCCTGGGGGATCAAATAGGAGATGAGTTTGATCGTCTGGAGCAGGGCTCCATGACTATTATAGAGTATGAGGCATACTTCCATGCCTTGTCAAGATATTTCTATGCCAGCATTACCATCGAGTCTAAGAATATTTGGAAGTTTATAAACGGGTTGGATGTCTCTCTTCAGTTAGCTACATTTTAGATGGTTGTATTTCGAGCGTCTTTTAATAGTATAGTAGATCATACTAAGATAATTGAGGGTATTCTTTGAGCATTTTAGGGAGGTGCATAGAAGGTGCACCATTTTGGTGAGTTTAAAGGTCACACTTCTTGAGGTAAGGTTTCCAGAGGTTTTCATGGATACCATGGTAGACTAGAGTAGGCAGCATTTAGGTAGTGGGTTTTCTGGTTTAGCAGTTTAGGGTAGTTATTTTGATCCAGCCGTATCTCTTCCTATTGAGTCAGGTCATAGAGTTTGTTATGTGTGTGATGAGAATAGCCATTTGACCAAGGACTATCCCCATTGTGTGTTCAGAGCTACTCCTATTTCAATTGTGAGAGGTAGAGGTTCTACTAGAGGTGCATGAGGAAGAGGTAGTAGTGCCCACGATGGTGGTCTTGGGGCTACTCAGGCAATTGGTGGTCGTGGATAGTTCTATACTATACCCACTAGATCAAAGATAGAGGCTTTCGATGATGTGATCACAGGTATTATCCCTATTTATTTCAGACCTGCATCTGTATTATTAGATTCGGGATTGACTTTCTCCTATGTATCTGCATATTTTGCTTTGATTATGTTCCGGCAACTAACCCATTTTGAATTACAATTGTGTTCTCCTCCACTCAATAACATTTAAGTTTCAACTCTCTGTTATAACCTTCATAAACTTTTCTCTTTAAATTTATTTGGAGGTTAGTTTGTTTTTATTTTTTTCCAATTTAGTAGTCCAGAAATTAAAGCCAATCTATTTCTGATTTTATGTTCTTTCACCATTTTAAGATTATTAATGAATTGTAAGACCCCAAGTTTTTGGACTATAAAAATTCCAGAGTTTTGGAAACACTACCAGGACTATGACTCAGGTGATGAGTCATCAACACTCATCATGAGTCATAAGGTGAGACTCATGGTCTCACCAGTAATATTGCCCGAGGTTTCTTCCTTGACCATGAGTCAACGTCACGAATTGTTAGGTCAGTTTATGAGTAGTAATGAGAGACACATGACCATAACAATGAAGGGCAAGATTAGGGCTCTCACATAACGAGTCTAGGTAAATATTCATGTCAGACATCACGAGTCGTTACCTGAGTCGTAGCTACTGGGCTCAATTTTCCTACATGTATTAAGTGGGGTTAATTTGCTCTTTTCCTCCTATACAACTATTATCCCATGACTTAAAACACCTCAAATCGTCTCTTTTCCACCAGTTAACAAAATCAAATACACTCATCTCCTCTTAAACTCCCCAAAGAAAGAGAAATCTAGGTTTGCAAGGGATTAAACATCTAGGATCTAATTTGTGATTTCTCTCCAAATGCTTTGGTGTTTGATGCATGTCTATCCTCCCTAAACTTTAATTTTATATAATGGCATATGTTAATTAATGTTCATGTGGTTTTAATGGTTGGGTTTGAATTTGGGTTGAGGATTCTTGATTACTATTACTTAATTTATATTTCTCGTTGTTTAAATGTTTTGGTTATGTTTTGATTAATGATTTTTGGGGCTAAAAGGGTGCATGGTTAAAATGGTTGAAATGAGGGACATGGGTTTCCCCAAATTTATAGATTTTTGGTTTGGAATTGGCATTAACCTCAACCCACTTTGTAATTTGGTTTTCAAACATTGATACACGCATGATTTAACTTGTTTTGGAACATTTTATTGCATAAAAAGGCTAAATGGATAGAAATGGATTTGAAAGACCTTGGTGGCCATGGTTTTGGATCTTTAAAAGGAACTTAAGAGTTAAATTAGTTAATTTAGTTTAGCATAATTGGATTAGATTGAAAACATAAATAGTATGATGATACCAAGCGGTGAATGCCTAAATAAATGACTCATAGGTTAATGTTTGGGATAATGTACAATTGTTTTAATTTGGGCTTAAAGGGGGTCGTGTAGCTTACTGTGAAGGTGGAGGTCCCAAGGGTACCAATATTGGTTTGCGGCATGGGGGTCTTTATGATCGCGTACATGGTTCACACTTTATAGATTTTGGTATAGTTGGAGCCTTGGTGTCTCTGGACCTCCCTCGAATTTCCTGGGTTCATATTGTTAACATGTGTTGGGGCCCTTTCAGCAGAGAGAGCTAAATCCATATAGGCCGTAGGTTCCCTTAAGACGGATAGAGCTATATAGTCCAGGTTAATGGTTTTAAACTCTTATGTTCATGGCCTTTTTAACCTACCCCGACATCTGATATATGTATATACGAATGTGTATATGTTGTTTGACTAGTTTTAGACATGGAATTATTTTATTATTTTTCCTGAGTTACATGTCAGTTCTTATCCCACTGACCGTCCCTGGACGCTGCATCATTTCATGATGTAGGGTCTTAGGGTTCTTTTGTAACTTCTGTGCAACGTTAGGTAGTGCGAATATCATTTATGTTATTGTGAAGTGGTGAGCGTCTATCATCCAAAAAGTTTTACCATTTTATTAGGTTTCTTTTTAGATTTTGGAAATTCTGAACTCTCTATGTCATGGTCGGGGGTATGTCCCTGCCTAGTTTTCTACTTTGGTATTTAGAGGCTTTTGTGGATAAGTGCAGATCAAATGTTTGTACTCATATTCTTTATTTGGTTTATTTGTTCATCTTATTATCATGTCTGGTTATCTTTTTTTATCTTTATTGTGTTCTAGATGTTAGGTTAAGGGGGCGGTCTCTGGCTTATGGAAGGCTTGAGATACTTGTCATGACTAGTCCCTAGTTTGAGTTGTGACAAGCTTGGTATCATAGCACAGTTTAGGGTCTTTGGGTGTCCATAAAGTCGCGTCGATTAGAGTCCCTTTTAAGAGGGACGCTACAAGGCATTTAGGAATGTTTCCCTTTCTTATGTTTTAGTTAAGGCTATAAAGTCTAGTGTTATGAATTCTCCTAACTCCCAATTTACTCATATTTCAGATCATGCCTCCCTGAAGATCTGATGTTCATAGAAACTTTGATGGACCCTATGTCCTACCTGAGGATAATACGGATGGAACTCACCTTGTGTATAGAGTGTAGACCCAGTCTAAGATCCCTGATCCTTATTATGCTGCCCCACATGGAATTCCCCGGTCCATACCAATTCTCATCGGGTTCTCTAGGCGAATGATACTCATGCCCAGTTTCCTTAGGGAGATATATTTAATGCAAAGTTCTGCCAGTCCATTCACCTGCTTACTCAATTAATGGCATCTCAGTCTCTCTAGTCTAATTGGGTTGGTTCTGTTTCCTCTTCATCTGAGGTCACTTGGGTTGGGAAGTTCATAAGTTTGAATCCCCCAATATTTATAGGCTCTATGGTTGAGGAGGATCCTCAAGGTTTTGTACATAAGATGGAGAAGATTTTTAGAGTGATGAATGCTACTAACTCGGAGGGTGTAGATTTGTTGTGTATAAGCTGAAAGACATAGTTTACAGTGGTATGAGGAGTAGGAACAAGTGAGAGGTGATGATGCTGAGCCGATGATATGGCATGAGTTTTGAGGTGCCTTTCTTGATCATTAATTTCACCAGAAGCTAAGGAAAAGGAATTTGAAAATTTAAAGCAAGGTAAGATGAGTGTGAAAGAATATGCATTGAAATTTCAGCAGTTGTCTCGTTATGCTCCAGAGTTGGTGTCTAATATGAGGTCCAAGATAAGGAAATTTGCTTTGGGTTGTCACGTGTCTTGGTACTGGAGTGTAAGGCTGCAATGTTGAACAATGATATGGACATCTATATACTTATGGTTTATATGAAACAGGTAGAGGATGAAAAGAAGAGGCAGGCAAAATAAGAAGTTGAGGTATTTAGAACAGGGTATGAATCAGCAAAAGAGTGGGAAAGATAGTAGGTAGTGGACCAAGAAGAAGACTTAGGGAAATTCTAGTTCATATTTGTCGGCAATTGTTTTATCCTAATCTTTCTGGAGATTATCATTTTTAGACTAGTAGCAGTCCTAAGGCACAGGGTGCCCAGTCTCAGGCTAGTGGAGCTCATTCAGCCCCACCTTAGCCTCCTTATAGATTTTGTGGGCAACTTTACTGTTATTATTGTGATAAGTGGAGGAACTTGTGCATCAACTGTGTTATCCCATACATATACAGAGGAACTTCTGGTATCGGCACTTGTCGAAATTATCCTTATTCACTTACTACCCGTTAGGAGTCTAAGGCATCTCCTAATATTGTTCCTAGTACATTACAGCTCTGCTCTTATGATGTATATTATTTGCTTGATCTGGGTTCTACCCTATCCTCTGTAACCCCTTATTTGGCTATGCATTTTGGTTTTTGTCATAAAAATATTTCCAACCCCTTTTTTATTTCTACTCTCGTGGGTAATTCTATAGTTGCTAGAAAAATACATAGGGGTTTGTGTGGTGTCCATCTTTTATAAGGAGACACTGGTGGATCTGATAGAGCTCGACATGGTAGATTTTGAAGTAATCTTAGAGATGGATTGGCTTTATTCATGCTATGCTTCACTGGATTGTAGGACACGAAAGGTTGGCTTATAATTTCCTAATAAACCGGTAATTGAATGGGAGGGAAATTCCTTAGTACCCAAAGGAAGGTTTATTTCCTATCTTAGAGATCAAAAGTTGATTTCTAAATGGTGTCTATATTATTTAGTTTGAGTTAAGAATTCTAATTTTGAGGGTCCCTCTTTCCAATCTGTCCATCTGTCCCGTGGTTAATGAGTTTCCTAAAGTGTTACCTTATGATCTTCTTGGAATATTTCCCGACGGGGAAAAAGACTTTGGGATTAATCTTCTACTGGATACCCATCCTATTTTTGTTCCTCCTTATAGAATGGCTCTGGCAGAATTAAAGGAGCTAAAAGAGAAATTAAGGGATCTTCTTGATAATGGTTTTATTTATCCTAGTGTCTCTCTGTGGGGTGCTCATGTACTTTTTGTGTAAAAGAAATATGGGTCTCTTCGGATGTGTATAGATACTATCATCAGTTGAATAAGGTGAAAGTGAAAAATAAGTATCCTCTTCCAAAAATTGATGATCTTTTCGATCAGATTCATGGTGTTAGGTGTTTTTCTAATATTGATGATCTTTTCAATTAGCTTCATGGTGCTAGGTGTTTCTCAAATATTGATCTTTGTTTGGGTTATCATCAGTTGAAAATTAGGGAGGTTGATATCCCCAAGATTGCTTTTCAAACTCGGTATGGTCACTATGTGTTTTTAATTATGTCATTTGGGTTGCATTTATGGATCTTATGAACTGGGTTATTAGACAGTTTCTGGACTTATTTTTTATAGTCTTCATGGATGACATATTGGTGCACTCTAAGAATGAGAAGGATCATTCCAATTACCTTCGAATTGTGTTGCTAACTCTTAAGGATCAGAAGTTGTATGCAAATTGTCTAAGTATTAGTTTTGGTTGAATGGTATGACTTTTATTAGGCATGTTTTTTCTAGTGGGGGGATCAAGGTGGATCCACAGAAGAATAAGGCAGTTAAAAAGTCTACTAGACCCATGACTGCAACCGACATTAGGAGCTTCTTGGGCTTGGTTAGGTATTATAGGAGGTTTGTGGAGAGTTTCTCTTTGATTGTTGTTTTGTTGATAAAGATAACTCAGAAAAAGGTTAAGTTTTTGTGGTTCGACACTTGTGAAGGTATTTTTGTGAAGTTGAAGGATAAGTTGACTTTTGCTCCTGTTTTGACAATGCCTGAGGGTACTAATGGGTTTGTGGTATATTGTGATGTGTCTCATGTGGGACTGGGTTGCATCTTGATACAGCATAGTAAGGTTATGTCTTATGCTTCCAGGCATCTTAAGGTTCATGAGAGAAACTATCCGACTCACGACTTGGAGTTGGCGCTTGTGGTTTTTTCTTTAAAGATTTAGTGTCATTATTTGTATGGGGTGTATGTGGATATCTATTAATATCATAAGATTTTGCAGTATGTGTTAACTCAGAAGGATTTGAATCTCAGGCAGAGGCGGTGGCTCGAGTTACTCAAGAATTATGACATGAGTTTGCACTACCATCCAAGTAAAGAGAATATTATTGTTAATTCTCTTAGCAGGTTGTCTATAGGGAGCTCATCTTACATTGATGGGGAAAAGAAGGGTTGGTGAAAGATAGTCACAGGCTGGTTAACTTGGGAGTTCGTCTTTTGGATTTTGAGGATGGAGGAGTGATTGTTTAGAAAGTGGTAAAATCATATCTTTGTAGTAAGGTGAACCTTAGCACTATTTTCCACCCTCAGACGGGTGGACAAGTGGAACGGACTATTCAGACTTTGGAGGCTATGATAATGGCCTGTGTGATAGATTTTGGAGGTAGTTGGGATGATTATTTACCTCTTATTGAGTTTGCATATAGTAATAGTTATCATTCAAGTATTCAGATGGCTCTTTTCGAGGCTTTATATGGTAGGAGGTGTATGTCTCCTATTGGGTGGTTAAAGGTTGGTGAGACTAGATTGTTTCGTCCTGACTTGGTTCTTCTGGCCATGAAGATGGTGAAAGTGATTAGAGAAAGACTTAAGACCGCTCAGAGTCGCCAAAATATTATGTGGATATGAGAAGAAGGGAGTTGGAGTTTGAACTAGGTGATTGGGTGTTCTTAAAAGTTTATCCTATGAAAAAAGTTGTGAGGTTTTGAAAAAAGAGAAAGCTTAGTCCCCATTATATTAGTCTGTACCAGATTTTGAGGAGAGTTGGGAATGTTTTTTATGAGTTGGATTTTCCTACGAGCTTGGGTCTATTCACCCTATTTTCCATGTGTCGATGTTGAAAAAGTGTGCGGGCGATCTTTCTTTGATTGTTCCTGTGGAGGATGTTGGTGTTTTGGATTCACTGTCTTATGAGGATATCCCAACAAGGATATTGGATACGCACGTCTGTAGGCTGAGGACTAAGGATGTAGCTTCGGTAAAAGTGTTTTGGATAAACCAAAAGGTGGAAGAAGCTACATGGGAAGCTAAAGATGATATGAAGTCTAAATATCCATTCTTATTCATTGGATTGGATGAAGATTCTTAAGGTATGAGTTTCATTATTCCTTATTGCTTTTTGAATTTGCTCTTGATTTTTGGTTCCATTCTGTCTTGTATCATGCTAAGGGTACCCCCTAACTTCTCATTTGGGGATGAATGATCCTCAGAGGGGATACTGTAATACCCCAAGTTTTTAGACTCTGAAAATTTTGGGGTGTTGGCAACACTACCAGGACTATGACTCAGGTGACGAGTCGTCAACACTTGTCACAAATCATTAGGTAAGACTCATGGTCTCAACAGTAAGATTGCTCGAGATTTCTGCCTTGAAAATGAGTCTACATCACGAGTCTTTAGGTTAGGTGACAAGTCGTAATGAGTGACTCATGTCCATAAAAGTGAAGGACCAGCATTTGGGACCTCAAGTAACGAGTCTAGGTAACGACTCGTGGTCAGACGTCACGAGTCGTTACCTGAGTCATACCGACTGGGCTCACTTTTCCTACACATTTTAAGTGGGGTTATTTTGGTCTTTTACTTTCATCCAACTATTATCCCATGAATTAAAGTACCTCAGATAATGTTTTTTCCATGAGTTAACAAAATCAAATACACTCCACTCCACATAAACTCCCCAGAGCAAAAGAAATCTAGAGTTTTTAAGGGATTAAACATCTAGGCTCTAATTCATGATTTCTCTCCAAATTCTATGGTGTTTCAGGCATGTCTCTCCTTCCTAAACTTCAATTTTATAAAATGGTATATATTAATCATTGTTCATGTAGTTTCAATGGTTGGGTTTGAATTTGGGTTGAGAATTCTTGATGATTATTACTTGAATTATATTTCCCAAGGTTTAAATGTTTTTATTATGTTTTGATTGATGATTTTTATGGTTGAATGGGTGCATGGTTAAATGATTGGAATGGGGCCAAATTTATAGATTTTTGGTTTGGAATTGGCATTGACCTCAACCCACTTTGTAATTTGATTTTGGGACATGGATACATACATGATTTAAATTTTTTTGGAACATAGCATTGCATATAAAGTCTAAATGGATAAAAATGGATTTGGCATGCCTTGATGGCCATGGTTTTGGATATTTAAAAGGAACATAAGAGTCAAATTATTAATTTTGGAATGGCATAATTGGATTAGCTTGCAAGAATAATTGGTATGATGATACCAAATGGTGAATGCCTAAATAAATGACTCCTAGGTTAATGATTGGGATTATGTGAAAATGCTTTAATTTGGGCTTAACGGCAGTTTTGTAGCTCAACATGAAGGTGGAGGTCCCGGGAGGGACCAATACTGGAAACCATGTTTACCTACGTGTGGGTCTTTATGACCATGTGCATGGTTTACACATTATATATTTTTGGGATGGTTGGAGCCTTGGTATCTCTGTCCCTCCCTAGAATTTCCTCGGTTCGTGCGGCTAACATGCATTAGGGCCCTTTCAGCAGGGGAGTTGAACCCATATAGCCCGTGGGTTCCCTTAGGATGGATAAAGCTACACAGTCTAGGTTAATAGTTTTAAACTTTCATCTTCATGGCCCTTTTACCCTACCCTGGAATCCTATATTTGTATATACGAATATGTGCATGTGGTTTAACTGATTTTGGATATGGCATTATTTTATCACTTTTCCTGAGTTACATGTTAGTGCTTATCCCACTGACCATCCCTGGATGCTAAATCGTTTCATGATGTAGGTCCTAGGGTTCTTTTGGTACTCCTCTGCAGCGTTAGGTGGTGTAGATATCGGTTATCTTACTATGAAGTGGTGACCTTTCATCATCCAGAAAGCGTTACCGTTTTATTAGGTTTCTTTTCATATTTTGGAAATTCTGAACTCTCTTTGTCATGGTCGGGGGAGTGTCCCAACCTAGTTTGGTACTTTGGTATTTAGATGCTTTTTTGGACAAGTGTGGATCAGATGTTTGTTGCTGACTCCTATTCTTCATTTGGTTTATCTATTCATCTTATAATCATGTTTGGTTGTCTTTTGCTAATTATCTTTATTATGTTCTGAATGTTAGGCTAAGGGGGTGTTCTTCGGCTCATGGTTGGCTTGAGATACCCATCATGACTAGGCTATAGTTTGGGTCATGATAGGTTATTGCTGTCTTTTCGCCTTATGCATCAGTTTGGGTGATAGGATTACTTGTCGAGGTTTGTCGCGACAAGTGTCATCATGACCCTTGGATTTTGGGTCGTGACAATGTATATGTGGTCAGTACTTTTGAAATGTACTGAGTAAGTGGGAATGAATGCAATAAGTAAAACTGAATCAATGCATAATCATAAAACATGTATGCTAAGTGTAAATAGACTCACCAAGAGACTTAATAAACTGAAAGATAAAATATCATAAATCATGAATAACAAAGCATAATCTGATAAACTTGGTGAGTCACTACACTTAGTTTCTAAAACTATCTTTTCTATGGAATAAGTAAAACTAAAGTTGGATATATTTTCAAATCATGCTTGTTAAGTGTAAAAGAACTCATCTTGATCATAAGTAAAACTAAAAGTTGAAATCTTATAAAGAATAACTCATAAAACAATATCTGAACAACAACTGTGACTCATTACACTTAGTTTATAAAGTACTCTTTTTTTGTGGGAGATTCTTGTAACCGACAAAAACCATGCGAGCAACATGGATTCTGATGACTAAAGCCCTAATCAAAATAGAACGATAACTAAAACCCTCATTGCAAAGGCCCAATTTACCTTGCCAGGGTATGAAGGATAACTGTGGTGATCACCTAAACATGTCTGATTGGACAAGCTGAATAATATAACTGACATGCCTGTTTGGACATGCTGAAATAACCTATGGTGGCATGTAGTTTCTGAGAAATAGGATGCACTAAACCCACATTTCACTCTCAGTGCTAGATGTTACTCCCAAAATCATACTATTGCTTGTACTGTATCAATGATGTTCACCTCAAAACTAGCATATAAGCTGATAAGTTTGAAAACATAATATGCCACTGATTCTATCTCAAATTCTTGGTTTCTTATGCGAACTTCATAGATTGCCTAAAATCTCATATAAAACTGAAACTGTGATTATACTGTAATGCTTTTGAAACTCAAACTAGTAAACTTGAACTTCTTGTAAACTGAATACTCAATGCTCAAATTGTTATCATTTTTCAACTCATGGAAAATTAATATCAAAATATCATAACTCAATGCTTGAAATCACTTTAGTAGATAAATTTAAATAAGTAAGAAAACATGCACAAAACAATGTGCAACTCATGATAAAACATCATAAACTCAAGCACAACAAAAATGGGTATGAACCCTAATTATAAGAATCTCAAATTCATGATAAAAACTTAACTTTTGGGCACAAGGATGAAATGTTATCTTTGTTCAAATCCTACATACCTGGACTTAGTGGATTTCTTGAGGGAAACTCGAATTAGGACCTTGCAAAGCTTGAATTTTGTTGAAAAATCTTCATTCATGTTCTTGAGGATTTTTGGGACAAGAGGGATCGGATAATTGGAGTTATGAGGGGGGGATTGTGCTATATATAATTGGGAAGTTGTTTGATATGTAAAAGACCAGAAAGCACTCTACGTGAAACTAAATAAAATAAACTAGAATTTTTGCGTCGTTAGGTGTGGCACACCCTTATCGCACCACTCCAAGGGCGTGATACGCCCTTATTGCAGCACACCTAGTGCATGGCACGCTCTTATCATGGACCCTCACTAGTTTGGAGCCCCATAATGACCCCAAACGCATCCTAAAAATTTCAAAACACTTCTTAATGGTCCCGTTATCATCCCTTAACATAATTCAACTCAAAAATCACTGATAAACATAAAGGGGGTATAAGAATAACATCGTAAAAATGGGTCTAACATTATCTCCCCCTTGGGACCATTCATCCTCGAATAAATGTAAAGAAGGAATAACGACTCTCTCATGGGCTCGCTAGGCTAAGATATGAAACTTGCTTTACTGTAAGACAAAAAAACATGGAACTGGATTTCTTAAATTGATCATGTTTCATAATTGAAATCACCTCTTGATAAGGTACTGACTTAGCAGATACATATGGAACAGGTACACATACATAGGAATTATATGGAATAATGTAGACATGACTTTGTCGGCTAATGAAGGATATAACTGAGCTGAAGCAATAAAACTTTTAGCATGAAACTAATTTTTGAGCTGACTTGATTGACTATAAGGATCTAACTCATGCTGAGAGTTTGGAACTCACTTGAAACATTCACGACACAATCATACATATAGAGTTGTGAAGCGATAGATAATGCGATAAGATTTTCAAGAGTTACTGAGAAGGAAATATGAGTTTCCTCAGACTCTCCTTATCATAACTTCTAATAACAATCAAGGAAAAGAATTTTGGACATGATCTGAATATGGAATTTAAATAAGGAATCGCAACATAGCTAAAACTATATAATATGGAATATAGGCATATAGAATAAAATCTAGAATAGGATTACTAAACCTTAGGCAATGCAATTGTTAACTTTCAAGCTTAGCAATACTTTTCAAACACTTTTCTTAACTATACTCTTCCTCTTACGTACTATTCTTCATGCTATGTAACTTATAGCCTTTACATGGGTACATGTGTCTACTCTTACCAAAGTCTAAGTTAAACTACATACTCCCACCATGTTCAAGCCTATCTCAAAGCCGCGCGGTACTGTACATAACACAATAATATTAGTCTAAACTACGAGATTCAATATCCTATGTTTTTTCGGAGCTCTCATCTCAAGAATAATACTGCTTACCACTTCAACAACTAACTTTGAGTTCTAATTAGGAATTCACGAGTGCATAATGCATTCATACACTTATATATCTACATAATATTCAATCCTATCGTTATAACCACATATGAATTTCTGGGAAACCAACCCTGCTAGAAATTTTTTCCATATTCTCTAACACCTCTATTAATATTAATAGCATGAATTATCCCCAAGAAGACACACCAAGGATTCTTAACTAATTATGACAAAATACCAAAGCTTTTCCTCTATCTTTCTTCATACTTGTAGCCTTAGACAAAACAAGCATACGACAATCTTCCCTAATGAGGAACATCTACTCTCTCTTATCTAAATCGTTGTTCATCCATTTTCATCACCATTATCTTAACATAAAGAGAGTCATTGAAGTGATAGAACATAAGGACCTAAAGCATGAAGGATACTACACATAACTTTGTCACTTGATGTGGCCTGAAGAATAGAGTATCATAGGCATGGATTCATCAAAGAGATCTAAACTGAGGACATACATGACATAATGAGAATTTCACTAGTCATTAAGGATATACCATGAGTTCTAAAAACTGAGCATACTCTGAAACATGGGAGAATATTTATCATAAATTACTTAACATAAGACAGGAACTCTTAGATTCATGAGGGATGACTACGATCATGGGGTGCAGCTATTACTTCTTTTACTATAAGCTAAGAATGAACATGAATATATATGAAGTGTCTAAGGATGAATCATGGATATTTCTCTCTCACTCAAGATATGGATAGGGTGTCATAGTGACTGAAATCCAAGGAATATGCTAAAGTAAGAATGGACTCATCACAACTATTATTAACATGCCTCACAATCTAATTTACAAAACTCGATTAAGTTTTTCACCTTATCATCTCCCCCTTAGATCTGATAGGCCCATCCCATATCCATAAGGCTAAGCCATATTTTTTTACTCTAATGGTCTACACTTGAATGCTCAACTCACTCGATTAAATAGATTTGAAAAAAAATACTAAATTTATTCTTGGATGTTCCTTTCATATATACTATCCTTTACTTTATGTAGCTTCAATAATCATCTTCGTATACTTACACTCTTCTTGGTAAATATACCAGCCTCACTAAATATACAGACTGCCCTTCTCTTCATAGCTCGCCAATATCACACCCCTAAACTTATATTTTTCCTTAAAACATGAGAATGAAATTATACCAAAAGACTCAACATCCTCGACCTATAATCCCTACTTAGCTATTAAGAACACCATATACTATATAACTACCTTCTTCATACTTAACAACTGAAGGGTACTATCTAAGCACTTAAGACACTTAATAATCTAAATAAATATGTCCATATATTATCTTGGGTACACCTCTACATCATACCTACACTGTCATACTTAATTGCAAATAAATGAACTTAAATCCTTGCATACATTATTTCAATCCTACTAGTTCACTTCCATATAACTAGAATCACTAACCCAACAAATCATTTTACACCTTGATGATCATCCCCTGTTCAAACATAGTGTTTAGTACTAGACATGATCAATCACAACCTCACATACTATTCTTGTTTAGCAACACATCAAGAAATACTAGTCTACTAGAACCTCATAATAACAATAATTGATCATAATCTTATGGCCTATCTTATTATAATCCATTAGCATATCCTCCTTTCACGCATCACTACTACGTATTTATCCATGTATCTAAATTATATTCCTACTTCTACAAGCATCAACCAATTTTCTTTTCACACCCATAAGAGGAAGCCTAGATTAACAATCCTTAACCACCAAAACTTTCATTAATAACCTATACTTTTCTAACACAATGAAATACTATCAAGAACGCCTTTATTACTTCAAGCATACTCTAAGTCGCCTTAACTACTAACTTTTTTTCTACCTTTCACCATGAAATCTACACCATAATCACTACCCTTTAGTGAAAACTCAAAAATATATTACCTCAATACTAACTCAATAGCATGCATAGATTCATCTATATACTTATAACCAATCACTATCTCCTTATTTTTTGTCACTACACTTCCAACTCTAAGGATGCTTGATACGCCCAAATTACAACTCTTGTTAGAAAGTGTAAGCGGTCACTGTCAAATATAGAACCTAACTAGGTTGGGTGTCGAATCCCACAGGGAATACTGTGCTTACTAAGTATTGTAATTGTTACTGGACTGTTGATTAGAGGTTCCTGAATAAGGAGGTTTTGATTTGTAACCTATAAAGTAATTAATTGTAACAAGAGTATTCCAACGAATGATTTTCTTTGTAATTAGTAATTTAAATAAGATTAAACAAACCACGGCTATGGTTACCAAAATGCTAGAAAAACTAGGGTTGTGAATCACTTAAGAGTTCCATTTAGCAAATTCAATTGCAAAAAGGGTTCAATCCTATTCTTTATCCCCTAGTTTCTTAACCTAAGTGGATAGATTATCCTTTAATTATCTACAACTCAAAGAATACATTGTTCTTTCAACCATTTTCTCATGTAAGCTAATCCTGTTAGGGCATCTTCCATTAATCCAAAGGTTAAAGCCCTTAGAATTCATGTAAACACTTTCTTTTCCCAACAAACACTTTTCTTTCAGACAAGTGATGTTCTTGGGCTCACTTTTCAAGTTTGCAACCAAGAAAAGCCATTAGATTGAAGAAAGGTTTATACAATATCAGTTATTCATGGAACTCAATTTGATTCACAACCCATAGATACTTTTCACATTAAGGATCCCATAACCCTAGTTATGGAAACTTAACCACAAAATTCCATAGAAAAAGAAGAAATAATTCTTGTATTATTCATAAACAGAATTAGAATTCACTTACACAAATCTCAAGAATCAGTTCTTGAATCTTCAATAAAGAATTGAATAATAAACTTCCCCAAAGATATAATTCAATCCCTAAAGTACTAGGTTACAGAAAGTTTCAATAGATGATAAACTTGTTACAGATCAAAAAGTGTTCTACTAACCCTACAATTTTATATTTATATGTTCCCAGGTAAAAAGGAATTTAAAATTTAAAATCAGAAAAGTTGTGTCCAAGTTGATGGCCAAAGTGGTGGTCCATCAAAAGTCTGACGGTCCATCATTTGGTCCGTCACTGATTATTTGGAAAAGTGGTTTCTGGATAAGGCCTGACGGTCCAACTGGTGGTCCGTCAAAGGTCTGACGGTCCACCATTTGATCCGTTACTGAGTCCTTTAGGAGAGTGGCTTCTGGATAAGGCCTAATGGCACACCTGGTGGTCCATCATAATACTGACGATCCACCATTTATTTCATCACTGAGTTCTTCGGGAGGCCATGTTCTGGATAAGGCCTGATGGCACACCTGGTGGCCCATCGTAATACTGACGGTCCACTATTTGGTTTATCACTAAGTCCTTCGGGAGGCCATGTTCTGGATAAGGACTGATGGTCCAACTGGTGGTCCATCGCAAGTCTAACGGTCCACCATTTTGACGGTCAAATTCCTTTTATTGCTACTTTTTCCATGTTTCTTTTGTGGTTCACTCCTTTTCCTGAAACACTAAAAAGACTCATTAAATACTACCTTGATTGCTTGAAAACATATAATTTTCCAAAGAAGATGATGCTAAATGTTCCATCAAAAGTCGGAACATCAACACCCTCAACTTAAGATAATTGCTTGTCCTCAAGCAAATCAGCACCTAATTATGAACATGAACAATACAATGACCTGCAACCAACCACTGAAATATTTTAATACAACTATTCACCCATCTTTTCACTCACATGAATTTAACACATCAGGGTCTACACCCGGCATTGATCATAATTCAGCACACAAACATGGATATTACATCCCACAGAGAACAACAAAACTCAGTGAAACTCCAGTTGTCCTCACAACAATGAAATCCACCACTTAGCACATGATGTGCGCGTAATCTAAACTCTCACACTCATCAAAGAAGTTACAATCATAGTCCAAAATACCCATAGGCTTTCCCTAGCCATACGACATCTCCTCAAAGTCAACTCGCTAGGATCAAACAGGTCTTTTCAAGGCTTGTAATGAGGCTTCAGGTTAGGTAAGGATATGTTTTTTGTATAAAGTGACTCATTAAGATTTAACTCTCCTTTCCATTGCATTACTGTAACCCAGATCAGCTCATTTACTACTTCTAATAACAAGCTTTTTTTCAAACATAAAACCCTTTTTTTTAATTGAAAAAGACAAGCATCAACAGTCACCCTCAACTTAAGGTGCACAATTTCTTTGAACTGATTAGGGCCAAAAGATCTTAGACTAGAATTTACACTCACTTTCCATTTAGCATTAGTACCTTGACCAAAGTCACCCTCAACTTAGGTGTTTTGCCTAAGTTAAAGTGCACAATACCCAAATATTGGGCCAAGGCCAGAGTAGGGTGCTAACACCCTACGGAGAGTAAATAAACGTTATTGGAATTGAAAAAGGGTCCTAAAAGCACAAGACAGGTTCAAATAAGATAAAAATCTTTTTGGTGGGGTTATTTATTTAGGCTAAGTGGGCTAAAAGTACAAGGAGGCCTATTATCCTATCCTATTGAATCCACTAGAAGACCGTATCAATGACTCAGGCAAGTTCTAGGAATTAGACTATGAAAGAACTGAAAGTAAATCCTCACACCTACAGGCAACTGAGCTAAACTTCTTCTGCAACTCTTAGAATGTTCATCACGTGATTTATGCACCTCTTACAGAACAATGCCAAATGCAGATTTACTGAAGGTTATGTACAAATGTTTGCATGAATAAAGTAAATAATTACATACACATGCTCATAGTCTTATGCCAACATCATTAATTATCCATATTTACAACGAAGTACTGAAACAGAAACATTTTATAGATAATCATTAAACACAAATATTTACATCACAAGCTGCAAAATTTGAAATGCAATAATAAAAACACCTTAGACATGCCGCTTCTACTAGATAGTACATGATTGGATTCAGAATATCAGCAACAACATCTAACCATGATGTAAATACACCCACCCCCACACAAAGAGATAAGGATTGTCCTCAAAGCAATAAATTATCGTACATGGGATTGGATTGGGATATTTACTTTACTTTCTATTCCTCTGAGGCATATGTCAGGTGGGGTGAGGTCCCTGCATCCTCACCCGATGCAATGTTGTCCCCTATGGTGGTAGGAGCACTCACGACCTCACCCTCCACAATTTGAGGGATCGTCTCCCGAATTAAACCTGCACTTCGCCCCCTTTCTGGGGAAGCACTAGTAGAGACCCTTGCCGCTTTGTTTTCTGCCTCTGTTTGTTTCCTTTCATCTTCTTTCTTTTACTTCTTTGTAGCTCTTTTTATGTTATATTGGTCTAACTTCTCGGTGACATTGCTTCTCTCTTTCTCCTTTTTTCTTCTTTCGTTGCTGCTTTTTTATCCATTTGTTGCTTGCCTTTGTTCTTCACGGGTCTACCCATTAGATCCATAATGTACTCCTCATCATCACTTACCATTAAAGTCAGGTCAAATACAGGTGGTTGTGACTGTTTCCTCTTTAACTCTGCTATTTTAGCCTTTGCCTGCTCAAACTCTGCCATGAGCTTGGCAAGATCAGGGAGAGACAGTAAATCTAGCCTTTTTTTTATATGAGCTTCCATGTTATCCATCCTAACTTGAATAGTTTGAAATGGCCTGACTGCTTCGGCCACAATTTTATCCATAAAAGGTTTGAAATCTCCAGCCCACTTTTCTAACTGTTTCTGAAACCGCTTTTGATTCTTCACCACCTTAACAAAATTTTCTGGGTTGAACCTGTATTCTGCAAACTCCGCTCCACCATCAAATTATGTAGAACCTGACCCTACAGATATACCCTGGGCACATATTCAGGTGGTACATACGTGGTGATGGGTAAAGGCATACCTTCAGGCATTTCTGTGGCCTCGGGAACTGGTGCTGACTGAGGCTGATATACTGGAGGCTTGGTTACATGAATTTTGAATTTCGATTTGTCCTTCGACTTCTCAATGTCCTGACTATGTGTAGCATGTACTTCGTTGTCAAGCCCATGGATCAGTGGCACACCGACTTATTTGCATAACTCAGTGATCAAATATGGTAAGGGTATAGAAGTGGTCACTTTATGTGCCCGCATGAACAGCTAATCTGCAATTAGCTGGACAAAATTAATTGGTAGCCCTGAAACCAAACTGGCTACTACTACTATTCGGTGATGATCCAAGATCTCTTTTTCTTTTATTGGCATTAACCTCAATCAAATAATAGCCCACCAGAACTTAGTTTTAAATCTAAGAGTGAACTTTTCAATGCGCTCTTTGGAATTAGTCAACCAGGAAGGATTTCCATCATCGGTCATTAAAGAAGCTGCCCAACGTCTCTGACTGGAAGTATTTCTCATTCTATACTCAAAATCTGGGACAGCGGGTGGAGCCTCATATCCTGGCCTGAATAGCATCCTGTTAATTATTTGGGCTGAGATATCAACGATGACCCTTCGAACCGGGACAAACTCCCTATTTGGTCTATTTGAGATTGGAGTCCCCTTTGGGCATTCCGCTTTCACCAAACATAGATAATTTGTGAAAAAATCCCTTACCCAATTCTGGTGGTCTGCTCACCCATGCCAGTCCATATTCGTTAAATCGGCTCTCTAACTCGGGATATTCATGGAGTTTTGTTTTCATAATCAAATGTTCTTCTATGAATGATCTTCTGATCCCTCGAGCTGTGGGTGTCAAACCATCATAGAACTCTTTTTGTGCCCATTCTATCTGCCACCTGATAGCTTCTCGAATTTGTGGATCCTTTATCCTGATAACATTATCACCCTCAGGTTTAGCTACAGCATCAGGAACTCCCATTTGATTCTCTACGTTAACAGTTTAGTATCACCCTCTATAGGCAATGGTTGAGTTACAGCAACAGTTGCCTCATCGAGGATTGAACTTGTACTGCTAGCGGTACTCTCACTCTCCCAGTGCAGTACTCTCACTCTCTTCTTCAGACTGGCAGAGTATGAGAGCTTCTCTTTTATTTTGTCTGGTGTTGTAAGCCGATGTGGACTCATTCCTACCTCATTGAGATCTTCCTTCTCTAGTTTGTGGAAGTTTAGGGGCCATAACACCTGAAAAAAAGAAGTAATGAATTAGTTCAAAATTCAAAAACAGTTACATCATGTAATTTTATTTTGTGACGGTCAAGTTAGTAGGCCGTCATAAAGTTGACGATCCACCAATTCAACTGTCGCTTCTTATCCAGAATGTGTCATCTTAGAGTACTTTGTGATGGTCAAGTTGGAGGGCCGTCATAAATTTGACGGTCCACCAATTCAACCATCACTTCTTATCTAGGATGTACCATCTTAGAGTGCTTTGTGACGGTCAAGTTGGCGGTCCGTAATAAAGTTGACGGTCCACCATTTTGACCGTCGCACCTTCGTCTTCAGCCAAAATTTTGGGTTCGATCCTTTTTTTGTCGAGCAATTGCATATCAGATCAATTTCCCACTATCAGCATAGCACTAAACTCATATTTTAAGCACATTCTTTGAATTTTACAACTTATGCTGCTCAAATTTCACACAAATTGGCACATTGAAGTCCAACTCAAGTCATTCAAACTCAACGCAATAGGAACAAACCAAGAAAAAAAAATCATGTTCTTACATTTAATATGGACAACCAGAAGAGAAGGGTGTGCACATACCTAGATTTTGCAGGTATGCTACGCTCTTGAAACTTCAGAGACACAGCTAACTTACAGATTCTAGCTCTTGCGCTACTCTTTATTTGTGATAAAGAGAGGGAAGAGGTGAGCTAGTTTAAATAAGGTAAAAAAAATAGAGGAGATAGGGAGTCTCATATGGGATAACTCCCTTCAGGTTCTTCGAATCTTAAGGAAGTGGAATAGCCAAAGGTCATGGAACGGTTACAATGAATGTACCCGCTAAATTTTATCCTTAAAATCTCTCTTTGGGTCAAATACGGAGTACTTATAAAGAGTAATAATTTGACCAGCCTAATTTAGATTAGGGTTAAAGTGAAGGTGACATTGACAGTACATCATAAGTGTGGCGGACCACTACTCTGAACGTCACTCATCACCTTAGTTTGTATGTTTCTGTTTTGGCGTGATGGTAAGTGGGATGGTCCACTAAGAATGTGACGGTCCACCAGTATGACCGCCACTTCTTACCAGAATGTAGATCGCTGATCTTACTTTTGACAGCTATAATGATGGCCCACCAGGTTTGTGACGGTCCACCATCTAGACCGTCATGGCTTATCCAGTGAATAAACTTTCATGCTATTTCATGACAGTTGAAAGTGGTGGTCCGTTAGAGGGACTGGTGGTCTGCCAAGTTGT
The DNA here is from genome assembly GCA_030864215.1 of Capsicum pubescens. Classification (NCBI taxonomy): domain Eukaryota; kingdom Viridiplantae; phylum Streptophyta; class Magnoliopsida; order Solanales; family Solanaceae; genus Capsicum; species Capsicum pubescens. The sequence goes on along the minus strand of CM061543.1, from coordinate 111,860,151 downwards.
CCATCACCTTGTTCCAATAGCTCACTTGTATCCCTCTTTTCACTTTTTACTGCAGTTTTTATCCTGCACACTTCACAAACATATCAAAATTGCATAAAAACATGAAATGAACTCTAACTATGGTTACAACAACATGTTGTGGGTTGCCTCCCACTAGCACCTGATTTATCGTCGTGGCACGACTCAGTTATCTCGATTACTTAAACTTCATCAAGATAAAATATATCAACACTTCTTATCGAGTCTTTTGGACCGATATAAAGTTTGATTCATTGCCCATTCACTTTGACGACGCTACCGTCTTCATTTTCAAGTTCAACTACTACATATGAGTAGACTTGACTAACTTTAAACGGTCCTGACCACTTAGACTTAAGTTTACCTGGAAATAATTTGAGCCTGGAATTGAACAAAAGTACCAAATCACCTTTCCGAAAGTATCTACTTTCAAGTCTTCGGTCGTGATAATTTTTCATCTTCTCTTTGTAAAGGTCCGCTCTTTCATAAGCCTCGAGAAGAAATTCATCCATCTCATTCAGTTGCCCTAATCTTAGCTCTGTTGCCTCCTTCCAATTCAGATTTAACCTTTTTAGAGACCACAAAGCCTTGTGTTCCATCTCAACCGGTAAATGGCATGCTTTTCAATAGACTAGCTGATACGGTGACATGCCAATTAGAGTCTTAAAAGTAGTCTGATATGCCCACAAAGTGTCATCTAGCTTTTGAGCCCAATCTTACCTATTAGTATTCACTGTTTTGGCCAGGATGGTTTTAATCTCCTGATTCGACACCTCCACTTGCCCACTAGTTTGTGGGTGATATGGAGTTGCTACTCTATGCTGTTTCACCCCATATTTCACTAAAGCTTCCCGGAACACTTTTTTACAAAAATAGGATCCTCCATCACTTATAATAGTTCATGGCACTCCAAAGCGAGAGAAGATATTCTTCTTAAGAAACACAACAACTCTCTTCCCTTCATTATCAGACAAGGCGACAGCTTTGACCCATTTGGATACATAATCCACAACAACTAAAATGTACTTCATTCCATATGAGCTTACAAAAGGGCCCATGAAATCGATGCCCCATACGTCAAACAATTCTACTTCAAGCATCTTGGTTAAAGGCATTTCATGCCTCTTGGAGATATTCCTACCTCTGACATTTGTCACATTTTAGCACAAAATCGTGAGCGTCCTTGAATAATGATGGCCAATAGTAGCCACTCTGCAATACCTTTCTCACAGTTCGATCACCTGCATGGTGACCCCCGACTGGGGAAGCATGACATGCTTCCAATCTGCTTAATACCTCCACCTCTGGAACACATCTCCTTATTATATTATCAGCACATTGCCGGAAAAGATATGGCTCATCCCAGAAGTAGTGTGTCACATCATAAAGAAATTTCTTTCTTTGATGGAAAGAAAGATTTTCTGAAATCACCTCGCTCACCACATAATTCCCAAAATCAGCGTACCAAGGTAGGTTCTCCAAAGCAGCAGCTAGGATTTTCTCATCCAAAAATGCATCATTGATCTTCATCTCATCTCTAATTGCTCGTTCACTTTCCATCCTAGAAAGATGATCTGCCACTTGGTTTTTGCAACCCTTTCTATGTTTGACTTCAAAGTCAAATTCTTGGAGTAGTAACACCCATCTAATCAACCTTGGCTTCGCGTCTTTTTTATCCATCAAATATCTCAAGGCTGCATGGTCAAAGTGGACCACCACCTTGGTTCCAAGAAGATAGGCTCTAAATTTCTCAAAAGCATACACTACAGCAAGGAGTTCTTATTCGGTGACAGTGTAGTTCTTTTGAGCTCCATTCAGAGCTTTGGTGGCATAATAGATTGGATGAAATAATTTTTCCCTCTTTTTCCCCAAAGCAGCTCCAAGGGCAACACCGCTTGTGTCACACATGATCTCAAACGGCTTGGACCAATCCGGTGCTACAATGATAGGGTCTTCCACCAGTTTCCCTTTAAGGCATTCAAATGCCTTCAAGAAATCTTCATCAAAGGAAAACTTTGCTTCCTTCTCCAAAAGTATGTAGAGTGGGTTTACAATCTTGGAGAAGTCTTTAATAAACCTACGATGAAAACCAGCATGGCCAAGAAAACTGTGAACCCCCTTCACAGAAACTGGAGGTGGTAGTCTCTAAATAACTTCAACCTTGGCTCGATCAACTTCAATTCCTTTTGCTGAAATTTTATACCCGAAAAAAGTGCCCTCCTTAACCATAAAGTGGCATTTCTCCCAATTAAGCACAAGATTGAATTCCACACATCATTACAAGGTCATACTTAGGTTTGCCAAACATAACTCAAATGAATCTCCTACAACTAAAAAATCATCCATAAACACCTCCAAGGTATCTTCAACCATATCTAAGAAAATAGACATCATGCACCGTTAGAAGGTGGCAGGTGCATATACAAAAGTGCCATACGGGCATGTAAAAGTGGTCTTCTCCTGATCTTCGGGAGCAATACAATTCTGGTTATATCCAGAATAACCATCCAAAAAGCAATACCATCCCTTTCCTGCCAATCGATCAAGCATTTGATCCATGAAGGGCATTAGAAAGTGATCCTTTAACGTCCACGAGTTGAGTTTTCAGTAATCCATACATACCCTTCACCCAGTAACAAGCCTGAGTGGGATCAATTCGTTCTTCTCATTGTCTACCACTGTTATAACCCCTTTCTTGGGCACACATTGCACAGGACTCACCTACTTACTGTCTGATATAGGATACCACCTCTGCATCTAACCACTTGATGATTTCCTTATTTACTACCTCTTTCATAGGTGGGTTCAGGCGACGTTGATGCTCAATAGTAGGCACACAATCCTCCTCTAGCTGAATTTTGTGCATACATATACCAGGAGGAATACCAATGATATCCGCAATAGTCCAACTAATAGCTCTCTTATATCTCTTAAGAACAGAGATTAGAGCTTCCACCTATTGCTCACCCAGATCAGCAGCAATAATGACGGGTAGTGAATTACCACTACCCAGGAACACATACCTCAAATGACCGGGTAACTCTTTCAATTCCAACACCGGTGTCTCTTCGACAGATGGTTTTGCCGGTGGTGTTGGTTGATTCTTAAGATCAAGGTCGAGCTTCTTAGGAGCATAAGAATATGATCCCATTCCTATCAAAGCACAAATAGTCTCTTCATAATCCGTAATATCTTCACGATCAAAATTCATAAGTACTACGGCTAACGGCTCAACAGCAAGCTACTCTTTTATTGGTACTTCCTGCTCGTCCTCATAATATACATCAATAATTGAGAACACACTCATCTTTTTATGTTGTTTCATTGATTTGCCCATATCAAAATGCACCACTTCATCATTCATCCTAAATAAAAGCTCATTAGGTCACAAATCTATCAGCACACTTCCGGTTGCAAGAAAAGGTCGACCTAAGATTATGGGTACCTCGAAGTCCACCTCGCAATCCAGAATTACAAAATCTACAAGAAATATGAAGGTAGCCACCTTTACCAGCACATCATACAAAATACCAACAGGTCATTTTATCGACTTATCCGCCATCACAAGTCGCATGTTGGTGGGTGTGGGGTTTCCCAAACCTAATTTTTTATAAACAGCTAGCGGCATCAGGTTAATGCTAGCTCCCAGGTCACATAAAGCCTTAGAAAATTCCAAGGACCCTACCATGCAAGTTATAGTGAACGTTCCTAGGTCTGCCTTCTTCTACACCAAGGACCTTGTAGCAATAGCGCTACAATGATGGAGATTATCCACCGGTTCGTAGCTCGCCGCTATTTTCTTTGTCAAAAGATCCTTCATAAATTTGGCATACCCTGGCATTTTCTCAAGTGCCTCATCCAAAGACACATTTACCGTCAAATGCTTCAACATGGCCAAGAATTTGCTAAACTTCATATCCTCAGCCTTCTTCTTCAATCTTTGAGGAAAGGGAGGTGGTGGTTTTGGGAGAGTGTTCACCACCACTTTGTTTTCCTTGTCTTCCTCTTTTTTCAACTCATTAGCCTGTTGCCTTTTGGATGCAACATCATGAATAATTTCATCCAATTTTTTAGACTCTACCGGATGGTCATTATCTGCTTCATCAAAATTCTTTGCCATAATATCCACCACAGGCTTACCCACAAATGGGCTTGCTAGTACTTTACCACTCCTAGTGTTAATTGCCATGCACGAACCATCCTTCCTTGGATTTTAAACTGTGTCACTTGGTAGAGTGCCAGCCTTCCTCTGATTAAACACAGCAGAAAGTTGGCTTATTTACTGCTCCAACTGTTTTATTGAAGTAGAGTGCGAGTCAACTAATTGATTCATCGAGGATAAATCATTTTTCATATCTGCTACTCCAGTATTGGTTGCTTTCACCCCTTTCAATAATTTAGCCATCATATCTTCCATGGACATCTTCCCAGATCTAGTTGCAGTAGCCTCACGATCTCCAAGAGTCACATACAACCCACTCCTGTCATTTTTGTTTTTCTAATTTCCTTGGTCTCGGTCCTTGTATCCAGATTTATCATAGTAGTTCTGACCTTGGTTTCCTTGGCCACTGCCTCGGAAACCCCCCTGATTGTTTAAATAATTGGCTTGCTCCTCAGAATCGGAGTCAGCTCTACCCTGTGATGTAACAGCTTTAACCTTATCTATTTTTCCTGATAATAAATGCTTAGTAAGAAGGTCCATTTGTTTCTTCATGTGAGCCATGTCTTGGTCCCGTTCTTTTTCCCTTCACCTCTGTTCTGCAGTCATACCCATAGATACAGTAGAGCTTGCTACCTCAAAATCCCTGGTATGCCAAGCTCTACTCTACTTTGTCATATGATCGAGCATCTCAGATGCCTTAGGAAAAGTGAGGTCCATAAATGACCCACCCGCATCATTATCCACCACTGGCTTAGTCAACAAATTCAAGCCCCTATATAATATCTCCTTCAGGTGGATATTGGTCATCTGATGATTCAGGAACTGACTGGGCTTCTTTTCGAACCTCTCCTAAGTTTCATGGAGAGCTTCAGTTGGAAGCTGCCTAAAATTACTGATTTCATCTCTTAACTGTGCCCTCTTGGACAGCGGAAAGAACCTTTCAAAAAAAACATATTTCAATTGCCTCCAATTTGTAATAGAATCGGGGGTTAGCCCATTCAACCATAAAGTTGCTTCTCCAGAAAGATACAACGAGAATAATTGCAGTTGAATAGCATTTTTTCCTACTCCTGGATTGTCGAATGATTTGCATGTTGAGATAAAGTTAATCAAATGCATATTCGGGTCATCACTCATAAGTTCACCGAATAGTCTCTTAAGATACAATAATTAGATCATGGTACTCATGATATTAAACTTAGCTCCAGGTGCTAGGGGCGGAGAAATAATATCCCCTGTAGCACCAGCCCCATCCAGGTCATCATCATCAGCGTCTAGAGCAAACTGGATAGCTCGGCATTCAGGTCTCATCCTAACCTGGCGATTTTGGTTGATATTCTTGTTCGCTAGTGCGGTTACATCATCTGCACGTCTTGGATTTAATAACTCATCATCACCCAGGTCCTCATCATCTGGGTTTACTTCCTGACCATCATTGTCTGCATTCTGTTGGTTTACTTGTGCGGCTTCCAAGGCTGCTAATCTAGAATGCTCCTACTGAGCAGCTATTATTTTCGGGTCCTATTGACCGTACATTCTGCCAATGAGTTGCGGTTCTGGATGAATAGGGAATAATGGTTTACCTGATCTCCGCGTACTTGGCATACAAGACACTCAACCTGCACAAAACAAAAACAACAAATAAAGAATAAAATTTGGGAATCTTTGACCAATAGGTCGATTAACAATCACAGACTTACTTGACAACCGTATTCCCCGGCAATGGCGCCAAAATTTGATACGCCCAAATTACAACTCTTGTTAGAAAGTGTAAGTGGTCGCTGTCAAATATAGAACCTAACTAGGTTGGGTGTCGAATCCCACAGGGAATAATGTGCATACTAAGTATTGTAATCAGTACTGGACCGTTGATCAGAGGTTCCTGAATAAGGGGATTTTGATTTGTAACTTATAAAGTAATTAATTGTAACAAGAGTATTCCAACGAATGATTTTCTTTGTAATTAGTAATTTAAATAAGATTAAACAAACCAGGGCTATGGTTACCAAAATGCTAGCACAACTAGGGTTGTGAATCACTTATGAGTTCCATTTAGCAAATTCAATTGCAAGAAGGGTTCAATCCTATTCTTTATCCCCTAGTTTCTCAACCTAAGTGGATAGATTATCCTCTAATTCTCTCAAACTCAAAGGATACATAGTTATTTCAAACATTTTCTCATGTAAGCTAATCCTGTTAGGGAATTTGCCATTAATCCAAAGGTTAAAGCCCTTAGAATTCATGTGAACACTTCCTTTTCCCAACAAACACTTTCCTTTCAAACAAGTGATGTTCTTGGGCTCACTTTTCAAGTTTACAACTAAGAAAATCCATTAGATTGAAGAAAGGTTTATACAATATTAGTTATTCGTGGAACTCAATTTGATTCACAACCCATAAATACTTTTCACATTAAGGATCCCATAACCCTAGTTATGGGAACTTAGCCACAACACTCCATAGAAGAAGAAAAATAATTCTTGTATTATTCATAAATAGAATTAGAATTCACTTACACAAATCTCAAGAATCAGTTCTTGAATTTTCAATAAAGAATTGAATGATTAACTTCCCCGAAGATATAATTCAATCCCCAAAGTACTAGGTTACAGAAAGTTTCAATAGATGATAAACTTGTTACAGATCCAAAAGTGTTCTACTAACCCTAAAATTTTGTATTTATATGTTCCCAGGTAAAAAGAAATTTAAAATTTAAAATCAGAAATGCCGCGTCCAAGTTGACGGCCAAAGTGGTGGTCCGTCGAAAGTCTGACGGTCCACCATTTGGTCTGTCACTGATTTTTCAGAAAAGTGGTTTCTAGATAAGGCCTGATGGTCCAACTGGTGGTTCATCAAAGGTTTGACGGTCCACCATTTGATCCGTCACTGAGTCCTTCAGGAAAGTGGCTTCTGGATAAGGCCTGACGGCACACCTAGTGGTCCGTCGTAATATTGATGGTCCACCATTTAGTCCGTCACTGAGTCCTTCGGGAGGTTATGTTCTGGATAAGGCATGACGTCACACCTGGTGATCTGTCGTAATACTGACAGTCCACCATTTGGTTCGTCACTAAGTCCTTCGGGAGTCCATGTTCTGGATAAGGCCTGACGGTCCAACTGGTGGTCCGTCGCAAGTCTGACGGTCCACCATTTTGACCGTCAAATTCATTTTATTGTTACTTTTTCCATGTTTTTTCTGTGGTTCACTCCTTTCCCTGAAACACTAAAAAGACTCATTAAATACCACCTTAGTTGCTTGAAAACATACAATTTCCCCAAGAAAATGATGTTAAATGTTCCGTCAAAAGCCGGAACATCAATGCTCTACTACTTATGAATCATAACACTTTAAGTTACAATATCCGTCAATAAAAACTCTACCCAATAATCTAGATACTTACTCTATCATCTCACGAAGTGATCTATAATGAAGGGTTAAAGAGAAATCTAAATACCCTTTGTATTGTGTCTTAACTATATAACTCATGGGGATGAGGGCATAAGCTTCTGAATTAAAGGACTTTAAATACACTAAAAATCTCTTCTCAAGACCTCTGTGTGATTTTTGAAGTTACTGATAGTAAATCTGAGAGCGTCATCTCGGAAGGAATTGGAATTTACTACTTATACGAACTCAAGGATAAGTCATAGTTGGAGGAATATGGATTAATACAGGAATTGGCAAAAGCTTTTAAGTGAACAACTTTACTGCAAGATCTAGAGTATCAAAGAAGGGATACATTTCTTAAATACCCAATAGCCTATTGAAGAAAAGTACAGACGTCATTGTACCATTTTGTAAGACTCTTCAAGACACGGCTTCACAGATACCCTAGGACACTTGAACTTTGTGCTCTGATACTAAGTTTTGAAATGCCTTAAGACTACCTCTTGGACGTCACATGGTGCTTAGAAGCACAAATAATCCCAAGCTAACCCATTATACTAGCATAATTCATAAGCAACTAAATATAATACATAGAACTAGAAATGGTAAGCATACACTACTAAAAAAACTGCGTTTAGCGACGCGCCATTTTTGATGCTATCATATGAAAATCCGTTGCTAAATAGAAATAGCAATGGAAATACTTTTGTTGCTATATTGCTCGTTGCTAGCCTCATAGCGATGAAAAAATGATTTTCATCGCAAAATTTGTGACCCCTTAGCGACGATATATTTTGGTTGTTGATATTACCGACGTATTTATCCGTTGCTATAGTGTTGCTATTTCCAAAATTTATTTTCCGCGTGGCTAAATTTACGACAGAATATTTTATCGCTGATCTGTTGCAACATAATTTGATCGCTTAAATAGCTATATTTAGCAACCAAAGTAGCCATATTTAGCAACCAAATTTGTCCATCGCTAAAGTTTTTCAGAAGCTACGACTAAATTTAGTCACTAATTTATTGTTGCTAATAGCTATATTTACAAATCATTAGACACTCAAAAAACTTAATTCTTGGAAATCTTCAAATTGAAATTTAGTACAAAAAAAAGGCAACAATTCTTTCATTGTTGTGATGCAGATACCAAAATTCAGGTAAAAAGTTACAACACTTTTACAAATGGACGTTAATACGCCTACTCTTTAGCTTCAAAGTAAGCTGAAGGAGAGAAAGAACGTGCTTGAGGGTAGCCAAGCTGCTGCTCCATCTCCCAATTCAACTTCGAAGTAACTCTTTCATGGCAAGAAACATATTCCTCCAGTTTCTCGACAAGCGCTGTTGTTGTTGGCGCAGATACGATGACTTGGCAAGCATTGAGATTGATGAAGCCTTCCTCCACATCTTTGTCAATAAATGACAATAATGAATTGTAATATCCATTTACATTCAGCAATCCTACCATCTTATCGTGGATGCCAAGATTTGCCCACGTAATTACTTCATGTAGCTCCTCAAGTGTGCCATAACCACCTGAATGCAATGAAAATTTTATTTGTTGATAGAATTCTGACTATGTAATTCCAAGTAAATGCCAAACTACACTTGATGAAGACAAATGGAAAAAGAACATCACTTTCCTTCTTTTGGCAACTTCGTAATTCTAACTTTTCACGTGGTAATGCTCAAGATAACAATAATAAGAGGCACTTTGACACATTCTATATACTTCTAGTTTAAGAATAAAAATAGACTACTAAGCTAAAAAGACTATTTGAACTCACAAAAAAAATAGGCAAGAGATATAGTGAATCTATGCATGAAATAGCAAACTAAAATCACCTGATGTCCTTTTTCTATTTGCCTTTGGGAATTTGAGTGCAAAAGAGTGAAAATTGGACTAGTAGTGAGTGCGTATACCAACCCGGTAAAGTAATAAAAACATCAGAGTGCCTAGCCATTTCTGCTTTTCTTTTATGCATATCTGCAACTGTCGTCACTTCTCCTACTGTTTCACCAGTTAACTCTCTAGGCATGAGTGTCTTGGGAATAACTCCAATAACATGCCTACCACCATCATGAACTGCTTGTGAAACCAAACCCATTAGGCCTATGCTACCTTCTCCATAGACCAAATCAATGTTTCTTGAGATCAATTCTTTGCCTAGCTCAATAGCAGCATCTTGATAACTACTTTTCTTCCCTTGACTACTCCCACAAAACACATAAATTCTCTTGAATTTTGACACCATAGCATAAAATTCTCTAGGTAAGCTCATCTTTAAATTTACGAGCAATTTAAAGGTGAGTGAGCGTGCAAATTTTAATACCTTTTCTCTACGGATCAATGAGTTAGAGTTCAAAGCGCAAAGGTATTCATCAACGGCCCTAACCCACCTGCACAAAAGAAGAAATTGATAACTTTTTCTCTTTATGGATATCATACTACTACTAAATTAGTTACTAGACAATTTAATACAAGGCGTGAAGGGATACAAGAGATACTCAGAATAGTCATGACCAAAAACCATCTATGTGATGAGAGAAACGTATATTACCAGAGGCTTTTTGCCATTATCCCTTCAATATGTCCCAAGTGTCCCCCATGTTGTGTAGTAGCTAGCACGGCATTTTTGTTTTCCCTGAAATATAATCATGCTATCAAGCTATATAAAGTGGTTTTGAGAGATGACCCGAAGTGGGAGAATTGATTTAGTAAACAATTTGCACATTTTTTTGGGTTACGTTTTATAGTTTTTTTATTTCTACACATAAAAATATTTTCTAAGTGGCTAAACTAAACATCAACAAAGTAATTAGTTCCAAGCAAAGCTTGTAACGTTCAATCAATTATGTACTAACCTCAGAAAAGTAATTATTAAAGACAAGGAACAAATTAAAAGATAAAATTAATAGTGTCAAAGCAGAATTAATGACACCAAAGTAAAAAACATAAGGTAATGGTTAGTGGTATGTAGTGGTTGAGGGAAACCACTACATACCATTATTATAAAACTAACATGTTATATAAAACTCCAATCTCCTAAAACTCACATTTCTGAAACCATTATTATATACAGACATTCTTTTTAAACTCTCATTGCTACCCTTATTATGTATAGATAAGCTAACCAAATATATCAGTGCCCAGAAGGGAGATGGGTTTCTCAAGTACTCTGGTATAAAGCTACCAGATACACAGTATTCATGGTTTGATGTGAGTATGACACTCCACGAGTTCAAGAAAGCTTGCTTGAGGAATTGCTCAGGTGTGTATTACTCAAATCTTGATATACGCAATGCTGGAAGTGGATGTTTACTTTTGTATGGTGACTTAATTGACATTCGAGAATTACCTGGAGGAAAGGACATTCACATAAGGATGGCTAACTCAGAGTTAGGTAATATTTATGAATTTGATCAAATATAGAGTATTAGCTGAATGTTTGAACTTTGTAATTCTCAGATTTAGTTGTGTTTACTAAGATATTTGTTAAAAGTTCACACAGTATATGTTTCACTCTTCCATGTATATTTAGTTTATTTTATCCGCCATGTTTTGTTTTCTTTCAGGCTCGAAGAAAACAAAACTAGTTGTGTTGAGTCTCTCACTATTGATTGGAGTGACTGTGATTGGCCTGGTCATAGGGTTGTATATTCTGAAAAAGAAAAAGAGAAATATGAATTTCAAAGATGACCTAGACCTCCTACTGTTTGTCTTATCAACTCTAAACAAAGCAACCTCTAATTTCTCAGTCGAAAACAAGATTGGAGAAGGTGGATTTGGATCTGTTTACAAAGTAACATTGTAAGTTTATGAATCATTCTTCAAGGAAATAATATTTACTATAATTGATAGTAAGCAGATGACACTTTTGAATCACTAAACCAGCTACAACAACAACATACCCAGTGTAGACCCATAAAGTGAGGTCTAGGGAGGTTAGAGTGACACACAAACCATATCTCTACCTCATAGTTGCGACAACCACTAAGCCAGCTATCTGTTGATATTATAGGGAATCCTAGAAGGATGACAAGAAATATCTATAAAGAGGCTCTCCAAGTCTTCCTAGCAAGGAGTTAACGAGTTCAAGAATGAAGTTATTTGTATTGCCAAACTTCAGCATCGAAATCTTGTGGAGCTTATAGGTTGTATTATTATAGGAGGAGAAAAAATGATGGTCTATGAATACATACGCAATAGAAGTACATCTGAATACTCTACAAGCATGTGCTCAACAAACGAAATTACTGTCACGTTGTTAGAACCATGGTAAATTAAATTACATGCTCTCAGATTGTTCGATATTCATAAGCTTAAATTACACAAGAGTTTCTAGGTTCATATTATTATTATGATTGTATAGTTTATGAGTTGTATCATATTTGGAAAGGCATTTTTTGCTGATATTTGAATATATATAATTTATCAACTTGATGCAGAAACCAGTTTTGCATGAAGTATATTGACTATGAATTTTCTTTTCTCATATTCTAGCAATAGATTACGATAAGGAAAACCAAGATTGAATCTATACTGTTCAAGAGGTCTTTCTTAGGATCTTATTTGGCAAATGGAGGCTAAAATTAGGCAAAGTAATCTCCTCTTCAGTTCCTTAGCTTCCCTTCTAACTTTTGCTTGATGTGTTAACTATGTTATATGGGATCTTCAATTAGTACGCCTTCAATATGGATGTGTATCAGTGTTCGGTGTAGATACCATTAGTTTTTATTAATTTTAGTGTATTCTAAATAATTCGTACAAAATACCTATTTAACAAGAGTATATCAAAGTAAATAAAGATCCATATAAAGTAAATCAACACAATGAGGGGTTACAAGAATAGCAGCAGACATGGTTAGCTTTTAGAAGCTCCAGTTCCATAGGACTCCATCAAGTACAAAGTATCAGTTATGTTGTTCCCTTTCTCTGAATTTAGGACATTAATTAGCTGTAGTCCCAGTTACACAGTCGAACATCAAGCAGTCACTAGATTAACAACTAGAATGATAGCAGAATGACTTGATGAAAGTCATGAAACCGCCAAGACTAGAGTGTTCGGAGGGATTGCAACTCTAATTTCTTATTTTCCTGCTATGAAATATACAACGATAGCCAAAATCTAGAATAAACAAAATCCTCTGATAGAATAACCTGCAAGTATTTCAACTATAATAGTAAAAATATCATGGAAATTGATAAGTAAAATCATGGAAAAACATCCAAAACATAACGGTTTCTCGAAGAAATTGATAAGTTAACAATAATTCAAGATTCAATTCGAATAGAGAGTGAACAATAATTTAAAATAGACTCAAAAATTAAAGAAAACGCAAATTTCAATTCGGATAGCGAGTGTACAGTAAAAGCAAATACCTTCAAATGCTTCAAATCGGTAAACCAGTATAAGCTTGACCTTCAATACACGTAGAAATGCCTTCAATTCATGCAAAAATTCATTTAAATCGGACAAAAATTAAAGAAATAGTGAATGGTTCTTGAGCGAGAAGAGGTAGAAAGAGTGGGGGGCTGAAAATGAAGAAAACCCCTAGAAGCATCCCTTTCTATACTTTAATATTAATTAAAAAAATTAAATTAATATTTTTCGACGGAACTGTTGTTCACTAAATAAATTTTTTTTAAATGACACGTACCGACGAATATTTTTTGCTATATCTGTTGCTATGAAATAATTAATCTAGCGACCAATATTTCATTGCTAATCTGTCACTAAATTTAGGCGCCATTTTTTCCCGCTATTTATTTATTGACGGAGTTATAATTCTGTCACTGATTCGTTGCTAATAGCATACCCAAAAATTGAATTGCTATGTATGCGACCAAATTGAATGTTCCGTCGCTAATCCGTCGCTATATAGTGACAGAAATTGGTCTGTCGGTAAATGTCGTCGCTAAATGCAGTTTTTTAGTAGTGATAAAAGTCATCTTTAGCTGAACTTTTTCAGTATAATACTATTTAAAAGCTTACAACACTGGTTATATAAAAGAAAACTAAAACTGAAAACATTTACTCTAACCGACTGTCGATGAAGCTTCTACTAATACTGACTATAGGTATCCGAGACATGACCCTAAGCTATCCCTAATCAATACAAATAAATAGGAATAAGATATTGAATCTACAAATTGGCTGGAGTCCTCTAACAAAGAGAACTCATCATCTGCTGACTAAAAGCTGTGAATTGTCTGACCATCCATTTATAGGCTACAACTGGTACCTGCACGATAAGATAATGTAGCCACACAGACGTATATATGGTTAGTACTTCTGTAATGTAATGAGTAAGTGGTGGTGAATGCAATAAGTAAAACTGAATCAATGCATAATCTTAAAACATGCATGCTAAGTGTAAATAGACTCACCAAGAGACTAAAATAAACTGAAAGCTAAAATATTATAAAACATGAATAACAAAGCATAATCCGATAAACTTGATGAGTCACTACACTTAGTTTCTGAAACTATCTTTTTTGTGGAATAAGTAAAACTGAAGTTGAGCATATTTTCAAATCATGTATGCTAAGTGTAAAAGAAATCACCTTGATCATAAGTAAAACTAAAAGCTGAAATCTTATAAAGAATAACTCATAAAAAATATCTGAACAAAAACTGTGAGTCGTTCAACTTAGTTTCACAAAAAAGAATCGACATAAACCATGCAAAAAATATGGAGTTGATGACTCAATCCCTCATTGAAAGAGCACGATGAATCAATCCTTTGTTGAAATGGTCCAAAATACCTTGCCAGGGTATAAAGAATAACTATCGTGATCATCTAAACATGTCTGACTAGATAAGCTGAATAATATAATTGACATGCCCGTTTGGACAAGATGAAATAACCTACGGTGGCACGTAGTTTCTAAGAAATAGAATATTCTAAACCCACATTCCACTCTCGGTGCTAAATACTACTCTCAAGATCATACTATTGCTCATACTGTATCTATAAAGTTCACCTCAAAATAGGCATATATGTTGATAAGTCTGAAAATAATTATGCCACTAGTTCTATCTCAAATTCTTGGTTTCTTATGTGAACTTCATAGCTTGTCTTAAATCTCATAAAAACTGAAATTGTGAATATACTGCAATGCTTTTGAAACTTGAACTACTTGTAAACTAAATACTCAATGCTCAAATTGTAATCTTTTGTCAACTCATGGAAACTTCATAACAAAATGTTATAACCAATGCTTGAAATAACTTTAGTAGATAAATTTAAATAAGTAAGAAAACATACACAAAATAATGTGCAACTCATGATAAAACATCATAAACTCAAGCACAACAAAAATGGATATAAACCCTAGTTATAAGAATCTTAAATTCATGATAAAAATGTAACTTTTGGGTACAAGGATGAAAGAATATCTTTGTTCAAACCTCACATACCAGGACTTAGTGAATTTCTTGAGTGCAACTCGAATTGAGACCTTGCAAAGCTTGAATTTTGGTAAAAACTCTTCTTTTATGTTTTGAGGATTTTTTAGAGAATAGGGATAAGATAATTGGAGTTATGAGGGAGGGAATTGTGTTATATATGATTGGAAAGTCATTTGATAGGTAAAAGACCAAAAAGGACTCAACCCAAAACTAATTAAATGAAACTGGCATTTCTGTGTCCTTAGGTGTGGCATGCCCTTATCGCACCACTCCAAGGGCGTGGCACACCCTTATCACAGCACACCCAGAGTATGGCACGCTCTTATCGTGGATCCTTACTGATTTGGGATCCTGAAATGATCCCAAATGTATCCCAAAAAATCCAAAATACTTTTTAATAGTCCCATTATCATTCCTTAACATAATTCAACTCAAAAATCACCACTAAACATGAAGGAATTATAAAAAAAACATCACCAAAATTTTAGGGTCTAACATATTCCTTGTAATTATTTGTTTGTTACCTTGTGATGATTTTGTTTTCTGTTTATTCTTTCCTTTTGACGGTTGAATTTGTCTAGTTGATAGGCCCCCCTCTATAATTACCTGCTAAATATTTACCTCCATATTGTCATCTTCCTCCTTATTTTTTCTTTTTTCTTTCTCTTTTTTCTAGAAGTCCACCAATCTTTGGGGCTTTTTTTGCACTATGTAGAGTATTCTCATTAATTAGAATTTGGTTGACTTGTTGGTCATTATCTATTATCTGAATTGATCCCTCATTTGTGATTAAGGATGTGATTCCTCATCTCTTTATGTTTCCCATTTCAGATTAGCTTTCTGTCCTTTGAAACCTGTATTTGCTTCTTTTTTGTATCTTATATTCCACTGTGCGCATCTGTTTGTTTTCCTTCACATTTTGAAATCCTATAAGTTCTAAATGAAATGTTTTCCATTTGAATGATGTTTCTTCACTTCTTCTATCTGTTCTTTGTCTTTTCCTTCTTGCTCTACAGTTTTATCCTGCCTTAGCTCCATCTCTTTTTTATTGATATCATTGTTTATTCCTCCCCCCAAATATTTTTCAAGGACTCAAACTTATTTGGAGTTTTGACCTCATGTTACTTTACCTGCTAGATTCTAGGGTTTCATTTTTGTTCCATTTTGCCTCTATGAAATTTCATGTCCCTTCTATACCATTCTTTCTCATTTGTTCTTGAAAGTCCTCTTTCCCTTCTTTTTTATTCTTTTCATTGTTATTTTTCTCTTTCTCTTTGACTTCTTATATCTTTGCTTTGACCTTTTCTTCATTTTTTCTCTTTTATTACTTTTCTTCTCCTCTTCATCCTCTTCCATTGAATACAATTTTGGATGAATGATGAAGCATTCCTTCCCATTATGTCCTTGCAACTTACAAGTATTTCAATATTTAGGCATGTAATCATATTTGATTTTTATCCATTTTTCTTTAATCTTTTATGTCTTTTACTTCATGCCAATATCAATTCTTTTTGAAAATTTTCCAAAAAGGTCTACTTTTAATTTGATCCTAACATAACTTGATCTTATTTTATTTTGTGTTGCCATGTAAACTTGTAGGGGATTTCCTACTTCTGTTGTGTAACGCCCCAAGAACCTATCCCGAAATGTCACAC
Organism: Capsicum pubescens; assembly: GCA_030864215.1. Taxonomy (NCBI): domain Eukaryota; kingdom Viridiplantae; phylum Streptophyta; class Magnoliopsida; order Solanales; family Solanaceae; genus Capsicum; species Capsicum pubescens. The sequence goes on along the minus strand of CM061543.1, from coordinate 111,843,513 downwards.
GGTGCTTAAGGCCACACGTGGCCTCAAGCTAACCCTCTAGGCCCGTCATCACTTTTAGAACTCACTATAACACTAATTATTTTAAAATAGGAAAGAATAATCATGTCATGAGCATACTGTGATATGAAGAAATACTATCCTGTACAAATAAAATACTAAAAGTTTTGTACATACTGGTACTCTAGTCTGACAAAGCCTCTACTACAAAAAACTGAGTAGTCATTGGGACAGATCCCCAACTGACTCGCCTGGACTGAAAAGAAACAACCATCTACTATCAAGGCAAAAAAAAAATCAGGGACATAGGTCCTCGAACCATGAGGACTCACCAACTGTAAGAATGTAGATGGAGGTACTTAAAGATCATTGTCACTGCTGAGACTGAGCACCTGAACCTACATCACGAGAAAATATAAAACATAAAAGAGTATGGAAATCAGTACTTGGGATTGTACTGAGTATGTGGGAGTGTATGCAACACTTTTAAACAATATCATAAATGTAAAATAAAGTCATGCATGCTGATAATAATGACTCTCTTCACTTGAATTTCCTGAAACATAATTTTCATAAATCATCAATAATAACACATGCTTCACAAATCTCATAAATCATTGGACTCAACTCAAACTCTTTAACTCATGACTTAGAGTGACTCGGTAACTCAAGAAACTTAGACTATTATGGACTTGGGAGTTTCTTATAACCGACATAAACCATGTGAGCCGCATGGAGTCCAACGTTTTGCCCTCCTAAGGAAGGAACCCCACATTGACGGGAGCGTTATACTCTTTCCAGGGAGTATAACCTCAAACTCATCTCTGTGATCACAAACTCGGCTCTTTGGCCCTCAAATCTCAATCCTACGGTGGCACGTAGTTCTGGGGAAGTAGGATGCGCTGAACCCACACTTTCCTCTCGGTGCTAAATACTCCTCCCAGACTTAGCTCAGAACGCGTTAGGAAATCCACCTCAATCAACTCAAGGGTCTATCATGAAGACCAAAACATAAATATTTCTCATCTGTAAATCATAATCAACTTGTGGATTCTTAACTCGACTCAAACTCAAACAATCTTTCTCGACATCAAGTACACTTGCTTATTAAATCATATCAAGTATCAAGGATTCAAGAAAACATCATAGAACTCATTCTTGACTCTCAAGCTCAATATCAATATATATTCAATAATCAAACTTCTCATGGAAAAGCATAAATCATGACGCTTATCTTAAATCACTTAGAAATCATCATCTCATGATAACAATATACAACTCATGGCATAAATTCTCAATTTAATAAATAAGACAATGAAATAGTCATATATATCAATCTTGAATAGCTCAATTCTCATAAATCATTGATAAAGCAATTTGAGAGTAAACCCACTTTGTAAAATCATGAAATTCAATAGTAGAAATTAAATCTTTGGGCACCAGAACGAAAGAAGTGTCCTTGTTCAAATCCCACATACCTTGGATTATAATTTTAAGGTGAAAAGACTTGATTGGAAACTCTTCTTCACACTTTTGAGCTAAGTTTCTTCATACCTTTGACTTAGAGAACTTGATTCTTGAACAACTCAGTGAAATATACGGAAGATTCTTGAATTTTCTTGGAGAAGATTTGGATTTGGAATTGAAGGAGAGAAACCCTAGCTCTAGATATTTCTTGGAAGAGATTAAAGAGAAAATGAATTGCTCTTCTCTACTTGGATATATATATATATAGAGAGAGAGGCCAAAATGGGCAGAAATAACCAAAATACCCTTGAGCAAATTCTAGAACTGGAGCCCGAGTTTTGGCCTTGGCGCGACGCGCCAGGATCGCGGTCCTTCACTGGAATTGGACAATTGGAAAACTGCTCAGTGGCGCGACGTGGTGAAGTCACATTTGCCACCTTGGTCGTGACCTGGAAGGGCACCGCGACGCAGTGAAATCATGTTGGTGCACTGAAATTTGACAATCCTAAAATTGAGACTTGGCGCGACGCGCCAATATTGCGGAGGATCACTGGAAAATGACAATTGCCATTTTGGCTGGCTCCACAATGCGCTAAAGTGTCAGATGGCACACTGTCTGACTAAAATGGCTCTAACTCTTCACCCGAGGGTCGGATTTGGACAAATTTGGTATCGACGAAAAGCTTATTCAAATATTCACGTGATAGAAAGTAGAAATTAGAGAAATTCAACACGGTTTAAACATCATTCACCTTGGAAGTCTTCCATATTCACTTCAAAAGATGAATTCAGGATTAAGGAACGATCAGGGTATTACATGCTGTCAATGAGAAAATTGCTTCCTTCCCCAAAAATTTTGTTGGTAGTGAAGGAAAGGATATCCATGCTATAGCAATTGATGTTTCCTCCTCCTAATAAAATAACGGATTCCATTTGAGAGTTTGCATTGGGCAGGACCAATAGTTATGTGTGATGTAAAATTGGGGTTTTGGTATAGGTGAACATAATCATCTAATTGTGTTGCCCTTATGAGTATGTATATGTTACTTAGTAGACTAATATTGATCCATCCCTTTAATTCACATTGTTTTGGAATTAATATTCTACGGTTCCATATTTTTGGCCATCAATAAGAGAATTTGTCTATCATTGTATGCTGGAGATCTTCATTAATGATCATATGTTCTACTTCCTCTTCCTCCTATAATATACGTGGTTCTCCATGCAAATATGCAATTGACTTCATAGGTATCTTTTTTTATCTTGCTTTTGTTCGAACAAATTGTATTGGCATAAGTTAATTTGGGTATATTTGTGTGTGTTGGCATAGCCTTCATAGAAGGAGGCTGGTCAATGGCCAGTAAGGCCATTTTTTGATCTACAGTAGGCAAGTATTTAGGGTTTCAGTGGCTTTCTTTGAGAGCGTTTTTTTCTATATCAATAAAAAATGGGGGTCAAATGTATAGCTTCGTAAAAGTGAAAACTTAAGGTGTGATTTTAAGTAATTTTTTAATATATTTATAGTCCAACATACTTAAGTTTGTAAACAATCAGAGAAGATTCAAGTTTTGTACGCTAAATTTGACACCTTTATAAAAATCAAACTATTTGAGCATGGGACAATCAAGTAATCTAGTATTAAGGAACTAGTGTTATATTTTAAACAACAAATTCTCACTAATTTTGTTATAAAATAAAGACAATATTAACATTAAACTTCAAGAAAAAAGGAGGCAATTTAGAGAATTTTAGTATTACTTTTATTTACTACTTGAATCTATCTATACTATAATAAAAGTGCGGAGGATCTTAGAAATGTTGTTTGAACTTTTTGTCATTCATTAAAAGAGCTCACAATAGATAAAATTATGTTTTTACTATTTTCTTTCAATCATTTAATTTTATCGAGTTAATGTGATTTAATCTTCCTTCCATACTTTAAATACAGAATTCCTGTAAATATAGGTTAATGTAATTTAATTTTTATACCATTTTTTAGGGACAAAATTCTTTTAAACATAGAATTCATTATGCATAGAATTAGTTTAGGCGTAAAATTAGTAGAATATTTTTCATTAGTAATATAAGTTAATTTTTTTTCCCTGATTTAAGATGTTTTATTTTAGCTTTTTTAGGTAGAAATGAGGGTTTTATCGTTTAGATTTTTCTTTTTTTGTCTTTTACTTATTTTTGTTTGTTTAGGTCTTTAGAATGAAGGGAGTAATTTTCAATTTTTCGTACTTTTTATGAGAATAATTATTGATCTTTTACTATATTATGACGGGAGGTATTTATGGTAGGGTTATTTTCTTTGTTTAGATATTTAGGATGAATGGAGTAATTATTATCATTACTCTATTTGGTTAGATTTAATATTCTCTCTTCATTGGAATTGCAAATTTCTCTAGATATGTTTTTGCATCGTAGAATTTTATGAATTTCTATTTTTGTGTCGATCAAATCTAATTGATTGTATTTTATTTATTTTTTGCAGTATATGGCCGTCTTAGACAAGCATGGTTTTGTAGTGAACTTTTGATAGGTTATTTTTTGGTTTGATTATTTTTAATATTTATCACACAAAGGATCTATCGAAAATGTAAACGGATTGATATGAAGAAATATGGCAACATAGGACTGAAATTATTTTGATATAAAAGGTAAATTCTTAAACCGCGAATCATTAATATTGTGGTAAGTATTTCTTCATTCCTAACCATAATTTTACAGGTTAGAGTCTCTTTGATAGAAAATTGATTTTCTTTGTGTTTCATTAGGTACTAGAATATCAAGTCAATTTGATTGGACTTTCTCAAAGTGAAATAAACAAATTAAAGTGATTGATTTATTTTATTTTATTTTTTGCAGGAAAAAAGGCATAAACTGCAAGAAAAATGATAGTCAAAATATAGTTTCAATATAGCGATTTGCAAATAGAAGATTCCGGAGAGATGGAGGGTGTAGATTACTTGACTGATGAGGGGATGAAAGCAGAATTTGATGTGAATGTTATGAATTATTTTTGGAATTCTTGTAAAATTTAAAATTTATCATTGCAATATAAAATTTATCTTACATATTTGGAGATAAACGTGCAATGTACTTTTTTATAGACTAGTATATAAAAATGTATAAAAGGATGATTATTTATAACCATCAAACTTGCTCCTTTAATTTGTTAAGCTTGACATCAAATTGGCAATTTGATCAAGTAACTTTGGTGTTCAAATTCAATTTGAATAAGTAACTTTGGTATTCAAATTCAATTAGAATAAGTAACTTTTGGTGTTCAAGTTTAATTTAACTACTAACTATTATCTCGTTAATGACATTCACACACATATATATATATATGTCACATGGCAGTCATATTATATAACAAATTTAAAGTTCTTCAATACTTTGTTTCTTTAGTTATTTCTTGTGTGTTCATACAATTTGATATGATGTTAGAGTAAAGATAGGTTTTGTTTACAAAATTTTAGTCCCATTAACAACTATTCTCGTGCTAAATTCAGAAAAAAAAAAAGCGTCTGCAACAAAAGAAAAGCTTTAACAGTGGTCCATTTACCATTGGACTAAGAAATAATATTTATCAATGAATTCGCATTATATAATTATATACATATATTTAGAATTTAGTATTATAAATATAGAACTAATATAAAAATTACTACTAAATTCATCCGAACCCACGTAGGATACTGTTGCTCTACCCTGGCTATAAGACGAACAATTTTTATCAGTAGACGTCGGGATATAAATTCTAAACTTTTTATTTAATTATTTATACTATATAATAAGCCAAATTTTTTATACTACTAAGGGCATTTCGATAACTACAATATGGATAAAAATCAAATCCACCTGTTGAAATAGAAACACAACACGTCACACATTTTACTGTGCATGTGTCATTTTGAGGATTTTGGTTTCTTCTTTCCAATGTCACCTTAATTAGATGATTTTCATCCCTCTTCGGTCATGCTTCTTCCTCGGTGCAACGATTTTGATCTTCGTTCTTTTTCTAATCTCTCACATGGCTTATATTTTGGTCAGTTCTCAATCTTCTGTTTATTTTTATTCTACTAACCTTCTTTTTGTTGCAATTTTTTGAAATTTTTACATACTTGAAGTTTAGACTATGATCGATTTGAACACAAAAGGATCTAATTACAAGAATAATTCGAGCGTGCCTTAGTGAAATTTATTGTTCTTCATTCAAATGACGTTTACTGTGGAATCTCCTGCCACTATTTAACAGTTGCAAAGTTCTTGTAATCCTTCCTCTTAGTTTATTAAACTGAACCTTCTCAAAATTTAGCGGGAGAAGGAGAATTGATAACTTTGACGATTCCACCCTCCTCATGCTTTCTTAGTGTCAGAATTGGTGAAAAAAACATGCCTAAGGTTGTGGTGTTTGGTTCTGTTTTCTGAAATATGGAGTATCATATATAAGGACTTTGCTGCTTAGTGTATGAATTTGGCGCGATGAATGCTATATCGGAAGAATGTGTGAATTTTCCTCTTCCCTTTATATTGTGATTGTTTTCTTCTGAGCTATTCTTGTATTGTATCAGGTGCTTCAAATACTTGAATCACTACATTATGTGTGGGTTTCACTTGTCAGTATAGTCCTCCAATATAATTGGCAGGGCTGGTGTAATAGACTTAAATCGAAAAAAAAATCTTACCATAGCTTAAAGATAGAGCAGGTGACTGATCTTAAGTTCTCATCTGTTCTCCATAGAGGTAAGCTATCTTGTGTCAGGTAATATTTAACTATATGACAGTGAGTTAGCGTTCTTCTACTTCTTTTTGGAGAGGAGGGTTGGGGTAACAACACACTGATGTATGTTATTTTATATGATGTATTTCTTGTATGAAATTTTGATTATCAAAAGGATGATTACATTTGAAAAACTTTGAAGCTTTGAACAACTTGAGAAATTTGGGCATACAAATTTTGAACTATAGTGGCTCGGCAATTTCAGCTCATATTTATGAAAAGAGTTTATTTAATTCATATTTATTGAATTGGATCACTCATATTTCAAATGGTTAAATATGAACTTCAACTCATTTTAAAAACTCATACAAATATGAATAAAATGGGTAAAATATGTTTACCTATTTAAACACAGATATCATCCACCTATGCTTTAAATTTCATTTTTTTCTGCTTTTCTAGTTTCTTTTCTTCTTTTTTTGTTTTTTCTTTCTTTTTTTCTTTAATTTACTTTTTTCTTTTGCATTTTGTTTTTTCATTTTTTACTCGTTTCTTATAATTTCTTTTTTTCTTTCTCATCTTTTCATCTATTTTTTTTATTTCTTTTTCTTTGTCTTTTTTTTTTTATTTTCTCCTTTTTCATTCTTATTTCATCATTCGTATTCGCTTGAGACCTACATGGGTTAATAAATATAAACTTTTAATTGTCTCATTTAGCCTATACAATTCATAGCATCTCTTATCAATTAAATATAATCTATATATAGTCTCTCCTCTTTATTATTATTTTTTTATATCTTTTATTTCTTTTTTTTCTTTCTTTTTTCCTTTAATTTACTATTTTTATTGATTACTCGTTTCTTACACTTTTTTTCTTTTTTATTTTTCATCATTTTTTTTTCCTTTTCAATTTTATTTATTTTTTCTTCGCATTATTTTCATTTCCACCTTGTTCATTCTTGGTTCGTCATTTTCGTCATTTTTCTTCTTTTTTTATATTCTTTTCCTCTTTTTTTTTTGTCATTGTATTTTATATTTTATATATATTTTTTACTTTAAATTTATTTGTATCATACTATATATTTCAAATAAATTTATTATTTGTATTGTTCAATTTGTATCAATAAAATATAATTTGTATCAATATATATAAAATATAAGTGTGAATTATATAAAATATATATGACGGTGCAAACTATAAAATACAAATATGAGCTTGAAGTCTAAAAAAACAAATACAAATATACAATTGTATTAAGTAAGCTCGGTCCATCTTTATTCCATTTCATATATGGCTGAGGATCCACATACCCTTCGATTTATGGGAAAGTCCAACCTCAAATTCGACTTTCAACTCCCTCATCTTAGAGTTCTCGTTAGAGTAGAAGTAAGGCACGAAGCGAGGACCTCAAGGTAAGGCAAGGCAGGAAGTACGTAGAAACCTTGATTTGTGTACTTCTTGCGACTGCTAAAGATATTTGGTTTGACGAATGTAATTTCAAGATCTTTCTGGATACTATCTCTGTATCTGTTCATTAGGTGGAGTCCACTTGAGTTTACTTACAAAAATTATAAATGTTGGGCGAATATAAACCAATATGCACTTATGGTATTTTCGTTATCATTAAAAAAAAACAATAAAGAAAAAAGAAAAAAAAACAATAAAGAAAAAAGAAGAAGAAAGAGAGGTACACGTTAGAGATAGAAGAGAGAGAAAAATCGTAAAGAAAAAATTGAAGAAAAAAATACAAAAAAAAATCAGAAAGAAAAAATAATGAAAAAGAAAAAAAATAATGATGAATACAAATATTATGAATGGTTATGATGACTTAATCATGTTTTTCGAAAATAAAAAATAAAAAATAAAATCAAAAAAGAAGTAATAAAAAAAATTAGAAAAAAAGGAGACTAAAAGGGAAAAAAGAAAGAGAAGCAAAGGGTAGAAATAGAAGAAAGAAAGAAAAAAAGAAAAAAAAAGACTAGAAGCTATATATAGAAGAGAGAGAAAAAAAAAACTGAAAAAAAGTCAAATTGATATGATATAGAAGTTTTAAGTTTTTAATTTTAGGAGATAAAGTGGGTTGAAATCATTTTTACCCAATCTATATTTGATCAAATTCATATTTACTCAAAAAAGTATAGTTATATTACAGAAGGGAAAAGAAAGGTGTGTAGATGCATCATTCTGAATTTAATACGTCAACCTTAGAGCTTGCATATGATAGCTGAGAAATGCATGTTCAATACTAAGTCGCTTGATTTGAACAAATCTCGTGCCGTGGCAGCCAGCATTAGTTGCCCCGCACTTGCAGATGTTGATTGCAGTGTAGATAGAATTTGGTTGCCATTGTTTGGTGAAGTTAGATAGATAATTCCAATACAAAAACTAGGCTTTGAAGGCCAAGTTCCTATGCCCAACGCTTTCAGTACCTACTTGTGTTTGGTAAACCAAATAATTCTGAGTCGTAAATTTGGTGTTCTTCTGGTTCGAAGTAATGCGAAATTCTATTAGAACCTATGTACTCCACGTTTTTAATAGAAAGTCGTATTAAAAAATTTTGTACTTAATATGTTCACCCCATTTTCATTCATTACAGTCGTAAGTAAGAATGATTTAACACGCATGACATTTGATGCCTTCTCTTCTTTATTTGATTCCTAGATTCGGTTTTCTTGAAATATATGATTACGTGTTACGCTTCTTGATAGAAATTCAGGCAAATCTAGGAGGGGGTAGGGGTGTGCTTATATTTGTTTTCTAGATTTTTTTAGAGGGGAGTAACATAGATAATTATTTGAACCGTAACCAATAGATGGATGAAGCTAAGCCTGAAGATAAGAGTATATCGTTGTTTGTTGATGGTTGTGTTAGCTTCCTTAAGAAGATATAGCGAAATGCAAACAAATTTTATCAACAAAACGTATAGCGAAATGCAAACAAATTTTATCAACAAAACGTACCTTTTCAAGAGATCACATATTACGTAATCAAGAGAAGATGGTAAATATGACCAAGAAATTGTGAAAAAAATCATTAAATTGGAAAATATATGGGTACCTCTTTTCTTGATTGAGAAAATAGTGCGGAAAAGTTAATATTTTTTTTTCTAGTAGATGTATAATGAGACAATTCTCATAACATTATTAATTTAGACTTTAAATGTGATAGTTCTCTCAACTTTACTAATAAAGGTCAAATTTCATTATTTCTTGTGTGTCCTCAAAATTAGAGCTTAGAGGAAACCAAGTGGGGAAACTTGAAGTTGCAAATATAAAGTAAAGGATGGAAAAGGAAAAGGCCATGCGTGGACAGAGAAATGTTTCTTGTAACCAACAAATTACGATTGTGATGGAGTGATAAATATTTTTTTCTGAAAAAAATTGATCAGATGTTTCAGATTCAAGCACCACCGAATATGAAATCGCCTTAGTAGAAAGTGTTTTAACCCCACTATGAAGTTTCCAATATGAACCTAAATAAAATTAAGTTTTAATACAAATATCGAACATCAAATTAAAAAAAAGACGGAAATACTTATTACAAGGACGAGGTTATGAAGGTCTAGGTAAAATTTTGAGAAGGGACTACATATGTCATATGTGGTCATTTTAATTCAATCATTTTTCTCCTTTTAAAGTTGGGTGTTCCATTGAGTTTTTTATGCACTTCAAAGAAAATAAGTTAACGCATGATAAAAAAAAAGTTCAACCTATGATGAAAATAAAAACATCTCTGATCTCTCATTCATATTCTTATGTAATGCAAAAGCTTATGATTGTTTTGATAAATCCACCTAATCAAACCATAATAATGGAATGAGAAATTGAATGAGGTTCAAACTAATGTCCAATTTATTTCATAATTAATATTCCCTCGTGTTTATACTATATAATGTTTTTAGCTTGGATATATTTTTCAAGAAATTCACCCACACTTAAAAAGTATGTGACGTTTTTACTAAATTGCCCTTAATTGAATAGTAATAGCTATTTAATATGATTTCTTAGTTATGTAAAAATTCACGTTTCTAAATAAGGATAAATTTTTAAAATAATAAAAACTAAGACTCTTCTTAATTATATATATAAGAAAACTATTTATTTAAATTAGATATAAAAGTTGGAGAAGCAAGTTATGCTAATAATCAATGCCATAGTTTTATGATTTAGTTGGAAGTTGAAACCAAATAATTAGTTGAAAGATTGAAATCATGTCACATCAATTTCTACCAAACGTAAAATTACAACTCCTTTAGAGCTTTGTCTTCATGTAAAGCAAGTTGGAAAAACTTATATCCCCGTATCTTTGTACTTCGAAGCCCCACAACTTAGACTCAAGCTCAAGTAGATCTAATAAGTTGTGACAATAGCCTTACATAAAATGCAAAAAAACTAAGTGTAGGCAACTAACATATAATGTGGCTCTTTCAAAATTCTCTAATCATCAATCATCTATCCTTTTTATCTTAAAAATTATAGATTGTGAAATACAGAATCGAAAAAAAGAAGCTATCGCTTCCCTAACCGACTAAATTACGACAGTGTTGATGTACTTTGATTTGATACAATTTCACTTTATGACATGAAAAAAAAAATAGTTTGC